>OX352294.1:39650726-40850726 GCA_947086415.1 Pammene aurita
AGTGTTAACGAATACAGACAATAATTATACAATTAAATTATTTTCTTAGAAAAATTATTTATTTATTTTAAATATAGTTAGGAAGGGTAGCTAATGTGTGATAGGGGTTTCTTTTCCCAAATACACACGCCTGTAGTTCGTGCGGTGGGGTAAACTATCTCATATCCTATCTAATTATTATTATTATTTTTATATATTTTATTAAAAATAAAATATTTTTATTTTGTCTATCAATGACTTTATTAAGTGAAGCTACCAACGTTTCGTAACCTACACACCAGAGGAAAGAAACGCCAAGAAAACCTCTGAGATGCCTAGCTAATTAATTAAATCAAAATTAAATCTAAAATTCAACCAAAGGGACTGTGGTCATGCCGAAATAAATCATAGAAATATGTCGTGTTAGGCAGTTATGCTAATTCAAACTTCAAGGATAGGCAAATAGTATTGTACGCAGAGTAAGGCATTGTTTCTAACTACCAAACTCTTCATCTAATTATCAAATTTTACAGATGATGTACACTATTGAATTGAAAGCCTGAATTAACTTATGAACTATTTTCGTTCAGTTGTAGTTGATATGGATCCCCATAACTCACTCCAGCACGACTCAATCTCTCAGTTGAATTCCAATACTTTATTGTAGTGGCTTTCTCTTTGCCAATAATTGTATTTCCAACAATATAATAATATTTATTCATTAATTATTGTGAATGGTGATAAGGTACAAGTCTCACTATAATATTTTTGTTTTACAACTCTATGTTGGTACAAGGTTAGATGCCTCTATTTCAGCTTAAAAGTAATAAATAATTTCAGTTATATAAATAGGCTCCTTCATAGCAGGATCAAGGTAGTGGTTATGAAGAATGAACATAATTGTTCAATGGTTAATGTCGGTTTCACTGTCATACATAAATAATGTTACAATCACACAAGTAATAATTACTTTAGTTCAAGTCAATGCTTATATACCAAAGCATATGAACCGTAAGTATAATAGAGAACACAATCTTTTAAATTCATAAATCAGGTACGTAAGACACGCTAAAAATCGTTCCCAAAATAGGGTAAACGTCTTAATATATACTCAATTAAATTCATATGCCGCAACCGCAAAACATAAAAATATCACGCATTCCGCAATAAAATTCGCAAACGTATAAAATTATAACGCATACGACATATAGGATATAGGATAAACGCATCCACAAACATATAAAAATATAACGCATACGCAATATAGGGTAAACGCATCCATCCCTATTTCGTTAAATTCGTAAAATGTTACCGCATACTCCGATAAATTCCGTACGTATATATATATTGCATATAATAATTCAACCAAATTTCACATAAATTAAATACAAGAACCACAACAATAAGGAAAATGTTCATAATATAACAGTCAATTAAAAGCACTTACTCAACTCCAAGGCCTAAAGAGAATACACAGAAAAGAAATAAATTTTATCATTAAAGTGAATAAATTTTGCCTCACCAAATAAGACTTCTTTTGCTGGTTCTACTGGCAGCTCAGAGCGGGGCCTCGGTGCTTGCAGCTCGGCTTGTAGACAGAAGTCGGAGTCTCGTGGTTCAGGATATGCTTCTAGCTCACGTTGGCAGCAGAAGTCCAGTCGTTCCGTAGTCCCGTAGTCAGGTTGGAGGCAAGGTGTTCGTAGATCTCAGGTCGGAGTCCAAGTGAAGTCAAAGTGTTCGCAGCTCTGGTCGAAGGCAAAGTCAATCCCTACGGTATGCCCTTCCCTTATATAGCATTAAAATTACGTATATAAACGCGAACTACCCCCGTGACGTCAGAGAGGTCCGAAACGTCCGCCTTGTGGTAGCTTGGTTAGATTGATCTAAGCCAATTTGAACCTTATTGATCCTTTAGTTCATACTATTTTAAAGACCAAATTCCTATACTTAAGTGACCTAGTTCGATAACCTCCTATCTCCCATAGGGAATGTTTTTCTTGAATATCTATCCAATTATGCAATTTCCAATGAAAATTTATATGAAAATAGATGAAAACATTAGCCCCGCGTATGATTTAATAAGCCCCTGCAAGTATTAATGTCTATTTTCCCCGTAAAATGCCAATATATCTTTGTATACCAATTTGATTCTTAAGATCCCTACGCTACATACTTCTATAAGAATCAAGTTCCTATGAGCGCCCTACCCTTTTTGGAAAACCTAACCTCTAAGAAAACTATTTTCTTTAATTCAAACAAAAGTAAGTATTTCCTAAGGTGTATTTATATAATCTATGATGAAGATATTTTTTCTGCATATATTATGACCAGATCCTATCGGATTTACTGCGTATTTACTTTGTAAAATACCAATATAAATTTTATAAGAAAATTCGCTTTTTATCCTAATTTTCATCACTTTCCTTTATTTGTTTTGATCAAAATTGTGTTTATCACACGTTTATAAGCTAAAACTAGCCTAGAATTCCATCAAACATCAGTAATATCTACAATCTTTTTACGACAATTTTCGATCATAAAATTTGTCTATTTTAGCGCTTTACCGAATCGAACTCGTTATGTTTTATAAAAACAAAGCTCCCAACTTTATTTATTTCCGTTATTTAACTTCATAATACGAGTTTTTACATAATAATCCCAAAATCGATTTTGGACGAGAAAGTAAGTTCTTAACTTTTTCACGCTTAATTAATTCAATTTCGTTAATATACTTCCTGCAATATAACTTTAATTACTTTCCCTTTAATTTAAGTATCGATTTATAACAATAATTAACAAATTAAAAACATAACCTCTCCATTTGGATAGATTTTCAGACAAAGCTAAAATATTATTAGATACTACTTTTTGTTATTGGATGAATCATCAATAATACATTTATTCTATACAATAAACTACATTTCATCTCGAAAATCCTATTAAAAGTATCGATTTATAACAATAATTAACAAATTAAAAACATAATCCTCTCCATTCGGACAAATTTTCAGACAAATTTAAAATATCATTAGATACTAGTTTTTGTTATTGAATAAATCATCAATAATACAGTTACTCTATACAATAAACTACATTTCATCTCGAAAATCCTATTAAAAGTATCGATTTTCATCATTACTTAACGAACAATATTCTCAGTTGTCGGTCATTCCCTTCCCTAGATATTCTCACAATGAAAACATATGAAATTATAAGAAACTGATGATAAAGCAATTTGTAATCAAAATACTAATTTCTAAATAGGTAAAAGAACCTGTCTATGTTACTAACCGTTTGTACTATGTCATAAAATGTCTTTAGTAAATTATATATTTTTGTCCTTAGTACATATCTCAAGAATGAAGTAAATATTTCTAGAACATACTTTATATACGAACCCCTGCCATCCTATGAGTTTAATTTTACCTAATAATATATCCCCCATTGAAGGAATCGATCACAAGATTGCTAAAACTTTATGACAAATCTAGTGCGGTAACCAAATTACTGTTTGTCCACTGCAAATGGTACAAACGGATATTTCAGATAATAATTCCCCAAAACGTTGCATACTTATCCTGTTAAGTTGTTATTCATAGCCTCTGTTCCTGTGAAAACTAAAACATACATTAAATATCTACACAAGCTGCATGTATATATTACATATGAATGCCACTTATGGTCAAAATGCCATTTTAAATACCCAAATAATAATAATAATAACCATTATTTCTATCTTAAATACAACTATGCAAAATACATAATTAATTGACCAAGATCATGAATGTTTCAAAATCTTGCCAATCAACGGTGAACGATATTTAGCAAAACTCTATGGTATCAATTGCTTATGCAATAATGCAAAAATAAGTAATAATATAAATATAATTATATCTAAACATAATATAATTTATCGAAAACTGTAAGAAATCCTAGTAAAGATTTCAGGTTTTATATTGTCCAAATATTCTCAGTTGCTGAAAGCAATGATAATAGCTTATCATTAAAGTTCAGGTATGTATGGTTGCTAATAAAACACAATGATGCTTATATACTTCCATATATTTTATTTCCTTTGTCAGATCATTAACTTGATCTTTTCTTACATACTAAAATAAAACCAATATGTAATAAGGTGAGCCTCCACCCTCATACATACTATGTGAATCATTTATTTTTCATTTTTTTCATGAACTTTACTCATGAAAATATCATGTAAAAGCTTACAAATGAAGCTCTATCAGCCTTTAAAGTCATTTTGCTACTTTTCGTACATAGAGGACCCTGTGGACCGCTACAATATCCAATATCTGGTTAAGTAAGTTCTGCACCATGCATAAGAGCCGTAAAAGCAGACAGAAACTCGTTCGATTGTGTCTCGTATTCTGGTGCAGTAAATTCTAAATTCAAACTTGTTTTATAACGTACTTACGGCTCTCATGTGATTCTTGTAGGTAGTAAATAAGTAACTAATGCATAATACAATATGTAAAATTGAATCTTACTTAAATAAATTTGATACACTCCAGGGCAATAAAAATAGGTCCTCTTGACTTAATTTGTTTTCTAATTTACCGATTAAAATATAATAAGAAAGTTGGGGATCAATGTTACTCTGCGTCCGTAGGAAACACCTTAGACAACCCTACACGTGATCCCTGGGTGGTGCTAAAAGAGTAACAAACTTGGCAGCTGCACTGTCCCATCTGGACCTCGCAGCACTCACTGGATTTTCTTATCATCTGCTTTCCCACTACTACCATACCAGGGAAGAAATGCCTATCTATCCGGATATAGATAGGCATTTAGGCATAGGATATAGATACATTTGTCACTGGTGACATGTAGCCATACGATAAATAAATAATAATAAAGTTTACACACACATAATAGATACACGTAAAAACGTGACAGTAGATTTGTAAGTAACCTAGGCAATTACAATACCTATATCTAACTAGTTATTCCGTTTTTTCTTCATTTTTTAGGGTTCCGTCAACTAGGAACCCTTATAGTTTCGCCATGTCTGTCCGTCCGTCCGTCCGCGGATAATCTCAGTGACCGCTAGCACTAGAAAGCTGAAAGTTGGTACTAATATGTATATCAATCACGCCGACAAAGTGGTAAAATAAAAAGTGGAAAAAAATGTTTTATTAGGGTACCTCCCCTATACGAGTACGTAAAGTGGGGAGTGATTTTTTTTTTCATTTCAACCCTAACGTGTGTATTGTTGGATAGGTATTTAAAAATGAATAGGGGTTTAGTAAAATCATTTTTGATAGTGTAAATATTTTCGGAAATAATCGCTCCAGAAGTAAAAAAAATGTGTCCCCCCCCTCTAACTTTTGAACCATAAGTTTTAAAAATATGAAAAAAATCTCAAAAGTAGAACTTTATAAAAACTTTCTAGGAAAATTATTTTGAACTGGATAGGTTGTTTAGGATTTTTGTTTTTGAAAAAAAAATTACAAAATAATTTCTGAACTAAGTTTGTAATTTAACCGTATAAGCAGGTGTTTATTGTACCTGTATTTAACTCTTAAGTGGGGACGCTTACTGTGACGGACGGAAAACTACGGAACCCTACACTGAGCGTGGCCCGACACGCTCTTGGCTGGTTTTGTTTATAATTTATTTTTTATTTTTTATTAAGGTTCACCAACAATTGTTGACATCGATACATTGTTCAAAAACTTACAAGCTAAAATATTTATAAAAAAACCAAGGGTTCCGTAAAAACCTGTAGGTATGTAAGTAAAAGTTCACCCATTACGACAATCGAGTCATAGCTACGTGTTCATGCGGAAAGGGGTAGTAACTTTAAAATTATTAAAAATATTTTTATTATATGATGTAACTAAAAATTTACGGTTTTCGCAATTTTTCCTTCATCTGTGCTATAAGACGTTGCTTCGTATCAAATTTTAAGATTGTGAGTTCACGGGAAGAACCTTGTAGGTTTTGATTCCCTTGCGAGTTTCGAAAATTTGCGGCATAAACGGCTGTATCATTTGATTGCGTTGGCTTACAAATTTGACTTATTCATAGCTCCAAGGGACAGTAGACCTGAGTATTTGATAAAAATTTCAGCTTGATACCTTCACGCGTTGCTGAGAAAAAGGGTCTTGACAGACGGACGGACGGACGGACAACAAAGTGATCCTATAAGGGTTCCGTTTTTTCCTTTTGAGGTACGGAACCCTAAAAACAACTATATAAGAAATAACTTAGAGCAATTTAGTTAACATACAATTAATTATATTTCTTAATGCTCGTTTGCCTACAGGTAAAAATATGTTTAAACTATTATAAAACCAAACCATCGTCATTTACCATCTGGCCTCGGACACCGGAGGGTTTGGTAATTTTTTCTGAAGTATATGACATCTATTTTCATCGTCATCTAATTCTATAAAGGTCAAAACTGCAATTCATACCAAAAATAGGTTGGAGTATTTTATTACCCCCCGCTCAAGCCAATATAACGAAAATAAAAACAAAAAAGAAATATTCTATTTGGGATTCAATTTCGGCGTTTTATACGATCGCAGTCCCTTTTATTTATGACTAAATACATAAAAAGTATGATAATTTATTGTTTACTGTAAAATGCTACCAGTGTACCAGTACCAGTAACAGTGTTCATTTTAATATAATAATATTAATAATTTACAAGGATTCATTTTTATTTTTATTCTTGTCAGTTACCATTTTTAATCACACAACGTTTTTAATAACATCAGGGGATAATATCCAATTCACTCAAAAACAATAAAAACGGATCACTTTTTATGTTAATTTTACTCAAAGTGAGTAATAGAATATATTAAATTGTTAACCCAATACCTTATTATATTAATATTAACGAGAGCAAACAAAGTCCTCCAGTTAGTTTGCTATTATTTCTGGACAAAATTTTCAAGCTTTTTTTTACATTTGTATGGCTTAATTTTTTTTTTGGAAAATTAGATTCTATATATCGGTGTGGCTAAGGTATTCAAAACCATCTGAACATGCACTTTATCACCTTGACAATAGAGACGTTGTTCAGATATTTGTGGCCACCTTGGCCGCTCCGATATATCTGATGGCGACTGTACAATACGTACAGTCACGTCTGAAAATATGGATACACATATGTGACAAAAATATGTAGCATGTAGCATACATTAGATGTATCCATATTTTCAGACGCGACCGTACATATATTATGAAATTTATGTACTATCGAGAAATATAACCCTTCGTGTAAAAATACATACAGTAATATCGGCGATAACTCTTTTACAGTCTCCCTCAGAATAAAACTTTTTAAAACCCAATTCATTCGGCTCCGTTGTTTTTGCCGAACGTATCGCCGCTTAATTTCGTAAACGGAATTTGTACACGCGAGAGCTCTTTGATTATGCGTTTTGCCTGAGTGGTCGGGCCAAGGAGATTACAACCAATGGAGTGTGCATGTCGAAGCAAAACTTGAAGCGCCAAATGTGGTAATTTCATGACTCACGTTGGAATTGTCGTTCCTTTCATCGATCAATAAATGTTTAGCTAATATTGATCCATCGATGCTCTCAATGACCTCAAAATTAGATATAACCAATGTTTTCTCGTAGAGGATGCCGTTGTTCGGTAAGGCCTATTTGTAAAGTTTAGCTACCTACCCATTACAAACCACGAAACCGGAATTTCCAGGTGTTGGAAAGCCACCAGACTGATTAAACACTTTTCAAGAATAATTCTGCATTAACTGCACACTTCGTTGGCTCACTGCGTAATAGCTACAATAATACACAGTAATATACTATTTCAAGCTCACATGGATTTACACTTACTCCGTGATGGCACATGCAACTGTGCCGAAATATCGGGTGCTCGAAAACTCTAATATACATGGTAAATACCCCGTTACAATAGTTATAATACACAGCAAACAACACAAACTAAACAAACAAACTATTCTCAAGACAACTTTACTTCATCATGTTTATTTATTTATCGTATGGCTACATGTCACTGGCATTTCTTCCCTGGGGTAGTAGTAGTGGGAAAGCAGATGATAAAGAAAATCCAGGGAGTGCTGCGAGGTCCAGATGGGACAGTGTAGCTGCCAAGTTTGTTACTTTTAGCACCACCCAGGGATCACGTATAGGGTTGTCTAAGGTGTTTCCTATGGACGCAGAGTAACATTGATCCCCATTCATCAGTAACATTCATCTTGTTTTTCAACCAGAAGTCCTTCCTTTTCTGCAGGTGAATTTACTTGATTGCAGCAATTGAGCTACTGTTATAGCTCAATTGCTGCAATCAAGTAAATTCACGAGACCACCACAATCAAGGGTTAATAAACACTTATTCAATCGATAAAGAAGAAGCAGACTCCACTAGTTCTAATCTCCTTGGGTCGGGCCAATGGCAAATTTACCGAGCCATCGAACGAGACCGAGAGGACCTAGGTCTAGCGCGTAGTAATTAAAATTACTGGGATACTATACATATATATTAGGGACAATCAAAACGATTCACTTTGTACAGAAAAGTCCATACAATACGACCAGTTCTCATTGTACTTGAGTGTAGTGTAGGTAACCTATTCGTAGGACATTGAAATGACTTTGATCCTCAGTGTGGAATTTGTAAATGGGAGTAATTAAAGAGATTTTAGAGCGCTGCGTGTTTTAAGAAAAATAGTAACGGAGGCTGTCAAAACGCTTGAAGCGACATCTTGGTCGAATCTGAGTCATAGTTATTGCCGTTGATAAACATGACTTATTTGAAAGTAAATACAATAAAAACATAATAAACACATTGCCTACCCTAATAATTTAACCTACTTAAAATTACATATAAAAAATTGACTCAGATCGCTGTTAACGGGCAAGGTGCCCAGAAGGCTGGCCGAATTACCACGCTGAATGGCGATAGCTATTCGTAGAAAAAATAGTAGCCAGTTCTCTGGTCACCAGACGCCTCTATATATGTCGCAGGGAAATGATTAAAACAGAGATTTGAAAAAATCTCTAAGGCATATGATCAAATCACGCAGGATGTTAAAATGGAGACTCCATATCATCATTTCCCTAAAAACAATCAGTCATTTCACCAAATCACTAACTCTGTTTAGTGAAAAGACAAAATCGGCCAATAAGCGCGACACGCTTTTTCATTTCACTAGATTTGTTAAGGAATTTGAAAAAATTCCTAACCGCGACAGTAAGTTGCCGACACGAACTCAAAAAGTCAACTAGTTTTATCATTTCACTAAACAAGTTTAGTGAAATGATAAAATCTCTACTGGAAGATGATATATGGTGATTTGATTAAATCTCTGAACTGATTTAGTGCAATGACGAAAGCAATTACCAAATACAACATTTTACTTTACAGTTAAGCATTTTACTTTACAGATAAAGTGAAACAGATATTAAAACAAAGATTGTAACAAATCTCTAAGGGATATGATCAAATCACGGAGGACGTTGAAATGGAGAATCCATATCATCATTTCCCTAAAAAAATTCTGTCATTTCACCAAATCACTGACTCTGTTTAGTGGAAAGACAAAATTGCCAACTTTTTGAATTAGCATTTGATTAGCAACTCTTTGAATTTGTACAGAGAAGACTCTTTTATTTTTTCAGCCAATATTTTCAAAAATTTAGCCGCATTTTCCCTCTCAGCTCTAATATTGCTTTCTTTTTGGCATAATTGGCATTTAACGACTGAGCCTTAACCTTCCTGGATTTTCACATATATCGCACCGCCCGATTTTGTCTTTCCACTGAACGGAGTTAGTGATTTGGTGAAATGACTGAATTTTTCCAGGGAAATGATGATATGGATTCTCCATTTTAACATCCTAGGTTATTTGATCATATCCCTTAGAGATTTGTTAAAACCTCTGTTTTGATATCTGCTTCACTTTATCTAGTCAGAGATTTGATCAAATCGCTTAACTGTACAATGAAATGTTGTATTCGGTACTTGCTTTCGTCATTTCACTAAACCAGTTCAGAGATTTAATCAAATCACCATATACCATCTTCCAGGTGAAACTTTATCATTTTACTAAACTTGTTTAGCGAAATGATAAAACTAGTTGACTTTTTGAGTTCGTTTCGTCAACTTACTGTCGTGGTTAGGGATTTTGTCAAATTCCTAAACAAATCTAGTGAAATGAAAAAGCGTGTCGCGTGTATTGGCCGATTTTGACTTCCCACTAAAAAGAGTCAGTGATTTGGTGAAATGACTGAATTTTTCTGGGGAAATGATGATATGGAGTCTCCATTTTAACATCCTGCGTGATTTGATCATATCCCTTAGATATTTGTTCAAATCTCTGTTTTAATCATTTCCCTGCGACATATATACCGACCGATAGATCTTTATATAGTCGGCGCGCGCTTGGCCCCCACGGCTTGAAAGTTATATGATATAACATGATTTATCTTGGTCACAATGTTGGTAAATATAAACTATATTGTATTGTACACAATTACTGAATAAGTGTTTGAATTACTAAAAAGTACGCATCGAGTGCTTTTGGCGTGATTGACCTAAAATTACAATTCATAACTCCAAAAATGTTCGCTTGCATTTATGTAATTCGATAAATATTTTACCTAGTAAGCGATAATTCAATGACTGAAAAGCAAATTCTACACAGCCTTAAACTAACATTGCTGCATTGGTATGAAATCGTAGGAGGTTTATTCAAACTTAAAAACCTTAACTAGATGTTATTGATATGACACCAACCTGCATGGCGGGGCATAAAATGTGTAATAGCCATTGAAAAACCTTTTCAAAATCAAATGAAAACAATTGGAAATTACTTCGCAAGAAGACGACAAACAATAGACGAGGATAAGGACAAGAAGAGGATAAACGTGCAAAGGTATACGAAGATGGCGCCACAATAGCAAAAAAAAACCAAAAGTCTTGTTGGTTGTGGTTTGGATATGTCAAATACATATGGTACATAGTCTTTAGACCTCAAGTGAATGGGTTCAAAATGGAGATATATGGCACCATTTATAATGCGTGGGTTTATATCCTTATTAAATAAGTTTTCAAATGACTATTTTATACGGCGTTTGGTGGTGAAGAAGGTAGAGAGCAAAATGCATTCTGCAAATAAAATTGTGTTTCATATCAAAAAGGGTAGTGTACTATTAGTCAAATCAGGTACTTACTCTTTGTGAAACGTCAAAATAATTTGTTACTTACTTAGTATGAAAATAAATCTGACGCTATATGATGAATCCACCTCTTTTTATTGAACTTTTATTGATTTTACAAGGTGAGTTACCTGTTTTCATTTATTGAATATGCTTAGGTTTTATATGAATCATACACGGTGCTCGTGAGCATTGCGAGAGATTTTAACCACGAATTCCTGAGGTCATAAGGAGTAATAAATGTTATATGAATTTAAGTCAATTTCGCCAAAAAAAATTTTTTTTGTTTTTTTTTTCGATTTTTTAATTGCTTTTGAACATAATAAAAACATAAATTTTATTGGTAGAACTGTCGATTAAAATAAATAAGTCCTTTTTTTTTTCGTAAAAATAGTTTACGTAAAGTATTCCTTGGCACTTTGATATCTGTCAATAAGAATGTCTAGACTAGCCCATAACACTGCACAGTGTTACAATAAAAAAAAGGTTTTTTATGCGAATTCCAGAAAAGTTTATACGACATTTTAGTCTCTAATTATGATCAGGAATACGCTGTTAAAATTATTCGGTTTCCTCATGTTACACCGTGTGATTCAAATATTGTACATTCGAATAGACTTCCAAAACAAGTAATGCTAGCTCACGATTAATAATTCAATTATTACCTATCTCGGTTCCACACGTGGCTAATACGATTACATTATTGATTCAGGTTAATTAAGTAATAAAGGATTTTACAGGAATATCTCATTTGAATGTAGGTGCGATATTGATTTTAGATTAAAGTGCGGTGATAATAATCAAGTTAAGCAAGCGTAAAGTTTCGTGTACGTAGAGTTAAATATAATATAAACTATTACTCCGCCTCGAACTCAGAACTCGCGATTTCCTTGCAATCGAGATGACCAATATAACAAGATCCTTATGTTTTTCTTGCGCCTTCTAGCTCCGGGGGTGCGCTGCGCCTACTAGCTTCTAGCTTCTAGGGTCCGCTCTCCTAATCAATCTTCGCCAGGCCATTCTATCCTGGGTCGTCTGTGGATCTAATTGGGCTGACTTTAGATCGTGGTTTACTTTATTTATATGTCCACGTGTTTCGGGGTCTGCCTCGTTCTCTCGGTCCAGTTTCACTGATCTCGTCATGAGGTCTTTCGGGTGTCTCAATACACAGCCGTACCATCTCAGTCTAGTCTCACATGTTTTCTCTGGGATTGGTCTTATTCGGAAGGTACTGCGTGTGTACTTATTTATGAAATTATCCTTTGCTACAATCAATTGTTTTAAAGTAGAAATTTCCAGTTAATGCAAATATCATCATTATCAACTGCACCGTTTCAGCAGCCGTTGCGACTGAAAACGTCGCAGTTGGGCTATAAATTTCCACTCCTCGCGCAGTTACCAATATTTTGTTAAAGTTGAGCCAGTGCCGAATTCCCGGTGCCATATACCGTCAGAATATTACACTACATATTGGCTGATGTGCGAGCTGCAGTTTCCATATGCAAATACCATTAAGCATATTTATTAGTATGCATGTTTTGATGACGTAAAATGTTAGTTTTTAATGCGAAAATGTTGTCAAAAAGATTGTATTGCTAAACGCTGGTAAAAATCTGTTTGGGCTATAAAAACCTTTGCAGGTATGAGTTTATCTTATGGTTCAAGATTGTCTTTAACTGTGATGTAGGTTTTTAGACAGGTCTGTTCATACACTCTTTAAAGTCATATATTAAATTTGGGTCTCTTCAAAGCGAGAGTATACAGGTTTTTCATAGGTAAGGTGCTCCACCGTAGACCGCATCATCACTTACATCAGGTGAGATCGTGGTCAAACGCCTGCCTATCATCCATTAAAAAAACCATGTGAAACCTCTGCACTTACAAGCGTTTACCTATGTCGTAATGTGGTTAGTATGCTTGTACTGTGTTGGACAAATTACACTAGTAGTCCGCCTCGAACTCAGAACTCGCGATTTCCTTGCAAACGAGAAGACCAATATAACAAGACCCGTATGATGATTTTTTTAGCGCCTTCTAGCTGCATGACCCCTTCGTCGATCCTGCTCATATACGAACTTTCAAATTATATGTATCTCTGCTACAACCCCAACAAATTTCATGAAGATCAGAAAAGCTTTACTTATCGCGGAACAAACTCTCAAAGTCAAAAAGCCATCGAAATGCCGAGACGTCCCAGTAGCCAGAAGTTGTTTGTAAGAACTTACTTCGCTTACGCTACGTTCGTTCGAAAAGCACTGTCCCAATAACACAGATGCTGCGACTGAAAAATCGCAGTTGGGCTATGAATTTCTACTCCGAACAGTTCCCCATATTTTGTTAAAGTTGAGCTAGTATTGAATTCCCGGCAACATATATGGGCCGGATATTGTGCAACATATTGGTTTGTATACGAGCAGCTTCCACAAGCAAATGTGGTCTCGTTTTAGGCGTGTAGTGTTAACATATTAGCTTTTTAGTCCAAAGGGTGGTGATATTTGTAACTCCTAAATAATATACGTAACGTTACACTGTATTAAAACTGTATGGTTTTTCACTCGAAGTGCATTCTGGCCATAGACATACACAAAAAGGAAGATAAGTGATGTTCATAGTAAATAAAACTGAAATGTGTTCCAGCACCTACACACTTGTAAAATGCTACACACCGCTATAATGTATGTTCATCATGGACAAAAGAGATAAACCTATATAGTTCACACGGGTATGTAAGAGAGACCTCCATGTTTTGCGCATTGCACAAAGTGTGACTGAGAGACTGCCACACGACTAAGTCAATATAGGTCCCAGAACCTTGATGGCACACAATCGAGCGCCTGGTACCATATCTACCTTTTTGTATAAATCAATGATTCTGGCATAGAAATTGCCTAAGTACTCCTACTAAACGACCTCGTTACTTTCATTCGTTTATATTGTACTCAACATCTTAAGTAGGTAGCCATACAAAGTGTCTTGCAAATCTAACATCTCCTGCCATACAATGTATGGCAGGAGATGTTAGATTACTACCTTAAATTAAAAATACGACTTTAGTAGAGGCTACATGGCGTTCTTAACTTTACTTGTTTATGTTTTGGAATTGTATGTATGTATGTATCACTTTATTACACATAAACAAGTAGGTATAACATAATACAACAGTAACATATATAAAAGATATGCACAAAGGCGAGCTTATCCCTGATAGGGATCTCTTCCAGCCAATCCATGAGAAAATGAGAAAGGATGGTGAAAGACAAACAAGAATTAATTATTGAATAAAAAAATACTTGTTAATTAATATTCAAATTTGAGATAACCTCCTGTAATTGCGATGTTGAATAGAACGAATATTTACTTTTAACATTATTAACATTGTTAACATCATTTAAAGCCGTTACATTTTTCTTACAGCTCCTTTTAAAAAAGAAATAAATAATGTCAATGTTAGTCTTGGCACTATTGACACAGAATTATCAAGGCAAATCGTTCATTACGTACGAGGATTTGCATTTAAAACAAAATTTAAAATTAGTTCTTTAAATAATTGGAGCGCTTGGAGAAATTCTCGAAAGAATACGCCTTCTATAAAAAGTAATTTTTTTCGTGATTTTGTCGCTGGTTTTATTGTAAACGTAGTTTAGTTTGAGCATGACCATGATATGAATCCCTATTCATCTCATAGATATTTTACAGATAAATAAATTAACAGTACGGTTCTGCATACTTAAAATGGTTAATTCCGTGTATACAAATTATTTATTTATTCCAAAGTAAAAATTGTCACACACCTCTCCTCACCTCTTCCGTGTATTATATAATATGTACAGTCAGCAGAAAAAGAATGCAGGTGAGGTGTCCAAAATAACCATCACATTCCATGCCTTTTTTTGATAAACAAAAACGTGTCAAGATCATTTTGAACACTTTGTTCGCTTAGCTACTTCTGTTGATGACTATACCTGCATACGGAAAATGCAATTTTTAACCAATATAACTACAGAGATAAGCATAACGGAACACGGCGGCTCGCGACCTGCCTGCAACTTTTTAAAAATCACAAATATAATTATACATATTATATTTCAAGCTCTTTTGGATTCCCATAACTAATGATTTCTGCGTACTGGAGCCGGCTCTTCTTTTTAAACCAAACTCTGATCCTTACTTAAATCCTAACATCACTGAATGTCAATTCGTTTGTGAATTTGAATAAACAATAATGAAGGGTCAAATGAGTTAGCATTATCCCCGCACCGTCATTATACACGGGTAACAAAACATAATGTTATTTATTTTAATGAACTATGGACAAGACGGGCCAAGTCTGTTGAAAATTTATTTTGTTAGATATAATTGTAAAGTTGTCTGGTAGAGGGCGCTTATAGCGATAACGCTGCCAAGTGTTACCATTATTTACTTTGTTAAGAAGCTGACAACACTCGATGACCTTCAAATGTACTTTCCTTAAACAGTTTTTTTAGCTATAACTACTTGTTTTTGGAATAAAAAAATATATATGTTAATATTCATTATATTTGGAATAACTTTGTTAATTCCGATACACGATTGGACAAAATCGGCTCGATATAAATAATTCCAAAGTTACATCTTAAAATTAGCTTTAAACAGTTGTATGTTTTTAGTTTCTTGATTTATACGTCTGTAATTAAGGACGAAATTTAACCACACTAATACTAAAAAAATCATTAAGTAAGTATATAATGTGTGTTACACACAGTGTTGTCTATGTGGAGGCGAAATAAGAACAAAATTGTGTTGCTCTGAAAAGAGAATAGGTTTTTATTAACAACTAAGTACATATTCCTAGCTTAAGCTTAACACATTACATACTACAGTTTGACTTAACCAAATACTCACCTGAAAAGAGAAACAACATTAAAGCTATTATTCCACCAAGTATTTATTTCTAATTCTCTATTTGATTCATTTGATTAACAGGAACCATACTTAATAGGGATCAGTTTAGTAACATGGAAAAGATTTGATTCTCTCTTTTTATGGCCTGTATCTATCCTATAAATTGAGTTAGAGATTTTCTCTATAACTTTATATGGGCCAATTTTCAATTCATGTAACTTTCTCCTATTCAAGCGGTTTCCATTTTCCACGTACACTGAGTCTCCTACTCTGATATCGCATGCTTCCCTTTTTTATAGAATCGTTTTTTGTTACTGTTGTGTGATTTTATGGTGTTTTCTAAGGCAGTTTTTCTATCCTGTAACAATTCATTATACGTTTTTTAGGGTTCCGTAGTCAACTAGGAACCCTTATAGTTTCGCCATGTCTGCCCGTCCGTCCGTCCGTCCGTCCGCGGATAATCTCAGTGACCGTTAGCACTAGAAAGCTGAAATTTGGTACTAATATGTATATCAATCACGCCGACAAAGTGGTAAAATAAAAAGTGGAAAAAAATGTTTTATTAGGGTACCTCCCCTATACGTAAAGTGGGGAGTGATTTTTTTTTTCGTTTCAACCCTAACGTGTGATATATTGTTGGATAGGTATTTAAAAATGAATAGGGGTTTACTAAAATCATTTTTCGATAATGTAAATATTTTCGGAAATAATCGCTCCAGAAGTAAAAAAATATGCGCCCCCCCCCCCCCTCTAACTTTTGAACCATAAGTTTTAAAAATATGAAAAAAATCTCAAAAGTAGAACTTTATAAAAACTTTCTAGGAAAATTATTTTGAACTTGATAGGATGAATAGTTTTTGAAAAAAAATTACAAAATAATTTCTGAACTAAGTTTATAATTTAACCGTATAAGCAGGTGTTTATTGTACCTGTAATTTCTACAAAATTACAATGAAATGACGTGCTTTCAAATAAAGTAAAAACGGTGAAAATCGGTTCACGCAATAAAGAATTATTCCATAAAAATCATCTTCCATACTTTAAGCTCGCGCGCAATAGTTTACTTAATTTGCCGATAGATGTCGCTGTACGTGGAACTCTCATATCATATCCTACATGGCGGTGTTATTAACTCTTAAGTGGGGACACTTACTGTGACGGACGGAAAACTACGGAACCCTACACTGAGCGTGGCCCGACACGCTCTTGGCCGGTTTTTCTTGTTTTAGTTCAATCGGTAATATATCAACTAATTTCCCTTCTAGTAAGTATTTAGGAGAAAATCCTGTTACGGTATGTTCAGTCTCGTTATACCTCTCTGTACATTAGTGTGCAATGGTAGTCCACGCTAATTTATTACTCCGCTCATTTATCCTACACCTTATCTTATTCACTAAGGTTTGGTTCAATCTTTCGTTTAAACCGTTAGAAAAAGGAGCATCAACCGCGGTAAATATAATTGGTATATTTTCTTTATCTAGAAAGTTTTTGAATTCCCTTGAATTTATACCCGGGTACTGATCACTCAAAATCATACCAACTCTATTTTACTGGGTCACTTTCTTTACTAATTTTATGAAGTCACCAGAACTCTGGGTTTTAGAGGTCAAAATATAGGCGTACCTAGTAAAATGATCCACAAGTAAATGTAAATAAGTTTTCGTAGACCGCGAGCCACCAAAACCACCAATGGTGTCAATAGACATAATTTCAAAAGGATACGTTGCTGGGCCTAAATGAGACATTAATCCAACTCTATATTTTATTCTAGACTTATTATTTATGCAAATTTCACAGTTGTCCCATATCTCTCTAATATTATTTGTCAGGTTTTCTGCAGTATAAAATGGTTTTATTTTATTTTCCAACTAGCTGTGCCCGCGGCTCCGCCCGCGTGGAATTCGGTCTGTGTCAGTAAGCGGCTAATTCACCCCTAATTTCTCTCCCGCTACCCTGGAGGCGGAACTTGAAGTAAAGTTGACAGATGGATACGCTAGAGGACAGTAGTCCTAATAAAATATTTTACAATTATATTACCACTAAATGAAACTACACTCAAAAATGAATACTTTTTTTTATCCTATAATTTTTTTTGGCATGATTTGAACGACATAGAGTAACTAGTAGGTGTATATCGGACGATACAGGACCACTTTTGTATTTATACGTTAATGTCCACGGCAAATATCATCCAAATCGATCCTCCCGCCAAATCAGTCTAAGCATGATAGGTAAGAACAGGCGCGGTTGAAATTGGGGGGGGGGGGTCACAAATGCAGAAATGTTTTTTTTTTCTATTTGAGGTGCACTTGGAGGGGGGGGGGGTCCATGACCCATGCAAATTTAACTCAATCGAGTGTAGTGGCTACCCCCCCCCCCCTTTTAGACGTTGAGTTTTTATAGGCTACGTATAACCTGACTGGGAATTTTTTTGAATTGGAATTAGTAATGCTTAAGGGGTAATTTCCGGGATAGCAATGCAAAAAACAAACCGGCCAAGAGCATGTCGGGCGATGCTCAGTGTAGAGTTTCGTAGATGCCGCCCTGTTACAAAACATCCGTTGAAAAGGTCGTTTATTAAGGGATATTTGGCGGCGCTTACGTCATTTTACTATCCGGCACTTCCGTTCACGTTTTTGACTGATAATTCAAAAACGGCTGAACCGATTTTATTCAATATAGTTTTTATTGAAAGTTCTTATCAGGCCTCACCAAATTTCAGCTTTCTAGTGCGAACGGTAACTGAGCTAGACCGCGGACAGACGGACGAACATGGCGAAACTATAAGGGTTTCTAGTTGACTACGGAACCCTAAAAAGAGATAAATAGTAGTTTATGTAACTGTTACGTAATAAGGCCTAATTATTATTAATACAATGCACTAATGAACGTCAGAGAAAAATAAAATACGTGAGTGTCGTGAAACACTCGGTTGGAACGAAGTTATTATTGAATTTTATTTCATTTTTGACTTTTTCGTAAATGTTGTGGTTTATTTTTTGTATTTCTTTGAAATTTTTGAAAATTAGGAATTTTGCCATTTTTGACATTTTTGACAGTTTTTACTTTTAGGTTCTTGACTTCTTTCACTTTTATCACTTCTCACTTTCACTTTTCACTACACTTCACTTCACTTCACTTTATTCTATTTTATATATTTTTTATTTCATTCCATTTTACATGTTTCTCAATCGTATGGGTGTCACGTTTTCGTGACATGACGCTTTTTCGTGACGGTCACGTGACTTTTTTTCGCCTAGCCCCCATCCGCGAACCGTCCGATAAGGAACTTCGTTCCAAAACTACCACCGGTTCTAATCCTACACCTCTGGCCCAAGAAGTATTATGACCGAAAAGAAACTCGACGGGACTCATTTTTTTCAAAACAGTAATACATTATTAGATCTTAAAGATACAAAATAATGCGTAGTTTTTCAAGAAGACATATCGAAACAGCTTGAGAGACAGATAATGTACCTATCGTTTAATTATAAAGAAAAATAAATCCTAATCTGACTGCTTCACAAAACGTTTGATATGTTTTTCTACCTAAACGGTGTCCTATTTATAAATGTTAGATGATTTTGTAGTAGTTTTTTGATTTGGGCCATGCAACTTTGTCCGTCATATATGTATAGTTTTTGAACCTGCAATAACCCTTTGACATTCACGACATTTTCAAATATTTCTTAAGAGCGGGTAAAGGTAAATTTAAAGCATCGACGGGTAACATGTTATAAATATGAACACCTTGACCAAAAAATTACAAATTATTTCAATACCAAATTTCATCTAAATACGTACAGCGGTTATTGGTTGTTTCTTCCCCATGTAAACTTCCACCCCTTTTGCATCCGCTTAAGGGATAATTTCCGAGATAAAACTATTTTATTTCCTTTTCCAGAGCTCAAATTATCTCCATACCAAATTTTATCTAAATCGATTCTGCGGTTAATAATTCACTATACAAATTTCCAACTCCCTTTTCACCCCTTTAGGGTTGATTTTCGAGGTGAAAACTATCCTTTGTCCTCTCTTGAGACCCATACTATACCAAATTTCATCTTTATTAGTTCAGCGGTAAAAAAATCCTCATACCAACTTCCAACCCCCTTTTTACAACAAGGGTTTATTTTCGGGATGAAACTATTCTGTCGTTTCTCGGGACTCAAATTATCTCCATACTAATTTCTATTAAAAATTCTCCATACAAACTTTCAACCGCCTTTTCACCCCCTCCAGGGTTGATTTTCGGGATGAAAACTATTATTTGTCCTTTCCCGGGACTCAAACTATCTCTACACAAAATTTCATCAAAATCCGTTCAGCCGTTTTCACGTGATGCGCGGTCAAATAAACAGACAAAAAATTTAAAAATTGTTGGAACGTGTTCTGTTATCGATCCTAAGTATCCCCAGCCAACTTTTTGTCGATTATCTTCCATGTACTTTCGACCCTCTTCAGCTTTATTATATGTATAGATAGATTGTTGTAGTCCTAAGTGACAGTAATAATCATGTGTAATTTTTATTATTTTCCTACTGAATTCCTCAGATATTACTATTTTATCTTTTTTTCCAACCTTTCTATAGTATAGCGTATCTTTTAATTTCAGTTTACTTTCATTATTTTCAATAAAATCATTAGTTTTTTGATCTTTTTGTATTTCTCCGAGTTTTATAAAGTTTACACATTTTAATTTTTCGTCTTCCCGGTTCTAACACTGGATTTCTGCTTAAGCAATCTGTCTCTAAATTATATTTCCCTGGGGAATATCTGACTTCAAAATCATATTGTGATAGGTAATATGCAAGTTCCCCCAATTCTTCATCTAATATTCTAGCTCTAATATTCATTTTTTCTAGGTGTTCGTGATCAGAGAAAACTACAAACTTTTCCCTATGAGCCAGTGTTGCCAATATTTTACGGTTTCTTTTATTGCCAAACATTCAGATATATAGCCTTCCTTTTCTTTTGAGCTTCACTTAATTTTCTGAAAAAGTAAGCGCAAGGTTTCTCTTCACCATTACATTGCGGTTGTTTTAAAATCGCACCTAAACCCTGTATACTCGCGTCTGTATAAATGTGTACCGGTAAGTTCGGATCAAATATTGCTAAAATGGGTTTAAGACAAAGCAGTTTCTTTATCAAATCAAATGATTCTTGGCACTTATCTGTCCAAGAAAACTTCTGTCCTTTCCTTAATAAATTATGTAAAGGATCTGATCTAATATTATTGAAATAGTTGGTACATATATGCCATAAAAAAATATTTTGCCAAGGAATTGTCGAACATTTTTTTTTGTTTTTGGTTCAGGGAAATCATTTATCGCAATTAAATTATCTTTTATTGGAGTAATCGTGTTATTCATTATTATGTGACCTAAGTACTTGACTGAGTCTGGAGCAAAGGTACATTTCGAAAATTTAAACCTAAAACCCTCCTTTGAAATTGATTCTAATAATAATAATAGGTGTTTAATATGATCTTCATATGTTTCAGAAAATACCAAGATGTCATCAATATAATTTACTGTGAAAGCCCGTGCTTCCTAATTATACTACTCAATATCCTCTGAAAAATAGCAGGAGATGTTTTTAACCCAAATGGTAAACATGTCCACTGAAAATGGCCTTCCTGTGTAACAAAAGCTACTTTCTTCCTATCTTCAATTCTCAGTGGGATCAACCAAAACGCTGAATTTATGTCTAAAGTGGAAAAAAATCTACAGTTTCGTGTTTTGGCCATTAAATCCTCACCTAGAGGAAAGGGTTGTGATTGGGGAACCACAATTTTATTTAAATTCCGGAAATCTACACATAATCTAGACTTTTTCCCTTCTTTTTTTTTGTAGGCCAATGTTACCGGGGCTGCAAAAGGGCTATAAGACTCTTCTATCAAATTTTTCTTTAGTAACATTGACACCTGCTGCTCTATTTATTTCCTATCCTCAATGGTACATTCTGTGAGGCCTCTTGCTGCAATATCTGTCTACTAATAAATCAATATGCGCCTCATAATCCTTCACCGTACCTACATCATACTTGTCCCAAGCAAAAAGTGATGTATATTTGAAAATAGATGTCATATACTTCAGAAAAAGTGACCAAACCCTCAGGTGTCCGAGGCCAGATTTGAACTGGCGTCTTCAGCTTTCGCGGCTGACGTCCTGACCACTAGACCACCCGGTCACGGCGGAACTTGACAAATTTTCTCATGTATATGCAATCTCTGAATTTGAAACGGCTAGGCGCCGTTGACCATACTCTAAGGGCATGCGCAGTACGTCTTGCACCTCCTATCCAAATCACTTACGTAATTCTGGTATAGCGAGAGAGATGGTGCCGCCATCTATGAATCTTGAAGCAAATCAAATTATTTTGTTCAATATTTTTTTGATTTGCAATTTTTAAGTAGTTACACTACTATATATAAACTGAAAATAGATGTCATATACTTCAGAAAAAATGACCAAACCCTCCGGTGTCCGAGGCCAGATTTGAACTGGCGTCTTCAGCTTTCGCGGCTGACGTCCTGACCACTAGACCACCCGGTCACGGCGGAACTTGACAAATTTTCTCATGTATATGCAATCTCTGAATTTGAAAAGGCTAGGCGCCGTTGACCATACTCTAAGGGCATGCGCAGTACGTGCTTGCACCTCCTATCCGAATCACTTACGTAATTCTGGTATAGCGAGAGAGATGGTGCTGCCATCTATGAATCTTGAAGCAAATCAAATTATTTTGTTCAATATTTCTCCCTTTTTCTGAAGTTTGGTCACTTTTTCTGAAGTATATGACATCTATTTTCAGTTTATATATAGTAGTGTAACTACTTAAAAATTGCAAGTCAAAAAAATATTGAACAAAATAATTTGATTTGCTTCAAGATTCATAGATGGCAGCACCATCTCTCTCGCTATACCAGAATTACGTAAGTGATTTGTATAGGAGGTGCAAGCACGTACTGCGCATGCCCTTAGAGTATGGTCAACGGCGCCTAGCCGTTTAAAATTCAGAGATTGCATATACATGAGAAAATTTGTCAAGTTCCGCCGTGACCGGGTGGTCTAGTGGTCAGGACGTCAGCCGCGAAAGCTGAAGACGCCAGTTCAAATCTGGCCTCGGACACCGGAGGGTTTGGTCACTTTTTCTGAAGTATATGACATCTATTTTCAGTTTATATATAGTAGTGTAACTACTTAAAAATTGCAAATCAAAAAAATATTGTACAAAATAATTTGATTTGCTTCAAGATTGATGTATATTTGCTAATTAATTTGCTTTTATCTGTCTGTTGTTTTATATCCAAGTGATTAACTGAAACACTGAAGTTGTCCACTTCTATGTGTTCAATAATAGTAGATTGTGTAACAAGGGAGGAAAATGAAATATTTACGGCGAGGGTGTGTATTGAATCCCAAACGAAGCGATGGAGTCTATAATAGAATCCCGAGTGCAGCGAGGGATTCTAAAGTAGACTCCTGAGCGTAGTGAGGGATTCAAGTGTTAACGCCCAAGGTGAAAATAGTTTTGCTCCTATGTGACACATACTGCTTTTCACACCAACTTAGAGAAAAAAATTGTTTTATTGTTGAATCATATTTATTTTAACTTTATATGTGCTTCTAATGTGCTTCCTGATTATAATTAATCGATTAATTCAATAAGAAATATGTTTTTAATGACGGACCAGCTGAAAAAAAAGCTTATGTCCTAGAACAGAAAAGTGCCACTTTCTTGCCTCCTAGCAGGGAAGAAAAAGCCCGTATACGATTAGGTGGTGTGAAAAATTTATTTGACACTCATAACTACCCTCATTTCCAATTTTCCCTACATTACAAATATCTATATCAGTATTGTACTGTTTTTGCCCTTCTAATTTGCTACCTGCTAAGCCAGTAATTATTTCTGCATCTCTGAAGGGTAAGACATCTTCAGCAACTTGTTGTTCCTGAATAGGAATATTCTGTGAAATCTCCAATTATTCATTTTGACACAACCTAAACTGCCGTATGCAGTCTAATCCAATTAAGAAATCGTAATCGAAATTTTCTTCATCTATTACAAAAACACTTACCTTTTTTTTAATATCAAATATTTTTATCTTCAACGTTACCAATCCTATTGCTTTTCTAACGCCATTAATCGTCTTACATCCCGCACTACTTATATTACCAGTACTAGTATTATCTTTTAATGACAATAATCTTAAGTTTATCAAAGACACATTAGAGCCTGAATCATAAGCTCCTGACACCTTTAAGGTATCATTTATTAATAAATTAATTTTGATTAACGGCGGAATGTCAAGTTTTTTGGATCGACCTCATTAAACTCGGTCTCCAAAATGAAATTATTAACACTCCTTATTTGATCCCGTCTATCACCACTTTTATTTTTAAACCAGCATGAAGACTCCGGATGATATCTCTTTCCTCTATCTATGTATGGGGCACGTCATCCCGGCTAGCCGACCCTCCATACAAAACCAATTTTATTTTCGCGTCAAAAAATGTTTATTATTCCTTTTTTATAATTAGCAAACGATACCAATTATGCCCCATTTTAATTAGATCTTGTATAATCAAGGTTATATCCAAATATTCAATAAGCGAACTGTTCCTAATTCTACCGTGCAGCCAGTTTCAAATTCTATTAAATTTCTTATTGCTTGACTCAGTTAAATCCCGGATAATAACAATAAATGAAAAATCAAGTACGAGCGGCGAGAATCAATTCCGAGGCAATTTCAGAACTTGGCGCGGCTCGTAGTTTATGTTCAAAACGTGATTTAAACTTCTGGACATCCATCCTGTTTCATAAAATCCTCACGCTCGCTCGTTATCTCGAGGGATGTACGACTATAATGGTTGACTGTAATAGACACCTTTATGGTTGAAAACTTCTAAAAACCTTTTTGTCCCAACATTTGTAGGGTTTTAGGAAATTAAATTGTTATCGGGCCTTGTGTTTGTTACGTTAATTATGGTAATGCAGGTTTTGGAAATGCGAATCTAAATCTGCTTTTCGGGCATTTTTCAAGTTCTTTTATTGTAACGTGATACTGATAAGTACTTAGGAAAAAGATAAATTTTCATTCATTAAGAAATTTAAATAACTAACTAAATAATGGGCAAAATAACTGTTTTCGATGTGTGAATCCAGTTAAATAATATTTATTGTTGAAGAATTTATGCAATAAATTGTACACTAAGCCAAGCGATGATATACTTACTTACATCTCTATCATCATCCTCCTAGCGTTTGTCCCGGCTTGGGGTCTGCAGGCACTAGGTTTTACGAAAGCGACTGCCATCTGACCTTCCAACCCGGAGGGGAAACTAGGCCTTATCGGGATTAGGTCCGGTTTCCTTACAATGTTTTCCTTCACCAAAAAGCGACTGGTAAATATCAAATAATATTCCGTACAAAAGTTCAGAGAAATTCAGTGGTACGAGCCAGGGTTTGAACCCGAGACCTCTGGATTGAAAGTCGGAGTCGGACGTCTCATCGTCAGGCTACCAGCGCTCTTACAAATCTAGATATTTAAATAAATAAAACATCAAATAAATGCCGTTACTCGTTAATAGATTCGAGCCTGAACAAACGACTGATTTCGTTAAACATACTTCTAGACTTAAAAAAATCCGTGCCTGCAAGAACTTTACAAAGAATAATCTTACTTATTGGGCTATCGAATTTAACGTATTGTACGTTATAAGCTGACGTTTTTAGCGTTTTGCAACCCCCTGACGGCGACTTAGAATCCAGCCGCCGCGTAATGTGAATGGATGGATTTCAGCGACCTCGCTTATCCGTTTAAGCTGGGGTGCGGTCCGGTGCTAGCAAGTTAGGTACACAAGGTGTTGTCAGTCGAAAACAGGAGAGTCAAGGAAAGCAGATACAATTTAGCGATAGCAGATTTTGTTTTCACGAGGGCGCAATAGTTAACTATATCGCAAGTACTTTGTCATTTTGCATTCTAGGAGTAAAAATATGCATATTATTTTTCATGTTGTTGTTTTTTTTATAAAATACATGAGCACAAAGGGAGCGAGTGTTATGGCATGCAAAACAAAATCAATGAATAAGAGTTCAGCGCCGCCTTTGTCAACAAGTGGTGTTCCATTTTTCTAACTACTTTATAGCAAGAAAAGTAAGATTTAAATAAACCAAACTGCTCAATATCAAATTCAACTCAAATCATTAATGCATAATTTTCTTTGACTAGATCTGCGTGAGTCAGCATCGATAAAAGCGTTTTTTGAGCCCGTGGGACGTAATCTAACTCCAACACAACCCCAATGCATTAACTATGCAATACAGCTAGCGCCGAAACGTCTGAATCAGAATTTTTTGAATTTTTTTCCGATGCAACTTCAATACAACTTCAATACCTATTGGTTGATTTTTGTTGCGTGTTAAAGTTATGTTTGAAGTAGACTGGGTTTTTAATGTGTTGTTTACGTATTTTAAAATTATAATACGGCACCAGAATTTGCTTGAACAAAGTGCAACCTCTAATACATATTGGTTGATTATTTGTTGTGTGTTGGAAATAGATTGGGTTTTTAATTCTAAGGTATACAGAACCGTGGCATTAAACTCCCTTGAACGACGAGGTCAAAATCAGCTGGCACTGACGCCACACCCTCAATTCCGTCCTGTCACACACCCACATACATCACTCTTAACACAATAAAACTATACGTATGTAGTGACGAAAAGAAAAACTCGACGCGAGCTAAAAGCTATTCGTAGTGATTTATCGTTGTCCCGCTACGTTTTGTGCGGGTTAGATTAAAATATAAAACGGCTAAAAACGGCTAAAGTTTGTTGTTTGTCTAGATTGTTTTCTTGGAGTTTTTCTTTTCGCTGCGTAAGGTATGCTTGTAAGACGAAAACTAAGCGAATGCACGGCTGTGCAACTATATTCGACATTCATTAAAGGGGTCATATTTATGTATTATCACTGCAAAGTCGGTGCAAACAGACTGTGTCGACCGTCCAGTGGCGCTCTCTATAACCTAATAAACGAATCTATTTATGTATAATCCCTCAGTGTTAAGTTGTAGCCTTACTGATTACGCAATTTTTGATCTTTGTCTCATAGTTCCATTTTGAGTATTTTTTGCTTCATTACCTAAACGGCAAATGGTGGCCACTTTTTTCCGTTTAGGTGATGAAGCCAAAAGTAAGCAATATAAAACTGTATCACATAGATCATAAGTCGCGAAATGAGTAGGACTACAACTTAACATGATGGATTATACAGAAATTGATTAGTTTATTAGGAAATAAAATCCCCCAATGAGGGCGCCACTGGACGGTCGACGCAGACTTAACGGAATCTTACGCTAAAATGTGCAATTTCTGTTCGAGATTGCAACTTGTTTCTAACTAATATTTTTCAACCTTGTCTCACGCGGCACGCACAGCTTCCATGGTTATTTTATTTCGTCTCAAATATGCTCGATGACTTTTTTTACTGTCCAAACTTGCTATTTTATAATGATACTAGTCTTTTCCCGCGGCTTCGCCCGCGTACTATAAGTACCTACTCAAAAATGATACGATACCCATGTTGATTTTCAGACTCTGTGACCACATTTCCCCCTTTTAGGGGTTGAATTTTCAAAAAACCTGAAACACGTGTTTACTCATTTATCGCTAGGAATACCCGTGTGAAGTTTCGAATAAAATAGTCTAACTAATCTTGTTTCGCCATATAAACTTTGGACCCCATTTTACCCCCTTAGGGGGTGAATTTTGAAAAATCCTTTCTTAGTGCACCTCTAGACCTTATAAGGAACCTACGTCCCAAATTTGAAATCTCTAGAACCAGCGGTTTGGGCTGTGCGTTGATATGTCAGTCAGTCAGTCAGTCAGTCAGTCAGTCAATCAGTCAGTCAGTCAGTTTCTTCTTTTATATATTTAGATAGGGCTTCATGGCATGTAAAAATATACAAATTAATGTAATAAACGCAAATCCGGAGAATGGAGTGGCCGATTACTTTCGGCAAAATAATCTGTGAAATTAGCTTTTCTTAAAGCTTGAATAACTTTTGCCATGTTTTGAGCTCCTTTTTGCTTTAAAATAATTTAATTTGTTATTCCTAAACGCAGTTTCCAAATGTTTTTCTACGAAAACCTCCGATTTATAGTATTTATTATTAATTTACGACATTATCGATAAATATAAGGTTTAAATTGGATTAAATACTTTCGCACGCTACGTATTTTTACGCAGTTTCTACCTGTGGAAACTTTTAATTGGCTAACTGTTTCTATGTCACCTATCTTGTTACTTTAGCTGTAAGTTTTCATATCTAATAATAAAAAATACAAATTAATAGGTGTGTATACGTACTCAGCAGCGATATGATCCTATCATAGTATATACAAGTGCAATCGACATGCTCGAAGTTCCCTTATATCCCGTGTCACCCTCAGCGACATCACACCCTTATTAAGGACCCCCAGTTTACAGTGAGCGATCAAAGGACTTCGGTTATTTTCCTTCACCGCATTTCCACCCTAAGGTGTGATTCCATTTCTAACTGCATGCAGCGACCACACGTCTCGCCGATCTTCAAAATGATCCGTGTAAGTGTAAGGCCTGAGTGAATGCACGACTTGGGCGTGCAGCGGGGCAGGGCATGCGGCGTGAATGTTAAACAAATGAAACTCATACACTGAGAAAAAAATGTTGTTGGGCGTAACAATAAAACTTAAACGCTATACAACCGTCTATGGGGCTTGGTCTATAGTACAACTTATATGTTGTCAAACTCTTATTGTTAATCTGACAATATTATATAAATAACATTTTCACTTTGTTATTATTACAATGCTTTATATGTTGTCGTTACAACAATATGAGTATAAACTTTGTGATATTGGCAACTTTTAACCTAGCACGTTCTGGTTTAAGTTGCTACCTAGACAAAATTGCTTTGTGCAAATGACAAAGTAACTTTGTTATTGTATTGTTTAAATTACGTTCTTGCAACAAATTTGTATTGTATTGTGGCAATACCACAATATAGTTTTTGTTAACCTAACCAAATAAACGTTGTTATAATAGCAATGTGCTTTGTTTTGGCATCAAATCTTTGAGGTCACTATTCTGCTAACGTAGTTAATCTAACCAAATTAAACGTTGTCATAGCAGCAGAATGCTTTGTTTTGGCATCAAATATTTAGGTCACTATTCTGCTAACGTTGTTAAATTAACCAAATCTTACGTGGTTGCAATAGCAACATGCTTTGTTTCGGCATCATTTTTTTAAAGTCATAATGACAAAGGCACTTTGTTATGCTAACCATTTGGTATTTCTGTTTCAAGATACAATTTATTGTTATTCATACAACATTAGTTCAATATTTTAATAAGAACGACCTTCAACTTTAATTTTCGACGTTTTAATTTAGGTATATCTCGCAATTGGATAAATATGCAAAAGACCAATTTCTGTAAATTGTATATTTTTCAATTGCGAGATACCAAATAGTTAAAATGTCGATCAATCGTGGTTCAAGGCCGTTGACATTATTAAAGGTGGAACCAATGTTGTATGAATAACATTATGTACCTAAATGTTATGTTGAAACAGAAAAAACGAACAGCAGTGCCAATCATGACCAAACTGCGAGCAAGTGCAAACCATTACGACCCAAAAAAATGATGCTGAAACAAAGCATGTTCCTGTTGCGCGATTATTATATCAAGAAACAGCGTTTCACGTTAGCAAAACAGTGACCTATAAATATTTAGGGAGTATAAAACGTAAGATCAAACCAAAAAGTAATATATTTTCGTTTATTTTAAAATGGACGTTTCAAAGTATTGATTGCAGAGCCCTCAATATAATATCAGCAACTTCCATGATGGTGACTTCTTTGGTGCCGAAAAGCATTTCCCTTTGATTACAGTATGTTCCTATGTCTGAAACTGTCGCAACACGAGCCAGGTAATCATGTCTTGCTCTTCTTTGGATAATTTCCACACATTTCTCTTCGCCTACTGAAAAATAAATTAATATAAGTTTTTGTCAAACGTTTCATTTTTGACATAAGCTTTAAGGGTCATATTTTACTCATCGAAAGAATTATAACAGACTCAAACACAATTAGGTTTTGTTGTTTTATCGCAGAGTACTTATAGCCACCTCCAGTGTCCAACAATCAGATCAGCTCGATGGTACCAAAACATTGCATTGTTATCCGAGTTACGAAGGAATGAAAATTTTCAGATCGGTCAGAAATCGGGAGCTGGTTTAAAATTCAGATGCAAGGTTTGAACCGTGTACTAATACATAAACCTTAAATATACTACTGTCCTGACTGTTTTACGAAACGTGCTACTGTATAAAGTCGTCATGAGCAACCTTTTAAAAATGCAGAAATTATTTGAAGAAATACAAAACATAAAATACATATTTAGGATCTTACCAGAGGCCAAATCGAGAAGGTCGATGGTTGATAAGTCAACCTTGTTACATTCTCCTCTTTCAACGAGTACTCGTAGTTTCAGAATCTTCAACTTTATAAGAGGAAATCTTTCTTTTTATGTTTTATTTGGGCTGGGGTGCATTAAAAGTCAGGCGACACCTGAAACAAACATATATCATAATGCTACAAACAACACCACACTTAAATATAATTACCACGGTAGACCTTATGGCAATATTAAAGTGAAAATGAAAATAATTACTAATTATTCTTCAATTTAGGCACTTTACAATTCACTTATGAAAATCAAAAAGAAACTACTTCCGATTCTAACCCCACAGCTCCTACATAGGTATTTTTTCAAAACATACATCTTACAACTATCAATTATCATGCATTTTATTACTAAGATTATTGACATACAGTAGGTACGGTTACACCCGATATAATTTAGATACATTAGATTACTTATACGGGACGTTACTATTGTCATACTCGTACCAATAAAGTCTGCCGATGGTCAGTAAAGTATTTCGTTGATGGCAGATACCCACATACTTACAAATCATAAATAAAATCGTAAATACCTATTTAAGAGATTAAGTTAAATTATCAGCTACTTGTGCTATTACTTGTGTGCAAGATGGCGCGGCGGCCGCGTGGTTGCCCAGTTAGACCGAACCACCAACTAGACCGAATGTTTAATATAAATAGTGTTGTATGTAATGAGCTAAAGAAAAAGTGTGCAACCTAATGAAGAGTTCAATCTGGAATGCATACAATTTTGCATTCGACAGTCCTGCGAACGCGTCTTTTGTAAAATGGAATTGAAGTACAAAATTACCTACGTCATAAAAAATAATGAGTAGTTACTTACCAAGCATGCTAGGGATTAGGTGTACAAGCCTTGCAGAAACCAATCTTGCAGAAATACGCCCACCTCGACACACATTCCTATTCAAAACCACAACACTAAGCACTTATTACACCGCCCGCGCTCCGTCACGTCCTCCACTTTCGGCGTCCATTAGCAACTGACCTGTACAACGTCGTTCCGTTCCCCGCATCCCCTCCATTCCGCGCATTTTGTTAATGCGTTAAAGTAATTTTGTCAATTTTTTACATTGTCAATCTAACAATAAAACCATTTAATGCAGATACAAATGTGCTTTGTTAAGTAGTTGACTTTGTTGCCGTACTAATGTTAAACTTGTTAAATTCACAAAATTCAATTGTCAAGTCAACAAACCCAAAAATATTGTCTTGGTGACAAAATACGACTTGTTAATAGTTGTTGACTTTGTTGCCGTACTAATGTTAAACTTGTTAAATTCACAAAATTCAATTGTCAAGTCAACAAACCCAAAAATATTGTCTCGGTGACAAAATACGACTTGTTAATACTGCAATATATATTTGACAACAAAAACGTTGTGATAGTAAATAGACCCGCTTTATTACAAATGCAATACTTATTGTGCCTACAACTATAAAAACCTCACAAAGCGTATTTTGTGACTTTGTTAGCCATTATTTTTCTCAGTGTACTGGTGTCCTGAGTAGACGCTGCACAAAGTGAAATGCATGCTCGCCCGCCACGCTGCACGCCCCGCTTCGAGCGTCCATTCAGGCCTTACACTAAGACAAAGGCTGAATTTGAAACGAGAGCAAGAGTATAAGTATGTAGTGACGTCATCAGACGGCGGCGGCTAAAATAAACCGATTATCCTTGTTACTTTACGAGTGGGTCAGCGGAGTCGACCATCATCGTCTGTTGTCATAAACCGAATGCTACCTTTACAGATATACTTAAAACCTCATATAACGTGGTTTTTCTTTGAATTTGAGGGTTATAATATCAAGGAAGTGTAATTAGCAAAAGTGTAATTACTCCTAAACCTCAAAAGGTTTAGGAGTAGAATCCCTTTGAAGTTATATGAGGAATGAGTCTAAAATTTGAAAAGAGGAAACATTGGGAATAAAAGAAAATTTTATAAATTCGTCTCTCTACTGTACCGAAAGGAAGCGTTGTCTTTGGAAAATTCAATAAAACAAATATTTTCATAGCAATATTATCGCTAAGGATATTTGGATGCTGATAAGCAATAATGTGTTAACCCACATGACCACTATTTTGAGAAAATGGCGCCTAAGTTTTTTTAAGGTTTGGACTTGTTTGTTATAACAACTAGAAATAAAATAAACGAACTGTTGTTAATTACCTGACACATGTTTAAAAGTACTTATTTAATATAGTATAATTTGCTAAAAAAACAATTCAACGGGTTGTTTCGCCTTTTTGTTTATTGCTAAATAATTTGGAACATTAAAGTTCTCTAAATATGCTTCATTGCACTTAACACCATTTTGTTTAATTATAAAATGTGGCATTTATACCAGAAAATAAAATGTGTCAAAGTACGTAACATTTATTTAATTAATATTCTGCATTAAACTTTATTTTGCAAAAATCAATTAAATGCCTTAATTCATAAATAACGCTGTGGAATTAACCTTCAATACAATATTTTCTACTTTTAACCATCCGAATCCATAAAAGACTACAAAGAGAACACTCTACATGCGTTTTTAAAAATCTAAATGAGTTAATACAGTACATTTTCAACAAAAAGTGATTATCGCAATAGTGAGTTAATATACTTGAAATTTTCTTGACATTATAGGATTTGTGTTAACTTTATTTATTGTTATTTTTTAAATATTTACTCGTATATACCTCAAATAATTCCGGTCATTTTTACAAAACGTAATCAGGGCCTCGATTCGACATGGTATAACTGACAGTCGCTTGCGAGACAACTATGATATCACACTTTTGTGACAGTTGAAATCGGGGTGGAATCACTCAAGAGTGATATCTAAAATGGTGGCCATAGCCATAGACAAATCGCTCTAGCGAGACCTACTGACAGCTTGACAGTTAGGTGTGGACAGGATGGATATCACTCTATCCACTAGCGATACAAGTGTGACATGTGACATTCACGTTTCACAGTTTGGCATGTCGAATCGCGGCCCTGTAAACAGGCTACAAAATGGCATTCAAATCTACTTATTAGTTTTTTTGTAGGTTGACACATTATTGCCTATCAGCATCCATTTATGCTCGCAGTAATTACTTATTCGTGTTATTATAAAAAATGAGTGATACACTTGCAGATAAATAATCCCAACTCATCTTGTTGTAAAACACTCGTATTAATATCTTTTGTTTAATATCGATACTCCTTTGGATTTACTTGCTTCTTTTACTCATATCAGAAATATTAAAAACTATTTCTGTGAGCTTCATTGCCTTCAATATGAGAGCAAATTGCACCGGGTTGCTTACACCGCTTCCCAGTAGGCAGTAACTACTCCTATGATAACGGGTTAATTAATATCTGACACACGAGATAGATCACAGCACAATGTAGATAGTAGGTAGTCTAGTTAGGTAGATAACCTATTAAGAATACACGTTACACCATCTGTTATACCTTCAAATCTCGGCAGCAACCTGTAAATAATTATCTCTGCTTATGCTGGTAGCTTTTCAAGCTTGTTTTCTTGAATCATTTAGGTTGACGACATTTAGTTCGCTTTTCTCTATTTCGTCTTAATCGAATATATTTAAACTAATCTAAAGTAGACCTAATGTGCTGGACTATATATCCAATGAATCACAGAAACTGTAAAATTGGTGGTCCTTTACCACACAGCTTGAAGGCGAATTTCTCAATATATATTCTGCTAAGACTGATCGATGGAACCCTAACGTCAATGCATCTGGATCCGGCCATTCGGCCTGTGGTGTACGCCAGTCACGTCGACAGGAGCACGCTTTAATTTGCATTATTAGCTTTAAGTTAGATAGAGGCAACGTTATTTCCGCAGGGCTTGCCATTATGCCTTTGAACCTTTTGAAACTTCCGATGTGAGCCAGCGCTAAGTTTATTTCACTTATTGAAATGAAAAGGAGTAAAAAAACGGAAAAATTGTAGCGTGGTAAAAATTTAGAATTTAGTTGAAGTTAAAAAAGTTAAAACTAGTACCTACCTTGTTTTAATTTACTGCTTATATACAGGCTGTTTGGTCGCTACGTGCAAAGGTTTAAGGAGGTGATAGACGAGGTATTTTTGAACATTTCTAGCCATATATGTCTTAGACGAAACGTGATATTTTATTTTTTAAATTGAAATTTTAAGAAAAATGCTCAGAATTTGGTAGATACGAGTTAATAGTGCCCGAAAAGTTTGTAAACACTATCTTTTGTTCAAAGATTCGGCTATCCACCCCCACGACGACTGGCCTTGGTAACGCACAACATACGCACTATGAGGACTGACGAAAAGATCTGCGAGCTGGAAGAGGAACTGAGCAGGTTACACTGGGACATTGTAGGGTTGTCCGAAGTCCGTAGGGAAGGGGAAGGCACGACAACCCTGAAGTCTGGTAACTTGCTCTACCACCGGGAGGGCGACCAACAGTCCCAAGGTGGTGTCGGGTTTCTCGTTCACAAGTCCCTCATAAACAACATAATAACCATCGAGAGTGTGTCGAGCAGGGTGGTATACCTAATACTCAGAATATCCAAAAGGTATTCGCTGAAGGTCATTCAGGTGTACGCACCAACCTCGTCACACTCCGATGATGAAGTAGAGGCTATGTATGAGGACGTAAGTAGGGGCCCATACATACTTCTAAAACCTACTTTACTGTTGTTACGAGTATGGGGGACTTCAACGCAAAGTTGGGCAAGAGAAGCGGCGATGAGTTGAGAGTGGGGCAATTTGGGTATGGGCAACGGAACCCTAGGGGTCAGAGGCTGGCGACTTTCTGGAGAGAGAGGAACTCTTCATGATGAACTCTTTCTTCCAGAAGCCGCCTCACAGGAAATGGACCTGGATGAGTCCTGACGGTTCCACGAGAAACGAGATAGACTTCATCATGACCGACAAGAAACGGATATTCAGTGATGTCTTTGTGATCAACAGGATAAAGACCGGTAGTGATCACCGAATCGTAAGAGGCTCACTGAATATCAATATTAAACTTGAAAGGTCCAGCCTGATGAAGTCTACGCTCCGACCTACTCGAGCCCATGTTCAAAACCCCGAAAGCTTTCAACTCGAGCTCTCTAACCACTTTGCTTGCCTAGAGAACTTGGCTTTAGTGGACGAAATCAACGACGGGCTAGTGGAAACTGTCCACACAGTGGGGTCTAAGTTTTTTAGACCCTGCCGTAAAGATAGACCTCAGAAATTGACCGAGCAAACATTAAACCTCATGGCTGAACGACGCTCGCTACAGCTGCAGTCTCTCGATGACGCGAAGTCATATAGGCGGCTCAATAGGCGGATATCTAAGTCCTTGCGACATGATCTGCGTCTCTTTAATACTAACCGTATTAAAGAGACTATTGAGCGAAACCAAGGCTCTAAAGTGTTCGCAAAGGACAAGTCTATTGGGCAAAGACAGATGACAAAGCTGAAACGGGAAGATGGCAGCATAGCGTCGAGCGAAGCAGAGGTTTTAGGCGAGATCGAAAGGTTCTATGGACAGTTATACACTCCGATCGCAAAGCCCGTTGACAGCTTGGGAAGAGATCCAAGAGCCAAGCTGTCCCGACATTATACCGAAGATATCCCAGACATCAGTCTGTATGAGATTAGGATGGCCCTGAAGCAGCTTAAGAACAACAAGGCGCCGGGCAAAGACGGAATCACTTCAGAGCTTCTGAGAGTGGGTGGAACACCGGTACTTAAAGTCCTCCAGAAGCTCTTTAATTCCGTTTGTCCGAGGACATAACGCCTGAAAAATGGAATAGACGCGAGGTGGTGCTGTTCTTCAAAAAAGGTGATAACAGCCTATTGAAGAACTACAGACCCATCACGCTTCTGAGCCATGTCTATAAGCTGTTTTCAAGGGTCATCACGAACCGTCTCGAACACAGACTTGATGACTTCCAGCCTCCCGAACAAGCCAGCTTCCGAAAAGGCTATAGTACCATAGACCACATCCATACGCTGCGGCAAGTTATACAGAAGACCGAAGAGTATAACTTGCCATTATGTTTAGCGTTTCTGGACTATGAGAAAGCCTTCAATTCGGTGGAAACATGGGCAGTGCTTGAGTCTCTTCAGCGATGCCATATTGACTATCGGTACATCGAAGTGTTGAAGTGTTTGTATAGTAACGCCACCATGTCGGTCCGAGTGCAGGAGCAGAGCACGAAGGCGATTCCATTGCGAAGAGGCGTAAGGCAGGGAGACGTTATCTCTCCGAAACTGTTTACTGCCATAATGGAAGACGCCTTAAGCTCCTGGAATGGCAAGGACTTGGCATCAACATTAACGGCGAATACATCACTCACCGTCGGTTTGCCGACGATATCGTAGTCATGGCAAAGTTGATGGATGAACTCAGCATGATGCTCGATGACCTCAACCGAGTTTCACAACGGGTGGGCTTGAAAATGAACATGGACAAGACGAAACTAATGTCAAATGCCAATGTTGTGCCCATCCCAGTCTCTGTTGGGAACTCGGTACTCGAAGTTGTTGACTCGTACATCTACCTGGGACAAGTAGTCCAATTAGGTAGGTCCAACTTCGAGAAAGAGGTCAACCGCCGAATCCAACTCGGTTGGGCAGCGTTCGGGAAACTACGTAATGTCTTTTCGTCCGACATACCTCAGTGCCTCAAGACAAAAGTCTGTAATCAATGTGTATTACCAGTGATGACTTACGGCTCCGAAACGTGGTCTTTCACTATCGGCCTCATCTCAAAACTCAAAGTCGCTCAGCGAGCTATGGAGAGGGCTATGCTCGGAGTTTCTCTACGTGATCGAATCAGAAATGAGGAGATCCGTAGACGAACTAAAGTCACCGACATAGACCACCGGATTAGCAAGCTGAAGTGGCAATGGGCAGGCCACATTGCACGCAGAGATGATGGCCGATGGGGCCGAAAAGTGCTCGAGTGGAGACCATGGACTAGCAAGCGCAGCTTAGGACGTCCACCCACAAGATGGACCGACGATATTATTAAGGTCGCCGGAAGACGCTGGATGCGGGTCGCTTCCAACCGGAGTGGAGGTCCAAGGGGGAGGCCTATGTTCAGCAGTGGACGTCTTATGGCTGAGATGATGATGATGATCTTTTGTTTCCGATAGTTTAATGTAAGTCGGACCAAACAAAGCTACTTTTGAGTGTATTCATGGCCTCTAAAACAAATGGAGGCAAACGAACCTTTAAAAAAAATCGTAGGTTGACACAGGCATAATTTTCATGTGCCATAAAAAAAAAAAAAAAAATATTTGAATTGTTCAAACATTTTTGAAAACATGCCTATTTACTGTTCTTTCTTTAGAGGTATCAGTCATTCATATCGCTTGTCAAATTTCTGAGTTATGGAATAAAAACCAAAGTTAGGGAGCACTTCCTAAGAATTTCAAATCTCCGTACTAGTCTTGAAATTTTACTTTAAGTAGGTAGTTAACTATTAAATAAGGTGTAAAAAAATAAAACGTAAAAGTTTGTTGTGTTTATTTCATAGCAAGTTATTATTTTAAAAAAGTACAATTTTCCAAAGTCCTACGAGGATTATAAAAAAAGGTCTAAACTAAAAACCATAGTTTTAAATTTGGAACACGTTATTTTAAAAATATGAATTTTCAAATTTGGAATGTTTTGAATTGCCTTTGTTTTAAGTTTTCACGATAGCCAATTGCGAATTTAGTTCTTCTATGAAAATTGAACAAACGGTTGAAGCGGTTTTCAAATACTATTAAATTTTGTAACTAAACGTTATGAACATCAATGGTTTTAGCAACGAAGATTATGCTAACATTATCTTCATGTACGGAAGGGCAGACGGTAATAGAGCATTGGCATGGCGAATGTATCAGGAGCATTATCCAAATCGCAGATTACCCAATGTCAGGATGTTTTACAACACGTTTCGTCGTCTTAGCGAAATTGGGATACATCGTCCGGCTACTAGAGTGAATCCTGAGAGATACGATGCGGATACCGAGGAAGAAATTATTCACGCATTTGAAGCTGATCCTAAGACAAGCACCCGAACAGTAGCTCAAAACCTTAACATATCGACATGGAAGGTTTGGAACACGATGCATAAAGAGAAAAAATATTCTTTTCGAGGGGTGGGGGTGCAGGGTTTAGAAGAAGGAGATCCCGGGCAACGAATACAGTTCTGCAGATTCTTATTAAACAGCGACATTGACGACGCGTCATTTTTAAAATCTATCATTTGGACAGATGAGTCAAAGTTTTCAAGAGAGGGGATAACAAACTTGCATAACCTTCATGAATGGGCTGACAGGGACGCAAATCCTCATTGGAAGAAGCAAAAGAAGTTTTCAGTTAACGTGTGGGCTGGAGTAATTGGCAGAACTTTGATCGGGCCACATTTTCTTCCCCATAATTTGAACGGACCCAATTATCTCCAGTTCTTACAAACCGATCTTCCTATCCTCCTAGAAGAAGCCGGAGTACCATTAGAAGCGGAAAGAGAAATCATATTTCAGCAAGACCGCTGGCCGGCACATTGGACTTTGGATGTGAGAGAATACCTTAACGACTGTTTTCCGGAGTGCTGGATCGGTAGAGATGGACCCATTCCTTGGACCGTTCGATCCCCCGATTTAATTCCTTTGGACTTTTTTGTTTGGGGACGGGCCAAAGGACTTGTGTACACCTCAGAAATCGCAACAAAAGACGAGTTAATAACAAGGATTCGCGAAGCTTTTGTCATCATGAGGGAGGAGATGCAACTAAAAATAACTACCACAGAAGTGCGGAAAAGTGCCCGTTCCTGTATAAGAAACCGTGGTTTACATTTTGAACATGTGATTTAAGTTTTTGCTTTGATTTAGTTACTAAAGTATTAAAATTAAAGTTCATGTAGTTTTATTAAAAGTGCTCCCTAACTTTGATTTTTATTCCGTAACTCAGAATTTTGACAAGCGATATGAATGACTGATACCTCTAAAGAAAGAACAGTAAATAGACATGTTTTCAAAAATGTTTGAACAATTAAAAAAAAAAATATTTTTTTTATGGCACATCAAAATTATGCTCGTGTCAACCTACGATTTTTTTAAAGGTTCGTATGCCTCCATTTGTTTTAGAGGCCATGAATACACTTAAAAGTAACTTTATTTGGTCCGACTTACATTAAACTATCGGAAACAAAAGATAGTGTTTACAAACTAACGCGTATTCGGGCACTATTAACTCGTATCTACCAAATTCTGAGCATCTTTCTAAAATTCTTAAAATTTCAATTAAAAAAAAAATATCACTTTTCGTCTAAGACATATATGGCTAGAAATGTTCAAAAATACCTCGTCTATCACCTCCTTAAACCTTTGCACGTAGCGACCAAACACCCTGTATAATATACCTTAGGCCGTATTCTAACTTTAAAACACGTTCAGACACGATCCAACTCCAACATAACGCATAAACAACGCAATACAGCTAGCGCCTAATAGACGGAGAGCTGGCCACGTCAGATATGACACAATAATGAGAGCAATGAAACCTCTGTAGTTAGTTTGCTATACTATGCTTAATTCTAGATCTGGACATCTGGCAGCTGTAAAGTGGCGGAGGTCAAAGAATGCAAATAACTCGAAGAAAACAAATCCTAGAGTTCTGGTTTTGTTGCAATATTATGGTAAATTATGTCACTAATTAGATTATATCATATCCAGAAGTTTCTGTTGGGGGAAAGTAGTGCCAAATGATGTATAATGCAATTTTTAGTTAGTCGCCTACTGTTTTTGTTTCCGCAATAATATACAATGGTCTTTAATCTAATGTTAAAATATAGGCCCGGTCCTCTATAAATAACACAACTTTGGCAGTTTTTACTTATTTTGGTATTACTTTTTTCCAACTTAAAAACTTTGTTGATCTGTCACTCTGACCTCCACCCATTAAAAGCTGCCAGATTCCCGGATCTAGCAATAAGGATGATAAAGCAGTCTAACTAGACAGGTTTTATTGCTCTCATTATTGTGTCATATCTGACGTGGCCAGCTCTTAGACCATAAACGTTTGAATCGGAAATGTCAGATTTTGCTTGAACATTATTCCAATGCAGCTCTAATACAACTTCAATATTGGTCGATTATTTGTTGTGGGTTGAAGTTATGTTTGAGAAAGATTGAGTTTTGAATGTATTGTTTATGTAATTTAAAATTAGAATACGGCACCTTGTTGACAGATAAGTTGTAAAGCCTGATAATCTTGTTTTTGTTTTAAAATATGACTAGTATTTATGGTATTTGTAATGTGATACGGGCCGCTTGTTTGCCACAATCACCATGTATATCGATGATATGTAAAATTGTATTATCACTGAACATACATACATAACGACACCTTTCTTCTCAACCAGATACGAAACGCAAGAAAATGGTTAAAAGAAAACACAGATTTATTCAATGAATATGAAAACATAAATAAACATTGCAATTTAAATGAAAGCTTGTATGAATACCTAGTAGGTAACCAATACCGACCATTTTCTAAATAAAACAGTCTTATTTACGTTTCACATACATTCTAGATACGGGCATGAAACCTTTGAAAATAAATATCCCTGGCGCTACATTGGAAAACATGGTGGGAAATAAAAATACGGCCGAAAGAACAATTCTAATCCCCTGCCTAGTTGTCGCTTCTGCCGTCCTGAGAGTTCATGAATCTTCCTATACTTAGAAGCTGGGTTCTACTCGGTGTAGTAGCATAGGGCGGACACGCCATACTACAAAACTTGTTGGAGCGCCTTTGTGTGCACGGCACATCTGAATATGCACACTTCAATGTGTGAGTGTGTGTCTTAGGGAGCTGTTTTCGCTGTCGTAAATGACGTTTGACAATACACCGCCATTTTGATTTTTAAAGATGCGCTGCCAACCTAACGGATTAGCCTACTAGTTCCCTACCAATCGGCCGCCGCGGGGTGAGGTCATTCCGGTCGAGGCGGGGCGGAGCGAGGCCATTCTGTATGAAATACTATTATTTATTCTGTGGTAGTAGTAAAGTTTCCGTACCTATGTCCGTCCTCTGCCTTATACGACACGACGTTATACTTCTTCTATACTTGATACAAGCTTCCTTGTCTTTCATGACTTTCCGGCCTGGCGGTCTTCCAAAGAGGATTACCTCCACCTCTGACAAAAAAAAAGGACCGTGAACATCATAATTTAAGAATCAGCTATCCTTTTACATGTATATCACTCGATAGAAATGCTAATATGTAGTGTTAAGCCAAAAATTAAACTCACAATGTAGTACGTGTGGGATTCTTTAGACTGACGTACAGCCAATTCGTTCAAGAGTACAGTGCATGATTGCTGGGATTGGTGGGGGTGTTGTTAGTGTTGCTACCTTGACACGTATGCACCCTGTCTATGGCGAAGAACTCCGCCAATATCGTGGAACTCGATCTGATGGGCACGATGCCCAGGGCTGGCACCACCGTCGCTTATTTGACATCTCATCTATGAAACATAAGGGAACCTCGACACGAAGAGAAGAATATCGTGGCGGGAGACACTGCCCGTTTGGCTTTACAAAATGAATAATACTACAAAGCGGAATAAAAACTTTGCTTACAAAACAAAATTGTTCATTATTAGCGTCAGTGTAAGGCCTGAGTGGACGCTCGAAGTGGAGCGTTCGGCGGGGCGTGCAGCGTGGCGGGCGAGCCTGCATTCATTTTGGGCAGCGTCCACTCAAGACACCAGTATGAGTTTCATTTGTTTATCATGCACGCAGCACGCCTCGCCCCGTTGCACGTCATACTCGAGCGTCCACTCAGGCCTTACACTCATTCTACTTTTAACGAGAACTTGGCCGCCAATATTAGACGATATTCGACAGAAGCCGTCTCGCCCATGCTAGGTTCTCAATGAGAATAATGCAGCTGGCTGCAGTTGGGATTTAAACTCGTGTCGAACAAAAAGTAAGTTCATTAAATGAACGCCTTAAAGCTTTGAATTCGTTAACTAAATTGGAAACGCTTTGAGCAGCCAGTTTTGGTAGTCTGATACGCCTGTGTAGGTACCTATGAAAATAGATTGCCCGAATCAAATTCATTTTGTCCCTCTGTTTTAAAATGAACACTTGTCACGTACACCGTTTGTAACATAAATAGCCAGTGCACTGAATTTGATCGTGTTTTAGGTTTAACCAAAAAGGCAAGTGATAAAAAATAATGAATACTAGCCTCGTCCCCCTTAGGACTTCCTTACTAATTTCAGTCAAGATCACTTCCTTCAGCATGTATTCCGGGTGCAATGTTTTATAACCATTTTAAGATTTTTAGGTCTTATTTCAGGTTTTTTTCATTTTCTGATTGCCTGAAAGAGATATCGCTCTAGTGATAAGACCGCCTGTCGTCTGTCTCTACTTTTAATCTGTGTACCTAATACTGTTTGTTTTATTTGTTTGGGGTGTGGAGTGGAATTTAATATTGTATTTGTTTATATTGCCAAAATTACATTTAAACTCGTGCAGGCATTTGTGGGTAATTAAGCAAAGAACATCCAAATACATATACATAATAAATAAAATGGAAATATACAGGTAAGTAGTAGTATGTAGTATAATACTTTATTGTACAACAAAGAAACATACAACAGAAAGAATATATGATATTTGTACAAAGGTGGACTTATCCCTTAAGGGATCTCTTCCAGTCAACCTTTGAGCAGTTGAGGGAGAATTAGAACTGGTAGATATATCTGGCTGTACAAAACGGCAATAAATGTAATAATAATAAAATAATTAAACATTCTAATCTAACCTACTAGATAGATAAAAAAAACATAAATTTAAAAAAACATAAAATAAATACAAGTACATATAAGTACAAGGAATACCTAAAGCTTCGCGTAATTATAATTGAAATTGTAAGTAGTAAGATAAATAAATCATTCAATCATAATCATAGTCATAAATGTCATAATCATTTATTTGCACATAAAAAGGGTTTTACATAAAAGGTGTTATAAAAGTTACATGTTCTAGCCTTTTTAGCTGTTTTTGACAGCATGCAAATAGGTCCTTATAATACATTAAATTTGTACTAAATAAGACTACTTCGATCAATCGTTGCTAGCGTCCATGAGCGGGCGTATTAGTTTACCACCAGGCGATTCGATTCATTTGCCTCCTTCTTCTTCTTCCTTCTAGCGTTTGTCCCGGCATGGGGTCCGCTTGATAACCTAATCCCATTAATTGGCGTAGGCACTAGATTTTACGAAAGCGATTGCCAACTATCCTGACCTGAAGGGTAACCCAGAGGGGAAGCTAGGCCTTATCGGGATTAGGTCCGGTTTCCTTACGATGTTTTCCTTCATCGAAAAGCGACTGGTAACTATCAAATGATATTCCGTACATAAGTTCCGAAAAACTCAGTGGTACGAGCCGGGGTTTGAACCCGAGACCTCCGGATTGAAAGTCGGACGTCTTACCGTCAGGCTACCAGCGCTCTATTCGTTTGCCTCCTACCTCATAAAAGAAAATCAACTAATCAAACAAATTAAAGTATTGTTAAGAATACGAAGATCTAATAGGTCCTTCTCATCGTAGTCCTTTGCTAATTACATCGTAAAGAAGCCGGGGGTCGCTACCCTCACTCAAATTCTGATTAAATGATGACCGACCTTCATTTAGGAGCTTTAGTTTATCTCTAGGTCAACTAATTACTTATTTGAAGCAAGGAAGGTGTCATAGAGTATTCAAGATGTAAGAACTTTATTTGTAATATTTCTAATATTACATGTTTAAGCCCAATCTTATCTTATTCTTATTTTATATTTTTTTATATAAATATATAAAAGAAGAAACTGACTGACTGACTGATTGACTGACTCACTGACTGACATATCAACGCACAGCCCAAACTGCTGGTTCTAGAGATTCCAAATTTGGCACGTAGGGTCCTTATAAGGTCTAAGGGTGCACTAAGAAAGGATTTTTCAAAATTCACCCCCTAAGGGGGTAAAATGGGGGTCCAAAGTTTGTACGGCGAATCAAGATTTGTTAGACTATTTTATTCGAAACTTCACAGGAGTATTCCTAACGATAAATGAGTAAACACGTGTTTCAGGTTTTTTGAAATTCAACCCCCAAAAGGGGCAAATGTGGTCACAAAGTCTGAAAACGACATGGGTATCGTATCCTTTTTAAGTACTTATAGTACGCGGGCGAAGCCGCGGGAAAAGGCTAGTTAGTAATATTTCTAATATTACATGTTTAAGCCCAATATACCTATAAAACATAATATGATGGTGGCTCAAATTCAGGTTATGCTATTCAAGTCGCTCTTTGGAACGGTCTTGTGCCGTATTTTAATTTTAAAATACAAAAACAATTTTTTTCTTCTACCACGACGGTGGCAAACAAGCATACGGCCTGCCTGATGGTAAGCAGCTACCGTAACCTATGGACGCCTGCAACTCCAAAGGAGTCACATGCGCGTTGCCGTCACTTTAAAAAAAGGAGGATTAACTGTGTGCATGGCTAAAGGAACAAGAAGGTCCCTTATCGTCAACACACTGGGTCCTCTTTGAGCTCTTTGGCAACCTTACTCACCAGCAGGAACACAACACAAAGTAGGCTCTAGTGCTATTTGGCTGTGGATTTCTGTAAGGTGGAGGTACTTCCCCAGTCGGGCTCTGCTCCAGATTTGAGTGAGATGACAAACAACAACACAAACTATCCCCAACATAACCCAACACACACCAAATAATCAACCAATAATGAAGTTGTATTGGAGGTACCTACATCGGAATAATTTTCAAGCATTGATTCAGATGTTTAGGCGCTAGTTGTATGACGTAGTTAATGCATTGAAGTTGGATCGTGTTTAAATGTGTTTTAAAGTTAGTTATAGAATACGGCATACGGCCCCTCCCCTCTGAAATTTGAAAAACTTCGTTCAGCTACGCTTTTACCTTCGTAAGTCCTATTTTAGGACAAGTGGAATAGTGACCCAGTGTCCTAAAAATAGTACGTCATATTTTAAAATTTCAGCTTCTCGAACAAGATCTAATTTTTGAATAAAAAAGTTGACCTCGTGGGCCATTATGACAAAATTTTACCGTCCTAATAATAGGCCATTGGGACTTACGAGGTTAAAAGGTCTATGCGAGCTTTTTTTGGTCAAAGTATCATTTTTGTGTCTTCTCCTAAAGTGCTTTTCTTGAAAAGCTTAAGGTATGTAGGTATAAGTATTTGTGTGTAAGTGTATTATTATATCTAGGCATATTAGTTTTGTATTTTATGTAGGGTACTTAAGCTACTTTATATATTTTATGCGTAAACAGTAGGCGTTAGTTGGCTTTTCGTTATTAAATTAGATGCCTACAGTCTTTTCTCTTTTGCCCTAATGTTAGATATTTGTTCATGGTATTAAGTCCATCTTTTGTACGATATGTTCTCTTAATTGCAATAAAGATTTAATAAATAAATATTGAAAGCTCTCCGTTACAACTTCGTTTGTCTATGTAAGGTGTACCGCCTCAAGATTATAGGTAGTTGCCTGCCCGGTTGTTAACTATCACCCGCTTATTTCCGGTTCCGTTAACAACTAATTACTCACCGAGACCTCCCTCCGACAATGGAGGACATAAAGGTTTAGAGGTAAGTGAATTTTGCTTACATTTTCCTTAACTTCAACACTATTTATTCTAGTACTATTCTTTTCACAAGTTTAGTGAAGGGACTAATCAATTTCATTTCACATATTTTTTTAATAAGGAAATCGTAATCGAAAAAAGGTAGACGCAATTTGTTAAAAAGTTTCAAAGCAAGTATCCTCTAAAGTTGAAACACGCGTTTGCCCAAGAAGAACAGACTACACGAAACGCGATAAATTTTAAAACACGTTGTAAGATGGCTGATGGTATACCGTAACCAGCCTACATAATTTAGTCGGTTGGTGTCTTGGAGAGGATTTGAATTGAAGGGCAACATAAAGTTTATATTGTACTTAGGGCCTTTTAGTAGTAAGCAATAATCACAATGTGAGACTATGACAAGGACCAATTCAGACCATTCCTGTTACTGTAACCGGCTCTGGTTACAGCTACAGCCTAGGAATGGCTTACATTTTTTTTTTCGATTTTCCCATAAAAAGTATAAAATAACCCATTTTTTTCTATTTTATTTCTTTTTAGGGTTCCGTACGTCGAAAGGAAAAAAAACGGAACCCTTATAAAGTCACTTTGTTATCCGTCCGTCCGTCCGTCTGTAAAAGACCCTGTTTCTCAGGAACGCGTGGAGGTATCAAGCTGAAATTTATATCAAATACTCAACCCTACTGTCCTTTGGAGCTGTGAAAAAATCAAACATCTAAGCCAACGCAATCAAAAGATACAGCCGTTTATGCCACAAATTTCCGCAAATTTTCGAAACTCGCAAGGGAATCAAAACCTACAGGGTACTTCCCGTGAACTCAGGATCTAGAAATTTGGTACGAAGCAACGTCTTATAGTACAGATACAGGGAAAATTGTGAAAACCGTAAATTTTTACTCACATCATATAATAAAAATATTTTTAATAATTTTAAAGTTCCTACCCCTATATACTACCTACAGGTTTGTACGGTGCGCGAGGCCGACTCGCACTGGGCCGGTTTTTTTTTTCATATCATCAGTGCATCCTACACCTGTATTAACGTTTTTTATGAAAAAAAAACTGGCTGCGAACCGAAAACTGATAAAAAGTAGCGACTTATCTTCTGCCCAAATTTCTTCATAGTAATTAGTATCGGGAAATAACGATGCAAGTCGGCACGGGTTAGAGTTTCAGGTATGGCCTTTTTTTTTTTTAAACAAATACATTTAGCGGGCGTATGCGTTAATAATTTCTCAAAATCGTAATATATATATACATACCATCGAATTATCCATAGGCACTACCCGTTCATTGTTTTATGTACTTAGTCTCCAGCTACACAAAGGTTGTCTGGAAGAGATCCCTTTTAAACGACAAGACCGACTGTTGTTACCTAGTTTTAATTTAGATTTTCTGTTTGTTTATTTCTACTCTATGGTCCACATAAAGTATATATTATTATTATTATAAGGGACACCCTGATAAGCAGTCACCGTAGTTAATAAATGCATGCAATTCCAGTCCCTTTGATTAAAGTAAAAAGAGGAAGATACCTGACGTTCATAGCTGACAAAACTGAAATGTGTTCCGGCACCCACACACTTGTAAATGCTTACACACTGCTATAATGTACATGTGCATCAGGGGTAAAAGAGATACACCAATATACTTAACACGGGCGTGTAAGCGAGATTTCCATATTCTGCGCATTGCACAAAGTGTGACAGAGACCAACTAATATAATTTACAGTAGTGTAAGCAAGATGGTCATATTTCTAACAATGACATATAGAAGTAAAAAGAGAGCCATTTGGGTTTGAAAAAAATAAAATATTGAATTGATATCAATCGTAGTAAGTCCTTGTCGCATCAATATGAAAGCGGGCAAGATGAACCGAGATAGAAAATTAAATGTCGAGTCAATAGCATACATATTTTTAAAATATGAATAAAGCTCTAGTTCATAACTTCTGGTGCTCTAGTCGAATATTCCAGTGTTCAACGAAATAGGTATCGAACGATCGTCTCAAAAAACCAGTATAAAGGCATCTACGTTTACGCGTAAGTGTTACGGATCTAGAGGTTTCTCTTTTTAATGCAGTAATGGTTTGTCAAAAGAGACGCGTATGGTAAGCGACGGTTATATTGCACTACGCAGAAACTGCGAATGATCCGTGTGGTCCTAGTACTTTAATTTCCATCGCCTACCTCACGCACGACTCAAAAAAACCAATGTAAAGGTGTGACTTCTGATTGTGCATAGTTATAATGGTTAAAAAGATTCTCTTATCCTGAACCCGTTGTAAGTCTCGGGAATCAGCGCTAGGTGCCTAATTTCGTACGTAGCGTTAGCAAATAAAACTTTTTAATGCCACGACGGTGGCAAACAAGCATACGGCCCACCTGATGGTAAGCAACTACCCGTAGCCTATGGACGCCTGCAACTTCAGAGGTGTCACATGTGCGTTGCCGACCCTTTACAAAAAGGAGGATTCACTGTGTTCACGGCTAGAGGAGTAAGAGCAAATAAAACTGTTAGAAATTTAAGTAATATACTTTCTAGAAACGTTTTCATTATCGGGTAATTCGGGTATTAAAGATAATTGCTTACATTAATCGGGTAACACCCAAAACTTACCAATTACTACCACAAGTTTATAGCCGTAATGAACCATATTAGTAACAAAACAAGGTTGATTTTAGTTTAATAATTTATTACGTCACCTGGCGAATTATATTTTCTAGAAACGTATTTATTCTCTGGTATTCAAGATAATTGCTTAAAAGCTTTTGACATTTACAGATGTTTCAAAAGTAATAACTAGTAATAAGTCATCGCGTCCCAGGCGATAACTTGTCAAGTGGTTAAGCTGCCTCTCCGGTTCTGGATTGAGGAACGGCAGCGATTTAATCAATTTAAAAAAAATAGTCATCGCGTCCCGATTGAAACTTTCGCGGATATAATGGCTCCAAAAATCCTTCTAACTTTTTAATATGAGAAAATTCAATGAAAACTATACTGAAAAACTATTGAGTTATTTGAACGATTTCTGAGTTATTTCAAAAACTTGTAATTTCATAGTAAAAGGACGTAAAATATCCTAAAAAAATACATTTTGATTGGGTGTATTGTGACGGCAACTACGGAACCCGTTTGTGTATTTAAAACAGTACTTACGAATGAAAAGTTATTCCGTGAGATTTGTTTTTATCTTTTGAGCTATTAAAGCATTAAAAAAAGGGACAATTTGGCATGATTTACGGGTATTTTAGTCGTTATTCTTGAAAGCACGCTCTTCGGCGGCCATGACACGACTGATTCAATATAGGCGCCGGAACCTATATTTGATGGCACACGATCGTGCGCCTGGTACCATATCTATTCCCTTTATTTATCAAAGTCCAGTCCCTATTTGTCTTTCCATCACTCGAATAAGAAAGAGCCAGAGGGATGCATATAACGTCAATTTTGGAGTTTTTTGTTAGCGGTAGGCCTCTTAGTTTACACGTAGATAGCTCTCACATCTACTGTACAAACGGTATCGTTCAGACATTACTCAGTAAATCCCCTCACGGTATCGAGGTCGTCTAGAGGATAGTGGGGTAAATTAGTATAGGGGGTCAGATTGACTTAAAACGGCGAGGGATTAACCAGTATCTCTCCGCACCTAAGTCAGTAGTAACCTATAAAGAAACGAAACCACACATTTTTTGTGTCCTGTAAAAAACTGGTCTTTTGCATGTATATTACCTATCATTTAGAGGGCAAGATGAGAGTGCTACTTAATTGTTTATTCTTCTTACAACTCCTATCACATAAAGGTAAACTTGACGACCACAGGATATCAGATTCGCACATGTAACACTAATGGAATAGCAAACAACAACGGGCTACCGTCAGCTTCGCAAGCCAGCAAGCGGTTTTATTATCTTACCTTTTTTTTTTTTTTTTTTATACCACGACGGTGGCAAACAAGCATACGGCCCGCCTGATGGTAAGCAGCTACCGTCACCTATGGACGCCTGCAACTCCAAAGGAGTCACATGCGCGTTGCCGACCCTTTACAAAAAAGGAGGATTCACTGTGTTGACGGCTAAAGGAACAAGAAGGTCCCTCATCGTCAACACACTGGGTCCTCTTTGAGCTCTTTGGCAACCTTACTCACCAGCAGGAACACAACACTATGAGTAGGGTCCAGTGCTATTTGGCTGTGGTTTTCTGTAAGGTGGAGGTACTTCCCCAGTCGGGCTCTGCTCCAGATTTGAGCGAGATGACATTCACTGAACGTGCCCTACCACACTAAGCGAGATGCCATTCGCAGTGCCCATACCTCTCTTTTTGGCATAGTTTAAGGACATACCCAAGTCCGGACGTAGTTTAAGGACATACCCCGGGTCCAATATACCTTACTTGCCTAATGATCATCATCATTCGCATTGCGTTTGTCCCGGCGTTTTGCGACGGCTCTACTTACTTGCTTAATGATATCAGTTAAAAAGAAAATGAATTATTTAAGAGGCTGATAATACCCGATGACCTTCAAATTGACTGTACTTAAACAGTTTTTTAGCTATAACTACTTGTTTTGAGAAAGTAAAATTATGAAATCGGCTTCATAGAAAATAATTCTAAAGTTACATCCTAAAATTAGCTTGAAACAGTTGTATATCTTTACTTTCCTGACTTATACGTCTGTAATTAATGGTGCTCCCATACCAGCTGTTATAAAACAAGGATAAGGCTTAGTAGCACTATGTTGTTAAAGAAAGATAGTTGCTGTTATATAAATTTATATAACAGCTAGTATGGGACCACCATTAGGACAAAATTCCATCACACTAATACTAAAAACTTTATTATTTTATATTTCGCAATGAATGCGTAGTTGTTATTATTTATCATCTTGCAATGAGCTCCCATACTAATGGTAACACAGTGTTTCTCCTTCACTCGCGCTGAAAAAGAAAGGAATGGAATTTAGCTGTTGTCATCCCCTTAACGACCCCAGTTCAGTATTATAAAGCACAATCTTACCCAGCTCTCCTCTTAAGGCTATATTAATGGCCACCTGCCCGGTGGAGACGGATGACGCCCGACACCCAGCCCGGCCTATACATTACGATTAAACCTACTTAATTACATACAATACAATACAATACAAATACTCTTTATTGAACACCTCAAACAGAGAACCAGTACAGAAAATGCATAAAGTCAGATTAGAGGTAAACAATAGGCGTATCGCTAAAAAGCGATATCTCCTGGACAACCTTTAGGTAGTAGAATTGCATTAAATAAACTAAGTCAGTAGGTGTTGCAAAACAGTGAAGAAAAGCGGAAAGAAAAAACTTAATACCACAAAACAATATCCAAATAAATAAATAAATAACCATATACAATACACTTGAACAAAATAAATATATATATATACATATACAGTGCCGGCTGTAAAGAGAAAGTAATAGTAGCTAATCATTGTATGTCACATGTTTATCGAATTGGTTTCTAGAAATGTCAACACGCCGACGATTCAACCAACATGGCTTCGACAATATTTCTTTGACCCCGTTGAACTCGTAATAATTAGTGTACGGACAGTTGGTGGCATTATTGAGTAGAGTGGGTAGATTCGCCTAGGTTACATTTTATGATTGAATGAGTAATGATTTTTTAGGCTAAAACATACATTTTTTATTCGAGTAGTGTCAATATTTTTGTATCTAATTGTTGAATCCCCCTCGTTTTTTTCGCTAAACGTTTGGCTGATGCTTCCAACTATTTTAATCTGCCTATTTAGATTGAGTAAGAAATGTATGTTTTAGCCAAAAATTAATTTAATCATTAGTCATTCAATCATAACATGTTACCTTGGCGACTTCTTTGGCCCTATCTACTCAATAATAGCCCCACCTGTCCGTAAGCAAGTAATAATATACGAAATGAGAGTTAGCACGCAAGGGTCCAAAAAGGGGTCATAATAAGACTACTTTTTCCAAAGAGAGTCGAGCGAATTCTAACTCTAATATTCTATAGTAGATTGTACACCAAGGGGATAAAGCACTGTTTTATGTCACGGGCGCAATATTGAATCCTGAACGTAACGGAGGACTCCAGATTTTACTCCCGAGCGAAGCGAGGGAATTAAGACTGAGTCCTGAGTGCAGTGAGGGATTCAAGCGCGCCCGTGAAAAAAAACAGCTTTATCCCCGAGGAGTATACTGTACTTTTCTCACCTCTTGGGAGACAATAAAATAGCTAAGGCTACTAGAAACGGATTTTTATTAAAGTAAATCAAAGGTAAAAACCGGCCAAGTGTAGTTCCGTACCTTCAATGGAATAAGAACCAAACTAATACCAAAAGGTCGTATCTGGTGCCTATGGTTTTTTTGGAGATAACTCAAAAATGGCTAAACCGATAATGTTCAAAACAATTTGCGTAGAAAGTATATGATAAGACGCATCTCCTCAAATTTTTTCATATTTTTTGGACTTACGGTTCAAAAGTTACAGGGGGGGGCACAATATTTCTGACTTTCGAAGCGATTATTTCAGAAAATATTCACTTAATCATAAAATGGTCAAAGAAACCTCAATGTTATTTTTAAAGACCTGTCATTGATGTGTCACATGTTGATATTTAGTCAAAACAAAATAGTTACATGTATGGAGCGCCCCCCCCCCCTAAGTTTTTTTTTAAATCTACATAACTATGTAGCGGCATACAAAATACACCTTATGTGTAAATTTTATTCAGATACGTCGTATAGTTTCCGAGTAAAATGGCTGTGGCATACGGATGGACAGACATACAGACAGACATGACGAATCCATAAGGGTTCCGTTTTTACCATTTGGCTACGGAACCCTAAAAATTGATTCTTGATTAGTCCATTAGTCCATTTTATTCGAATTTTAACTTAATTTTTTATAGAACCTGCAGTTTTACTCCGTATACTGCAGCGTCTTATGACACTCGCGGCATTTGTTTTAGGTATTAAAATTGAGGGGGCCAGAGCACGATTTTCCGAATAAATTTGATTTTCAACTCAGTTCGACGCGGCGGCGCGGGCCCCGGCTGGCGTCGCGGGGCTGTGCACCGTGCGGACTTTACCAAATTAGACTTTAAGCACATAACAATTAGAATTATGGGAAGTGAAATCACATTATTAACCAGCGGGTTATAATGAGATTTAGTACAACATTATAACCCGGCTAAAGCCAAGGGCTATAATGATTTGCTTTCGGTGAGGTTTGCATGATATATAATTTGGCATTGTCGAGCAGCTGGTGTGAAATAGTAGTTTATGTAACTGTTACGTAATAAGGGTCCTTAAAACATGAGTGTGGTTTTATGAAATGAGCCGCAGGCGAATTTCATAATAAGATCACACGAGTGTTTTAAGGCCTAATTACGTACAGTTGCATACACTGCTTTATCTACACTCATATTATATATATTAAATTAAGTGTTCGGAAACCATAGAATGACCGCCATTGTACCGTCATGGCCAACTCGATTGTGCCGGCGCTCGCGCGGGACCAATCGAGTTGGCCATGGCGGTAACATTATATTATCAAATTCGATGTTCCAAATTTGAAACTCATTGCTTAACAATATTTGAGCATGCAACGTTAAAATTACGTTACTGCCGCAGATAAGAAACTTATCATAGTTAAATCGTTTGTTGTAATGCTTGTCATTGTCTACGGTTTTTGAACGCATTTTAGAGTACTTACAGTATGAGTGTAGATAAAATTTATTATTGTATTCGTAATATACTTGTAATTATATACCCTCTTGTCCCTTTGTATACATTCTCCTTTATATTCAAGGGTCGGCATCGCGTATGTGATACTTTTGCAGCTGCAGAAGTATCACGTCTATAGGCTACGGTGGCTGCTTACTATCAGTCGGGCCATGAGACTTATAAGTTCGTTTATAGACTTCTCATTTAAAAACAAAAACTTTAATTATAGCATTTTACGGTATTCCTCATCAAAGGGGATGAAAGGGAATGGCAACTGGGCCGACACTACTGAGGCTTTAAGGTTGAAATTTGTACATCAGGTTTAATTTACAACAGAATTACATTTTAACTATAAAACTTTCGTGAGGCTCTAACATATTAAAAATATTTATAACTGGTTTCTCACGTAATTGAAGTCAATTTTTGCGGCGCGGAAAGCCGCTCGTGAAAACTATCATCGTAAATTGATCGAAACATGTCGAGCAAAAATCGCCTTAAATAACGTGAGTAACCCGTTATAAATATTTTTAACTAGCTTTTGCCCGCGGCTTCGCTCGCGTTAAATTCGGGGTAACACGGTTCCCCTTTGCCCCCCGTAATGCTCCATACAAACTTCCACCCCCCATTTTAGGGAAGTGGGGGGTTAGAAAGAGACAAAAAGTAGCCTATGTCACTCTCAAGGGATGGACCTTCAACTATCTCCACTTAAAAAATCACGTCAATTCGTCGCCCCGTTTTGCCGTGAAAGACGGACAAACAAACAAACAAACAAACACACACACTTTCCCATTTATAATATTAGTATAGATATGATTACATTCGTTAAGACAGTATTTCGGAAAATTTTACCCCAATGGGTTAAAAGGGGTTGAGAGTACAATGTTTGTACAATGTAGGATTTGAAGTGAGTGAAACAGAAGTTTTTGTGGCAAAAATTACAATTAACTTCGTATTTTGACCTCTTATCAAATAACAATAAAAGTGATTTCAGCGTTTTATGCAAAAAAAGCAAATTCCTTCCCAGGGAGGGGAGGGGTTAAAAAGGCGTTTGTAGTTTTACAAATGCTGTGTCTGCAATTTTAGGGTGTACACATATGTTATCAAATTTTAAGCTTGTTTCTATTTGCTTGGTTGTATGGAAGAAATCGCTCCTTAGCGATAAGACCGCCTGTTGTTACCTCTACCTAAATTTATGTAATTGTATACTTTGTACTTATGACTTAAACTGTATGAGGTGTGCAATAAAGAGTATTTATTTATTTGCTGTACTGTAGTGTGACACTCAGTTTGTAGACCATTAATATAAAAAATATATATAAAATATATTGTTAACGAAGTCGCGGGCAACAGCTAGTCAAGGTAGATGTAGATGTAGTGTAGCGACGCCCGGCTGGATTCAGGTGGGCTGTCGATCGCTGCTCGCGTCAAGGTATATGCCCCTTTGTTATTATTTACGAGTAAAAATAAATTAAATACCTATTCGTTCAAAGTTTTCCACTTTTTGTTATTAATTAACGTTTTCCAATTTTCGATTAAACGATACTTTAAAATTTTGACATTAGCAGATTTACGGCGCAAGTTTAATTTTGTTAATTTTAATATGAAATTGTTAACAGAACTAATTGGCTACTTTCCTAAAAAAAAATATTTAGTCCGTCAGTTAGATTATCAAAAAATATTGGACACGTATTTTTTATTTTGTCAATCAAACAAAAATTGGTGAAGATATAGTCCGTTAAAGTTCCGCGTGACGTCACATTTCAGTACAATTTTTAGTATAATGTGACGTCACGCGGCACTTTAACGGGCTATATCTTCACCAATTTTTGTTTGATTGACAAACTACAAAATACGTGTCCAATATTTTTTGATAATCTAAATGACGGACTAAATATAATTATATATTTTTTACCCAGGAAAGTACCCAATTACGATCGGATTACATGGGATAAAGTTAAAATTCCATTCTGTATTTTAACATATAAAATGACACGGCTATGATACCTAAAAACGAGTAATTTATGCGTTTATAAGGCAGAGGGAATATATTTCCCACCATTATTTGAACTTTATCTCAAAGTGATAGGGTTCAATTTCGCCTAATTTCTGACACTCTTTTGCCTTGTAAAGGGTTAAGAAATATAAATATGTTTTCAAGGTTTTCCTTCGGGAGTTGGGTCGCCGCCTGCAGCAGAGGGGTCTTGACCCCCGCTACGAGTCGTTCCTGCTGCAAAGGTTGTCCATCGTGATCCAACGCGGAAACGCAGCGAGCGTGATGGGCACCTTTGCACGGGGAGCAGCTCGGAGTGGGTTTCTTGTAGATTAGATTTATTTTTAGTTTAGAATTAAGTTATTTATATTTGTATTTAATTTTTAATTTATGTCTTATAACTGAATGTAACTTTTTTCTTTGTATGTGATGTCTATTAGTAGGATAAATGCCTAATTGTAGGCATATTCAAAGTAATTTTAAGGTTTCAGTGTGGACTTTTCTATAAAAATAATTATGTGACAATATTTGGTGTTTTTTAGTGTTAATCATTGCGTAATTTGCGGGACAATTTTTGGCCGAAAAGTTTTGCTGGCCTGTCACTCTCACGTCCTCCGAGAAATAGCTGCCAGAGGCACATAGATATAGTATGGAAACATATCGTCAGTAATTCTAAGTCTCTGCGATAATAGTTTAACACACTGTCGTTTCATTAAAACCATATTTGGCTGTATAGTATGACCATTTTTTACATTTATGATATGATAATAATATGATCTTTAAAACAATAGGAATTCGCCTTCCGCTTTTCTCAAGAATAAGGTCTACATCTGAACACAAATCAGTTTCACATTACCTGAAATGAAACAGCCTATTTATTTTACTTCAAAATTGCTTTCCTCGTGGTCTTTATGATTACTCCATTAAAAAGCCATTACAAACCGCTTACATTTGTCTAAATGGTTTGTATTTGCTAGTTTAGTCTATGATATGTAATAATAGATAGGTTACGCATGTTCCAAAAGTTCCTTGAAACGAGGCAATTGGTTCGTCTCTTTCTTGTGTTGCATCAGCAGGTGAGAGAATTGGACGTGCTGATAAACTCTCGCCACTCTCGTAAGGCCGAGTTTCCACCAGAGATGAGCGGGAATGCGTTGCGAGGAATGTGTTTGTAAATAACCAATAGAATCACTTCAGTAACCTACGCACAACGCAGCTCTAGGATTGGATCTTAACCAAGAATGATTAAGACTGGATTGACAATGCCTATACAAAATCGCGTTCCTCGAACCTTCAGGTTATACGTCTGTTTTCGGTACTAAGTGCCACAGCGCCATCTGTTGAGTCTGGAGTCGAGTTATTATGTCAGCGTTAAGCGCAGAACAAAACATTAGAAACTAGAATTTAGTGTTTGTGGTGACCGATAGATGACGCTAGTGCTTTAACCTGAAATAAGGGAACGCGATTTTGTATGGATATTGTCAATCCATGTCTAGATCGTCCTTGATCTTAACAAACACATTGCTCGCAACGCCTACTCGCTCATCTCTGGTAGAAACGCAGCTTAAATAACAGACAAGCTTATATTCTTAACTAGCGACCCGCCCCGGCTTCGCATGAGATAAAATATGGTTATTGTGGGTTATCCGTAAGAGATAGACATATGCCAATGCGGACTTTTTTGTAGACCTTTATAAGTAAGTTTAAATCGTGTACAATACTGTACCTAGTACATTATTTTGACCTATATTGTAGGTAAAATTATCAGTGTTTCTCTACTATATTATGCATGTATTATACATATAAACCTTCCTCTTGAATCACTCTATCTATTTATAAAAATCCGTTTCGTAATCACTATCTATTTATAAAAATCCGTTTCGTAGTTTTAAAGATTTAAGCATATATAGGGACAAACAGCGGAAAGCGACTTTGTTTTATAATATGTAGTGACAATGACAGTGACAAATGATTGTGAACATACCTATACTATACTGGATGTGACAAAAATGCTGGTGACCCGTTTAAGGGAATAATTGGTATCGTGTTGCGACAGAAAAAATAGAAGAAAATTTTTTTTGGGCGCGAAATTTTTTTTTGTATCGGATACGTGGTCCCAGCCGGCCAACCCTCCATACAAAACCATTTTTTTGCCTTGTATAGGCTGTTTTTTCAATAACTAGCCATATTATGCGAGGTGATATGGTAGGCCATAACTGAACAACTTTTACTATGGGACCAAAATAAATGTTTTTTTTATTTTTATACCACGACGGTGGCAAACAAGCATACGGCCCGCCTGATGGTAAGCAGTTACCGTAGCCTATGGACGCCTGCAACCCTAGAGGATTCGCATGCGCGTTGCCTACCCTTTAAGAACCTATACACTCCTTTTTTGAAGGACCTCATACTATAGCCCGCTGGGAAAACCTCGGCAGGGAGTTCATTCCACAGTCGCAGCGTTCGTGGGAGGAAATTCCTCTTAAACCTTACAGTGCGCGACCCCTTAGGCTCCAGGGTGTGAGGATGAACACCCTGCCGGCGGCGAGCAGTGCGGTGATAAAAAGCTGCCGTGGGCACCATATCAAACAGTTCTTCAGAGCACAACCCATTGTACAAGCGATAGAACACACATAAGGAGGCAAAGTCTCTCCTTAGACTCAAAGGTTCAATGTCGCTCGTGAGCTTGGGATCGTCAACGATCCGCACAGCGCGCCTTTGCACCGAGTCAAATGGACCAAGCTGGTATCCAGGTGCTCCCGCCCAAAGGTGACAGCAGTACTCCATGTGGGGTCTGACTTGCGACTTGTATAGAAGCAGTCTCTGCCCCGGAGTAAAGTATCTCCTCGCTCTATTGAGCACATCGAGCTTTTTGGATGCCAGCTTGGCCTTCCCTTCAAGGTGACTACGGAATTGGACGTCACTGGAAATGTCGACACCGAGGATCCCAATACTCCCTGACATGGTGAGAGTTGTGCCTTGGAACTGAGGGGCCACAGTAAATGGGGTTTTCTTAGCGGTAAACGCGCAGACTTGTGTCTTTGTGGGGTTAAATCGGACTAAGTTGTCCTGACCCCACACCGAGACTCCAGAAAGAGTATTCTCGATATCGGACACAAGTTTTTCACGACTCTCTACCACAACGGATCGAGGGATATTGGCACGGCCCGTGTAAGAAGCATCCCCAGTACTGTCGTCTGCATAACAATGAATGTCGCCAATAGACAACATATCATTGATATGCAGCAAAAACAGCGTTGGGGATAGCACGGAGCCTTGCGGGACACCAGCGTTTATGTCCATGCTTTCGGAGCAACTTCCGTCGACTACGGCTCGTATGCTTCTGCCGGACAAAAAGCTGGCAACCCATCTGCACAATCCCTCGGGCAGGCCATAAGCTGGCAACTTCGACAGAAGACCTCGATGCCAGACCCGATCGAACGCCTTAGCTATATCAAGGCTGACTGCCAATGCCTCTCCTTGACTCTCAATGGCTGAAGCCCAGCGGTGAGTGAGATACACTAGAAGGTCACCAGTCGAGCGACCGTGGCGAAAGCCATACTGGCGATCACTGATCAGGTCGTGCTCTTCTAGGTATCCCAGGAGCTTCGCATTGATTATGCGCTCCATAACCTTGGAGAGAAGGGAGGTTATAGCGATAGGCCTGTAATTCGACGGGTCCGAACTATCGCCCTTTTTAGGCACAGGGTGCACGAGGGCAGTCTTCCATGAAGACGGCACTTGCCGTTTGTGGTAAGAGAGTGTGAAAAGGCGCGTTAGCACGGGACACAACTCAGGAGCACACCGTTTGAGCACAACTGCTGGTATGCCGTCTGGCCCGCTCGACTTGTGAACGTTTAATGATAGCAGCTCCCGCCGGACATCACTTTGCTTGATGCAAATTTCCGGCATCCAGGATGCGCACTGCGGGATGGTAGGCGGTACGGTGCTGCCATCATCATTCAAGGTCGAGTTCGAGGCGAAGAGAGTACCAAGAAGATCGGCTTTCTCTTTTGCGCTATGGGCCAGATTACCATCAGCATAACGCAGTGGTGGTAAAGACGACCGACAAAAGTTTCCCTCGGCAGCTTTGGCAAGTGACCAGAAGGCACGACTCCCGGTGGGGTAGCCTGCTAGCTTCTCACCAATTCGAATAGTCGAATTTGGCTCTGGCAACGGCTGTTTTACTGGTCCTCGAGGCAGCGTTTAATTTGCGTTTCACATCCGATACGTTGGGATCCTTATTAGAAACGGCCTTGGTCCAAGCCCTCTAAGCAGCCTGCTTGCGAATTGTAGCTTCTCTACAGGGTAGATTAAACCAAGGTCGTTTCTTTGCTCCTGCAGCAATTACCGAGTTGGGAATGAAGCAATCCATTCCCACCAGTATAGTCTCGGCGACTTTAGCTGTACAGGAGTCAGGATCTTCTGATGTGAAACAGAGCTGCCTCCACGGGTACGATGCGTAGAATTCACGCAATCCATCCCAATGCTGACGTATACTGCCACACGCGGCGCGAGCTAGTTGGCCGTGGTGGATCAGGCCGCGCGCAAGGTGCCAGCGTCCGGACGAGGCAGTGATCGGACGAGCCGAGAGGTGCATTCACTGAAACGGAATATCCGTCCGGACGTGTGGTCAGCAGGAGGTCCAGTAAAGAGCTTGTATGGCCCTCGATGTCTGGTATTCTCGTAGGAGAACGTACCAATTGCGAGAGACCATAGGCCAGAGAAAATTCGTAAGCAGACCTCCCCGCATAGTCGGTGGACCGAGAATCAAGCCACTCAATGTGGTGGGCATTAAAATCTCCCAAAATCACCAGTTCAGCGGATGGGTACTGCTCAAGAACTCTGTCGGTCGTCACTTGAAGGTGCTCGAAGAGCCGTTTCGTGTCCATGTCTCCGCTGTGAGACCTGTAAAGGCACGCGTGGACGCGGGTGTGGCCGCCGAAGTCCACACGCACCCACAGCACTGACAGGTCCCTGTCTTCATAGGCATGGAGGCGGCGACAACAGACATCCTGCCGAGCGTACATACATACCCCGGCGCGCCTCACAAACCTGTGTTCGAGCATATAGCCGGGGTATAACAGATATGATGTATCTGCCGGGCAGGATATCTGCGTCTCCGTTAGGAACAGAAGGGTCGGCTGCGCAGACTCGAGGTGGTGGTGTACTGCGTTCAGGTTTGAATGCAGTCCCCTGATGTTGCAGAAATCCACTTTTGTGGAAGGGGACTCCGCTGTAGAACTGTTCCTTCTTTGTTTTCTTGCCATTTTTATTTGAGGAGTGTGTGGGACGACTAAAAGGACAAGCGGACGAAACAAACCGACCGAGGAACGATGTGGGAGGTGCAATTTGCAGGCGCGGCGTACGGAAGGGCCCCCGGTCCCCCCCCTGTTGCAGTAGCCGGGTCCACTCCGGTCTCCTACACCGGCACGACTACTACACCAGGGATTTTTCGCAGGTTGGCGGTTCAGCCTCCCAGGGTGGAGATTAAGTGACCCCTGGGTTCGGGAACCCTACTGACCTGCGGGCGGCCAGCGGACAACCGTTTCACCGGGTCTCCCTGATCGCCGCACCTGCACTCTGCGCCCACAAAGACCAAAGGCCGTATTGGTTCCGTGGGCCCCCCGTCGTCAACACAATGTATCCTCTTAGAGCTCACTGGCGACCTTACTCACCGGCAGGAACACAACACTATGAGTAGGGTCTAGTGCTATTTGGCTGTGGTTTTCTGTAAGGTGGAGGTACTTACCCAGTCGGGCTCTGCTCCAGATTTGAGCGAGATGACATTCGCTGAACGTGCCCTACCACACTTAGCGAGATGCCATTCGCAGTGCCCATACCTCTCCTTTTGGCGTAGTTTAAGGACATACCCGAGTTCGGACGTAGTTTAAGGACATACCCCGGGTCCAGTTTAAGGACATACCCCGGGTCCAATGTGTCCAACATGTTTGGCTGGTTCATACATTTCGGCCGTTCGTAGGTATGTCGACGTTTTCTATGGGGAGGCCAAATTTTTATTGGGATTTCGGGGTTGAACCCATAAAAAAAGCTGTTCAGTATGACTTACCTAATCACCTCTCACAATATGGCTAGTTATTGAAAAGCAGCCTGCATCAAATACAAACAGAACAATTGCTAGGTTAGGTACAGCTTAACTAAGTTAAGCTATAACCTATCTGGAGTAAAAATTCATTGGTTTTAAGTTCCATTTACGGCAATCACCGAAGTAATACTCGCTTTGCGACAATATGAGAAAACCGTATGCAACTGCCTATTTCAGTTTTATAAACTAATTTCGTTCAGATATAATTTTGACATTTGACACGCTCAAATCGTTAAAATTAGATCGATTTGCAAAGCTTAACAATTTGACCGCCAAAGACGTCAAATCACGCGCATGGAAAGTGGTGCCCTCAGCACCAGCACGTGATATCACGTCCAAAATATAGCCGGTTTGCCTTGCGCGCTCGGGCGTCCAATGATTGGCATTCAAAAGGTTAAAAAAGGCGCGGTGGGGCATAAAATCAGTAAGTACCTACATTTTAAGCTATTGAATGTGTTTTCCAATGGTCGAAGGTTCTTATGCATGGTAGGCAGTGTTGCTGTTAGGTTCGACAGACTGACCGACTGACTGACTTGGCATATTGACAGTAATCGGGGTAGGACTCATCACAGCGTCCCATAGTTCTTGACTGAAAAATTATGCTTGTATGTCACTGGCGCCTACCGATGCCCGGATCTAATAATAATATGGAACTAACTGCGAGGTTTCGTACTTTTTTAAAACTTATTAGGGTTTGCTCCCGGTTCTTATTTTCTTTAAAAAAAATCTCGAAAATCCCGGTTCTAAGCATACAAAATTATCACCAGGGCTGGTTGTACAGTCACCAGCTATTATCTTCCTACACGAAGGCTGCAAAAATATGTGACACGCTCTTATGGCCCTACAAATAAGAGTGTGTCAGATACATTTGTGGCCTTCAGGTAGGAAGATACTATTGCCGGTGACCGTACCAAATCATTAAAATTTGCTTGTGTGAAAAGTTTTTCGGGGCCGTATTCTACGAATGATACGATCCAACTTTAATACAACTCCAATGCATTAACTACGCAAGCGCCTAAACGTCTGAATCAGAAATATCAGAATTTACTTGGAAATTATTCCGTTGTAATTCCAATACAACTTCAATAATGCTTGATTATTTGTGTGTTGGAGTTATGACATGTTTGAAATAGATTGTCTTATTGTATTAAATTAATATTGTATTTTAAAATTAGAATACGGCTCCAATTCGTTAAGTGTGTATTGCCCTTATTGCCTTATGCGCTTAGACTCTGGTATAACGGTTAAAATATCTTCGACCTGTTAACATCATAATTTGGCGCGTGTCGAGCGCGTAACGCAGGGGCTTACAACTATGACCTATTAAATCTATCCTATGAAGTACCACACTGCAGAGTCGATTCTGTATTTAAAATCTCAACTTGACTTTGTATGACTACAATCCGAACTTTTTTTAATATCACTGATATGATGATGACCTAAAGGAGGATTCACTGTGGCTAAAGGGACAGAGACGTCCCCCATCGTCAACACACTGCTTCGTCTTTGAGCTCTCTGGCACCCTAACTCACCGACAGGAACACGAAACAAGAAATTAGAATGGCACCAAAGAAATTATAAAATATGCCAAAGAAATTAGATAATTAAGAGATGCTCGTGCGAATTTTATATACTAGAGTGGTGGTTTGTTATATTTTTTTGTCGTGGGACGGTGAGTACATTAATTGCAACCAAAAAACAGGTAGGTTGCAACCGATTGGGGTACATAAAACGTCTCTCGTGCTAAGATCACAAAAGCCGTGCTTGCGTGATAATTGTGTTCAGTCTTATGCATTAATTGAAGAGATTATGACAGGTTCCGCCGGGGTAACCGTGGGATCTCGAGCACTGGTATCTCCATCTCTTACTGATCGAGCTGTAACGCGCTAGTTTTGAATATTCCGCACTCGGTAGCCCCAAATAGTCCGGAGCAGTCGTAAATTTTCTGTAAAAAAACCCCTATTTTTTTTATTTTACTGCTTCAAATGTAGGATTAAAAAAATATTATTTATCCCATAAAAAAAATTGTCTTGGCGACTCTCCAAAGAATCAGTCAAAGATTCACCGTGGCTTCATAAGGATCAAATGACGGTCTCTGACCATAAATTGACAGATCACTGACAGTCTGGTCTGGTCTCTGACAGTTCACTGTTATCAGTATCTTAGAATATTTAAAGAAACCTTCATAAATACGATGAAATAGACGAAATTTACAATGGAATAGAGCAAAACTTGCTTATTTTTATTATGATAAAAATATTTTACCCAGAACTTTACTTAATATATACTAAACATCGTTAAAATTGAATCAAATAAATGTTAATCTTAAGCATTTAAATAAAATCTTAAGTATTATCTAATTTTAAAGGACAAACTCTAATTTCTTTGGGGCCTAATGCCAAAGAAAACCGAAGAAATTAGCGCCAACGAAGTTAGAAAAGCATACAAAATATATTTTTTATCTGTAACTATTTAACATATGGATTTGCTGTACAAGTACAAGTATAGTAAACAGTAACATGCATGCGCTATAAAAATAAAAATAAAATACAAATCACATTTGACTTGAAATTTCAGTCCCGAAGAAATTAGGCACTTACAGGCAGAAAATCCTCAAACGGCGATATAAACATTTTTTTGCGATAAACATTTACTTCACACAGGTTTACACTCATTTGGTGTTAGAAGGCAACTGGAAAGGTGCCGGGTTATTATTAAGAGATTGCTTAGGTAGCAAGATGACATAATGTAAGACAGAACAAGTACACCAAAGAAATTAGGTGTTTTTTTGGTGGGACAAAATATGTCAGATGATACTTTAGATTAATAGGCCAGAAAAAATATATTAAAAAATGTATGAATAATTTAACATTCAGACTAAATGGTAAGACTATTAGGGAGGATATTTTCCCCCGAAACTGGGTATTTTTAATCGTTGGAAAATAAAAACACGGTGGTGGACGCGCCAAAGAGCTTAGGTTTTTGAGGTTTGAATTTTTTTTTTAAATACCTTCAGTATCAAAATCTGACATTCTTAATGATGAATATATTGCTTTTTAGATTGATCTTCATCCACAAAAAAAGTTAACTGTTTTAACTGTATATTTCAAAAGTTAACATGCCGAGACAAGTGCAAAACATGAAAATTGATATTCACCCAGTTGAGGTTAATAAAGTTTACCGTTTTTTAATTGAACAGAATCCACTATGGGGTTGTGATGCTAGCAGCCCCATAAGTCATTATATTGGTCCTGTTATATTGGTCAATCATTATACGTATGATCATAGCATTTTTATAATTTTTAAATCAAGTAGAATTTTAAAATCAGAATACAGCTCGAAATAAGCTGCTAAGTTGGTTTACGGATATTGCTACTTCAACACAAGCGCTAAAGTCACTGCTTCGGGCTCAGACTTAGCCCTGAACGACGTTAAACCTATAGCACCTACCTACCTAACTACCTACCTACCTATAGCTGGGGTAGTTAGTAGTGGGAAAGCAGATGAAGAAAATCCAGTGAGTGCTGCGAGGTCCAGATGGGACAATCCAGCTGCCAAGTTTGCTACTTTTAGCACCATCCGGGGATCACGTGTAGGGTTGTCTAAGGAGTTTCCTACGGACGCAGAGTAACATTGATCCCCGAAAAAAACTACAATTCATATAATTGTACAAAATACCATTTCAGGCACGGCTAAATTGTTATTTTTAACACTTTCCGTACCACCTAGTGCTACGCGCTACGCTCGTAGACCGTAGCCACGTATTTGTCGTATGTAGCGCGTAGTAGCTACGAGGAGAGAACCCGGCACCCGGGCAGTCGGGTTCCTGGTCGTGAAAGTATTAAGGCAGTCTGATATCATTATTTTGCATATAATATTTTTTAGGTATACGAGTAGTGATATTTTTTTAAGATGTCGGAGTCTTACTAAAGAGTTGTACCTACAATTCCGGCATCTTAAAAAATTCATACTATAAGCATGTTACGAAAACATAGAGTTCATACAACATTTCTAGAAAGAAGCCATATACATAGTATTATTTCTTTACTTATTCTTTACTACCGGTAAGTTACGACTGAACTCATGCCGTGTATTACTTCCGTCAATATTTCCTACAAGGACCAGAAAATACCTGGACTATCAATCTAAATAAATTCACGTTTCTTCCGAATTCAGGCTATACTTCTTATTTTCGGTATCAGGCCGTAATAACTTCAAAAGACACGAGCCAACTTCAATACAATTGCAATTCATTAACCATGCTATACAGCTAGCGCACAAACATGAATCAGGAATATCAGAATTTGCTTGAAAATTATTCCGATGCAACTCCAATACAACTTCATATTGGTTGATTGTTTGTTATGATTTCGATAGATTGTATTTTTGAAGTATTGTTTATGTATTATAACGGCCTCCTAGCCCAGTCGGTAGTGAGCCTGCCTACGAAACAGGAGGTCCCGGGTTCGAATCCTTGTCAGGACATTTATTTGTGTGTTTATCATAGATATCTGTTCCTGAGTTATGGATGTTTTCTATGTATTTAAGTATTTATCCATATTTATCTATTATATATATCGTCGTCTAGTACTCACAACACAAACCTTATTGAACTTACTGTGGAATTAGGTCGGTTTGTGTAAGATTGTCCTATAATATTTATTATTGAATTATTATTTATTATAAATTAGAAACGGTATCAGGTGTGCTGCAGCGTAATCTCTTTAGCGGATATAAACATCGTTTTGACTACGCCAAATCGCTGAACAAAATATATGGAACTTATATTTGCTGCGTTGGTGACGCGATACATGGCACCAGCACATTTTCCTGAGTTTCAGATGTTATAAGGTCCCTGATTTCCTAGAAAATACTCGGAATATATAAAATAAATTTACGATTGTGGCGAGCTCCGCAAACTTTGAATCGTTCTGAATTTCAACAATTAAAGCTATGGCCGTGTTTCCTCGTACACTTTATGTAGTTAGACAAGAGACATCAGGAACTGGTTCAAATCTTACAATATACTAACTGACAAAGACTGGGAGTTTAAAAAAAGCTTGTAAAAATGTGTAATAAATACAGGTGCGAACGATATTCCCATACATTATTTAAGTTTCGATTACCACAAATTTATACCTACTTTCTACAGAAACCTAAACAAGAATATCATTAAAATAAATAAATATTATAGGACAATCTTAGACAAATCGATCTAGGCCCACAGTGAGCTCAATAAGGCTTGTGTTATGGGTACTAGACGACGATATATATAAGTAATAGATAAATATTGATAAACACTTAAATACATAGAAAACATCCATAACTCAGGAACAAATAACTGTGATTCGAACCCGGGACCTCCTGCTTTGCAGGCAAGGTGACTACCGACTGGGCTAGGAGGCCGTTAAATCATTGATGTAGAATGTAGGTGTTTGAACTGAAGGGGAATCTAAATTGAACCCAGTGCCGTATTCTAATTTTAAAATACATACACAATACATTAAAAACACAATCTACCTTCAACATAAATCCAACACACAACCAATAATCAACCAATTGTAATTGTATTGGAGTTGTGTCGGAATAATTTTCAAGCAAATTCTGATATTTCTGATTCAGACGTTTAGGCACTAACTGTATTGCGTACTTAATGCATTGGAGTTGTATTGGAGTTGGATCGTGGCTAAACGTGTTTTAAAGTTAGTATACGGCCCTAGCTGTATTGCGTACTTAATACATTGAGTTTTATTGAAGTTGTATCATATGTTAACGTGTTTTAAAGTTAGAATACGGCCCCCATACGCCGTGTAAGAACGAAACAGAGGGGTGAGAAACGAGGGAACTAATCGTAAGTTATTTAAGTACAGACATTTACCACCGACACTGACATTACAGGGCAGAAATAACCATAGATATAAAATGGCGCTTGCCGCTAAAAGATAAACGAAGTGCGCAAAAGAGAAACCAACACGTATATGAACAGTCCACGAGTGCAAAAGAGACACACGATCATTTTGAAGGACTGACAGCTTTTGAATTTGGGTAGTTAGCTTACGTACCCACGTCGTGACAGCTCATATTTTAGCGTGGAAAATATAAAACAATCGTGAATAAAATAACTTGGGATGAAAAAGGAGAAACATGGTGTTGTGTTGTGTTCCAGATTGGACTATTACTCATAGGAAAAACCCAAGTAATTACTCATTTCACAGGTTTACATGATATTCCGATCGATGTCTTTGAAACAATATTTTATCAAAATAGCAAAATAAATCGTGTAAGTAATTACCAGATACAATTAATTATTAGTGTTTCTTATACTGTGTGCCAATAGTTTATCATAATAGTTAATGTTCATGATTATTTTGTGTAAAAACCGAGACATTTATTCGACGCTAGGGATTGACAAAACGTTTTAGGGACTTATATCGATAACTGTTCAATATAAAAATTATAATTATTGCTTCAAAAAAATCCAATGAATAAATTAATCTTATATTCACATTACGTCATTACGTAAGAAGATTAAATTAGGTTCTTATTATATCTAATTTTAAACGGGTTTTTTTATTATTAAAGATTTTTTTACCTAGCAGTACTTGTATTATTTCATTCAAATATGGCGCTCAACACATTTAGCGGAATTCGCTACCATAATCAAAAAGCAGCCGAAAACGGAAATCGGGCTGAAATTGTACATGGGCTCTATACAAAAATTCAGCTCCCGTAAAGAAATTTCCGACTTTTATGCTGATTTTTATTTATGATAGCTGGGCTGGATTTCGCTCAAGTGTGTGCCGCGCCTACAACCGACTAATCAAACGATTAGAACGAGATAGAAATACATATAGTTGGAATGAGAGGTCAGCTGTCAAAATGGTCGTGCGATCAATCGAATGCGCATTCGACTGGCGACTTGAAATTCCGTTTTCCGTTTTATGAAATATTTGAAATTATTTTAGGAAATAATTTTGTTTATTTCATATTTTTAATTTAATAATAAATAATTTTGTTTATTTACATTTTTAGTATACCAAAGAATATAATTTGCTTAGAACAAACATATTAGTAATTAACTATTAGTTAATGTAATAATATTAGTCGAAAATGTGCGTGATATGAAACGTCAAGTTGGTAGTGGGGATGTCAATTGACGTCACAGTTGACTACTTTGACTAGTCGCTTACGTCTGTAGAGGCCTTTAGAACGTATCGATAAGAAAGTCAAATACCGATAGATAATTAACCTGTTGTATTTGGCATCACTATTTTACGCTCACATAGACAATTTAGACACATACATGGATTTCATTTTTTTGCCACACTTTTGATTATTGACAAGCATTCTTTGTCATCCCATTTCTCTGGAAATAACGGCAGACACGCTGCGAAATAGGTTATGGTTTGTTGTGATTTGTTTCTTTAAAATAAGGTTGTTTTCTATAATTTAAGACGGCGTCGACCGTCCAGTGGCGCCCTCATTAGGGGGTTGTGTTTCCTCGTAAACTAATCAATTTCTGTATTATTCATCATGTTAAGTTGTAGTCCTACTAATTCCGTAACTTATGATCTATGTGATACAGTATATTACTTACTTTTGGCTTCATCCTCTAAACGGAAAAAGTAGCCTACATTTGCCCTTTAGGTAATGAAGCAAAATACGCAAAATGAAACTCCGTGACAAAGATCAAAAGTTGCGTAATCAGTAGGACTACAATTTAACACTCAGAGATCATACAGAAACTAGCCTTTTCCCGCGGCTTCGCCCGCGTACTATGAGTACTCAAAAAAGATACGATACCATGTTGATTTTCAGACTTTGTGACCACATTTCCCCCTTTTAGGGGTTGAATTTTCAAAAAACCTGTAACACGTGTATACTCATTTATCGTTAGGAATACTCCTGTGAAGTTTCGAATAAAATAGTCTAACAAATCTTGATTCGCCATACAAACTTTGGACCCCCATTTTACCCCCTTAGGGGATGAATTTTGAAAAATTCTTTCTCAGTGTATCCCTAGACCTTATAAGGAACCTACTTGCCAAATTTGGAATCTCTAGAACCAGCGGTTTGGGCTGTGCGTTGATATGTCAGTCAGTCAGTCAGTCAGTCAGTAGTAGTATAGATTCACCGTTTCTACCACATAGATTTCCCACCACCAAAACAATGGTTTTTCGGGATTATGGTGGTTTTTCGGGGCTATGAAACCTAAAAAAAAAAAAAAAAGTTTGGTATGTTTTAGTACGTTTAGCCTCCCATTTAGATCGATTGCACTAGGTCTCAACAGTGCCCGGAGCCTCCTTCAGCACTTAGGCACTCCGCTTATTAAACAATACACGCTCTTCGACACCACAATAGAACCCTTGCTCACCTTTTTCTATTGTCTCTATTGTTAGCTCGACTCGGCGACATCGCATTGTTACCGAGCTCGGTAGAGGCATATTCCGACGTTGTAGTTTGTTCTTTACGTATTTGCAATAGGTTTTATAATTGTTTAATTGGTTACTCCTTATGAAAGACTAGGTATACTACCTAAAGTTTCCATAGTTTAGGTATAGTTTTGGTGGTGGGAAATCAATGAGGTAGAAACGGTCATATAACTTAACGAGATTTTTAATGATCTAACAAGCCCCGCGAACTGACACAATTACATTACCCTTTATTAGTCTGGACTGGAGTAGGTATCAAATTTATACCTAAAGTAATTAATTCATATTTCGCGAATATATATGCAAATTTCAACGTATCTATATGTGTTACAACACAATATGAAACTTCTGGTATATTTTTCAACCCCATCAATTTTAGTTATTTAGTATCGATTCGTTTTCAGGTTTTGCCTAAAATTTATCATTTTATGCAAATCCAATTTTTGAAATATTATTTTATTGATTCTAGATTTGTGTTTATATATTTGTGTTGTCTTAATTTTTTTTTTTGGTAAATTATTTTATGCAAATCCAATTTTTGAAATATTATTTTATTCATTCTAGATTATTTCCAGTCTAGATATTTGTGTTGTCTTAATTTTTTTTATGGTAAATTATTTTATGCAAATCCGATTTTTGAAATATTATTTTATTCATTTTAGATTTTTTCTAGTCTAGATATTTGTGTTGTCATTTTTTTTTTTGAACTCGTGAATAACTTTGGTATATGTGACAACCGACTGCTATTTATTGGTGGACAATAAACATGACTGTGTTTTGAACAAGTTTCAACCTGTAAGTATGCTGTACGTTTCCGTAAAGGAAGTTCCCATTATTTATTATAATATATAGATCTTTTGTTAATGTAGGATTCGGTGTGTGATTTATTGCATTCCTGTTTATACCAGTTAGGTGGGGCGGTGCGATGTTTAAAGACTCCTTTGGTGCTCTAATTTAAAGTCACAATTTCTATTATTAGTTTTTTCTTTATGCTGTCGGCTTGAGAACTTTACCTTTTTTGCTAGATGTCCTTTGAAGAAGGTAATAATTTACTTTTTATTCGTTTCTGAGAAATATATAAATCAATCATCGGGTTTGAAGTCACACGCGATTTTAATAGAAAGTAAATGCACAAAAGATCTGTCGTTTAAATTCTTTAGAATTCTTTTGATAATTTAATCTTTTGTTAGAAAACTTTCCGCTGCAAACAAAAATTTACCTGTCCCCGAAATCCTGTTTAAACTCGTCGCTACCTACCTAGGTGGTCCTCTGTCCCCACCAGCCGTGACCTTTTTTTCAACACCAATTCATATAAAAAGGCTGAGGCTGTGGGTAACTTTATATATAGTACCTTCGGATCTCCAGTTCAGTTAAGAGCTCTCAGTTTCTACGCTTTGAAGTTTTAACGAAGACTATTCATAATGGATGTAAGTATTTAAATAGTATTACTCTATAATTATTGCATTAAAAAATTGATGTGTTGTGTGTATGTTTTAAGTCTTTAATATTAATTATGAATTTTGTTTCAGTTTTCCGACAACACTTTCAAAAACTTTTACGTTGATGAAAATGAAGACGAAGCAATTGATGAAGAGGGGACGCTGGCTTTCAAAGTGAAGCAAGCTATTGCGAAGAAGCGTCAATTAAATAATATTGATGGCTTTTTTGAAAGGCCTAAGAAGAAGACAAAAGTGTATAAGAAATCTTCAACGGTCTCCAAAAAAGAAGAAGACGGTGTTTCATATCTCACTTCGGGTCAGGACGATGGGGCATATGCATCACACCTCATAAAGATCGAAGTATACGACATGAATAAAATACGAAACGTTGGACCTCTGGACCACTGGAAACACTGTGACTATCGTGTTAAATATTATTCTAACGAAGGTGACTCACATGAACAAAGTGCTCGGGATGTTATATTTAATATAACGAAAGAACTATCATCTAAAACCAAATGTGTAAAATATTTTATAGAGACTGATAAGGGTGATAAAAAATAGTTTCAATCAGTGCTTTATTTATAACTAGAATAAGTTCCTTTATTTTTTCACTTATAAAAAATGTTTACTTTCTTTCTTGTTTTATTGTATATTAATGTTATTACTCATTTATTGAACATGTTTAATATTAGATGTAGTTTTAACTGCTTATTTTGTGTTTCTTTCTCCGTCACTGCATTTGTCTTAGGTAGTAGGAATATTTTGTAATTATAGTTGTAAGAAATAAAATAAAACCCAATTTATTTTCATAACACATTGTTTTAATTCACAAAAACTGATTTAAACATATTTCTTAAAACTAAATCATTACACACTAGATTTATCAGAAAACAGACGTAAAAACTCAGACATTTTTTTGCCTTGAAGCTTAAAATAAAGATAAACTAAACAGTATTCTCCACAAACTGAAGTAAAATAATTCTGAAGTGATTGATGGTTATAAAACCACCTCTTAGAGTTTCTATTTAAAAATAACCTGTGATAACCAGTAGGCTTTCGACCAAAAGAGTCAGGCAGCAGCAGAGTATTCACCATATTCATTCACATCAATGTGCATTGCAATCCAATGAGAACCGGGCTTTGAATCAGGATCCAGATTGCTTATAATAAAAGTAGGTAGATTAACCCAAACAGGAATCCGGTTTGCAGCAAAAACATTTGACTTAAACCTCGGGTTTATTTTATTCATACAAAATTGTATTTCATTCGAATCCATAATAATAATTAATCTAAAAAAGTAAACACTAGTGGTTTTACAGACAATGTTCAAGTGGTAATGATAAAATTGAGTGAATGCATTGTATTTATTTAATTACTAACTATTATAATCTACAGTGATATCACGATTTTTATTTATTTCAATTATGTTATCAAATTCAGCATACACAATACAGTTGATAGTAGTACTTAAAGCTGAATCAAAACGAACTTCGATTCGAACACTTCCGTGTCTTACAAGATTCCAGTGTGAAGTTGAACTTGCAGATAAATCAGGAGTCAAATCGAAACATAATAAAGAATAACCACCCACATAGTTTGATCTGCTTATAGCATTACCTTCGTTATGGAAATGAATACCAGTTCCAGAAAACAAAGTATGATATGCAGTTGCTATTAAACCCGGAGAGTTAAATGAGGGTTGCAAAGTTTTAGAAGGAATTTCATGACCGTACGACCGAACGTACAAACTAAATGAATTCATATGAAAATGTTGAAAATTGAAGGGATTTATAGCTAAATTACCATTAAACCCAGAGTTTGAAACGAATCAAATAATACATCTTTTAGGGACTTGCCCGAGAAATATATTATCCAACGTTTTACCTTGTATACCTGCGGGTAATGTCAGAACCTTAACTTCTGCCCTTGTTATCGGATATTTCGCAGTTGTTGATGCTAATACTTTTTGATGAGCTAACAATACACTAGGATTTATTCTTGCTCTTCTGATAATGAGACTGGCATCTGTTATTTGTACTTTAAATTTACCATCCTTATGACAAATTAAATTAAATGTTTCTTTCGAACGGACTAATTTAACTCTCATTTCTACACCATTAATTAGAAATTTCTCCTGGTTAAACATATCACCATGTAAATGACCAATCATTTCAACTTCCTTGCTTTCCTTAACAAAGTCCATTCTTTCGTGAAACCCTTTATTAGTCGAGTCAACGGCGTCCATATAGTTGGGTGTATCTTCATACCACAATCCACAAGTCAGATGAGATTTTTTGGCTGCTGAACCATAATTAAGCAGATTTTCCATGTAGGCTCGGTAAGCATAAGTGTTTTTTGGAGGTGATATAAGCTTCTGATTTAAATAAATGTCTAGTTGGCTAAACAGGGAATGTAACCAATTGTTTACCGGTGCAACATTTGCATCAGGTTTTATTTTTGTACCATCTTGATTCAATATTTTGGCATTTATATGCAACAAAGTGTGTGATAGATCAATGTAGTCATCACCTGACCCAGGAACTTGAAACTCAATAGGACCATCGTCACTTAGAGATGAAATTGGTTTGTAATGAATCCACTGACCACTTTCAATGCTTGTTTGAGTTGATGGTAAAGCAAATAAGTGTAACTCAGATTTGGCACACTCACAAGAATGACTATGTAAGAATGACATTTTTTAGTTTGAAAATATATCTTCAATATTGTTTTTCCTATATTTTTTATCTCCTCTTCGGTGCGATGCTTTTAAGTTAATGAATGGTCCACGTCTTTTTGTGGACGTTTTATACCCAGACCCCGACATCAAAGAATCAATTTTTTCATCTGCTTTTCTTTTTAAGTTGGCGCTTGCTTCATTGACCCGAGATCTAATAGAACTATCCATTGGTCGTGAGTTTACGATATCGGATAAAAGACCGATTCCTGCATCTAAAGTTTCTTTTCCCACTGTTTTAAGACCACTAGATAATTATGGTAGCACAGACCTAAAAAGATCACCCAAGAAACTCCCGATCCCATGTCCTCGTTGATATGGTACCCCTTTATAAACTATTCCTATACCCGTACCAGCTTGGTGTGAATAGTAATGTTCATATGGGCAAGACGTAGATGATCGTTTATAATTCATTTTACCCGTTGAAAGTGTAGCTTCACGCAAGAAGATCCAAACTGGAATGGTATTCTAGCTCCAGTAGTTGTCCTTATATCTATTTCTATAGTATCGAATTCTCTTCGTAATACGGGTACATAGTGAGCAGGTGAGAAAACATGTGTTTTGTAAGCACCATAGATAAATTTAGTTGGGTCTAACGGTATTATTCTCAGTAATGATGTAATTACATCTCCCACCACTTGTGGATGAATGATATCAGTATAAACAAATATTTGTGAGGGTAAACCTAAGTATAAATTTGCAGGATGTTTTCCAATTGACATTTCTTTTAAATTTGATCTTGGTCGAAATCCTAATTGTAGACTTAATATGGGTGTTGTTGTGACTGAGACTATTTCTTTATCTGTTGATATCCCTACCATTTTTGTAATTTTATCATATCTAAACTTAACTTTGCTTTTAAGCTGTGCGTTTTCATTTAATGCATCAAGAAAATGATCAAGACTATCATACGAAGTAGCTGGTATGTGAGTTTTTGAATCAACGATTTTATCCGTCTTGTCTGCAGGTCCTCGAACTTTCTTTTTAATATAAATGGTATTTTCATGTTCTTGAACATTGTACATGGAACATGGGTATTGAAATTCTACTAAACCCACGACCCATTCTCCTTCCAATTTAATGGTTTTAGGTAATTTTGTTAAAAAGTGCGCAGTTGTATTATCATTGTAATATTCCGATGAGCTATTGCTCAACAAAGTTAAGTAAAAACTGTTTTCACTCATACTGTTTCTAAACTTGATGACGGTATCCAGGAATTTAATTTATTAGGATAACCTCGCCACTTCACGAACACTTCCTTTCTGCCACCAATACGGCGCGAGCGTATTATTTTATCAATTTTATATTTGATGGAGGGGTGGTGAATTACTTTTTGTAATTCTTTAGAATAAAATGTACCAATTATTGGTTCACCTTCCAAATCTTTTAAAATATAAACAACCCACGGAGACCTATTGATAACTGATTCAATCACAAATATTTCATCACTCCAATTGGTATCATAACCCTTTTGGAATATATGTTTATATTTAGTTATCCTAACATGGTCACCTACATTTAGCCTTGCATTTTCTAAAGAAGGTTGTTTATCATTTTTTCTTTCATATAAGTTACACCAAACAGTCCTTATATTACTAGAGTTAACATCAACTGGACGCATTTTTATGCTGGAATGATAGCTATGGTTATATGAATAAAGCAGATCTTGTAATATATTAGTGTAATTGTAAGTATTCTTATGAGTGAAATAACGCCACACTTTAGTTTTGAGAGTTCTTTGAAACCTTTCAACTATGCTAGCTTTAATGTCTGGGTTGTTAGTTGTATAATAATTTATGTTCTTACTTTTAAAATAATATCTCACCATCTTTGAAACAAATTCTGTACCCTTATCAGATTGAATATGTCTAGGGGTTGCATTTGCTTCCGTGAATATGCTTTCAAAACACGTTTTAACCGTTTCAGCATCCTTCTTTTTCATAAGTCTCGCAAATGCATATTTGCTAAATACATCAATAACACAAAGAATGTATTTATACCCATCATTGTATTGACTATAGGTACGCATATCACTTAGATCAGCTTGCCATAGTTCATTGTAGTTTGACAGGATGTATTTGTTACGCGAGAAACGTTTATGATCAGGTTTATGTAGAGTGTACGCTTCTTGGGACTGCAACCATTTTTTCACTTCCTCTCTATTCATTTGACCTTTCATTTCCTTCATAACATTATTTAAACTACTATATCCAGCCGGGTTTGATATATCGTAATATATTCTATTTATGTCTAATAAGGAGTCCATCTTTCCCAATCAACTTTCTTTTGAGACCTCGTTTTTGGCTTAGTAGATAGAGGAGTAGATGCGTTTTTTTCTTTAATTGATAGGTTGTGCTCGCTAATAGAAGCCTGTGAAGTGTTAGCTTCAGGTTTAGATTGAATTTTATTAATAAATTCTAAAGTCTTGGGGTTACCAATACATGACGATGGAACTTTTATATCATTTAAAAGACGAGCGAAATCCTCCCATCCCACTGGTTTTGAGCGTTTAAGCGGTCTAAGCACATCGCCTACCAAATCGAGAATATTGCTATTTGGTATTGTCTGACTGTTTATAACTACTTCACCGTTCTCCTTCCACCAAATTTTAGGTCTATTCAGAACAATGTTTTGCAGTAGCGTCTGACTTTTTGTCCTGTACGATTTAGGTATAACATCTATAATATAGGATGGAGAATATCGTTTAGGTAATTGAACCTTTGATACACCAGGAGGTGTGGCATAAACATCTTCTTCCGGCACAGGTGAATTTGCGTCTCCGCTTATGTTCTGAGTAAATGATTCCTCCTTTCGGATACTTTCCTCTTTTTTTACATTTTCCTCCTTTTTGTTAACTTTCGAAGCAACGTTGTAGTTATCGTTAGTAAGGTAGTTCACTTCATCCATCACTATTGGTAATTTAAATGGTCTTCGATCTGCCTCAGCAAAATGTAAAAATCGTTGTAGTGCTTGACAATATAATGCCCACTTTTCACGATCATTTATTTTTCTTCTAAGAATTGTTTGCATTTCTCCATCCAGACGGGATGATAAATTTTCCATCTGATTTTCACTTTTTTTAAGTCTTTCAATAAATTCAGGTTCTACTAACAACATTTTCTTTGTATTCTCCATTGTATCTAAGATAAGGAGTTTACCAATGCACTTAAAACTGCACCTAAAATCATTGGTAAAAATGCACCCCCTTTCTGAATAATAACGGTTTTTCTAAGCTTATTTTTACCTTTTGAAACTAGTTTTCGTAATGTTTCCTTATATTTTTTTAATTTAGATTTTTCTTTGTTATCTAAAGGAATTTTACCCCTTAGAACGTTATAGATACATTCACAAATGATGTTGATCTCATCTTCATCGCACGATTTAAGCAAAGCAGTGCGATATTTTGGTTTAAGTAAATGCAGGGCTTCCAGTAAATGTTTATAGGTGCTTACTCGAGAATGCATCATTTAGAACTGACTGAAACTTGATGATCCTTGTTATATTTAAATCCTTTCTTTGGGATATACACTGTGCAATGGCCATCAAATGGAAATATTTTAGTTTTAAAACGACACATGTCATCTGTGTTTTGTTTTAGATCAATCATAAGATAGTCGTGAGCGTTTTTAGTAGCATCCTTGTAAGCTTCGTCAACGAACTTTGAGTTTTCTGGGCATACTTGACGAGACAAATAACGTATTTGTGTTTTATCTCTACGATTCTTAAAAAACACTAAATAACTTGTATTCAAAGACATATCACGTTGACCTTTACCCTGATGAAATATATTTTGAGTAATATAAAACAGGCTTAAATTTCTGTGGTGACTACCTTTTGTAAAAATATTAACCAGTCGCCCATTTGATTCCCGCATTAAATCATCTATTATAAGTAATTTGGGCTTCAGTCCATCAAACATGGACATATCGCCGTGTGCCTGCTACACTGCCACATCTCAAAAAACCGTTATTTCGAGAAATCGCGTCTCAAAGTTGTGAGAGTATAGTTCAGGGTATTTAATAGGACCTTACTCCTTTAGTTTTAGGTCTATAAATTTAAAACTTAGCTTTTTTTACTCGTAATGATATAACCCTCCTTATTACCACGCCAATTTTTAAAAGAAATGTATATTTTTTGAGACACAAGGCCCGAAAGAGAGGTATTTAGAGTTGTGGCCGTATTGCAGAAACGTTTTTTAAAGATTTTGGGATGCGTCCAAATTTAAACACAAAATTATTGGATAAAGGTTACCATGCAAATATAAATAAAACACCAAAATAGTTAAAATCCCTTTATTTTATCAACTTTGATAGGAACAAGATCACTGTATGCGATAATTATGTGTAACTAGCTTATAATCAGCAACATTGTCATTACCAAATAATATTAATTGTTTAAAAGGTTCTTTATAAAATTTGAACAAATAAAACATTGAAACTTCTTTTCTAAAACATTCAAAATAAAAAAAAGTATTTAGAATACCTACTATATTATAAAATAAGAAATCAAAACACAATACTGTTCCTTGCTAATTTGTGAAATCAACTTATTTAAGAATATTGCAGTCATTTATTTATTATAATGTATTCAGTAAGTAAATTCTTACAAGTAGGTAACTTCTTATAAGTAATCAGTTCAAGAAATAACGAATATCACAATGTATTTCAACTTAGCACTAATAAAAAAAGCGTTGTTATACAAAATATTTTGTTTTCGTTACTTTAGTAGAATCAACGCAATAAAAACATAGCTATCAATCAAGCATATAAAAACATAGCTATATCTAGTTTCTATCATCCTTCATAAAAGCATTTTAATTGAAATAAATTCAATAGTTAGGGGACACACCGAAAAAAACATTACCATTATCAAATAAGAAAATGTAAATATATCAAAGTAACGACTTTCCACGTGATTTAAGTTTTGGCGCCAAAGTCCCCAAAATAAAAGCAGTTATTATAATATTTAACAAAATTCCAATATAATGAAACCATCCCGAATACAACCATCCCGAACACAGTTATTAATTTACCTCACACAATCAAATCCGTTGCATATTATTGGCAGTAAAGCGTGCTATAGAATTGGACACACATAATATTATATACAATAAAATGTCAGTTAAATACATACATATACACTTTTCGAAAACATGCTCAATACTTATCTTTCTTCAGACGGGTAAAAATATGAATAAGGCTCACGACCCTCACTGATGAACCATATTTAACCGCACTTGTAAGAAACCAAAGTTGAGATGGTTGAGATTCGCTTAATCATTTTGTTGCGTTGTGGTAGTTTCGGTGGCGAGCTGGCAATTTTGTAATAATAAGTGTAATACAGTAAGTATGTGCTGTGACACAACCAATTGCCGTTTGTTTCTTTTATATTTAAAGGGATTCATCGTAATTATCACTCAACTAATTATTATTTTCTAGGACACAACTCAAAAAGCTTCATTTAAAACGTGTGCTATACAGCCACAACTCAAAAGGGCCGTCTCAGTTTACGTGCGAATGCCGCGGGCGCAGGCGGCAGACGGGCAAGTGGCTGTATTGCAGGAAATCGTCTGACAATTTATGGTTAAATCCATAAGGCCACTTGTGAGAAAAAGGCTCTTAAAGACCTTTTTTGCTATGGCTCTCGAAATAAGGTCGTAAATTGAACAATTTTGAATGCGAATCTGCAATAATCCAGAAAATTAAAAATTTTGAATTGTGGCCGTATAGCAGGCACACGGCGATATCAGGAATTCCTTGACTATAAATCACATTTTCTAGATTATATAGGGGTTGCATTTCATCATAATACCAAATCACTTCATCAAACTCAACATTACATAATTCTTTCGAATGTTCAAGAAAACTTGTAACAAATTTAGTTTTTCCACAACCACTCGGACCAGCTACAATAGTGGTGAAGGGATGGTAAAAATGAATCATTATGAATTAACGTGAGGAGTGTGTTGTTATGAAATGGAATTAATTTCAAATGACAATTTTTTTTAAAGTTTCTCCTTTTATCAAGAACATTTATTAAAAATAACACATAACAAAAAAAAATTACACAAGATAATTTTAACTTCTAAACTAAATCATACAATTTACAAAAAATATACACATTGCACAAAAAATAAATACATTTCATTGAATATTCTGTGTAAATAAAATAAATTTTAAAGTACACCATGAGGAATTTTATAATGACCCCACGCAAGAGTATCAATAGAATTTTCTAACAAATATCGTTTCGTGTCATTACGGGAAAGCGTTATTTTGGTAATTTTCTGTGTAAATAAAATGTGTTTTATTGATTTGAAACGTAACATTGTATCATATTTAATTTTTTTCTTAAATAAACATTTTTTTAAACTATCAAGATCATACGTTTCCGTTACGCATTTATTGACACCTTTAGCTTTAGCTTTAATTTCTTTATTTTGTACATCTATGGCGTACATTTTTGAACGCAAACCAATAAATTCCTTAAATATTTCCCCATTGTTTTCATCTTTGAAAACACCAAGTTGCTTTTTATTTACCAGAGGGAAACCATACACGTTGTCCTCTGGGTATTCAGAAGTATCAAAATATAAATTAAGATCTGATTTTATGTCATCATAAAAGTCCTCTGTGAATATTTGATATAGTAAACTATCAGTATCTGTGTAAAGCAATTTCAAATTATTTTGATATTTGGTTTTCATATAGTCGTAATGAAATTGATACATTAAAGTTTTAGAAAGATCTAAAATGCAAAAACCTAGGTAAATTGGTTTGTTGTATAAAACTTTAGTTTTTTTCAATTGAACAGCTACTAAATCATGTGAAAAAACAGATAAACTATGAAATTCAGGTTTCGCAATTAAAGATTGAACTCATTGAGATTTCCCACGATTTTCCCAGTGATTTAATAATTTGATGTTTACTCGTTTCATTACATTCTCCATAGTTTTACCAAACACTGAATTGTTCATGAGTTTGAAAAAATCTTTTTCGAATTCAGAAGATGCTTGGGATCGCATGTAGGTATTTAAATCTATGTAACTTTTTAACCATGGGGATTGCTCAAATTTTAATATTCTATGGATTTTAAGCAATTTTAATCCGTTTTGTAAACTTTGTTTAAGATTTCTGTAATGAATGACATAGTTTGTTTTCTTGTTTAGATTTGGTATTAATTTTTTTGCTTTAGAATTACCTAAACATACATTTTCGGGACAGAATGGTAGATCCGAATGATAATCATGTAATTCTTTAGGGTACTCAATGTCTACTTCTAAGATAAAACCATGATCAGCATCATCTGCAATATTAAAATTCGTCTCTACATTCACCCATTCAAATTTACCTGTAGGAAGAGGTTGAGACATAGCCCATCCATACAAGTTATTTGCATCTAAATATACAAGAAAAGAAGACGGTTGGTTTGATTCATAGTTTGACATATATTTATTGTTAGCTTTTGCATGTCTGTGACTGCATTGGGATATACCTCCTCGAATATTTTTTGCTATGAAAGCAATTTTATCAATATCCGTCAAAAGTTCAAGTTTTATTTTTGTAACTTTTAACATAGCATCCCAACTCAATCCTGGGGCAGTGTAATAATGAGCTGGATCCAAACCGTAGGTCTTAACACATACATTTCTAAAATTTTCAAATACATCAGTTAGTAGCAAAACATCTGTTTTCAGATATAAATCTGAATAGTCCCCCATATTTTGACAATTAAAGTGATTCCACACACCCACAGCATGTTCATAATCTTCATCTGAAATGTGGCTATTAGTCAGAGAACTATGAAATAAATCCTTACGAGGAAGGGCGGTAAGGTTTAAACTATCAAATGATGTCATGTATTCATATGGGTACACTCCCTTACGTATCAAGCGCGTATGGTCTTCTTCACTTGGAAAATTTAATTTTAGTTCATTGAGTTGTTAAGTTTTTAGCTAATTTTTCAAGACTACTAGACATGAATTTAAGGGAATCAACGAATCTTAATTTCACTGTACGGTTATTCACTTTTAACATTTTGGAAAAGGAAATATATTTTTCTTTGTTCTGTGGGATTAGTTCTATATCACCATCTTCAAAATTAAGCCCATGTACTATAAAGTGACTGTCATAGTTGCTTAAGTTATGAAAAAACACAGGTACAAAGTTTTGGGGTCTGTACTTTTCATTGCAAAGTGAATGTGCAACGCCTTCGTAAACACCGGTATGCCAGTTATAGGAAACGCAGGAATCCTCGTTAAAACATGTACTACAAATGAAACAGACTTTGCTGTTTGCAATGTGTTCTTTATTCAAAGTTGTTAAGGGTAATGGGGGCTTGGAAAATGTATTCTTTTTACAAATACTCTCCAAATCATGTTTAATACATTTCATAAACGTTTGACCACAGTTCTCCCCTTTGTATGTTCTATAAATTGATAACTTGTCATCATATGCACAATTAATATAGTATCCAAAACTATAAACTTGATGTTTCTGAATGTTAATGGTTGAGGAACGCTTGTCTATACGTCTGCGTTTACGTTTGATTTTATCATCCACATAATCATCATCATCTCCATAATCTTTATCACTGTCAGGTGTTGGAGAGTGACTATTATCTTTAGTGGTTTGTTCATTAGATTGTTCTGACTGAATAGGACTTAAAAATGCCTCAAAATCTGCATACACAACAAAAGGAACTCGTAATTTACGCTCGTAATTATTGAAATTAAGTTGACTTGAAGAAGTCATTTTGTTAAACCAATCTTTCCTTTTATCCTCTTCAGAGGGTAAATTGGTACATATATGAAAACAATCGTTCTTTTGATGCTCTACTAAATTCTGATTAGATGAAAAATTTGACAAACAACCATCACATATATTAACAGCATGTTGTGATTTATTTATTTGAGCGGATACTAATCGAGATAAATTGTTGATTAGACAATAGTGTCCTCTATTCCCCTTTGTTATATATAACAAATTAAAATGTTTTGTTTTTTTACATTTTGTAATGTGTAAAGGACCAACAATATCATGACTTTTATTTTGTGAATTATACTCCAAACCAAACACGTTAATACTTAAATCATTTAACTTTTCAAATTTCTGAATATCAGTAAACTTGATAGGAAAAGGAATGTCACCAAACTTCAATTTCTCCTTGTATTTGACATAACAGTTCACCATATTAGCGTGATTGTTTTTCTTAGGTGGATATGAACCCGAAAGCAATGCCCAACGGAAACATTCATGATCATTGTTTTTGATGTTTATTACTGCTCTTTTGTTTGTTATATCACGTGGTAATTCAATATATGAAGAACCACGCAATGGTTTATATTTATTAACATTAACGTCTAAGTGGTTTATGTTTACCAAACTCCATCCACTATCTTTTCTTTCAAAGTTTGTTAATCTCTCCCTTATTTCATTTACGAGGGATATGAAAAATAAATCTTTATCACTGCTCACATTAAAAAGTTGGTTGTTTAATTGAAAATCAAATGTATTTCTTAGCTGTTTGGTATCCTGACAAAAATTTGCATTTAAAATAAAATTAACTTTTAAAGCACAATGATCTGCAACTGATCGATTTAATAAAGTGAAAATTGTATCTTTATTTTTTTCTAAAAACGATTCGGGGGTTTCAAAGGGTTGGTAATCATTTTTATTACTTGATATTCTGTACGTAGCAACCCTGTTTCGGAATGCATTTTCAATTAGCTGAACGTTGATTAATTCGCTGTCTGAACTAAGAACATTGTTTTTGTGGTTATTGCTTTTCAAATGGTTTGCTAAATATCTTTTTACCACATACACATGGCACACAGAACATTCAATTTTGTCATTATTTTTTGTGCTGACGTCAATACAGCAAGCTTGTGTTGTAGAAGTTGATGCTGAATCACTGCTAGTTGAAGGTTGACTCTTCTTTGTTGATGCCTTAGACTCGGGATCCGTAGTTGCCATTTCTATTCCGCCTCCAACTTGTTGAGATCTAAAGAAATAAAATAAAATATCACAAATAATATAATTACATCATTACTTATAATATGATTACCAGAAACAAAGATTAATAATAACTACAAAATACTAACTTGTATATTTCTTACAATGCAAACAATACGCTTGCATTGGTAGGACTCCGTCTACTACATCAGTAGTTGATATATGAATATCCTGTGTTTGATTCCTATGACCCTCACATGGGGTATAATATGGTTTAATATCTTGATCTTCGAAAATTGAATCAGGTAATAAGCCATCAATAAACCACAATCGGATGTGTCTATGAAATTTCTGGATTATTAACTTTTTGCTAAAACTTGCTATCTCGCTACGTTCTAATTTAGGCTCAAGATAAAATGCCATGTTGCAAAACTGAATCACACAACACCACAGGTACAAAACACTGAAACTTCAATTTGCTATAGATAATTTTAAAACTGGGGACCCACTTTTATACCACTATCCCCTCCGTATCCATAAGTCAGGTAAGGAAACATGTAACAACAGGTTTTAACTTAGATCACCCACCCCAACAAGATGCAAGGTAGAAAAAAAAATGTATAATGAATTAAATATTTAAACAGATTGATTAACTTACATTTCATATTTTTGTTGACTTAGAGATTCACACAAATTATATATTTCTTGGTCTTCAAAATATTCCTTCTCCGCGTCTTCACATAATTGAAGAAGTTTAACATCACAATTATCATTTCCAATCGACATGCTATACATATAGATAAAAAATCAGGATAGTATAAGTTTTTTATACTTTGAAATTTAAAGTGTTCCTTCAAATTCTATCTCTGATTAGTCAAAATTAAGAAATTTATTCACTTAATCGTAATTGAACACGCGATTTGCAGCTCACTTCGTTTCTAAAATTTACCCTCCAGCCTCAGCCTTTTTATATGAATTTGTGTTGAAAAAAAGGTCACGGCTGGTGGGGACAGAGGACCACCTAGGTAGGTAGCGACGAGTTTAAACAGGATTTCGGGGACAGGTACATTTTTGTTTGCAGCGGAATGTTTTCTAACAAAAGATTAAATTATCAAAAGAATTCTAAAGAACTTAAACGACAGATCTTTTGTGCATTTACTTTCTATTAAAATCGCGTGTGACTTCAAACCCGATGATTGATTTATATATTTCTCAGAAACGAATAAAAAGTAAATTATTACCTTCTTCAAAGGACATCTAGCAAAAAAGGTAAAGTTCTCAAGCCGACAGCATAAAGAAAAAACTAATAATAGAAATTGTGACTTTAAATTAGAGCACCAAAGGAGTCTTTAAACATCGCACCACCCCACCTAACTGGTATAAACAGGAATGCAATAAATCACACACCGAATCCTACATTAACAAAAGATCTATATATTATAATAAATAATGGGAACTTCCTTTACGGAAACGTACAGCATACTTACAGGTTGAAACTTGTTCAAAACACAGTCATGTTTATTGTCCACCAATAAATAGCAGTCGGTTGTCACATATACCAAAGTTATTTACGAGTTCAAAAAACAAAAATGACAACACAAATATCTAGACTAGAAATAATCTAAAATGAATAAAATAATATTTCAAAAATCGGATTTGCATAAAATAATTTACCATAAAAAAAAATTAAGACAACACAAATATCTAGACTGGAAAACATCTAGAATTAATAAAATAATATTTCAAAAATTGGATTTGCATAAAATAATTTACCCAAAAAAAAAAATTAAGACAACACAAATATATAAACACAAATCTAGAATCAATAAAATAATATTTCAAAAATTGGATTTGCATAAAATAATAAATTTTAGGCAAAACCTGAAAACGAATAGATACTAAATAACTAAAATTGATGGGGTTGAAAAATATACCAGAAGTTTCATATTGTGCTGTAACACATATTAGATACGTTGAAATTTGCATATATATTCGCGAAATGTGAATTAATTACTTTAGGTATAAATTTGATACCTACTCCAGTCCAGACTAATAAAGGGTAATGTAATTGTGTCAGTTCGCGGGGCTTGTTAGATCATTAAAAATCTCGTTGAGTTATATGACCGTTTCTACCTCATTGATTTCCCACCACCAAAACTATACCTAAACTATGGAAACTTTAGGTAGTATACCTAGTCTTTCATAAGGAGTAACCAATTAGACAATTATAAAACCTATTGCAAATACGTAAAGAACAAACTACAACGTAGGAATATGCCTCTACCGAGCTCGGTAACAATGCGATGTCGCCGAGTCGAGCTAACAATAGGGACAATAGAAAAAGGTGAGCAAGGGTTCTATTGTGGTGTCGAAGAGCGTGTATTGTTTAATAAGCGGAGTGCCTAAGTGCTGAAGGAGGCTCCGGGCACTGTTGAGACCTAGTGCAATCGATCTAAATGGGGGGCTAAACTTACTAAAACATACCAAATTTTTTTTTTTTTTTTAGGTTTCATAGCCCCGAAAAACCACCATAATCCCGAAAAACCATTGTTTTGGTGGTGGGAAATCCATGTGGTAGAAACGGTGAATCTATACTACTGTCAGTCAGTCAGTCAGTCAGTCATTTCTTCTTTTATATATTTAGACTGATTCGTTTATTAGGAAATACAATCCTCCAATGAGGGAGCCACTGGACGGTCGACACAGTCTTAATAATATTGATTACATATGAGCTTACAGTCCTGAACCAAATCGCTATTTTATAATTATTGCATAATGGTTATTTACTAAATAATAAATACCTATATATCGTCTTAATGAAGGAGCTTGATGGTGAGTCATTAATGACATCTACATTAGACGTACAGTATATTCGTTCAAGAGTGAAAGTGCTCGGTTGGTGGGAGCGTTGCTACCTTGACGCGTACGCACCCCGTCTGCGGCGAAGAGTCTCCGCCAATAATGATGATGACGATCCCTTCCGGCCGATTTCGACCATGGTTACCACTTCAACTCCTAGGGCCGTATTCTAACTTTAAAACACGTATAAACACGATCCAACTTCAATACAACTCCAATGCATTAACAACAAAGCAATTCAGCTACGGCATAAACATCTGAATCTGAAATATCAGAATTTGCTTGAGAAATATTCCAACGCAACTCCAATATTGGTTGATTGTTTGTTGTGTGTTGGATTTATGTTTGAGATAGGTTGTGTTGTTATTGTATTGTTAATGTATTTTAAAATTAGAATCCGGTACCTAGTTAATAATTTGGCGCTCGTGCGCCTGAAGATGGCTGACGCAGCCGACATCGGAGGGTCAGAGCACCAACCTGGCTCGTACCGCCCGTCCTCGGCGCTGGTACGAACTGTCCCATATATGTTCAAGAACTATAAATAATAATGACAGATGGGTTATGAATGCTCAAGTGAAGCTCTTAAAATGAGTGAATTCCAACAATTGTCTCTAGTCGCTCACCGGCAAGCGAGAGATGCGGACGTGCCAATGAGTTCCCGTCACTCGCGTAAGAAAGAGACAAACTTTTATTTTCTAACAACGTGAGTGACAAATGTGTAATGATTGTCAAAATAGATGAACATAACAGAATCATTGTTAGGTTATAAAATAACTTTAGAAGTTTTTCTTGTGCTTATTTTGTTGGGGTATAACCCATCCATAGTAAACATAATTACTATTTACTAAGTTAATAAGACAAGGTAAATTATGATCTTAAGAAGGCAGGTATAGTATTGAAATTATCAGCGACACAAGTGCCTACCTAAATAACTAGTGATTCTAAACTTACCTATGTTTTTGGTACAATTACTTACAAAGTGAATTCATAATGCAACTACGCATATATAAAGCAAAACTATATCATGTCTAATCTAAAATTTCAAATTAATACTGTCACAAAGGATGGCAGTTACAAATTATATTAATGTAAGAGCCCGCATTCAGCATTGAATAATAACGGTCCGGCCAGATTCTTAATACATCTCTCAATCAAAGAAAATACGAGATTTCAATTCCACAAATGCGTGCTTTTGAATTTTATTTAAATATATAAAAGGACGAATTAAATACGTTTTCATAAAGAAAAATAATGTTGAAACATCAAACGCACGTTTTTATTTAGGGACTTTGAATAGCTTTAAAATCCTATAAATGTAAAGCCTGAGCAGAAATATATAATCATGCGCCATGTTGCGGAATTTCATTGGAACTAATTTCTTACACTGATATGCATGTGTGAGTGCATGTGATAGGCTGTCACTCTTGTCAGTGTCATTGTCGCGGTTTATTTGAATAATATTAAAGTGTTGAATATTAAATAATAAGCGACAAAAAATCCCAAAATTATTCATAGTCAAGAGCGAAACATTGTAAATAGTGTATATAATCAAGCTGTCACCAATACCATCGAGAATAATACGCTCTATGACTATACTGAACTGTTGCCATATAAATGAGAATAATAGCGCCCACTTGACAATGATCATATATTTCTGGTCAGGCTTTATGTACATTTTAAAGTAAATACAGGGTGGTTTGTCACGAGAGGGAATAATTTACGGAGACATCTTGTCGTGTTCATAAATTACTCGTCTCACGGGAGGCTTTAGTCAAGGTATGCCGAATTCGGAGCTTGTCCTTCCTGCTTAGCGATTGTTGTTTCGAAGTAGATTTTTACTCTCGTAATGTATGGTTAGATGATTTAATAGTATAATACTTAAAAATGCTAAAATAAACGTAAAAATGCAATGAATTCATAAAGTAAATATCTCCAAAATTTTATACTGAACGGTTTAGGTAAATAAGTGAAGTAAAATTTAGTTAGTACACAATTTTAGATCGTGCGTAATGAATGGCCGTCACCGTAAATAAACAGCTGTTCATAAAAACCACCGCCATCTTTGACGATGAATGAATTACGTGTGACATTGAAATACAAGACGATCACTTTTAAGGCCTAGGCAGAAAACAGTATGAAATCTCATTACCGTCCTCTTGTGTAGCTGCAACCTAAACTGGATATAGGTACTTCCAAGCCGATAAGGAACGTAACATCAATATCCGTATCATCGTGTCCGCGGCAGCAGTAACAGCATGCTAAGGGCGTTAGACGAGCGCCTCGACTGCCCGCTCATCAAGTACTGGGTAGATGTAGTTATAGGTAGGTCTAAGTAGGTATAAGTATTACTAACATAGTCATTATTAAGGTTCAAATGTGGATCACAATCATGGTCTGAAATAAACAATTTTAATTTTATTTTTATTTATTTATTTAATATTTCATGTTTGAGAAAATTATCTTTACATATGTGAGGGTAAGGGCCCACTTTGTTGATATGGATTTATAAGCACTTGCTAAAACTACACGATGTACGGTCAGCGTCAAAAGTAACTACGCAATCGAAGACGTCAAAAGCTCTTATTCCCTTTTAAAAAGGACTTTTGATGTCTTCGTTTGCGTAGTTACTTTTGATGCTGACTGTACGCTATCTATTAGTGAAGGAATGAAGTGACATTGTAAATCGACAGAGTGGGCCCTTTCACTAAACTCGTCCACATATTATTATGTTGTTGCCAATCATTACATTTTTAGCAGCCTATGCAGATCTATTGTACAGTCACCATCAAATATATCGGAGCTGCCAGGGTACTCAAAAATATCTGAACATGCACTTTATCGCCTTGACAATAGAGGCGTTGTTCAGATATTTGTGACCACCTTAGCCGCTCCGATATATCTGATGGCGACTGTACGTTGTCTATGCAAAACAGTGTCGTGCAAAAAGTGCATGAACTGAGTACGTGCATGGAACGTCGCGAGATTGCGACGCAAATTGCGGCCCTAATGCGTGGTGCACATGCGATTTGCCCGTAAACGTCATTGCCACGTCACAGAATTATTCACTAGATGGAGCGAATCACAACATTGACAACTAGAGCGACAGTAGGTTTTAATTTAAGAGTCCGGTAAAGTTTTTTTTCGAATTCGCTCAACTTTTCGATACTATTTTACAGTAACTAATAAGACTACTTTTAGTTACATATATTTTGAAAGATAGTTCCTTTTTAAACTGTATAAGTGGAAGACTTTTTTGATTTTATGTTTCATTTATAAATAATTCACCTTAATCTAACAGCTGTTTTGCAATTTTTGCTTGGAAAGGTGAAAACAGTAAGATTTTTATTGATTAAAATGATGTTAAACTAGTTTGTAAAATATATAAACACGTTGGAAAATAAGATATTTAAATGTAGCAATAAACTTGGCTTTATGCTTTAATCAGATAATATTAAACATATTGGAGGGCATAACAAATAATAATAAAACATAAAGCGCCAAGATTGCACGAACCAACGTCCTCACTAAACAAGCTCTGCAAGAATTGAGTTTTCGGGTGTTAAATAATAAAAAATGTGTACCAAAAGTATTGTTTTGCAATAACAAGACTTCAAACTATCTTATCAAATACAATTAATGTGCGTTATTTCCTTATTAGCGATTTTCGTTTTCAAATCGTTACGGGACTCTTAACGAACTTAGGTTTTTGAAATGAGAGCTTGACCGCTCAATTTAGTTGTATCCACGTTCCCAGGAGCGCCTTTGTACGATGGTGATCATATTATATTTATTTATTTTAATAATTATTATTATTAATCGTATGGCATGCAATTTTTAAAGGACAATCAGAGCATAGCCTTGAGGTTGTCAAGCCAGGTAATCAGGTCAGGAGTGATGGAGACCAAATCTTCAGCTGGTCCAGAATAAGAGTGAAGGGGGCATCGCCGGAAGATATGTTCAGTGGTCTGCTCTTCCTCGCCGCACTCGCAGAGTGGAGAAACCTTCCAACCCCATTTATATGTAAGGGAGTTGCAACAGCCATGACCAGTCCTCAACCTGTTCAGGCGACACCAAAGTTTGCGGGGAAGATCGAACCCTTTTAATTTTTGTGTCGGATCGGTTATAAGGGTGAATTTCCCGGCCGTGTCAGCAGACCACTCCACCTTCCACCTATCTGAGATGTTAAAATTCTTCAAATTTTGGGCTGTAGCGCAGGGTGGATTCCGGGATTTTAGTCGCTGAGGGGGTGGATGACAGAACTCATTGTAAGCTGGCAGAGCAGGGTTTTTGGTGATTTTCTTGGTTTCCCTCTTCAGTGCCTGGAGCCTTCGAAGATGAGGCGGGGCAATGTGGCATAGCGACGGTAACCAGTGGACGGGCGTAGATTTGATAGATTTGATGGTACCAGATGGTATTTTAATAATGAAACATTTTAAAACCCTTTTATATAAAAATAAAAATATTTTATAATGACACACCATTTTTCTTTGGAAAAGTCAACCGATCATTTAGTAGTCTAATTAGATTTTTTTTTAAATGCTCGCAAATGCTGCCGCAAGTTCTTACTCTTGCTGCATTGAAGAAAGGTGCGGGTGACAGCATTCAGCGTACTGTCAGAAAGTGACATTTTTGACATAAGATGTTGTATCGAAATAAGAGCACACTTTCTTTTAGTGCAGTGGGAGTTCAAATAAGAGCGTGATCGCAGTTTTTAGTTGCCGATACTTATGGACACATGCAAGTCTAGGATCCTTGTCAGGCACTGGTGGTCGAATAGTAACCGTAGCGTACGGTTTCACATTCGCCCCTTCCCTTAACTACCATTTGTTGTACTATGATAAGAGAAAGCAAGGTGAGGAATTTAAGCTGATTATAATAGGACGTAGTGCACAAAAACATTCAATATAAAAATTTAGATTATAAGTAAGAATTTTTGACACGTTCCTAAAATGCTCCTGCTAACTTATGCACAGTAAAAAAGATTTTTTGGGACCATCGCCTGGGAAGCAATCTGTGGCACATACACATCTGCGGCTTCGCTGGAATTACGGTCGTTAAGGACGGGTGTGGAGGTAGGTACGGTACAGTCGACGTCAATAATATATATACACTGTTGCACCTTCCGCCCTTGTAATAAGGTGCACAGATGTAAACATGTTTTTGACGTCGCGCATGTGCTTGATGTATACTTGTTTGCGACTGTGACATACCCTTAAATAATTTCAAAGGGTTTGTAAGGGACCTACCCGAATCAAATATACTTAACTTTGTATTGCTAAGATCTAGAGAGTTCTAAAGGGTAATACCCTATTATTTATGTGCCTATAGCTAGCGAAGTATGAATGATAACCAATCAATCAAACACTTAAGAGCCATGCTCTTGTCGGTGCAACTCAAAGTGGGTTCTCCATTTGCTTTAGGCCCAGACCTCCTCTTTGATCTTTTGGTACGACCTGACATTAACATTCTGTTTAATTTGGTTTATATAATTAATTCTAGGTCTTCCCCTTCCTCGCCTTCCTTCCATTTTTCCTTCCTTCAACTATCCTCCGTAAAAAAATGTACTAATTTATTTTACATAAATTATAAAAAACAAAATGTCAACTTAAAACTACCTTACACAAACATACACTTACAAACTACCACATAACAAGGAACAAAAACCACAAAAACCAATAAAAAAACCTAAGCAAAATTAAAAATATTCATACAATTATATATTCATACAATCATTTCCTAAGAGTGCCGCTTACGAAATGTGCTCTTTTAATACGAGAATGCTAGGTTGTTAATTTTTTGGTGTTGTAACTTGGGTGTTGTTCTTTGTTTGGTGTTTAAAAGTGTCAGACCTAAATTAACTTCCTGCAGCTCTAGCATGTCAGCAGTTATCGTACTAACTAACGCTAATGGCCTCCTAGCCTAGTCGGTAGTGACCCTGCCTATGAAGCAGGGTTCGAATCCTGGTCAGGGCATTTATTTGTGTGTTCATCACGGATATTTGCTCCTGAGTTATGGATGTTTTCTATGTATTTAAGTATTTATCTATATCAATCTATTATATATATCGTCTACTAGTACCCACAACACAAGCCTTACTGAGCTTACTGTGGGACTAGGTTGATTTGTGTAAGATTGTCCCATAATATTTAATAATTAATTTAATTTAATCGTGTGGATATCGTGACAAAAGCTTATACAAAATTTCAACCACCTTGTCACGTTATCTACGGGCAAACTCAAACTCAAGCTCAAACTCAAACATTTATTCAGTAAGTAGGCCACAAGGACACTTTTACACGTCAAAGTAAAAGAGAGAAAAAAATCAAACTACACCGGTTCTAACCCTACACCCGAGAAGAATTATGTCCGGCAAGAAACTCGGCGGGACTTATTATTTCAAAACAACAGTACATCAAAACTAAACAATACATATAAGTGCGTTGTTCTATAAGAAAACATATCAAACCAAGTTAGATTAACCAACAATAGGTATAGTTTAAGAAAAATACCAAAGAAAAAAGATGAGTCCAAATCTGACTATTTGAAAATGAATTACATACAAGTTTGATTGGGCAATTATCTATTGCCAACACGAAGGCGTTCGTGAGGGCCGTGACGACCAAAAGGGTGACCAAAAGGCTGGCGTTTACCTCTCCCAACGTTAGCAGTACTTACAGAGAGGTAACTTATACTTACAACCAGCATTATAGGGTCAATGCTGCAGGCCGACCTCCTTGGTTGACCGTAAGCAAGGATGATAAGACATGGATGAACAAAACAATCGGTACTGAGTGCCATAGCGCCATCTGTTGAGTCTGGAGTCGAGTTATTCTGTCAGCGTTAATCGCCGAACAAAATATTAGAAACTAGAATTTCTACCACTATAAAATATAACGGTTTCACTCACGTCACTTTAGTCTCTCTTAGTGCTTGAAGATGGAGACCTAATCTCTCCGAAACATGTCGCGCGAAGTGACTAAAGTGACGTGAGTGTAACCGTTATATTTTATAGTGATAGTATGTCTCACGAAAGTTTAAATTTAATAAACTAGAATTTATTTATTTAATCTTAATTGCACAAAATAAGATGGTACAAATGGCGGACTTAATGCCATAAGGCATTCTCTACCAGTCTACCAATGGACTTAACAGAAAGGTTAAGTAGGAATTTAGTGTTTGTGGTGACCGATAGATGACACTAGTGCTTTAGCCTGAAATAAGGGAACGCGATTTTATATAGGCATTGTCAATCCATGTCTTAATCATCCTTGACCGTAAGCCAGGAACGAATTTCATGACCAATCGCGTCCCAGGCGATAAGTAACTTGTGAAGTGTTTAAGGGCGATGTATATTGAAGCCTCGTTAACGTCAGCTGCCGCTCCGTTGGTGGGTTGAGGACGGCAGCTATTTAAACACTTAAAAAAAACAGTCATCGTCACGATTGAAAACTTGTCAGATGATAGTTTATATGCTCTTACAAACATGAAAAATCGTCAGCTGGCTGTATCTAGGTGGAAAGACCATCAGCTGATTCCCTGAAGATCGTATGTTCTCGTGACCAGCTGACGGTTTTTTCACTGCGATACAGCTGACTGACGGTTTTTATATTTATAATAGGATATAAACTATCATCTGACAAAGTTTCAATCGGGACTAGATGAGCATTTTTAGGGTTCCGTAGTCAACTAGGAACCCTTATAGTTTCGCCATGTCTGCCCGTCCGTCCGTCCGTCCGTCCGTCCGCGGATAATCTCAGTGACCGTTAGCACTAGAAAGCTGAAATTTGGTACCAATATGTATATCAATCACGCCGACAAAGTGGTAAAATAAAAAGTGGAAAAAAATGTTTTATTAGGGTACCTCCCCTATACGTAAAGTGGGGAGTGATTTTTTTTTTCGTTTCAACCCTAACGTGTGATATATTGTTGGATAGGTATTTAAAAATGAATAGGGGTTTACTAAAATCATTTTTGATAATGTAAATATTTTCGGAAATAATCGCTCCAGAAGTAAAAAAAAATGTGTCCCCCCCCCTCTAACTTTTGAACCATAACTTTTAAAAATATGAAAAAAATCTCAAAAGTAGAACTTTATAAAAAATTTCTAGGAAAATTATTTTGAACCTGATAGGTTGAATAGTTTTTGAAAAAAAAAATTACAAAATAATTTCTGAACTAAGTTTGTAATTTAACCATATAAGCAGGTGTTTATTGTACCTGTAATTTCTACAAAATCACAATGAAATGACGTGCTTTCAAATAAAGTAAAAACGGTGAAAATCGGTTCACGCAATAAAGAATTATCCCATAAAAATCATCTTCCATACTTTAAGCTCGCGCGCAATAGTTTACTTAATTTGCCGATAGATGTCGCTGTACGTGGAACGCTCATATCATATCCTACATGGCGGTGTTATTTTAACTCTTAAGTGGGGACACTTACTGTGACGGACGGAAAACTACGGAACCCTACACTGAGCGTGGCCCGACACGCTCTTGGCCGGTTTTTTTTAATCAATTGAATGTCTGCCGTTTCTCAACCCACCAACAGAGAGGCAGCTGACCTTCACGAGGCTTCACAGGTTGTCACCTGGGACGCAATGACCAAGGAAATTTGTTCCTGGCTTACGGTCTATAGATGGGGTGTTATTTTTATAGGTAAGTTTACTTTCATATTTTTAATTAGTTTATAGTTGTTATTTAGATTATATTAATATTAACTTAAATTTCACTTTATAATAATAATTGTTTAATGCACTAATTATCTATTCGTGATAATGACAAATCCACTATTGGCTTACTCTAAGGGTTTACTGGTACCTGTACTCATATTGATCAATTGATCATGAATTCACATTATTACATTTATATTTTAGTAATTAAAGCCATAGGTAAGGTAAAAGGGATTAATTATGATAATTTAATCTCATTTTACAAAGCCGAATTAATCAGGTACATATTGCAGTACTTACTGTATATTTACTATGAAGTGTAGAGAATTAATTATAACAACTATTTCAAAATGAATTCATAAGGACAATTTATGACATACGAATAACTTCTTTATGCTATTGCATTAATAAGATATGTTTTTGGTTGTCTCAAGTGAACGGTCAGTTTAGTGGTATGATAATTATAGCCATGTCATAACATTAACAAAATCACAACGATTATGATGATGAATATCACCTTCCGAGTCTCCAATAAATGGGCCCGACGTTTTCCCTATTTCACCTTAAAGAACGAAAAAACCATTTATCAATGTAATGTAATATAAAGGAAACCTACCTGGGATTGTATCGTTGTATAAATTTGCTTATACCGGTTTATTTTGTAAAGATGAAAAGAATTAATGATGTCTAAAGATATGGATTATTATTTATTGTCCTACTAAAAACATAAACATGGAATATATTTAAGGCAATTTAGGTTCCTAACTAAGGAAATATCATATTTGCTTGTAATTTCAAACAAAATACTTATAGGAAACAGCAGTCCTTAAGTTCGTTAAATATGGATAATTGTTATATAAGTTACTACTTACCTGTCAGAATAGAAATCGATTGTCTTTGAATTGATTCTGTAAACGTGTTGTTTATCATATAAACATAATGGTACATAAACACAATTTGAACATCTTTTACACCCAAAAACAGCACAGAAAGGCATTTTCACGAAGCTCGAAGCACGAAGTACATCTTTTACATCCAAAAACAGCGCAGAAAGGCATTTTCACGAAGCTCGAAGCACGAAGTACATCTTTTACATCCAAAATCAGCACAGAAAGGCATTTTCACGAAGCTCGAAGCACGAAGTCATCCATTGACAACGATGACCGAAATGCGTGACATCGATTTTTTGAAATAGTTTTTATAGGCAGATAGGATTTTTCCTGGCAATACATTTGGCAGAGGGAAAATAATACCTAAGGCCTCTCCTTCCTTAGAACTTTATGGGCGGGACAAAATAAAACTAACGAACCTACCCAGGGAAAGTAAATGTTTTCAACCGACTTCAAGATTTCGAAGGAGGAGGTTATCAATTCGTCGGGATCTTTGTTTTTTTTGCTATATTTTTTTTTATGCATGTTCACCGATCATTCGGAGACGACCGGAGATTTGGAAAATTCTTTTTTTGTTTAAAAGAGATACTTCACAGTTGGACCCATTGTAACCAGGTCAGTTTTCAACTATTATAGGCACACCTATAGTGATTTGAGTATTTTTTACAGCAGCTCGAGCATCTGCTGTTGGAAAAGTGGATGCTAAGTGAAGTCGGTTCTTTTTTGTTTAAAATTATTTTAGGAATAATTATTATTATTAGTAACAGTAAAAATTGCTTAGATAGAGTTTTAAAAACTCGTTGTTAATGACGGTTAGTGCCCAAAATGTAGTGATTTACAAGTTATGAAATTATTTAGTGTACCGATAGAACCGGACCGCAAGCGGCCGTCCGTCCGCCATTTAAAATTAACAACATCCGTTAAATATACCCCCGCTTCACTATATAGTGTCCATTATTTATCAAAGCGTGCAATACAGAATACAGGTTGGTTTATGGAGCCGAAACCACTTTTTCTGACTTGGTAACTAATCAGCATTATTTTATGGTAGTATTTCCTCATGTATTTTTTTCTCATTTTTCAAGTAAAATTAATCTTAAATTAAGTATATCGTGGTCACCCCTATGATATATAATAATGACAGATAGGTTATGCACGCTCCAAAAGTGAAGCACCTATAATGAATGAATTCAAACAATAGTCGCGCAACGGCAAGCGAGCGATGCGGACGTGCCAATGAACTCCCGTCACCCGCGTGAGAAAGAGACAAACTGTAATTTTCTAATAATGAGAGTGACAAGGATGTAATGATTGTCAAAATAAATAAACATAACGGAATCGTTGCTAGGTTATGAAATAACTCTGCTGGGAGTATTTTTTGTGCTCATTTTGTTGGAGTATAACCCATCCATAGTAAATATCATTGGGTCACCCTATGACTTTTGACTGACCCTGTATGGGGATCGACAAGCCGTCACATTGAGTAGGGTGACCAAATTGTATGCAAAATAAAATAAAATAAACTTGTAAAAAAATAATAACCACCGTCATTAGGTTAATCTTTAAGTTCTGTATCATGCCTTGTTCTCTTGCTCCACGACCCCGAAATCACCCTGTATATGAAAAAGGGAGGAATTGGTATGGCGTAGAGCAATTGATTTTGAGTTGTAGGCGTCCATAGACTATAGTAACCTCTTACCGTCTGGCGGTCTGTATACTTATTCATAAACGTCTCACAGGCCTGTTACTTAATTTATGTTTTGTCTGTTTCTAACAAACACAACTGTCAATGTGACAGATAGGGACAAACGAATATTAGTTAAATTATGGGGTTTAATCTGAAGCTGAATTATATTATAAACCCCAGGCCCAACTAACCAATAGGGTTGAACTTGTTAATCAAATTAGCCAATGATCGACACGGCGTTAATCAAATTTGGAACCAATTTGCGTCATTAATGTCTCTTGCCATGTTGGGGCCAGACGGCAGATAGCCGCAGATTCTGCCATGTGACCTTGGTTGGAGCGAGTTGTTGAAGCGAGCGGCTACGTGGCTGACAACCAACCAACCGCTTCTGCCAATGGTTGGCAGAGCACAACTAGCCACCAACAAAAAATGAGTCCCGCCGAGTTTCTTGCCGGTCATAATTCTTCTCGGGTCCGAGGTGTAGGGTTAGAACCGGTGTAGTTATTTTTTCTATTTTACTTTGATAAACTATCTGACGTGTAAAAGTGCCCTTGTGGCCTACTTACTGAATAAATGTTTGAGTTTGAGTTTATGAAATACTAAGATTTGTTTTGTATGGAGGGTTGGCCGGCTTCGACCACGTGTCCCATAGAAAAAAAATATTTCACGTCCAAAATTTTTCCTCCTACTTTTTCTATAGTCGCAACACGATACCAATTATGCCCTTAAATGGATCACAAGTATTTTTGTTACATCCTGTATGTTCCGGTTACTTTTTACAATCAGACAGGATGTATACCTGTGTGCCACTGACGTGGCATTTAATCAAGATTTAAGTATACGAAAATAGTAGTTTACGTCACACCTGGCCATAATGTGAGTTTTACCGCTCGCTACGCTTACGGTAAAACTCGCATTATGGCCAGGTGGGGACGTAAAATTGTGTACTCACCACGGGCAGTAAAAAAGAAAGCCCTCTATCGCATATTTACAACCCTCGCCTGCGGCTCGGGTCCCAAATACCTGCGATTTCGGGCTTTCTTTTTTTTACAGCCCTAGGTAAGTAATGTACTATTATGTAACTGTTACGTAATAAGGGTCCTTAAAATATGAGTGTGGTTTTATGAAACGAGCCGCAGGCGAGTTTCATAATAAGTTCACACGAGTGTTTTAAGGCCTAATTACATACAGTTGCATACACTGATTAATCTACAAACATATTATAAATCCTAATATTCAGAGCAATGACGCGTAATTTCAGTGACCGCGAGGCAACCGGATGGCTCGCGGTATTTAAGCTCCTGAAGTGATGAGGAACAGCCCTGTGCAACCCGAACTGACCCAACTTGGACTGGAGCGGCCTCATCACTTCAGGAGCTTAAGTACCGCGAGCCATCCGGTTGCCTCACGGTCACTGAAACTACGCGTCATTGCTTTAACTATAAATGATGTGTTCGGAAACCAGTAGAATGACCGCCATTGCACCGCCATGACCAACTCGATTGTGTCGGCGATCGTGCGGGCGCGTGCCGGCACTCGGGGAAAGCGCGGATCTTCGTAACGTTACCGTGGGTTATGAATTTTCATACGTTTTTACCATACTGTCAGAAATGTTACGTTACTGGTTGCAATAAAGGTGGTAATTACATACGGTTTCCGAACGCGGAATAGAGGATTTATGATATTGGTGTAGATAAAAAGTTTAAAAAGCTGTAGGTAACCTGACTACGGAGAAAAGCATGCTGAAGTCTTGAAGTCTGTTAATACCTTTGTAATCCAATAACTTTATACAATCATCGTGTGCGTCAAATCCGGTAGATTTGATTTTTTGCAGACTTGTTTGTGATGTTGGCCCAATAAATAATTCAAGTTTGTGACCTCGAGCGCCAAACGCAACTTTATCAAAAAACGAATAGTCATTTTTTCAGATTCTGGCGATTATAAACCTAGCGATTATATAGACTAGTTTTTGACAGTACCTTCTCAGGAAATTTTATCTATTTTGGATTTGATGCAGTATTAGGAAAAATTATATAAATAATTATACTATATCATTGCCAAAGGTTTCTGTTGGGGTAAATTAGTCGAAAACCAAAGCGACGTATAATGTAATTCATAGTTTGTTGCCTACTGTTTCTGCTTCCGACATAATACGCTGTGTTTTTTGTGTACCTATTTTGGTATTAGGTACTTTTTTCTAACTGAAAAATGTTGCTAATCTGTCACTCTGACTTCCACCCATTTAAAGCTGCCAGATGCCCGGATCTAGCAATAAGGATAGTATTCGTCATCATTATTGTGTCATATCTGACGTGGCCAGCTCTTAGTACAATAGCCTGTGTTACCCAGGCCATAATAACGAATCGATTGACACTTTTTAGGGTTCCGTAGTCAACTAGGAACCCATATAGTTTCGCCATGTCTGCCCGTCCGTCCGTCCGTCCGCGGATAATCTCAGGGACCGTTAGCACTAGAAAGCTGAAATTTGGTACTAATATGTATATCAATCACGCCGACAAAGTGGTAAAATAAAAAGTGGAAAAAAATGTTTTATTAGGGTACCTCCCCTATACGTAAAGTGGGGAGTGATTTTTTTTCTCATTTCAACCCTAACGTGTGATATATTGTTCGATGGGTATTTAAAAATGAATAGGGGTTTACTAAAATCATTTTTGATAATGTAAATATTTTCGGAAATAATCGATCCAGAAGTAAAAAAAAATGTGTCCCCCCCCCTCTAACTTTTGAACCATAAGTTTTAAAAGTATGAAAAAAATCTCAACAATAGACCTTTATAAAAACTTTCTAGGAAAATTATTTTGAACTTGATAGGTTGAATAGTTTTTGAAAAAAAAAAATATAATGATTTCTGTACTAAGTTTGTAATTTAACCGTATAAGCAGGTGTTTATTGTACCTGTAATTTTTACAAAATCACAATGAAATGACGTGCTATCAAATAAAGTAAAAACGGTAAAAATCTGTTCACGGAATAAAGAATTATCCCATAAAAATCATCTTCCATACTTTAAGCTCGCGCGCAATAGTTTATTTAATTTGCCGATAGATGTCGCTGTACGTGGAACGCTCATATCATATCCTACATGGCGGTGTTATTTTAACTCTTAAGTGGGGACACTTACTGTGACGGACGGAAAACTACGGAACCCTACACTGAGCGTGGCCCGACACGCTCTTGGTCGGTTTTTTTCATTAAAATCGGATGAATAGTTTAAGAATATATACATAATAGACGGTTAAAATCATAACCTTCCTTTTGGCTTCACCGTAGTCGGGTAAAAAAGGTACCTAAACGGTCGTAACGAGTAAACGACGTCGAAAATCTCTCTGAGCGTCATCAGGCGTGAAAAATAATGAAAGTTGCTGAAAAATGGCAACGGCATGAAAGTGAATTACACCGTAAGGTTCGCGAGGCGGAGATATTACGCAGGCATACTTTAGGAGCACTCGACTTCATTTATCACACCTTTATTGTTAAAGATCGTGACGTCACATCCTTTTTCCGGGGGGCGTGAAGATGGCTGTGTATTAGTATAAGTAAAGTTTTTTTTTTATTTAACTCAACTTTTCGATACAATTTTACAGTAACTAACAAGGCTACTATTAGTTTGTATACACATATTGAAAGATAGTTTATTTTTAAACTGATATGTTGAAACTTTGTTGCTTTTATGTTTCATTTACAATTAATTTACCTTAATCTAACAGCTGTTTCGCGATTTTTGCTTGGAGAGGTGAAAAAAAGGAAGATATTTATCGATTAAAATAGTGTTAGTATGTAATAGTTATTTGTTATACAAGGGTGCAAAGTTGTATTTTAACCGCGAGTGTGGAATTGAAGCACGAGCTAGCGAATGGATTCTAGGGTTGAACTGCGAGATAGCGAATGGATCCTATGGTTGAACCGCGAGCGAAGCGAGTGGTTCGAAAATAGAATCCTGAGCGAAGCGAGTAGTTCAAAAATAGAATCCTGAGCGTAGCAAGTGTTGAAACACACGATACGTAAAAATAACTTTGCAGCCGTGTGTAACACAAATCTTTTCACCTTACTAAAGCGAGGAAAATATAGTCTGGCCAGCCAACGAACGCAGTAGCAATGTACATCAAACAAAAATATAGCAACACTAAGCGAATCGAACAGCAGCATTGCTCCATAGAAAAACAGCAATGTACATCAAACAAAACTTAGTATTTTTTGGACGCCTGTCGCCCGCTTTTGTACGTCATTCCGAAAATTGTAATTCTGCATTGAATAATAAAATAATTTATAATTATGATATATTTTTTGACTTTACAATGAAAAAAAAGGTGCGAAGAAATTAAAATAACAACATAAAAATAACAGAAGATTATGCGGTCAAAATACAATAGTTGACATCCAGGAAGGAATGAAACATTGATACTTACAATGATTGCTAAAATCATAAGGCCAGTCGAGGGAAACGAGTAACTACCTATATCTACCAGAAAATACAACTTTTCAGTTTATAATGGAACAGGATTAACTTCATTATCTGTATGAATAAGAGAGTCATGTTAATTTACATATATTATATCACTCAGTATACCTACTCCTACTTATTTATTATGATTTCCTTTTATCATTTCGTTTGACGACTATTTTAGGTAGGCACTTATTTAATCTAATGTACGAATTGTATAATTGAATAATCAATAAACGCACGTGAGGTTTTGGTGTTTATTTATTTTATACATAGCTTAGGTAGGTACATAAAGGAAAACATTTCAAAGGCATGATAAAAGTCTGTTGTAGGTAGCGGGACGCTTGGTGCTTAAACCTGTTAAATTGTAGTGTATTCTTGCTTTGTGACAATATGCAGCACTTGCTCCTATGCAACAAACGATCTTGGATTTCATTTAGCGCTAGTTTTCGCTTCAATTGTTCGATTTTACACTGAAAGAAAGAACTTGAAATGATAATTCGATACAAAACTCTACATAACCTCAAAGTCACATATATCACGAAAAATGTATTACACCTGTCGTAAGTACCTACATAAATATCTCAGCTGGTCTTTGCGTTGATTTAATACATTTATTGAAAGGTGATGGCAGATATTACATTAATAAATAATAAAAAACGCAATCTGAAACTTAAAAATACAAGTAAACAAAACTAACTTTTTAAAATTAAAAAGTTACATGTCACAGATAAAACAAAAACAATGCACAATTTTCGAATTATTGAGACAGGTAATAAAATCATGAAACAAAATTGTTTACACTAAATGTTTTTAATTGAATACAATTAAATATAAAATATTTTTTGCGTCCACAGCACAAGGTTTGATCAGACAATTTAATCAGATGGGCGAAGATTGTCCTGTCTGGAGTGGCCTTTACATGTTATTATGTTTAAAAAAGTGACTAATATCACGTTCGAATTTCAAATATTCTTTGCACTCTTGTGAATAAAATGCAGTTTTGCTATCTGTTTTTAATGAATAAGAAAGAGCTTTCCGAGCCAGTGAGGTGAAAAATATATAAATACTTTGGAAAACTAGTCGTTTAAGGAATAAGTAGAACAGTTTTTTTTTTTCATTTTCCTACATATGTTTTAAGTAAGAATATGTTTACCTAGAGCAATTTAAAGAAAAATTGCCGAAGTTTAGGTGGTATTTTTTAAATATATTAAAGTTTTTTTTTATTAGCCTGTATTAGTGTCCCACTGCTGGGCAAAGGCCTCCCCTCTTCTCCTCCATTCAGTCCTGTTCACAGTGCTGCCCCGCCATTCCGCAAAGAATGCGTCCAGGTCGTCCCGCCATCTCCTTTTCGGTCTGCCTCTACCCCGGCGGCCGTCGATGGTGTCTCGTGGGTCCCATTCTGTAGCCACTCTGGCCCACCATTTCGGGTGCATGCGGCAGATATGCCCAGCCCAATCCCACTTTAGCTTAGCGGTCTTGACACCTACATCTTCAACACGAGTTCTGGAGCGCAGTTCCGTATTTCTGATTCTGTTCTGCGAATTAACGATGTATATTAGATACTGCGCTCCATCGCTCGCTGGCAAACCTTGAGTTTGGACTTTAGAGCCTCAGTTAATGACCAGGTTTGAGCACCGTAGGTTAGGATAGGCAGGATGCACACGTCGAGGAGTTTGCGCTTAAGACATAGAGGAAGATTTCCCTTCATTAGCGCTTTCAAGGACCAGAAGCTCTTCCAGGCGTTTTTCCATTAAAGTATTTTATAAAAATTAAAATGTAGAATAAACTTCGCTTTATGATTTAATGATATTGCAGGTCATAACAAATAATCATAAAAAAATAAGCGACAAGTTTACACGGTTCAACGTCCTCACTAAACAAGGTCTGCAATAATTGAGTTTTCGGGTATTAAATAACAATAAATGTTTACCATAAGTATTTTTTTTGTAATAACAAGACTTCAAAATATCTTATCAAATGCAATTCATGTGCGTTATTTCATTATTAGCGATCTTCGTTTTCAAATCATTACCGAACTTACAACTTTTGTTTCCAATTTCTCTTTTTACTTTGAACGCGGTAGTTGAAACATCTCCATGTACTTTAAAACTTTATTTTGATAATAGGCATGGTGAATTTTTTTCATGTATATCAATCGATTCGTTTTGTTGTGAGGATCAAATGTCTATATGGGGCCAATTGCGTTAAAGCAACACAAAAGTCAAAAAACCGGCCAAGAGCGTGTCGGGCCACGCTCACTGTAGGGTTCCGTAGTTTTCCGTCCGTCACAGTAAGTGTCCCCACTTAAGAGTTAATAACACCGCCATGTAGGATATGATATGAGAGTTCCATGTACAGCGACATCTATCGGCAAATTGAGTAAACTATTGCGCGCGAGCATAAAGTATGGAAGATGATTTTTATGGGATAATTCTTTATTGCGTGAACCGATTTTCACCGTTTTTACTTTATTTGAAAGCACGTCATTTCATTGTAATTTTGTAGAAATTACAGGTACAATAAACACCTGCTTATACGGTTAAATTACAAACTTAGTTCAGAAATTATTTTGTATTTTTTTTTTCAAAAACTATTCATCCTATCAAGTTCAAAATAATTTTCCAAGAAAGTTTTTATAAAGTTCTACTTTTGAGATTTTTTTCATATTTTTAAAACGTATGGTTCAAAAGTTAGAGGGGGGGGGGACGCATATTTTTTTACTTCTGGAGCGATTATTTCCGAAAATATTTACATTATCGAAAAATTATTTTAGGAAACCCCAATTCATTTTTAAATACCTATCCAATAATATATCACACGTTAGGGTTGAAATGAAAAAAAAAATCACTCCGCACTTTACGTATAGGGGAGGTACCCTAATAAAAAAAAAAATTCACTTTTTATTTTACCACTTTGTCGGCGTGATTGATATACATATTAGTACCAAATTTCAGCTTTCTAGTGCTAACGGTCACTGAGATTATCCGCGGACGGACGGACGGACGGACGGGCAGACATGGCGAAACTATAAGGGTTCCTAGTTGACTACGGAACCCTAAAAATGAGACTTAAAATCCGAGATTTGCATTTGTTTCTCAAAACGCTCCTAAAAAAATGACGTGCAAAAGTGACGTGATCGTGACGATCACATAGTCGCCCTGTTTAAAGTATGGAAAAAATATGAAATTGCTATTTTTACAGTGAAATGTTGGGTTTATGTGTATAGCAGTTAAATTGTATAGCAACACAATTTATTTTACAGTAAAATGTTAAAAATCGAATGGTATCATGTTTTTTTTAATTTCGCACTTTAAAAAATCGTAAAATTTTGTAATTTTACTGCTTGATATCTTTGAGCCATTTAAATAGAATTTATAAATTTTATGATAATTCAACATGTGTGATCATGCCTATTGTACGTGTCAGTGATTTGGTGTGGGTTTTTACCTTTTCATTACTCCATTTTAATAATAAGTGATAGTTCAAAGCGTGATACCGTTACCAACTTTTAGTAGGTTGTTGAGCACGACACTAGGACCCCAAAACTGCCAGGGATAGACAGGGACGTAGGCGAATGTCTCCCGCGTAATGACGTCATCAAAATGACTACCACTTCGTTGTGAAAAGTGCGGAAATATTCACCTACGTTTTAGGGTTCCAGTGTCAAACAAGTAAACAACATACTAAGCGTTGGTGGCGGCATCAAGCTCTGAATTATATTCCATTAAGGTATATCACTATTTCTGACTTCTTAACATAACATAAACATAACATAAATACTCTTTATTGCACACCTCAAATAATAGACACAAAGTATACACAAGACACAAACAATAAAGCAGAGGCAAAACAATTGGCGGTCTTATCGCTAAAGAGCAATCTCTTCCAGACAACCTTTGGGAAGCGGAAACCTTTGTAAATTAACAGTAAAATAGGTGTTGCAAAGCAAATAAACCAAACATTAATAAACTTACACATATAAAAGAAAGAAAAATATATAAATAAAAAATAAATAAACTTACATAGCTCATACAATACATACATATATATTTAATAAATATAATAAAATAAGAAAATATAAACTAGGACCACACACACTACATGCCACAGGTTGTTAAAACGGTTAATGGAGTGGACTTCTTCTTCTTCTATCTAGCGTTATCCCGGCTATTGCCAGGGTCCGCTTTCCTCCACTTTGCGCGGTCCTGGGCATCTTCTTTTACGAGCCCGTTTTCGCTCATGTCGGCCTCCACGACATTCAGCCAGCGCTTCTTTGGTCTTCCGTGACCGCGTCAAGGACCGTCCAGGGCTAGATCAAGGCATACATTCCCTATGTAGTTTGCTGGCCTGCGAGAGATGTGACCGAACCAACGAAGGCGACATTCTTGGAGCTTCTCTGCTACGTCACGAACTAAGAGGCTGCCGCGTATGTACTCGTTACGAATACGATCAGCACGTGTAATGCCGGACATCCACCGCAGCATCTTGATTTCTGTAACGCGAAGCTCCTGAATATGCCTTCCAAGAACCGGCCACGTCTCGCTTCCGTATATTAAGACCGGTCGGATGATACACTTGTACACTAGCCCCTTCAGTCTTAGCGGAATTCTGCGATCGCACATTACTCCTGTGACCTCTCGCCATTTAGACCAAGCTGCGCTAATTCGGGCTCGGATGTCGTGGTCAATGGACCCGGACTCATGCAGTACGGATCCCAGGTACTTAAACTTGTCCGTTTTTACGGCAAGTTCGTTCCCTATTTTGATAGGAACGGGATCAGTACTTCCGCAGGCCATGTGTTCGGTCTTCGAGACATTTAGCTTTAGACCACCGTTCTCTAGCGATCCCTTCCATAGGTTCACCTTTCGCTTTAGTTCCTCTTTGTCCTCGTCCGTCAGTGCAATGTCATCTGCATACATAAGCAGCCACGGCGGCGGGTCCTGGATTCCCGCCGTAACAGCATCAAGCATTACATCAGTCATTTTATAAAGTTATTCAACATATATACAGGGTGTAATCGTTAAGTGTAGCCAGGCCATAACTCCGTAAATACAACAGATATCAGAAAACTTCCAACTGATATCGAAAGTGCGTTACCCAATGAGTAAAATTACATTAATAACTTTTTTTAACTAAAATCAGAACTATCCCAAACATTAACTTCAATCCCTCCCATACATTTAGTACGACGTTTGTTGAAAGACTAGTTTGTACGGTCTAGTCATTTCACCGTTATCAAATGATTCATGAATTGTTTTATTTTATTCCATATCAATCAATTATCATTTTATTACAGTTTATTCCAAAGCAAATAATGAATCTCAAGCAGTTTTATCTCTTACGGCACCGACGTTCTACTTTGAGAGTGAGTCGTCGTAGGTACTAACTGTATGGGAGCATTTAAACTTAATATTTTTAATATTAATACCTTTAATTCAAAAAAGTTATTAATGCAATTTTACTCATTGGATAACGCACTTTCGATATCAGTTGGAAGTTTTCTGATATCTGTTATATTTACGGAATTATGGCCTGGCCACACTTAACGATTACACCCTGTATATATATTTTTTAATTCTGATAAAAACTGGCCAAGTCAAATCTAACCTACTTTAAGATCTCACATTTTTAAATAACAGCAATTGTTATAGGTATCCAATAAAGCAAAAAAATAGAGTTTAATACTTGTTCATAATGTTATTTTGTTCCTATAAATACATATTTGGATTTTGCATAGAACTTGGCACTCATTTAGATCTCCATTCTTTTTGCGGCGAAGCCCACAGCCCATTTATGTTTTTGGTGGGATATCATTACTTTTTGTAAAGAAAACTAGGCTAGGCAGGTATTGAGATTCCATGTTTTATATATTGGGATAGTTTCAAATATCTGCTTGTAACGGTTCCAACGATACAATTATTATTTTTTTTGTATGGGGACCCCTATTTTTTAACTTTTTTTTTAATTTTTTTATTTTTTCCTACGCTTACACACAATTACCGAGTTGGATTCCAAATTTCATCCTTCTATATCATATGGAAGTAGGTTAGATTTAGGTACTATATGTCAGTCAGTGCTACAATTTACGACTTTTTGACCTTCATATCTTTATAACTGTTTGAGCTAGCTTCATGAAATTTGGGCTTCTAGATGTCCTTATGGATATAATTAAACACACGTAGTTTTATGAGTTTACGTTAAAGAGGTTTTGAGTTATAGAAGGGTCAAAAGTGGCACCAAGTGGTTCGTGTAATATTCACTCGGCGCTGGCTAGCCAGTTCCTTTGCTTGAACTTGGCTTGACACGCTGCCGCGTGTCTAGATTTATGTCAATAGATTCATAGGTAGGGTACTAATATATTGTAAAACTATGTCAATGAAAGCAAATAAGAGGTATCATAATTTCCCTCGAGTATATCGCTAAAATTATCCAACTATCGGCTAGATTAACAAGCCGCATCACAAACAGGTTGCATCGCAATCAAATCGCAGAGCAACCAATTCATTCCAATATTGACGCTACAAACGAATCTGTCAGCAACGCGAGGACTGCAATCATATAGCTTTATCCATGTCATATCCTAGAGTGCAACGAAATTTGAACTATATTAACAAGCCTTAAGTTTCATTTTACAAGAACTAAGTCTTAAATGAGCTCAATAAAGTGAAAATTGTCTTGCCCACGGGGAACTTGGACGCTGCTGGTTGAAATTGGTAATTCTATTATTTCATCGGTAAATCTATTTGGGGCGGCCATCACGTGCAATACGGTTTTGTGCAGTGTGAAAGGAAATCGCTGTTCAATGCTAAGAGGTCTTTTTTGGTCCAACAAGCAAAGTGAATTACCTAGTGGTACGAGTCGGTTGGTAGGTATGTGGCATGCGGTTTTATTCAGAGGTAATTTAGGATAAGCGGGTTTGGAATGACGAAAGGTTTTTATGATAGTTGGAGGCATTCTTATTCCTATATGAGAAATGAAATGAAAAGAAAAATGTTTATTCGGTGCAAAGAAGAGAGAAAAAACATGAAATGTACACAAAAATAATAATTTACACCAAAATGGTTGACACTCAGCATCAGAACCTAAAACTATTCTTAACCTAACTAGTGACAATAATATTTCCAGTTGACATTCAAGTCACTACTGGCAACCCCATTTGACGGATTTTGAAATTATAAGGAAAAAAAACATGCCATTTAAAACACAACGTTCAAGTTCAGTACTTACACAAAAAAATATAAAATAGAATCAAAATTTTACAAAGTATGAATTTTGGTTGGTATTGAAGTGAAAGCTAGAGGAAAAATTACAATTTCTAACAATAAAAATTTGTTATCGTGAAAATTGACCATATTACCGGAATTACAGTATTTAAAAACATAATACCTATATATCGAGACAAGAAGAGATATCTACACACATTAAACATAAACACCTCCTCTATTTTCTCTAGAGTTAAAACTAACTAAGAGCTCAAATTTTGGTTGTTTTACATACTTTTCCAGCGTCAAAGGCGGCTGATACTTTAATTTTTAAAATAGGCACTTACAATTTGTGGATCCAGGCCAAATATTTCGGGACTTTCTACCGAGTTTGGCCTATTTACTGCCCTATTCCTAGAATATTCATTAACCGGCTTTGTGCAAACCAGATTACAGTCACACTGTTGATGGATTTTGATGGACGAGCCAGTATAGAAGGTAACTCTAAGGCGGTCGTCACACTGCTCCGCATCTCGCAGCGGCGTCCGTTGATGCGTTTTTTAACTTTGTACGTAGATACCAAAATGATGAAAAGAAAATGTTTTTTTTTTGTAAAAATTGACTTAAAAAGTTGGAATACGGCTCCAGAGGGCTTACCGCGAACCACTTCGTACAGTCACCGGCAATAGTATCTTCTTACACGACGGCCGCAAAAATGTGACACGCTCTTATGACCCTATATACAAATAAGAGCGTGTCACATATTTTTGCGGTCTTCGTGTAAGCCTGCTCTACACTCGCGGCGCGATGTCGCTCCGTCGCGGATCTTGATTTTGTATGGAAAAATCGCATGGTACGACACACTGGCTCCGCCTCGACGCGCGGAGGAGCGAGACGCACGACGACTCGCGCGCTCGGACGGAGACGCGGTGCGTGCCGCAGGGTATGTCACACCGAGCTCCGCAGTGCCATACGGATTTTAGTGCAAGAAAGGACGTAGGCGCAATGGATATCGACGTCTATAAGTTTATTTTTGAAATTGAAAGTCGTTCGTTTAATCATAATCTAGGAATTCTTATAAAAGTATAATTGAAGATTGAAGTAGTAGATTATTACTTACTTGAATGTAAGCCAAGGCTTTTCTTCCGCTGTAATAGAACGTCGAAAATTTGTGTCCGCGCCAGTAATAATCACTCCAATTTTGCTTAGCAAATAATCAAATGCCGCGGTTGACATACGGGTGCAATTTAAAAAAAAATATTCGTGTTGCCTTAAATCTTGGTAATCTCTAGCAAAAGACCCAATTTTAAGTCTGATTTGTAAAAAGGGATGTACCCAGTGTCTTCTGCGTTTTATGACTCGATTGTACAAAAACCAAACTGAAAGTATCACCGCAGCGTTCTGAATAAGTTCCGTGTCCATTTTATCGACAAATAGGCACTATTTTCACCTTAACGTTAAAATGTGAAATGAGCGCGAGACGGAAGTAACGCGGGACGTCGCGCATCGCAGCTCCGGACGGAGATGCGGAGAAAACTCGGACGTTAGTGCGTTGTCTCCGCATGCGAGTCCGTTACTCCGCGTCTCGCAACGAGACGCGGCGGCAGTGTGACAACCGCCTAACTCTATTGTCGCCAGATCCTGCTGGTGAGTAAGGTTGCCAAAGAGCTCAAAGAGGACCCAGTGTGTTGACGATGAGGGACCCTCTTGTTCCTTTAGCCGTCAACACAGTGAATCCTCCTTTTTGTAAAGGGTCGGCAACGCGCATGTGACTCCTCTGGAGTTGCAGGCGTTCATAGGTTACGGTAGCTGCTTACCATTAGGCGGGCCGTATGCTTGTTTTCCACCGTCGTCGTATAAAAAAAATCGAAAACCGAAAGCAGAGCGCTAAGCCCGCTCTACACTCGCGGCGCGAACGCCCGCGAAAGCCGCGAACCGCGAGTGTAGATGTTGTTCACGCCTTCGCGTTCGCGCTTCGCGCCATTCCCCGATCAGTGTCGGTTTTTTGACCCGCGACAAAGGGTACGCGGCGCGCGAACACGAACGCAGCTACACACGCAGATTTTCGCTGTAGCGTACAAGACATCGTGGGGAACGTCGTCGTCCATTTTCGTTGAAGTCGCGAACAAGACTGCCAAGCTTTGTGAGTGTGGAGGGACACAGTTGTGCGTGAACCGCTGCGTAAATTCACGCCGTGAATTCACGGAGCGACTTCGCGCCGCGAGTGTAGAGCGGGCTTACACGAAGACCGCAAAAATATGTGACACGCTCTTATTTGTAGGGTCATAAGAGCGTGTCACATTTTTGCGGCCGTCGTGTAGGAAGATACTATTGCCGGTGACTGTACGAAGTGGTTCGCGGTAAGCCCTCTGGAGCCGTATTCCAACTTTTTAAATAAATTTTTATAAAAAAAAAAAAAAATTTTTATCATTTTGGTATCTAAACCAAATAGTAATGCTGACAACCAATGTCATTAAAAAGTATTAAATATAACAAACCAATTTTTCTAATCTTTTTGAAAAAATCTTGATAATCAATTGGTAAAATAGTAGGGTTTACTTTCAGTACAAAAGTGAAAAAAAATTGTGCGCATCGAGATAAAGTTGTAAATTTTTGACCATGCATAGAGTGCTCTACGATGAATATTTTTTAGTATTGGAGGTCTGTAAAATTTTTGGACCTTCACGTTAAAATCAGGGGTCCCGTGCAATATGTTATTACTCTCTGGTTAAAGCTGCTAGGGGTTGTGTGGTATCAATTTCGTATAAAACAGATATGTAGAATTCATTTTTGATATTAAAAAAGTAAAAATCCATATTTAAACAAAAAATCTGCGAAGAGGAAAAACACAAAAAAAAAATTATTGTTTAGAACGTTCTAAACAATAATATTTTTTTGAGTGTTTTTCCTCTTCGCAGAGCTTTTTTTTTAGTTTCGATTTTCACTTTTTTATTAGGTACCAAAAATTAATTCTGCATGTGTGTTTTATACGGAAATGATACCACACAACCCCTAGCAGCCTTAACCAGAGAGTAATAACATATTGACCTCTGATTTTGACGTGAAGGTCCAAAAATTGTACAGACCTCCAATAATAAAAATATTCATCGTGGGCCACTCTACCCATGGTCAAAAATTCACAACTTTTTCTCGATGCGCACAATTTTTTCAATTTCGAGCTCTGCTAAAAAGATAATAATAATATACTCTTTTTATTCCTTAATTGTGTCATTGCTATCCATGTTTGACTACCGTATGAAAGACATGGAAGAATGCAGGTGTTTTTTAGTTTTACAGGAAGGTTGGACTTCAGCACCTCCTTATAGCCCCAGAATTTGTTCCATGTGATCTGTATTCGTCTGTTTACTTCGTCTAGGTGTCTTGTTTTTAAAAATGATATTTGTTTTCCTAAATAGACATATTCTAGTGCAGCGTTGTTCACGTAGATGGGTCTTCTGGTAGAGTTCGTCATTAATTTTGTTTTTCCGGTGTTGAGTTCCAGACCGACTTCGAATTGGTAAAAAGATAGCTTGATTTTAATAAGCCGAACATCGCTTTTGATTGGTTTAATTCCCTCAATATCAAATTGAAATTATATCCCCCTTAAGAAGCAAAGTGGACTTTCGGCTTAATTTTTCATTATACTTTTGACAAATCGAGACAATTAGATTTAAATGTGTGCCCGTTATTAGGTAATACCAAACGTATTATCTAAAGGAGATCGTCAATTCTGGGCCACCTGATATAAACCGTATACAGTTTGCACTGCAATGTAAAATAAATATTCATTTTATTACTAAAGTAGACAAAATATTGCAAAAAAATGAAACGGGAATTAGAAATACTAAATAAATAAATATTATGTTGATTTTTCCGCGATTAAAATACAGCAAGACAAGTTGTTAACGTCCTTATGGCATTGACATAAAGTTTAACTTCACCCTGGCCTGAAACGGGATTGTTTTTTGGTTTGACACTGTCAATGTATACCGTTACATAATCTGCGTTTTGATACTGTTCGTTAAGTTAGATCATTGTTATATTAAAATAGTATCTAAGCCTACGAATACGGAAGTTTAAATTAGAAATCGATTGTATTAAAACGCCTTAAGATTGAAAATGCGTATTTTTGCATTGTTGCTCGGAGTTTGAATATTAAAAGTGGGTTTCATAATGGCATAATATCATGCTCCTTCGATAACGAAACGCATCTTTTTTTCAATTTTGTAATGTCAGATACTAGTGCTATCGCACTTAACGGTGGTAAACCTCATCCCTTCGCAATAGGTGTTAGGAATGTTCAGTTAATAGTATCAAAGATGGTTTGACAGCAGTCTTTGTTTACCGAAATACAGGAACTATAAATACGATCAAAATATGACTTTTTATTATTTCATCATGATTCCCGTTTTGTTTTCTAGTCTGCTTTTGTAAAGTATCTTTTAATAATCGGTAATTTTTTTACATTAATATATAAATCATAGGCAAGCACGCTTTCAAATATTGTCCTTGTCAGATTCAAGGTCAATAATTTTTCAATTTTCCCATTAGATTTCGCAATATTTTTACCACCATCCTGATCTAGAAATTATGGCGATTCTTTAAAAGAGGGGACCATTCCTAAACGGTCCTAAATAATCTGGGCCAGATCACCTAACAAAAATTGACAATCTCCTTTAATAGGTAAGTACGTTCAATCAACAATTGATGATGGACTGGATATTTTTTATTTATTTTTTATAGAGAAACAAATAGTCTAATATAAATATATCTGTAAATTATCTAAAAGGTAATTTTACTATATTGTATACCTATAGTTTCCTGTATCTCTTAATAGTAAAATAAAATAATTAAAAACATTTTCACTATGAAAAGTTAACTTAAAGTAATAAAAAAAAACTACCTACAATTGAATATATTTAGTCTCCACAACTAATCAAATAACAACCTTAATAAGGAATAAACAAGTTTTTTTAATATTTAATCCTAACCTAACGAAATGCCAAATAAATCTACCTGTTCACATCTTTCATCATACAACCTGCATGCGCGCTTAATGTACGAAAATTAATTCCTCACTAGTCAGAAAATAGTACATTACTTACCAAGGACTGTAAAATACAGAATGCCCGAAATCGCAGATATTTGTGACCCGAGCCGCATTCGAGGGTTGTAAATATGCGATGGAGGGCTTTCTTTTTTACTGCCAGAGGTGAGTACACAATTTTACGTCTCCACTTGGCCATAATGCGAGTTTTACCGTACGCGTAGGGTGCGGCAAAACTCAAATTATGGCCAGGTGTGACGTAAATGAATTTAATTTTGTATCTTAAACACTAATCCTTGAAAATTAATCCGTGCCCACGTACAAACACTCGTATACTACATATTGCGTCCTACACATGTCTATAAAATCTGACATATTTTGCAGAGGTTCATATAAAGTCTCCTCACGTTCACCGCACGCGGATTTCCTGACGCCCTCAATAATTCGCATTATAGACTAAGAGCTGGCCACGTCAGATATGACACAATAATAAGAGAAATGAAATCTGTCTAGTTAGATTGCTTTAACATCCTTATTGCTAAGTCCGGGCATCTGGCAGCTTTTAATGAGTGACAGATCAACAAAGTTTTTCAGTTGGAAAAAAGTAATACCAAAATAGGTGAAAACTGCCGAAGTTGTATCATTTATAGAGGACAGGGCCTTTACACTTAACTTTATTATTAGAACAAAAAATATAGTGTATTATTGCGGAAACTAAAACAGTAGGCGACTAACTATATATTGAATAATTCATCATTTGTCACTACTTTCCCAATGGAAACTTCTGGCTATGACACAATCTTAATAATTACATGATTTCCAATAATAGTGCATCGAACCCAGAACTCTACGGTTGAATTTCTAATTATAAAAAGTGACTTGACACATGACTGACAGTTAAAATGTTGCCTGGAATAGCAAAAATAAAATAGTCATGGGTATATGTCGATAAAAAGTATCGAAAAGTGTAATGTTGTACTAAACACTACCAATACGATTCCATTTAAAGGATCCATAAACGTTAGGAAATTAAATTATCATGTCACATCCTGAAATGCTACAATATTTAAATCAGACAAAAGTTTTGAAATACGTTGTCGCTAATAAATCGTATAGTTATGTTATACAACATATCATATATTTTTCTATCTCGTCGGACGAGCGGAGCCTAAGCGAAGTGAAGTTATAGACAGCTTCGGATGAAACGGAAACGGAACTGTCAGCTGGCTACCTGGACATCGCTGCATTTCGATGGCTTTTTGAATAGTTGTTCTGCGGTAACTGTAGTAACGTTTTTTCTAATCTTTATGAAATTTGTTGGGGTTATAGCAGAAATCAATATAATTTGAGAGTTCGTATATGAGCAGGATCGATCCATGGGTTATGGAGCTAGAAGGCGCAAAACAATCATCATAAGAGTCTTGGTATATTGGTCAATGCATTTACAAGGAAATCGCGAGTTCTCAGTTCGAGGCAGACTACAAATAGTTTCTGTAAATTTGAGCTCTTTATTATGCAGGCGACATTTTGGATGAACATTGTTCTGGTTCTAATTCTTGCACGTCCAAAGGAATCCGTAATCCGAGGCAACATCACTTAATAATTGAATTCAACATTTCTACGAGTAATAACAACAAAACGTAACGATATTTACGAACAGTCAGAAGACGATATTTCTCAAAGATACCTACTTAAGTACTTCTAAAATAGAAGAAAAGATACTTGGATAATTATTCGTCCGCATAGAATTCGGTTATCGTGTGGCCCTCTAAAAAGGTCTTTTTTCGGGATAAAAAGTAGTTCAGTATCCTATGTCCTATTCCTCACTCTAAGCTACCTCTGGCGCCATTTTAGAGTGCATTCAGCAAGATATTCACTCACAAACTGAACGGCAGGCATGTGTGTAGAGAAATCCCAATATTGGCCCGACCGCCGTGCGCTTAGAGAATTTAACTAACCAGAGCGGCCATTGACAGGCTTTCCCCTCTGCCGAAAACAATGGTCAATAACCAGTATAACCAGTGGTCATATTTATTGTATGGACTGACGTTTATCTGACGTGGCTATTTGTACGTTACGTACGAATAGCCATACATTTGATGTTCGCCTGCCCCGCAAAAATAAGCAGACTTTTTTTGGTTAGAAAATGACAGACATGGCCGCTCCGGTTGGTTAAATTCTCTAAGCCATGCGCCCGGTATAGAAATTATTATTGTCTCCAATAATAGGATGTACAGAAGTTATAAATTAATAAATAAATAAATAAATATTTGGGGACAATCTTACACAAATCAACCTAGTCCCAAACTAAGCAAAGCTTGTACTATGGGTACTAGGCGACGATATACATACTTATATAGATAAATATATACTTAGATACATAGAAAACACCCATAACTCAGGAACAAATATTCGTGATAAACACACAAATAAATGCCCTTACCAGGATTTGAACCCGGGACCTCCTGCTTCGTAGGCAGGGTCACTACCGACTGGGCTAGGAGGCCGTTAATTGACTTCAATTTGTCGCGTACCGCATAGTTTTATCAACAAGTAATAGTCATTCCGTAAAAGTAACGTATTTTCCACATCATGTTGCAGCATTCTTCAGCCTTTAAGCCTTAATAAAGTTGCAGCGACAATATCGCAACCAATAAGTCGCGGCGTTTGTAGAACTCCTAATAAATAAAAATATCGATAAGAACAGCACTGGCCGAATTGCGGCAACATTTGTGTTTGTTGACTTGTCAAGTCACTCCGTACAATTAGAAATTCAACCGTAGGACTTGTTTTCTTTCATTCTTTCATTTGTTTCATTCTTTGACCTCCACCACTTTACACCTGCCAGATGTCCGGATCTACGAATAAGCGTAGTATAGCAAACTGACTAGAGAGATTTCGTTGCTCTCATTATTGTGTCATATCTGACGTGACTAGCTCTCCGTCTATTACATCGAAGTCTGGCCAATGCGAGGGCCTATTTTTTTACTGTAAGAAAAGAGGCTTATAGTCGTATGAACACTTAAAGTAATGGAGATACCGTTATCCTTTTATGAGCGCTTACGTGAGTTTTGAGTTCATTTTACTATGTTAAGGGGTACCTATCGATTTTGGGCCCCATGCGAACCGATCGCGTATATTGTTAAGTACTATTATAAATCATTATTTATATCAACTTACTGCCATTTATTTACACGTTAAATTAAGGAAATTAGAAACTAGATAGGTTGCGAAACCATTTTCAATAATATACCCTATTTCACCATTGATTTATTCTACTAGATGTGACATCTAGACCAAATTTTGTGCGCCATGTTTGGCGGTTAACAGCTATGATTGAATCAATGAGTAGTACATACTTGTAGTGATTTTCACTACAACTTTTGGGACAAAAAAATCTCATAACTGGGACGAATCCTTCAATTCATACATTGTAATCTGTCAAACGAACAGGTCATAGCAAGAATTATATATGTATGTTCGAGTAAGTGGAGATACCTAGATCATAAAGTAGCCTAGATACATATTTACGCTCTAAAAACATAACACCCTTTCGGTAGATGGTTATCGTTTGATATCATCGCAGTTATTTGTATAAGTTAAAGTCCTTTAAGTAAACTAGAGAGGAGAGAAACCTAATTATAACTTTAGAAACTTTCATTCAAACATAAAAGTTACTGTTAATGTAAATATCATAATTAAAGTTTGTCATTAATTAAGGACTAACAGAATACTAACGGTCTATTAATTAATATTTCTTTAAGGAACGTTTTCATCGACACTGTCACACGCAGTGATAAAACCTGTATTAAAACTTGAAATATATATATTAAGTCATTCTTAAAAGCCATTTATTAGGGTTCCGTAGCCAGAATGGCAAAAACGGAACCCTTATAGTTTTGGTCATGTACGTCTGTCCGTCCGTCCGTATGCCACAGCCATTTTACTCGGAAACTATAAGACGTATCTTTATACAAATTTGAAAATTATTTTCAGGGGGGGCGGGGCGCTCCATACATGTAACTAAATAAAATATTTTTTTTTTACTAAATATCAACATGTTGCACATCAATCGATAGGTCTTTAAAAATAACATGAGGTTTCTTTGAACATTTTGTCATTAAAGTTAATAGTTTCAGAAATAATCGCTTCGTAAGTCAAAAACATATGAAAAAAATTGAGAAGATGCGCGTTATCATATACTTTCTACGAAAATTATTTTGAACATTATCGATTTTTGGAAATAACCCAAAAATAGCTAATATTTGAGTTATTCCCAAAAAACTTCTTCCATAGGCATCAGATACGACCTTTTGGCATTAGTCTGGTTCTTATTCCATTGAAGCTACGGAACCCTCCATTATGCGTGTTCCGACACGTACTTTTCCGGTTCTTTTATATTTATATTAGAACTGAACGTTATAGAGAAAAAAAAACATGCAACACACAAAATTTTATGAAAGTGAAGTCCGCTGTATCAGTCCATTTCGATGACGGCCCGATCGTTAAGTTTATCACCTAATTTGAATTTAAATACGAGTACTACATTTCAGAATTATGACCGAAGCTTTTAATGACCTATATAAAGCTCCTTGGCTAATTAATTCCTTCCCCTGAAATTTATATCGCAATAAAATTTGAATGCGTCGGCTTAAATTTTTAAAGATTTAAGTATCTTAATTTTCCTTAAGTGTTTTGGAATAAAATAATGAATAAAGCATATTAGTGTTTATCTGTTATAGGAGTTGTCTTAATAATATTTATCTACACTCACATTGTAAGTTCTCTAATAGTGGGGTTGTTAAGCGACATAAAAACGTCGAACCTCAAATTTTGATGCACAAGTATAAAATTTGGCACAGTTGTTTCTTGTCCCCAGATAAGCTGATTAAGATCGGTACCCCCCCATCTTCTGGCGACGGGGAGGGGGGTTAAAATACCACTCCACCCGGCTTCATTCAAAGGGGTTAAAATACCACTCCACCCGGCTTCATTCAAAAAATTCTAACTGTTCACGTTTAGCTAATGGGTCAAGTTTGGTATCAATTTCGGATAAAACGACCATGTATAATTCGTTTCTGGTATTAAAAAATGCAATTTACTCAGTAATGTTTAAAAAAATATATGAAAATCGAAAATCTCAACTAAATTTTTTATATTCCAGTCATCATAAATATTAATTTGCTAGTTTTTTTTTCATACACTAAAAATACAATATTAAAGCATATTTCATGTAGATTTAAAAAAATATAACATTTAATAACCATTACTAACAGTAGATGGCATTAAAAAAAAATTGCGTCGTGCGTCGTGAAATTATTTTTACCGCCGTCGGCATCCGCGGTCAAAATATCCAAATAACGCACTGTAGATAGATACCATGTAAACTTGTTATTTATTGAAATCGATTATATAAATAACAAAGATAAAAACCGTACCTGACGGAATGTGGCATTCCGGCAGAAAAGGGACTTTTAGTATAGGATTTGAGTGCGCAACCTCTTTTCCTTGTGCTAAAATAAGCCAATTTATAATAAGAATAAAAAACCGTTACTTATTTAAATTCAAGAAATGTGGACTTTTGTTAAAAAGGTAACGTAGAAAATTGGTGCTTATATTTGTATAATAGTATTGCTTAGCGTCAGTCGTTATATATCTTCAATAAGTCGCTTACCTGTCATACAAAATCATCACATATTTTGTTGGAGAATGCTATTGGCTTCTGCTATTGCTCCATCTTGAAGTAGTTTAAATTATTGTGTGGCCGGGTTAAAGGCATTCCGAGCTTCAAAGGCACTTTTCTTACCTCTCCCATTAAATAAGGATACTGTGTCGCATCCAGTGAATGCATGGAACACGGGCAAGACTGACGCTTTGTCAGGGCTTCATAGAAACAAAATAGAGTTTAGTTTGCGGAATGTATAAACTATAAAATAATGTATGGCTATTATAACAAAATACTCTTACCTAATAGAGTGGCATGCGTTAAAATTGTGTTTTTTCCCTGTGCGAATATGAACTTACAATTCCTGTAGTTAAAGTAAGCGACCTATTGAATATTTCAAGTTACGACTACATGTTGAAATTTAAACGTTTTTAATTTACTCATATTATTGCAGGCCGAGTCTCTGTTCAACACTAAATGAATGCCGGAAGTACTTCTTCTTCTTCTTTTGCCTAGCGTTATCTTGGCTATTGCCAGGGTCCGCTTTCCTGCTCGCTTTCCTCCACTTTGCGCGGTCCTGGGCATCTTCTTTTACGAGCCCGTTTTCACTCATGTCGGCCTCCACGACATTCAGCCAGCGCTTCTTTAGTCTTCCGCGACCGCGTCGAGGGCTGTCCAGGGCTGGATTTAGATCCCTATGTAGTCTGGTGGCCTGCGAGAGATGTGACCGAACCAACGAAGGCGACATTCTTGGAGCTTCTCCGCTACGTCACGAACTGCGAGGCTGCCGCGTATGTACTCATTACGAATGCGATCAGCACGTGTAACGTCGCACATCCACCGCAGCATCTTCATTTCCCATGTACTTAAACTTGTCCGTTTTCACGGCAAGTTCGTTCCCTATTTTGATAGGAACGGGATCAGTACTTCCGCAGGCCATGTATTCGGTCGTCGAGATATTTAGCTTTAGACCACCGTTCTCTAGCGATCCCTTCCATAGGTTCACATTTCGCTCTAGTTCCTGTTTGTCCTGGTCCGTCAGTGCAATTTCATTTGCATACATGAGCAGCCACAGCGGCGGGTCCTGGATTTGCGCCGTAACAGCATCAAGCACAACACTAAACAGGAAAGGACTAAGGGCCGAGCCCTGGTGCACGCCAACTGTGATCGGGAAGGGTTTAGTGTCGCCAACAGCGGTCCTCACTAGAGAAACCGAGTTACGGTACATATCCCGGATAATGTCAACATAGACTTGTGGCACGTTCTTCACCTTTAGTGCCCACCATATCATCTAACGAGGGATGCAATCGAAAGCCTTTTACAGGTCAAGAAATGCCATGTAAAGTGGCCTAATGCCGGAAATACTTATTTACGAAAAAAGATCGTCAGCTGGAGAATATACCACCAACAGAAACAACCCTATATCAGCATTTACTACGCGTAGTGTACATTTAAATAAATGTACCCAGCTACTCGTATGTCTTTGTGGAGGGCATTATGATGAAACACAAAATGTATAATTAAATAATTAAATTGTAGTTAACTTTCTTATTATTTTTATGATTTATCTTGCGTTTCTTGTTAAAGTGTGACTGTCCACAATCTGTGAACGACGCTTCCGAAGTTACTTTGGCCATATAATGAGAAGCGAGGACGAAAGTTTGGAAAGATTAATCGTTGTTGGCAATACTGAAGGCAAAAGGTCACGGGGCCGTTCACCAGCACGATGGACTGACCAACTCAAAGGTGAGGAACCCTCTCAGAAGTTATTCGATGTGGTAAGGAAAGCGATGGACCGAAATCGATGGCGAGAGTGTATTCGTGCCAATCGTGCCCGAACAAAACCCACCAAACTCGATCATCTGTCATGATGGATGCGACCAAGAAGAAGAATGCGTTTATTGAGAATACACGGAAAATATATAACTGACGCTAAGCAACACTATTATACAAATATAAGCACCAATCTTTCTACGTTACCTTTTTAACGGAAGTCCACATTTCTTAAACATAAATAAGTAACTGTTTTTTATTCTTATTATAAATTGTCTTATTTTAGCACAAGGAAAATAGGTTGCGCACTCAAATCCTATACTAAAAGTCCCATTTCTGACGGAATGCCACACTTCGTCAGGTACGGTTTTTATCTTTGTTATATTATATAAATAATCGATTTCAATTAATAACAAGTTTACATGGTACCTATCCAAAGTGCGTTATTTGGATATTTTGCCCGCAGATGCCGACGGCGGTAAAAATAATTTCACGACGCGCGACGCAAATTTTTTTATGCCATTTACTGTTAGTAAAGGTTCTCAAATGTTATATTTTTTAGAATCTACATAAAATATGCTTTCATATTGTATTTTTTATGTATGAAAATAACTAGCAAATTAATATATATGATGACTGGAATATGAAAAATTTTGTAGAGATTTTCGATTTTCGTATGTTTTTTTAAATATTACTTAGTAAATTGTACTTTTTAATACCAGAAAAGATTTCTATGTGGTCGTTTTATCCAAAATTGATACCAAACTTGACCTATTAGCTAAACGTGAACAGTTAGAATTTTTTGAATGAAGCCGGGTGGAGTGGTATTTCAACCCCCCCTCCCCGGTGCCAGAAGGGGGGGTACCTTGGGGTACCAATCTTAATCAGCTTGTCTGGGGACAAGAAACAACTGTGCCAAATTTTATACTTGTGCATCAAAATTTGAGGTTGTGCACTTAACAACCATACTATAAAACGTGTTCGAAAACGGTAGGCAATGGCTAGCATTACCACAACCGATTTTACTATGATAAGCTTTTTATCTGTGGCAGTAAAGTAATTTTAACTTTACATGCTCAAATATCGTGTGTTATGAGTTTTGATAACATAATGCACGCGCCCTACTATTATTTATTTATTTAAACTTTATTGCACAATTGAAGACATAAAAAGTACAAATGGCCGACTTAACGCCTTAAGGCATTCTCTACCAGTCAACCATCACGCTAAACAGAAAAAGTTTGTTTGGTGCAGGATTACAGGAATATTGCTCTACTCTGACATTATAACCCCCTCCTACACCCCCCCGACTGGTTTTTGTACAATAATTAGTATCGAGTACCGTGTTTAGGCCATGAAGCTTGCTCAGTGGCCTAAGTAAGGTAAAAGATTAAAAAGCTTAATTATTTCACTATTGTATACAATATTTTTTCTACGAGAGCAAAATAGACAAGCCGGTAAAAATTTTGTTCAAAAAACGCCTTACAACCTGCTGATTCTATACAATTTAGTAACCTCAATCTGCCGGCAGAATCCACCGGCAGATTGAGGTTACTAAATTGTATGAAATTTACGTTATAATATTGTATGAAAATCCATTGTAAAATGGTAGCCATTGTCTTATTAAACAACGTTTATAAAGTAGGTATATCTTTTTAATATACCTCAGATTAAAATCCTGAAGTAGAAATAAAAACTTGGAAAATCAATTGAAGTTATGAAACTCTGGATTTATGGACATGGTTTACGTACAATCGCCATCAAATGTATCGGAGCCGCCAAGGCGGTCACAAATATCTAGACAACGCCTCTTTGTCAAGGCGATAAATTGCATGTTCAGATAATTTTGAGTACCTTGGCTGCTCCGTTATATCTGATGGCGACTGTACACACGTAGACGGATAGCTAAATAGATAGACATTTTGTTCAAAAACCTATTCTGTGAAATGATATATCTACCTACATCTCCTGCCTACATCGCCTAAACCTGTCTCCCTAATCCACCGTCCCCTACCACTTTAATAACAACGCAGAACCTATAAATGGCAACATGGGCCGGACACGGCCACGGAATACGAATTAGGTATTACAGTAAGCATTATGTAATAATATGCTGTAGACTGGAAGTTCTATTGAAACTCGGTGGCCAAAAAAGAACTAAATTCCCGTTGGCTGTAAGGTTTTGGGACCAACCAAATCTCCTTAGATGGATTTGGAACCACTCAGGGCCCCCGTTCGACATGGCATAACTGACAGTCGCTTGCGAGACAACTATGATATCTCACTTTTGTGAAAGGAGATCGTCAATTTTTGTTAGGCGATTTGCCCCAGATCATAAAGATATATACGTATAATTATAAAATAGATATCAAAACATTCGCTTTAATTTCTAGATCAGGGTGGTCATAAAATAATCATGAAATGTAACGGGAAAATTGAGAAATCGGGATGTAAAAACATGATTGTGATAAGGACAATATTTTTAAGCGTACATGTTTATGATTTAAAGTATAGAATAAAATAAATACCTGTTTTTTAAAGAATTTCTACAAAATCTGACATGATAATGAAACGGAAATCATAATAAAATAATAAAAAGTCATATATTGAGCCTGCCGCAGATTTCTTGTATTTGGGTAAACAATGATAATGGCTGTCAAACCATCATTGCTACTATTAACTAAACAATCGTAGACCTTATTACAAAGAGATAAGGTTTATCACTGTTAGTGCGCTCCTACTAGCATCCATGAAGTTATAATTTTAAACCGGAGCACAATCTTGGGCCAAAAAGCAAGGCCGAAAGAGAGAGTAATTTAGGGAGCCGCGTTCCGCTTCGACTTAGGGATTTATGACGTCATTAGACAATAATGCCAGCATGACAACAAGTCAAAATGTCAATGTATGTCAATTTTGTAACGAATTCGAGTGAAACACCGCCCCCCATATTATGCCCTCTATCGGACCGGTTTTTCTAGTCACCTATGAACGACTGTTTTACACGGTAATACGGTACGGTTTTAGATGAACATCAGATGAACCTTGTGAACTGTGGTTAGGGAAAAAGTGCAAGAATTACATCCACTTTTTAGAAATCCATGGTAGTATCAGACATTACTTAATAGAAAAATAGTCAAAACGAGACGCATCCACCCCATACCACCAACTCCTTCGGCCCCACCTTGTGCCCGAAGAGCACACTCCAGTTTCAAATTATAACTTCATGCGGCAGACATAGATGACGGTGACGTCATACATTAATAGTGTCAAACTATAATCATAAACAAGATTAGCAAAATAAACGTAACTCCTTACTGAAAATGTCCGTTTCGTCTCGGCTCAGGAGAAGTTAACCTTATGTCAATGTTGTAAAGACGTTAACAATTTATTTAGCACTATTTGGATGGCGGAAGGATCAACGAAAGTACTTTTTATTTTTCATTTCTAATTCCCGTTTTATTTTCATGCAATATTTTGTCTAGTTTCGTAATAAAATGGGTATTTGCTTAAAATTGAAGACCAAACTTTATACGAGACCATATCGCAAGTGGGCCTGGAATTGACGATCTCCTTTGGGGTGGAATCACTCAAGAGTGATATCTAAAATGGTGGCCATAGCCATAGACAAAACGCTCTAGCGAGACCTACTGACAGATTGACAGTTAGGTGTGGACACGTGTGGACAGATGGATATCACTCTATCCACTAGCGATACAAGTGTGACATCTACGTCTCACAGTTTGGCATGTCGAATCGTGGCCCAGATTGATTTGATTTGATTTTATTAAAAAATCCAAAAATCAAATCAGTCTGAGAGGTTCCAAATCTATCTAGGGAGGATTGGTTGGGTCCCAAAACCTTACAGCCAACGGCAATATATTTAGTTTTTGGCCACCCTGTACATATATCATATACAAAGTTCTTTTGTTCTAGCGAAAAAAATCCTATATTTAAGGAACTGCTGAATAGGAAGTACACAATTTTGACGTCTTTTGATGCCTGCAACATATTATACTGTTTGTATTCATAGTCAATTCGTCTCCCCTTTTAACCTTCCCAAAATAATGGTTTTAATAATAATAACTATCCTTTGTCCAATATGTCCATTCCCGGGACTGAAACAACAGCGATAACAGATAAACAGCATCTATACATATAATAAAGCTGAAGAGGGTCGAAAGTCTGTACATGGAAGATAATCGAAAAAAAGTTGGCTGGGGATACTTAGAATCGATAACAGAACACGTTACAACAATTTTTAGAATTTTTGTCTGTTTGTCTGTTTATCTGTTTGTCTGTTTATTTGACCGCGCATCACGTGAAAACGGCTGAACGGATTTTGATGAAATTTTGCATAGAGATAGTTTGAGTCCCGGGAAAGGATAATATATAGTTTTAATCCCGAAAATCAACCCTGGTGGGGGTGAAAATGGGGTTGAAAGTTTGTATGGAGAATTTTTACCCGCTGAAACGATTTAGATAGAAATGAGTATGGAGATAATTTGAGTCTCGAGAAACGTCATAGGATAGTTTTCAAACCCTTGTGGGGGTGAAAAGGGGGTTGGAAGTTGGTATGACGAATTTTTTACCGCTGAACTGATTTAGATGGAAATGTGTATGGAGATAGTATGGGTCTCGAGAAAGGACAAAGGATAGTTTTTACCCCAAAATCAACCCTAAAGGGATGAAAAGGGAGTTGGAAATTTGTATAGGGAATTATTAACCGCAGAATCGATTTAGATAAAATTTGGTATGGAGATAATTTGAGCTCTGGAAAAGGAAATAAAATAGTTTTATCTCGGAAATTATCCCTTAAGCGGATGCAAAAGGGGTGAAAGTTTACATGGGGAAGAAACAACCAATAACCGCTGTACGTATTTAGATGAAATTTGGTATTGAAATAATTTGTAATTTTTTGGTCAAGGTGTTCATATTTATAACATACCCGTCGATGCTTTAAATTTACCTTTACCCGCTCTTAAGAAATATTTGAAAATGTCATGAATGTCAAAGGATTATTCCAGGTTCGAGGACTATATATGACGGACAAAGATGCATGGCCCAAACCAAAAAACTACTACAAAATCATCTAACATTTATAGGACACCGTTTAGGTAGGAAAACATATCAAACGTTTTGTGAAGCAGTCAGATTAGGATTTATTTTTCTTTATAATTAAACAATCTGTTTTGATATGTCTTCTTGAAGAACTACGCATTATTTTGTATCTTTAAGATCTAATAATGTATTACTTACTGTTTTGAAAAAAATAAGTCCCGTCGAGTTTCTTTTCGGTCATAAATGTCATAATACTTCTTGGGCCAGAGGTGTGGGGTTAGAACCGGTGGTAGTTTTGGAACGAAGTTCCTTATCGGACGGTTCGCGGATGGGAGGCTAGGCGAAAAAAAATCACGTGACCGTCACGAAAAAGCGTCACGTCACGAAAACGCGACACCCATACGATTGAGAAACATGTAAAATGGAATGAAATAAAAAATATATAAAATAGAATAAAGTGAAGTGAATGAAGTGTAGTGAAAAATTAAAGTGAGAAGTGACAAAGTGATAAAAGTGAAAAACTGAAAAAAGTCGGGAACCTAAAAGTAAAAAATGGCAAATATTTCAAAAATTTCAGATAAAATTTCAACAATTTCAAAAAAATACAAAAAAAAAAATCCCAAAAAAAATTCAAAAATGAAATAACATAACTTCGTTCCTAGCAGCTAAAGCAGTGTATGCTTCTGTACATAATTAGGCCTTATTACGTAACAGTTACATAAACTACTATTTATCTCTTTTTAGGGTTCCGTAGTCAACTAGGAACCCTTATAGTTTCGCCATGTCCGTGTCCGTCTGTCCGCGGTCTAGCTCAGTTACCGTTCGCACTAGAAAGCTGAAATTTGGTGAGGCCTGATAAGAACTTTCAATAAAAACTATATTGAATAAAATCGGTTCAGCCGTTTTTGAATTATCAGTCAAAAACGCATAGTGAAAGGAAGTGCCGAATAGTAAAATGACGTAAGCGTCGCCAAATAATAAAGTGTTTATCTATCTATCTATCAAATATCCCTTAATAAACGACCTTTTGAACGGATGTTTTGTAACAGGGTGGCCTCTACGAAACTACACTGAGCATCGCCCGACATGCTCTTGGCCGGTTCTCATCTCATCATGCTCAAATTCAACGTCTAAAAGGGGGGGGGGGGGGGTAGCCAATACACTTGAGTTAAACTGGCATGGGTCATGGACCCCCTCCCCCCTCCAAGTGCACCTCAAATAGGAAAAAATCATTTCTGCATTTGTAAACCGCCCCCCCCCCCAAATTTCAACAGCGCCTGTTCTTACCTTTCATGCTTAGACTGATTTGACGGGAGGATCGATTTGGATGATACTTGCCGTGGACATGAACGTATAAATACAAAAGTGGTCCTGTATCGTCCGATATACACCTACTCTATGTCGTTTAAATCATGCCTAAAACAAGGTATTCATTTTTGAGTGTAGTTAGTTTCATTAAGTGGTAATTGTAAAATATTTTATTAGGACTACTGTCCTCTAGCGTCATCTGTCAACTTTACTTCAAGTTCCGCCTCCAGGGTAGCGGGAGAGGAATTAGCCGCTTACTGACACAGACCGAATTCCACGCGGGCGGAGCCGCGGGCACAGCTAGTTTATAATATTAGTAGGGTTATATTGATAGAAAACCTGTTTTCCCGAAAAGAGAATTCGTATTTTATAAATAACTAAGTACGGCTTTATGTTAGGGGTTAGGGATTTCATTACTTTTTACGACGGGTTGTATTATTTACAGAACAATACGTTTCAAGTTAAATCGGCTTCACAGAATGATATTGACAATAACATTTTAGATTACGTCAGTGCTTTAAAATGTTTCATTCGCGAATTTTTGGAAATGTTGTCAATTGTGTGCTTATTATTTAAGCTAAGCTACAATGTAGTAGTATTTTTACGAATTCAGGCTTATAATTATATCCTTAATGATAAACGCATAATGGTTTTGATATTTACATATTTATGCCTCAGTCAAACTTTAAGACTTGGTATAATAGCATTGCGATGGCTTAATACTTGGATGAGACTCTACAGTACTGATTATAAATAAAATAAATAAATAAAAATAAAAATTAAAATTAAAATCATTTATTTCAGACAAACACTGTTATACAGGGTCCATATTTTACATATAGCAAATACTAAAACTAGCTTAAACCTATACTTATAAAATAAATGGCCTCTTTGGCCCCCTCCCTCCCTGCCCTGTTCCTTGATTAGGTTAGACATGCAGATAAGTGAACCGGGCAAGGACGGCAGAGTCCAGCCTATCTGCTATCATCTTTAGGATCCCGTTTCCGCTCACCCACATCCGCCTTGCAATGGACGCTGACTTTCTCCGCATATTGCATAAAAATCATCAACTGCTGCGTCAGCGAACATTCCCGAAGCGCTACAAAAGCGGGGGAGCCGAAACAGGGCCCTAAAGACGTTATTATATTGCACTCTTAAAGCATTATACGCTCTCTGACTAAAGTGTACCCATAAACCACTTGTATAAAAACTCTGGCAATAAGCAGTAAAAAGAGTTAGTTTTACAGGCACAGAACAACGCGTAAATCTATGAGCCAACATGTTTCCTCGCACAGACAAAGACCTCCGTTCACGTTCCAAGTCCTTGTCATCTTTGAGATCATCAGTCAATATATGACCTAAATATTTGAACTGTGACACCCGCTTGATAGGCACATTACTTAAGAGAAGTGGTGGAATGAAATAAGAAAATTTATTTTTACCTTTAAAATTATATCCTTATCCTATTATTATATCCCGTAAACCAGATGATTTTAAGGGGGTTAAAAGGATGATAAATATATCTAATATAGAAGTACTAAATAAGTGTATAGAAAAGGAGAAGAGTAATAGAGCGCAACAACTTCTATGTAGACAAACTAAAAGTAAATCACCCTCATAGGTATGTAATAAAAATGTAATTCGTAGTCTCGTAAATGGTAGCATAAATTCATAATTCTCAGCATTCAATTCAATTCAAAAGAGTAGAAAGCGTGAAGGCTTCGACTCTTTTGTTTATAAAGTCATCGGACAAAAGCCTAAATCCTAAACGTTAATCCGTGGGGACTGTTTAAGCATTCATTTGTTTGATAGGAATTATTCGCGTGGATCTTAGTCATTAAAATTCATGGCGAGCAAGGTGTCAGGCCTCGGTTGTCACCGGGTATTCTGATTAACTAACGATGAGACAGGGAATCCAGTATAACCCTCATATAAATAACTAAACCACGCAAGCCTCATGTTAAATTGTCTCTTTCTATGTTACATCAAGAATTACAGCACACAATGATCAACAGGGCTTTATAAAATGATCAGCCATCATCATCATAATTTCAGCCGAAATATGTTCATTACTAGCTGTGCGCTACCCTCATGCAACAAATCCCTGAAATCTTAATACATATGTGTCCGGTTTGAGGTCACCACTCAACAATCTTCTGCAGCAAACAGGTAATAAGTAATGTGCCCATTCCCAACCCACAGCTTCTTCAGTCTATCAATTCCCTGCGCTTTGTTAACGATATCCATTCCTTGCGAATTTTATGCTAATATTATTAGGTATAAGAATTTTTATGTTTCAATTTGTATCAATAAGTACCTATTTGCTAAGACTTCAGTATTGTAGTCCGCGAAAGTGACCTAAGAGTGAAAGTGACGTTGGAACTCAAGTTTTTTTTTGTATACTTTGGCTTTTGCTGCTAGGGCACTTTACCAATGTTGAGTAATTTAGATACTGTTTACCTGAAGAGTGCACCTACAAATTTTGCCAAAAATTTAAAATAACATAATAAACATTAAAAATACGAATAAATACAGTAATAATAAGTAAGTAAATGAGGAACTCAAGTTAAATTAAAGTTCGTGTTAGACCCGTCTAATATTATTTTAATACCTATTTACTTGTTGTGGATCTCGAGGTCACGTAGACCTGGTTCCTGAGAACTCGCCTCTCTTGCGCAATTATGGTCCCTCTAGATACACAACCTAATACTATGAGGCTTTAATCTTCAACCTATCCTCTGTTTAATTTGGAAGACATCTTGTCTCGTCTGTGAGATCCTACCTAAATTTGACCTCGATACGGTAAGAATTTTGTCGGACTTATAATATTAACTAGCGACCCGCCCCGGCTTCGCATGGGATAAAGAATTATTATTGTTGGTTATCCCTAAGTGATAGACATTTACCATCACGGACTTTTTATATCTCTTCTTTGTATCTCGTAGGGTTCAGCCAGCATTTGCATGGTAAGCGCATCAAAAGTGTTTATTTACGACATCACATTAGAAACCTCTCAAATGATCACTGCTTCTCTACTATATTATGCATGTATATTGTATATATAAACCTTCCTCAAAAATTACTCTATCTATTTAAAAAAAACCGCATTAAAATCCGCAAAAAAGTTTTAAAGATCTAAGCATACATAGGGACAGACAGCGGAAAGCGACTTTGTTTTATACTATAGGTATGTAGTGATAATAAATAAATATTTTAAGAGGGTTTTTACGCGTAAGAAAATATTTTTCGCTATACGTCTTTACTTACTTTGTGTTGCAAATAATTAGTTAACTACTTATAATCAATGATACCTAATTATTATTTTCTCCTCCTCGACTATAATGCTTGAATTGAGACTTTGTAGACTGAACTACTAGGGCATACTTTTCGATGGAGCTTTTATGGTCGCAAATTTTAGCATCGTCGCGGATGCTGAAATGGATTTTCATACAATATTATACAAGGAGGCCGGTCCTCCTCGCCGACCGCCGGTACGATCCAGCGGGAGATCGTAGTTACGAAATTGTATTGAGGGAAGGCATTCGTCCAACTTAATTCTTTCCGGCTTACCTATTTTGAGCACTCGTAGAAAAAGTATTGTATACAATAGTGACATAGTTAGGCTTTTCAATCTTGTACCTTACTTAGGCCACTCATCAAGTTTTGTGGCCTAAATACAGTACTCGACTGTAAAGCTCTTTATTATGTCACGATTGTATAAAATACTATAATCCTCTGTAATAGGCAATTAAATTTCCGCTTAGTTTCTAGTGATTATAGCTAAAATATATTTGAATTGAATGTTCAACATACAACAGTCGTTGAATATCTCTGAACGATATTCGAAACTGTAATAGCTTACTATAATTTTGCTCGCATATTGATCTATTGGAAAGTTTGAGCATTCTCATGTTCATAACTTTCTACTATGTCTATGTACCTAAACGTTTATAAACTAGTGCTGAGCTGTTAGTACTATCGCTCGTCCAGCATGCCCAGCATGGTAACTAACAAAACCAGTGTTTGACGATAGTAAATTACAGCAGACGATGTTATTATCACGAGTGCCAGCACTCTTTCGCTAGGTAATCAGGGACCGTTTGCGTTACGGTACATGCAATACGGTAGCGCTATAGAATATCGATGTCTTTATGTTATAAAGGTAGAACTATACCAGTTGAAATATAACGGTACGTTACCGGTATTAAATTATGATATCGCTATTTTTCGATGCGGTAATTATATCTTTTAATTATTTTACTTGGTTTTTAAAGTGGGGCATTCCACTCATACAATAGTATGTTATTCAATCAAATACAAACACTGAAAACATTGAAAAAATAATCAACCCAGCAGGATTTGAACCTCGCATCGATACGCCTTACCGGGGCTCGATCGCTTTACCAATTAAGCTATGGGTTCAGTTACTGAGTTGACGAAATTCTCAATGCCTTCAATCATCTTTTTGCATTTATTTTTACATCGACTTTATAGCAGCCGTAAGCGACATCTAGGTGCTAACTACTAGAGTTAGATACCCTTCCCGCCGACCCTATTGCAAGTGTCACAACGGAAAGAATAGATGGCGCTGCTGTCAACTCATAATTATTTTACTTGGTTTTTAAAGTGGGGCATTCCACTCATACAATAGTATGTTATTCAATCAAATACAAACACTGAAAACATTGAAAAAATAATCAACCCAGCAGGATTTGAACCTCGCATCGATACGCCTTACCGGGGCTCGATCGCTTTACTAATTAAGCTATGGGTTCAGTTACTGAGTTGACGAAATTCTCAATGCCTTCAATCATCTTTTTGCATTTATTTTTACATCGACTTTATAGCAGCGGTAAGCAACATCTAGGTGCTAACTACTAGAGTTAGATACCCTTCCCGCCGACCCTATTGCAAGTGTCACAACGGAAAGAATAGATGGCGCTGCTATCAACTGCTGCTATTTTTTCATGATATAAATGCAAAAAGATGATTGAAGGCATTGAGAATTTCGTCAACTCAGTAACTGAACCCATAGCTTAATTGGTAAAGCGATCGAGCCCCGGTAAGGCGTATCGATGCGAGGTTCAAATCCTGCTGGGTTGATTATTTTTTCAATGTTTTCAGTGTTTGTATTTGATTGAATAACATACTATTGTATGAGTGGAATGCCCCACTTTAAAAACCAAGTAAAATAATTATGAGTTGATAGCAGCGCCATCTATTCTTTCCGTTGTGACACTTGCAATAGGGTCGGCGGGAAGGGTATCTAACTCTAGTAGTTAGCACCTAGATGTCGCTTACGGCTGCTATAAAGTCGATGTAAAAATAAATGCAAAAAGATGATTGAAGGCATTGAGAATTTCGTCAACTCAGTAACTGAACCCATAGCTTAATTGGTAAAGCGATCGAGCCTCGGTAAGGCGTATCGATGCGAGGTTCAAATCCTGCTGGGTTGATTATTTTTTCAATGTTTTCAGTGTTTGTATTTGATTGAATAACATACTAATTATATCTTTATTATAACTATATCCCAGCGTTATTATTTCGGTATTGAAATTTTAAATAGAAGCTTACGGCGCGCGCGGCTCTAAAGTAACTGAGCCGGGGAGCGGGGCGCGGGGCATGGGGAGCCGGCAGGTAGCGCATACTTTAAGCTCAAACTATAGCTTTATAAAAACGGTTGAGGTATCGAAAAAAATAACGGTACCGTTATATTTCAGTAGAGTAAAAATTCGATTGCCCTACCGAAATCATACCGAAACAAACCGTCCGATATGCAGTCCCTGGCTGGGTTTATAATTTTTTGCTACTGCAAGTCCATATCTCCTAGGTCTTAGTATGAAACCGCGAACACTTCAATGGCATTATCAACAGATTTATATGACCCATAGTGTACCAGCAGAAACTTCGTTAACCAGTGAAAGGACCGTCAGCTGGTTACGTGAACATACCTACGGCCTTCAGGACTTCAGCTGGCGGTCTTTTCACCTTGATACAACCGTGTGACGATATTTTATTTTTATAATAGCATATTAAACTATCATTTGACAAAGTTTCGATTGGGACACAATGCCCATTTTTTAAGTATTTTATACTAGATTTCCGCTACCCCAAGGTTGTCTGGAAGAGATCGCTCTCTAGCAAAAAGACCGCTTGTTGACTGCCTCTACTTTTAATCTGTGTACTGAACTGTTTTATTTTATTGAGGTGTGCAATAAAAAACATTAGTATTGTATTGTATTTGAACGGAGCGGTAGCTGACATTCACGAAACTTCACTATATATCGCCCTTCACTAGTTATCGACCGGTATGTCTAAATGCATAGCCGGATGCAGTCAGTGCGTGGCAAACTCCCGGTATGCAATTGCCAGGCAATTTAAAGTTTTAAGCCAGTAATGCTGAAATAAAAAAGATAAGCGGGAACCCCTATTCAACTCGCTGACACATAATGTACGAGTACTAGCTATGGACGCTAGTCCATTTCACTTTATAATGCTGCGTCGGTTAAATTAATTTCTGATATTTAACAAGGACGTATACCTACGTTATGTTTTAGTGGTCTCTTAGGGCATTTATTTGAGTTTATCATAAAGAAATATTTGTTCCTGATTTACAGGCTGTACCAAAAATAGTTCCATTAAAATAGTTACATTCCCATTCAAAATGCCTTGCGCTGGTGCAGCTTTGCATAAAGTCCTGGTGTCCAGGCTTCTCAGTAGAAAAACCAAGATCCGAATTTACAAGACCGTAGTACGGCCTACTTAACATACGGATATGAAGCCTGGACACTCACTTTAAGAGAACAGAACAAGCTTTTGGTGGCAGAGAGAAAGATTCTCTACAAAATCCTCGGCCCGACGCAGAGACCCGATGGCAGCTGGAGGATCCGCAAAAACGCCGAAATCGAACAACTATTGGCTGAACCAAATATTATCGGTGTGACAAAGGCGCAAAGGCTTCGGTGGCTCAGTCATCTTGAGCGGATGGGAAGCGAACGGGCGGTGAAAAAAGCATACGAGGGAAAACCGATGGGCGGATGTGGTGGATGCGGATCTGTGCGAGCTCCAAGCTGGCGACTGGCGAGAAAGAGTGTAGGGGGCCAAGACCCACTTTGGATCACTGCGCCAGAGGCACAGAAGAGATAATAGTATTTCATACAGAATGGCCACGCTCCGCCCCGCCCCGATCGGAATTACCTCACTTCCGCGGCCGTTTGGTAGGCCGTAGGTAGACCGTCAGTCTGGTCGGCACTAGTCGGCAGCGCGTCGGAGAAACAACGCAAAATGTCGCCGTATAAGGTGTACTGTCATGTTAATGGGTGTTTAGAAAGTAATTACAATAAGGAAAGCAGTTTTATTCGGTCGAATTAGTACGCTTTATCGTAAGTCGCACATTAATCCATGAGGATATATTACATGGAATAAAGCATATTTTTGTTGTTCAAAGTAGAAAAGACGTGTCATTGATTAAAAGTAATAAATTTGGCAGTAATTTTTATCTATATAACTTATTTACCAAAAATATTATATTACTAGCGACGCGCCCCGGCTTCGCACGGGATAGAAAAAATGGTTATTGTTGGTTATCCGGGTTATCCCTAAGAGATAGACATATACCATCGCCGACTTTTTTGTAGATCTTTTTAAGGTGTACCTATACAATACTGTAGTATATTATTTTGATATATCTCGTAGGGTTCAGCCAGCGTTTGCAATGTAAGCGCAAAAAATGTGTTTATTTACGATATCGCTTTAGAAACCTCTAAAATTATCAGTGTTTCTCTACTATGTTATGCATGTATTATACATATAAATGTTCCTCTAGAATCATTCTATCTATTTAAAAAAATGCATCAAATTCCGTTGCGTAACTTGCGTAGTTTTAGACGTTACGAGTTTACGACATCGACAGCGGAAACTAGAAAAATAATTGAATGACAGCCCTGAGAATATACGCACACAATGAAGCGTGTACAGACGTGTCGTGCACACATAGGCGCTCAAAAGAGTTTTGTAGTATGGCGTGTCCGCCCTGTGCCAGAGGAGTAAGTAAGTAACAAAAATAGTGGTGCTGGACGCGAAAAAAGATTTTTTTTGTATGGGACACGTTCCGGCCGGCCAGCACTTCATGCATTTTTTTTTTCGCGCGGAATTTTTTTTTTCAGTTTTTCATAATTTGAATACGGTACCAATTATGCCCTTAAATGGATCACTAGTATTTTTGTTACACTCTGTATAGGTAAACGATTTTTATGTATTTATTTATCTATATATTGTCGCATAACAATTGTAGTATGTACCTATACAAGCTTTGCTTAGAGTTGGACTAAGGCGATCTGCGTAAAATTTGCCCCATATGTTTATATTATTTAAATGGGAATTTTCACTTCTACATCTGAGTCCGCTATAGTAAGGCAAAATAATAAGAACATATTTTTATCATCGAATACCTACCCCGCCTCGCAAAAACTGAGTTTATTATTCATACCCAAAACTACATTAAAATATTTTATGATCTTCGCGGCATCATAAATGTTTTTCTCATAAAACTTATAATAATTTATAACCCATTGTAGGTTAATATTATAGGTACAGAATGTGGAGCAACATTCTCAACTAATGTCTAATTATAAGTGTCTGTTATTCTGTACAGTTTATTTTTTTATTCAAGACCAGCTGTTCCCGCGGCTCCGCCCGCGTGGAATTCGGTTTTTGTCAGTAAGCGACTAATTCACCCCTAATTTCTCTCCCTCCCCCTGGAGGCGGAACTTGAAGGTCTTGAAGTAAAGTTGACAGATGGATACGCTAGAGGACAGTAGCCCAGATCAAATATTTTTCAATTACCACTAAATAAAACTACACTCCAAAATCAATAGTTTTTTTCGTCCTTATAATTTTTTTTGACATGATTTAAACGACATAGAATAGTAGGTATATATCGGACGATACAGTACCACTTTTGTATTTATACGTCCTTGACTGTACTTATTCATATCATGTCCATGGCAAATATCATCCAAATCGATCCTCCAGTCAAATCAGTCTAAGAATGAAAAGGTAAGAACAGGCGCGTTTGCAGCCTAAAATTGGGGGGTCACTAATGCAGAAATGAGTTTTTGAGGGGTCAGTAATGATTTTTTCTATTTGACGTGTACGATTGGGGGGGGGGGGGGGGTCATATCCCATGTAACCCCCCACCTCATCGGCCCGATCGGACCGTGCCTGCGTAAGAAATACACCTACACATAAAAATCCATACTTCATGTCATAACCTAACAACTTATTAACGAATATACAACGAATTTAGGTCTAATATTAGTTAGAAGATTTAGAAGTAAGATTAGAGAAAAGGAGAATAGATATCAAATCGTGAGGCTGAGTATTTACATGCACTGTGCAATGTGTGGCAATTAATTTATTGTCGTTTAATTTTGTTGTACCATTAAGTCAATAATTCATTTAAATTTGTTGATATCCGTACCCCCACATCTAAACTTAGAGTTAGTTTGGCAAAATCCTGCCTAAGTGGATTATTCATGTCACAACGTATTAATTTCAGCGCCATCAGTTATGCAGGGTACGTGTTAGTCTTAGGACATATTTGGAAAAAAGTTTGCACCTCCTTCCTAAGTACATAAGATTCAGGTGCAAAATTAACTCAATCGAGTGTAGTGCCTACCCCCCTTTTAGAGGTTGAACTTTTATAGCCTACCTATACCTGGCTGGGGATTTTCTTGACAATTGGAATTAGTAATCCTTAAGGGGTGACTTCTGGGATAACAATGCAAAAAAAAACCGGCCAAGAGCATGTCGGGCCATGTTCAGTGTAGGGTTCCGTAATTCCCGCCCTTTACAAAAACATCCGTTCAAAAGGTCGTTTATTAAGGGATATTTGGCGGCGCTTCCGTCATAAACTAATAATTGGCTACTTTCCTAAAAAAAATTATTTAGTCCGTCAGTTAGATTATCAAAAAATATTGGACACGTATTTTTTACTTTGTCAATCAAACAAAAATTGGTGAAGATATAGCCCGTTAAAGTTCCGCGTGACGTCACATTTCAGTACAATTTTTAATATAATGTGACGTCACGCGGAACTTTAACGGGCAATATCTTCACCAATTTTTGTTTGATTGACAACATAAAAAATACGTATCCAATATTTTTTGATAATCTAACTGTCGGACTAAATAGAATTATATTTTTTTTTACCCAGGAAAGTACCCAATTGCGTGGTGGGTTAAATGTTTGGCGTTGTAATTGTACTATCCGGCATTTACGTCCTTTCACTATGCGTGTTTGACTGACAACTCAAAAACAGCTGAACCGATTTTATTCAATATAGTTTTTATTGAAAGTACCTTTCAGGCGTCACTTCCAATATTTTTTTCAAATTTTTTGGACCTACGGTTCAAAAGTAAGATGGGGGGGCGCCCTTTCTTGAAGATGAAACTATCCTTTGTCCTTTCTCGAGACTCATACTATCTCTATACCAAATTTCATCTAAATCAGTTCAGCGGTAAAAAAAATCCTCATACCAACTTCCAACCCCCTTTTCACCCCCACAAGGGTTTGAAAACTATCCTATGACGTCTCTCGGGACTCAAATTATCTCCATCCTAATTTCTATCTAAATCGTTTCAGCGGTTAAAAATTCTCCATACAAACTTTCAACCCCCTTTTCACCCCCACCAGGGTTGATTTTTGGGATCGAAACTATCTATTATCCTTTCCTGGGGCTCAAACTATCTGTATACAAAATTTAATCAAAATCCGTTTAGCCGTTTTCACGTGATGCGCGGTCAAATAAACAGACAAACAGATAAACAGATAAACAGACAAACAGATAAACAGACAAACAGACAAAAATTCTAAAAATTGTTGGAACGTGTTCTGTTATCGATTCTTAGTATCCCCAACCAACTTTTTTTCGATTATCTTCCATGTACAGACTTTCGACCCTCTTCAGCTTTATTATATGTATAGATACTAAAATGTTAGCTCGAGATATCTTAACCTGACTTAATCACTTAATCAATTGCCATCATTTTTATAAAAATCTAGACAAAACAGCTGGCTGATTGACTATTTCAGATCGAGTTAAACTTGCTTCAACTGATCTTGCCGGAGGCGCAAGCTCAGTATGAGCATTCCAGTATAGTTAGTTATTATTATTATAATTTGGACATTGAACTAGAGGACAAAGTATATCAAACTTGGGTGTACTTCATTTTCAAATAGTCAGATTTGGATTAATAATCATTATTTTTTTTTGGTATTTCTCTTAAACTAAGTATAACCTATTATTGGTTAATCTTTGGTTTGAAACTCATATGTTTTCTTATAGAACAAAGCATTTATATGTATTTTTAAGTTTTAATGTTGAAAACAACAGTGTTTTGAAAAAATAAGCCCCGCCGAGTTTCTTGCCGGTCATAATTCTTCTCGGGTCAGAGCTGGTGTAGGGTTAGAACCGGTGTAGTTTGTTTTTTTTTCTCTTTTACTTTGATAAACTATCTGACGTGTAAAAGTGCCCTTGTTACTGAATAAATGTTTGAGTTTGAGTTAGTAGTTCACACCTATTCCAGCAGCATTTCAGTCCAGTGACTGGAAAGACGGTCTACTTTTTGATTCCAGCTCGCCCAATACATGATTATATGCCAGTGCCGGTTCATATTATTACAGTAGCATTGCAGTCAGGCGCAGATACAGGAGTGGGGGGGGGCAACAGGGGAAATTTTGCTGGTCTGTCACTCTGACCACCCATTAAAAGCTGCCAGAGCCCGGATCTAGCAATAAGGTTAGTATAGCAATCTTACTAGACGGGTTTCGTTGCTCTCATTATTATGTCATATCTGAATCTGACGTGGCCAGCTATTAGTCCATTATGACTACCAAGTCAGTGCAAATTTAACGTAGACTGCAAGGGGGCAATTTGGAATGACACCCTAACGGAGGCTGCCGATAACTCGACTGGAGCATCGTGTACGCAAAGACAAGCTCTTTTACATAATCGAATAAGTCTGGAACGCCCCCGGATTGCTAGGGATGGGTGCAGCAGACATCCGTCTGTATAGATATCGCATGTAGCTATTGCAGTTACCACGCTCTACACAATGTAAAGACATCTGTAGAGTTAACTACCTGCTAGGGTGTCCCTTATATTGCGATTTTGAGAAATTAATAACGCATACCCCCTAAATGCATTTGTTTTAACCCAAAATACTCTACAAAAATATTCAGGCCATTCCTATAACTCTAACCCGTGCCGACTTGCATCATTATTTCTCCATATAAATTACTATGAAGTGGGCAGAACATAAGTCGCTATACTTTTTAATCAGTTTTCGGTTCGCTCGCAGCGAGATTTTTTCATAAAAATGTTCATACAGGAGTACGATGCACTCATGATGAAAATAAATAAAATAAAATATTTTCTTTAGGTGTATTTCATACTTCATATGGGAAAATCGGATAAAAGTCGGCACGGGTTACAGTTGCAGGAATGGCCTGAAATTATTTTTTTGAGTATTTCTGGGTACACGAAATATATTTAGGGGCTATGCGTTGTAAATTTCTCAAAATCACAGTATAAGGGACATCCTGGCCCCTGCATACAAACTATGTATGCTTTTTAATTACTGGCCGGAAGCCGAAGATCCCGACACAAAAGACATGGACCCCTATTCGGCATGCTAAACTGGGATATCGTAGATATCCCTGCGAGGTCACTCCTCGTTTGACACATGTACTAGGATGTGCCAAAGTGGTCTCACTAGCTGTTGTTTTGATTGTTTCTGTGGTCGAATTCGGTCCCATGCATCCTGTTCACCGCTGTTTTTGTCCAGTCGACGGCGCCTAACTCACTTACAAAACCTGCAGTCTATAAAATTTAGGAACTAAATACGAGTGATCATTTAAAATAAAGTGCAGGAGAACCAATATACATGGTAAATACAACGTTATAAATAATAACTAGTTATAATGTGAATGGCCATGTGAGTTTGAAATCGTATAATGTGCTGAGAATCTCTGATTAATCGTTAAAGTTAAATCGTAAAAAAAAAATGTAGTCTTCATAGACATTTTTTTTAAATATTTACCAGGAAACTTGTAACAAATGTCACCGAATCTTTCCAGCGATGTTAAATACGAGTAAATGTCCACCTTGCAACAATCACTAGACATCACATAGTTTAGTAAGAAAAGTCTCTCGACTTTGTCTGACGTCGCTACCAATACGGCAGATACATTAATACAAAGTTGAGGGTGGCGACACTAAACTTATTGCAAGGCATTTCATTCCCTAAATAACCTCTTGCCTTAGACGTGACTTGAACAAAACTTAACAGGGGCTTCAAAGTTTTCTGAATTTTAAATGAAAGCCGATGGACAGAATTGTGCTCAAAAGAACGTGATTGGCATTCGAAGTAGATATGCGTGGTCTATTTTGATATGTCTGTGAAAGGGGCGCATTCTCAAACCACTCGACACTTTTACAAAATTAATTATGAAGTTTGAAACTTATAAATTGTCTTGAATTATGGACGGCGCCTCGTAAGGTCAAGGCACTCATAGGGCTCTTTGCGGTGAGGTCTGTATAATTTAAACTTTTAAAGCCTTTGGCTTCGTTATTTTTATAAGAATATGAATAAGTTATAATGGTTTTCCTAACTTATTCTCTTAGGTAGGTATTTTTTTAGCTTTTGTGGCAAGTAACAATGTTTATTTGATTTGAATTTATATATTTTTCAGATAACAAGAGATTCATTTTATATTAGTTTACTTATGAACTAAGATGTTAGTACTTATGAACTAGCAAGGGACACAGTATTTTTGTTTTACTTTAGATTCACTGAGTACGGTGCATGTAATAACTGCAGTGAAGCAAGTAGGGGCAGTCCAACCTGTCCCCTATCATCGTCAGGATGTGTTGGGGCTGCTGGCACGCACCCGACGCACCAGGGATGCAGCCCTCTTGCACATGATTGCATACGTATACTATAGATACGTAAATGATTATGGATAGAACCTCCTCAAGTATAAAGTGCAAGTCACAACATATATAACATAGGTACAATAAACGATCGACGATTCATTTCGTCTTTATTGTCGATGAATTATCAACCACCTCCCTAACCTCCAAACCTCAACCGATGAACAACTGCCAGAAGTCTTATTAATAGAGACAACGATAATTGTAAGGTTTATAATTTTCCAGGAAAAACATTCCCGCTAGTGAAAACAATAAGGGAACAAAGTACACAAGAGATTATCAGCTTTTTGAGAATACCCAATGCCAATGAACTAAAATAACAAGGATGGAAAACCGAAGACGTGATACGACTCCATCCTCCATCTAATTTGAATAAAATTCTACTTTGAATTCGATATGCAATTAAGCATTATTCGAAATATTCCGAAATAGGGGGAGAAAAAAATATATTATCCAATTTCGGTAATCAAGCTTCATTATTATCTGCTGATTATCTAGGCGCATAAATGAAAACAATATTATGTGCACGTATTCGCATTGATTTAAATAGGAATCGGTAGATTTTACCTGGCAAATCATACAGTATTCAAATATAATGTATGCATATTGGAAACTACGTTTCTGTAATGAATAAAATAGGCGTGTTCGTGGGGTGTTCGGCTCAATTTTTAAGTGAGAAAATTATTGGTACTAAATGGTAACAGAGGAAAACATGCTGCGCCAACCCCAAATAATGGGGTGATGATGAGATTGATACTAAATTCTCTAACCGATAAACTAATCAATTGTATTTAATACTCTATGGTACCTAATATAAATGTATACGACTGTTTGTTTCTAAATAAAAAAAATAAATAAATAATATTCCGATGTTAGGCACCAACTGATTGCAAGACCTGGGTATATTTCACCCTGATGCGTATGGATGGTGAAAGAAGGATATAAATATCTATGTTACAGAAATGTCCGTCAAAAGGCGATAAACTGATGGCGCCACAGTGATATTAAAGGAGATCGTCAATTCTGGGCCACCTGATATAAACCGTACAGTTTGTACTGCAATGTAAAATAAATACTCATTTTATTACTAAAGTATAAGTATGCATTGTAGAAATAAATAAATAAATATAAATATAAATATTACTAAAGTAGACAGAATATTGCAAAAAAATTAAACGGGAATTAGAAATACTAAATAAATAAACATTATGTTGATTTTTCCGCGATTAAAATACAGCAAGACAAGTCGTTAACGTCCTTATGGCTATGACATAAAGTTTAACTTCACCCTGGCCTGAAACGGGATTGTTTTTTGGTTTGACACTGTCAATCAATACCGTTACATAATCTGCGTTTTGATACTGTTCGGTAAGTTAGAACATTGTAATATTAAAATAGTATCTAAGCCTACGCATACGAAGTTTAAATTAGAAATCGACAGTGTTAAAACGCCTAAAGATTGAAAATGCGTATTTTTACATTTTTGATCGGAGTTTGAATATTAAAAGTGGGTTTCATAATGGCATAATATCATGCTCCTTCGATAACGAAACGCATCTTTTTTTCAATTTTGTAATGTCAGATACTAGTGCTATCGCACTTAACGGTGGTAAACCTCATCCCTTCGCAATGGGTGTTAGGAATGTTCAGTTAATTGTATCAACGATGGTTTGACAGCCGTCTTTGTTTACCGAAATACAGGAACTATAAATACGATCAAAATATGAGTTTTTATTATTTCATCATGATTCCCGTTTTGTTTTCGAGTCCGCTTTTGTACATTACCTTAAAAAAATCGGCACTTTTTTACATTACTATATAAATCATAGGCAAGCACGCTTTCAAATATTGTCCCTGTCAGATTCAAGTTTTAAATGCATGATTTTTCAGTTTTCCAATTAGATTTCGAAATATTTTTACCACCATCCTGATCTAGAAATTATGACGATTCTTTAAAGGTAAGAACCATTCCTAAACGGGCCTAAATAATCTGGGCCAGATCACCTAACAATCTCCTTTGATTAAATTAATTTTGATATTAAAAAATCAAATCCATACATATTTACGAAATAATTATTTGCGGAGAAGAAAAACACTCTTAATATTAATTTTATTTAGAATGTTATATAAGTATTAAATATCGGTAATTCATTTCAAATGCTGAACTACCTAGCGCCACCCGAAGATATTTGGAACTATTGTTTAGTGCTTACCGCTGGACACTTTTTCGACCGTTTTCCTATAAGAGAGATCGATCCTCCTTGTACCATCCATACTGATGCGATTTAAAACCTACAGGTTATAATAAGCTTCAAATGTTTTGTCCTGGAATAACTCATGCGTAGGTAAGCTGCGTAGCTTACAGACTTTTTCGTCTGTGGTTGCCATATCCAATCCAAAGAGGTGTTTTGTGAACGATTACAATCCTCATTTTAGCAATTCCATTAAGATCGAAATGTATGTTAGTGATTTATTCAACCACAGATAAACCATTTATTTCAGAAAAGGATTATTTAAGCATTTCGTAAACCAGGTATTAACTCGAAATAACGAAGGTGTTTGTATCCACCCGAACCTGTTTACATTACCATTGTAACACGTATAAATAAAATAATGCCGAAAATACTCGTCGAGAGAATTAGAGTGTTTGCTATTGACAGACGAACAGAGTGTAAATATTTACACATGTAATCTTCCCACGTCAATTTGGCGTAATGTGTTTGGGGATCCAGATGAAGAGTGTAGAAGACAGATGATAACAGTAAGAATGAATTAATGTTTGTTCACTGTGTTTTCTGTTTTGCACTACCTTCCGTCTCTGGGTTCCACGGAAGACCATCCATTTGCATCCACTACAACGGCATCAATATTTTACTTATTAAAATTTTGGGTTTCTTCTGTAGTCTATTTTCTTTTTTTGTGTCTTAAAATAATGTTAGATTTAAGTACTTAGCATTTAAGTTTAAATTGATGTGGTGCTGTTTGTAGTTTATTCGCAATAAATAATTTCTTCTTTTTTTCTTTCAAATGATATGAAAGTTTACAAGCTGCTCTATAAGTAGGTGCCATCAAGGTGTGCAACATATAAAAACAAGAAAGGGTTCAAATAAAAAGAACCAAAACATTTTCTGGTAATTTTTAGAGGCGAACTTGGTATAATTTAAAACTATTATTCTTTATGATATGGTGAAACTTAACCTAAACCATTTCATGAAATAATTGATAATTTTCATGATATGAGTAAATGGTAAGATCCGGCCGCGGCATATGAACTACTCGATTACTATACAGCCTTGGCCAGAAGTGTTGAGCATAGCTCTTTTTTGTTTACAATTTTGATGTTAAGTATTAATTCCCTATCATAACGATGTACGATGACGTAAAATGTTGTATTTTATTGATATATCTAGAAAACTTCACGTAATAACACTTTCAAGGTACCTATAAAATATGAAAAGTGGAGGTCCCAAAAATGCGAATTTAAGTCGGTGCGACAAATTGCAAATGTTCTATGCAGTTACTACTTACTTCACCAAAACATGCCTGTTCAGTTTGAATTAATTGATAAAATAACTTCAAAAAGATAGAAACGCCGGTCTAAACTTTCGAGTTTTGTATGAAAATCGCAAGGGTGCTCAACACTTCTGGCCAAGGCTGTCTTATGTTTACTTACATGCTTAACGTAACTGAAATTGAGTTCCGACCCCAGCTTAAACTTCAATTTGGCCGTCTATTGTGTAGTTAGGCTAACTGCAGAAACTAACTTAATTCTGTACTGTGTGCCTACTGCAGGATACGTTAGCCGAACCAACAGAGAGTATGCAATTATTCTGCATTTCACCGAACAATCTATAGGTATCTTTATCATGGGTTGCTAAATCGCATTGCGGTACATTCAATAACAAATAAAGATATTTCTCATAGATTTTACTCTTTTGTTGTTTGATACAAACCAAACCTATGTGTAGATCAAGGATGATTAAGACATGGATTAATAATGCCTATACAAAATCGCGTTCCTCGAACCTTCAGGTTATACGTCTGTTTTCGGTACTAAGTGCCACAGCGCCATCTGTTGAGTCTGGAGTCGAGTTATTCTGTCAGCGTTAAGCGTCGAACAAAATATTAAAAACTAGGATTTAGTGTTTGTAGTGACCGATAAATGACGCTAGTGCTTTAATCTGAAATAAGGGAACGCGATTTTGTATGGATATTGTCAATCCATGTCTATATCATCCTTGGTAGATAAATAAATCGCACATGATGATGGACTTGTTCAGACATGTACCTACACCACACAGATCCAGCCTTCAAGTCTGTGTATACAGGATGTAAAAAAATAGTGGTAATCCGTTTAAGGGCTTAATTGGTATGATATTGCGACTAAGTACGAGTAAAAGTAGGAGAAAAAATTTTTTGATGCGAAAAATTTTTTTTTTATATGGGACACGTCATTCCAGCCGGCCGACTCTCCATACAAAACCATTTTTTTCGCGTGAAAAAATGTTTATTTTTTAATTTTCATAGTTAGAATAAAATACTAATTAATTTAATTGTAATTATGCCTTTAAACAGATCACCAGCATTTTTGTTAAACCTTGTATGGCCTCACCTTCCACGCAATAAATTTTATGTCTAAAAATTACTGCCAAAAAGGCACTCAACTGACAAAAAAGCACTTACTAACGCTTTCAAAGTTATTTTTGTTTCATTTCCTACCGCAACTGACCACACGAAACGTGAAAAACAGAATGTTGAACATTTTAAATACGCCCCAGGCAACATGTGTCGCGTATAAATAAAAACAGAACACGTCAGACATAAAAGGACCGTTGTGATAACGACTAAAAAAAGGAGAAACAAGTGAAACAAACAACACAAGGGTTAATAATACTTTGGAATTATAGGATTTGTAGGTACTCTTAAATCTTTGGGTCAGTTCACGTACTTTATTATCTAAATGCCTATTTAGGTTTTTTCGTTTCAGCTACAATCCTACTATATTTTCAACACACTTGCTTGTAACGGGGTATAGACGGAGAGCTAGCCACGTCAGATATGAGTCCATGCATCGGGGTTTTCGGAGCGGGAACGATTTGAGAAAGAGTAGAGATAAACAGATAGGTTAGTCTGAGAAAATATCATATTATGCCTAATGAATAACTAACTCTCTGTGAATAGTATACACACTATGATACGAGCTTTTTTTCTTGGAGGCATGTTTGTAGTGACTATTATATAGTATTTTAAACATGCAATTGCATATGCAAAATTTATCAACTAGGTAATTACCTAAGACAAAGACACGGTATGACAATAAGTGTCAAATATTAATCTTGACGGCCGATATTTATGAACTATTTACTTATAAATGATTGGGGACTTAACTTAATAATGATCTGTCATTAAATTAATTAATAATAAAAATACTTGAAAAAATCATAGGTACATGTACCTACAATATATATATATACAATAGTCAGCTATTACATATAAATTGTATATACCTATGATTTTTTTAATCAATTATTCATTAGGTAGAAACCTGCTAGAGTACATTCTGTTTTTTAAGTTAATGCCTACACTTTGGCTAATGTCAAACATTCCCGCTCCGAAAACCCCGATGTATGGATATGACACAATAATGAGAGCGACGAAACCATTCTCGTTATTTTACTATACTATGCTTATTTCTAGATGCGGACATTTGGCAGCTAAGTGGTGTAGCAGTAAAGTGGTGGAGGTTAAAGAATGCAAACCACTTTAAGAATACAAATCCTAGAGTTCTGGTTTTGATGCAGTATTATGAGAAGTTATATAAATAATTAGATTATATAATTGCTAAAACTTTCTGATGGGGGAAAGTTATCCAAAACGACGTATAAAGTAATTCGTGGTTTGTCGTCCACTGTTTTCGTTTCCGGAATAATACGCATTGTTTTTTTGTTTTAATGCTAAAATATAGGCCTTGTACTTCATAACGGTAAAGCGGCTGATATTGCGACCATATTTGTGCTACAAAAACGAGCTGTACGTGGCATTTATAAAATGCGCGGTCGAGCATCCGTAAGAGGAAAATTTGAAGAGGCAAATATTCTTACCGTAGCATCTCAATACGTACTTGAAAACATTATGTATGTGCGGAAAAACATCCATGAATTCAAGCTCAACAGTGATATCCATAACTATAACACTAGAAATAAAGATAAGATTGCTGAGCCTGGCCACCGCCTCGGTAAGGTTCGTACGTCTTTTGCTGGGAACTGTACACGTTTTTATAACAAAGTCCCCGCTGATGTAGTTAATTTGCCACTAAATAAATTCAAGTCTTATGTTAAGCGCTATTTGTTGAGGAGAGAGTACTATACTTTAAAGGAATTCATTGAGGATAACGATGCCTTTAAGCCTGTAGCTTGATATGGTTAGTACAATACAAATTGAGAAATTATTAGGTACATTACTCTATGAAGCAGCTTTACTAGTGTCTAGCATTACCTGTTTATCGTTTTTATTTTTTTTTTGTTTTTATTTAGTATTTGGACACTTAGAGACGTTATACATCTCTAAGTCTTGCATTCGCAAAAATTTATATGTATAGATATATATTTAATGATCCTGACGCTTAGAGACATGTACATCTCTATGTCACTTTTATATTGTAATTTAGTTCGCGCATGTAAAATACGAGCACAGAATATTGTTTCTCACCAGACTAAACGTGGCTAGTTTTTATTAATTAATAAAGCCCGCCAGCTTGAACATGTCATACTCGCTTAAAAGGCTCTGCTTATGGTGGCGTCGTTGATCGGGTCGCCACTTTCCCGAAGAAAGGTTGAGGGAGGCGATGGCTGAGATATGCGTCATACTCGTGAACGGGTGCTGTTTGTGGAGACCGGTCTGTTTAGGCTAACTGGGGCCACACAATTACGTAACTTTTTATTAATCATATTTAATTTTAGTTTAATTGGCTTTAGACACAACATTCGGTGCTTGATTATCCATATTTTTTTATTATATAGAATATATAGATCAAGACACTTGGATACCTTATACATCTCTAAGGATAATTGGAAATAGTATGTTTATTGTATACTAGAATCACTTACTTTTTTTTTATTTAAATTCAAAATTTGTTTCTAACTAACTGTTGATGATGGATTATTATAATTTGGAGATTTATGTAGAAGACACAGTTCAGGTAAGAAAGTATATCAAACTTGTATGTAATTCATTTTCAAATAGTCAGATTTGGGCTCATCTTTTTTCTTTGGTATTTTTCTTCCTATTGTTGGTTAATCTAACTTGGTTTGATATGTTTCCTTATAGAACAACGCACTTATATGTATTGTTTAGTTTTGATGTACTGTTGTTTTGAAAAAATAAGTCCCGCCGAGTTTCTTGCCGGACATAATTCTTCTCGGGTCAGAGGTGTAGGGTTAGAACCGGTGTAGTTTGATTTTTTTTTCTCTCTTTTACTTTGACGTGTAAAAGTGCCCTTGTGGCCTACTTACTGAATAAATATTTGAGTTTGAGTAACTAAGACACTTTCGACAGTTTTTACCTATTTTGGTAGTACTATTTTCGAATTCAAACATTTTGCTGGTCTGCCACTCTGACCTCCACCCATTAAAAGCTGCCAGATGCCCGGATCTAGCAATAAGTATAATATAGCAATCTAACCAGACGGGTTTCGTTGCTCTCATTATTGTGTCATATCTGACGTGGCCAGCTCTTAGTCCAGTACTTATTCCACCGTTCTTTTAGGCTAATACGCTTAGATATTAAGCACGCTGGGTTTTCTATTATATTATCGAACTAGTGCGGCAATTTAAAAACCAATCAAGTTACGTTTATACCCTAGTACCTAGTTGTATGTATGCAGACGAATTGTTGTGATTAAGTTGGGTATACCTTTATTTTTTTTAAACTCTTTAGGAGTTTGCATTCTAGAAAAGTAATTGTACACAAAATATACACATTTACGATAGAATACAAATTATAAAATCGTAATATTTACACAATAAATTATGTTTTAAACACGAATTGTCTGTTTTAGTATTGGCTGTTTGTCTCTCTCGTACCTTACTTAGGCCACTCAGCAAGCTAAGTAGGGTACGAGATTGAAAAGCTTAGTTATGTCACTATTGTATACAATACTCTTTCTACGAGTGCTCAAAATAGCCAAGCCGTTAAGAATTAAGTTCAACAAATGGCTTACAACCTGCTCCCACTTTAGAATTTAGTAACTTTAATCTAGGTGGATCGTGACGGCGGTACTTCCTCCTCCCCGACCGCACGGTCGGGGAGGAGGAAGTAATTATTGTATGAAAATCCATTTCAGCATATTTGACGATGCTTAAATATGCCACCATCGAAAAGTATGCGCTAGTAGTTCGGTCTACAAAGTCACAATTCAGGCATTATCATTATAGTCGACGAGTATACAAAAATATATTAATACAATTAGATATCACTCAATATATTTAAGAGAAAGTGAACAAGCCGGAATCTACCGGCTGGACTCCACCAAATAATTGAATAATTTTGATGGATTCCGCTGTAATTAGGTGGCTTAGAGGTTTATAGCGTTAGTCGCGAAAGCGGAAGGAGCTGTTGTGAACCCGGCCGCGAGCAATGTGATATACGAGTATTAGTTACCTATTTTAAAATACTTGCCTCGAGTTCCAATATAAGGATATTGGAATGTTAATGAAAAAGTCGCTTAATAATTATAACACTAAAAATATAATATATGATATTTGTTACATATTTAACTAGTGTATGACTAAATCAATAACTCAATACTTGTATAAAAATATTATATTACTGCGCATGTTTTAATGGTAACATATAAGGTGTAACAAAAATACTAGTGATCCGTTTAAGGGCATAATTTAGGGGTTTTCAAAGTGGGAGGCGCGCCCCCCTAGGGGGGCGCGACCACATTTTAAGGGGGGCGCGGGGCCTCGGGAAATTTGAACAGGGCTAGCTAGACCTACCTTGCATCGAAGCCTAAGGGGGCGTGGGAATTTCATTTTAGGCAGCAGGGGGGCGTGTCTAAAAAAAGTTTGGGAACCCCTGGCATAATTCGTGTCTTATTCTAATTACAAAAAAGTAAAAAATAAAAATTTTCACGTAAAAAAAAATAAAGAAAAATCCTGGATAACCAGCCTCAGAGACGAAAACGGGAAAAATGCAGCAGTAGGGATCAAGTTACAGAGATTTGCACCAAATATTATAAAAAACTATATTCCTCCGACTCTTCACATTCATTATTCACCAATAGCTACTCTTGTCCTGTTACCGTTATCCCCATCACTGACAATGAAGTCAATGTGGCTCTCAAAAGCATGAAGTACCAAAAGAGCCCTGGGGATGATGGTGTTACAACGGAAGCACTTAAATCCGGAAAAACTACCTTGTTGCCTTATTTAACTAACTTTTTCAATTCCATTCTGTACAGCGGTAAAATCCCCCCTACATTATGCCACTCAAATATAGTACTCCTACACAAAAAAGGCGATAAGACAGATATAAACAATTACAGACCCATCAGTCTTACATCTCATATCTACAAATTGTTTATAAAGGTAATAGAAAACAGAATCGCCCCACTCCTGGATAGACATCAGCCACCCGAGCAAGCTGGTTTTCGCCCGAGTTTCTCCACTACAGACCACCTCCATACATTAAATGAATTAATGGAAAAATCCAACGAGTTCAACGTACCTCTTGTTACCTTGCGTTTATTGACTATAGCAAAGCATTTGACAGCGTTAAACACTCCGCTATATTTTCCGCCATGCAAAATCAAGGCATAGATACGACGTATGTTGAACTCGTTGGCACAATTTACAGAAACTACATGCACCAGGTCCTATTTTTAATATCCAAAAAGGCGTTAAACAGGGCGACCCGCCCGCTGTCACCAAAACTGTTCACCAGTTGCCTCGAGGAGATATTTAAAAAGCTCGCGGTCCCATGGGAAAGGTTTGGCGTTGACGTTGGCGGCAAAAGGTTAACAAACCTGCGCTTTGCCGACGACATTGTCCTCTTTTCCCACTCGGTATCTCAACTACAACAAATGCTACAAGATCTCAGCACGGCAAGCCTTGAGGTTGGACTGACGATGAATCGAGCGAAAACTCAGTTGATGACTAATAGAACAAAACGTAGGGTCACGGTAGATGGACAGGAAATACAAAATGTCAATGAGTATATATACTTGGGCCAGATAGCGTGCTTCGAAAACAGGCAGACTAAAGAAGTCAACCGACGTGTCGAAAATGCCTGGAAGAGCTTCTGGTCCATGAAGGCGCTATTGAAGGGCGACCTTCCACTGTGTCTCAAGCGCAAACTCATTGACATGTGTATCCTGCCCATCCTAACCTACGGTGCGCAAACCTGGTCATTAACTGAGGCCCTAAAATCTAAACTCAAGGTTTGCCAGCGAGCAATGGAGCGTAGTATATTAGGTGTTCGTAGAACTGATCGAATCAGAAACACGGAACTACGCTCCAGAATTTGAGTTGTAGATGTAGGTGCCAAGACCGCTAAGTTGAAGTGGGACTGGGCTGGACATGTCTGCCGCATGCACCCGGACAGGTGGGCTAAAAAGGTTACCCAGTGGGACCCACGACACACCACTGATGACGCGCGCCGAGGTGCAGGCAGACCAAAGAGGAGATGGCGGGACGACCTGGACGCTTTTTACACAGAATGGTGCCAAAATTCAAACGACCGGGTTGACTGGAGAAAAAAAGGGGAGGCCTTTGCCCAGCAGTGGGACACTAACAAAGGCTAATAATAAAAAATAAAAATAAAAAAATGGTTTTGTATGGAGGGTTGACCGGCTGGGACGACGCGTCCCACCCAAAAAAAATTTTTTTTCGCAACACGATACCAATTTTGCCCTTAAACGGATCACCAGTGTTTTTGTTACATCCTGTATTATAAATATTATTAAGTACCTATTTTTGTTGTTACCTAAACCTTAATTTTAAATCGATAGTTTTTTTAGGCCGCATTTCTTATACAGGCCAGTTTAATAGGAGCCATATTTTTTATCAAAAAGTAGAATGATCCCTTTTACACAACATGCAACTCAAAGATCGTGTCGAATAAATTCTCAATATGCCAGTCAAGTCACGTGAGGGCTTAACTCAACACACATAAATTCAAGTCAGAGCCCGCAAAATGATGGCTTCAAAAGCCCCAACAACAATTTCTCAAACTAAGAATTCCCCTTGATTTTACTTCCTTGAAAACAAAAGAGAATGAAACTGAAAGTGTTTGGAAAACACATGGCTGGATTTGAGAAGCTTACCGGGATTCGGGTGATGTGCGAACTCATTTAGAGATGGGACTAGGGTTTCTGTTCGAGACTTCTCAAACTCCAGACAACTCGAGAGTTTTGGCTTGACTCGAGACGAGAAAAAAAACACCTCGAATCCTCGAGTTCCGAAATTGAACTACGGGCTACCTGCCTAATAGGATATGTTTATTTGGTACATGGAATTTGCCCGACATTTTTGTTTAGTTATTTCTTTCCCGCATAATATGCTTTACAGTTTAAGGCGCGTTTGATGTCTAGTCCCTTTAGAATATTATTAGTCTACTGGATTTTGATTTACTATATTTCGTGTCTTTATGCTATATAACATATAACTGTTTGGTTTTGTGATGAATATAATTAGTTAACTACATAATTGTAAATTAATGTCATTTATATTAACAAAACTGTGGAATAAACTGTCGCCTGCAATATTTCCGGACCGATACGACCTTCAATCCTTTGAAGGTTTCTTGAGTAAAGAGCGTTCTTCCATCTTAAAGGCCGGCAACGCGCTTGTGACCCCCTTGGTGTTGCAGGCGTCAATTCTTACCATCAGGCGGTTTGTATAGTCGTTTGTCACCTATTTCATAAAAAAACAGCTGATTATTATTACGTAATGTACGTAAATTAATATTTTAGATAATAATAATAACACAATTGACAAGTCAAAAGTTTGGCAATATTTTACGAAAAATTAAAAATGAAGCTGCTGGACAATTCAATAAATGAATTTAAAAAATCTATGAAATGCTCGAATACAAGTGGATTAATTAGATATCTAGAAAACATATACTTTAGCCAGTTCAACTGCTAATGAAGATTAACAGCATTTGAAATCAAAAACAACTCAACAGACTCTAAAAATACTAATGAATTTATTTGATTAGTTTCATTTTAACAAAAAGAAACTAGAAATAAGGCTCGATATTTCTCGAAACTTGAGAATAAAAATGGATCGAGAAACCAGAAGAGAGTTGCTTCGGCAGATGTGAGTGACTGAGACACAATGACAAAAACCTGGCTACAACACGAGACAAGTGCCTTCCAGCGTGCTTAAGGTGCTCAACGCTGAGACCGTCGAGCCATGGCGATTTACCTCTTTCCATGTATTTAATGATTTTATCAACATCCTATTAGATTGCCGAGCGGACACTCAATGGTGAGACGATAAGATCGATAAGAAGATGATGATGATAAGACAAAAGCCATCTAAATACAAGTGATTGCTTACAAATAAGAGACAACAAATAAGAGTCATCGCTTTTTCTGTCTATAATAATCGATATTGCTTGGAAAATCGTTTTTTTTTTGTTTGTTTCATACATTACAATTCTACTACTTGGCAGTGAAAAAAATGTTCTTTTGTTATTCCGTTTTTTCTCAAAATGCGAATCTATGATTAAAATACTTTTCTTTCTATTAACGATTATTTTTCCCATCCCTACAACCCATTCGTACGCTCGAGTTCATTCTTAAAATATTTTCGTTTTTATACTTTGCTGGAATGGCGCACGGAAATTGTTTTCTGATTGGACAGGGGTGCCGTCAAAGGAGATCAAGGAGCTGCCATTATTTAATATCAGATCGAATTTTGGATCGACATTTGAGGTTGAAAAACAACCTGGTTCAATTGTACTGATAATGACACAAAGGTCATGCCATTATTTAATATCAGATCGAATTTTGGATCGACATTTGAGGTTGAAAAACAACCTGGTTCAATTGTACTGATAATGACACAAAGGTCAAAGGTTTTTCTCACATTGCTTAGACGGCTGTCTAAAAAATCTGTTCAGCCGTTTGAAGATCATCTCTTTTCTAGTTGATGAGGTGATCTGACTAACGTCCTTATGTCCGATCGATTCGAAATATAGTAACGTGCTACTTCAATGATATTGAAAGTATATGGTAAGTTAACCATGAGTTGGTCAGCCGTTTGAAGATCATCAGGTCATAATAGTTGATGAGGGGATCTGACTACCTTCCATATGTCCTATCGATTCGAAATTTGGTACCGTGTTACTTCAATGATATTGAAAGTTAAAAATATGGTAAGGTCAACTCGGTCTCTCAAGATGTAGGTAAAACCTACTTTAAAAAGGACAAAATAAAAGTAAAATTTAAAATTAAAAAAACCCCCGACACAAAAAAATAAACTGTGAAAACTAACAAATCATATTTGAAATATATTATAATTATTATCGTCACATATATTATGTAAGTTCGGGGACCGCTAAGTGAGAAAAACAGGTGTAGTATTTTTCCAACGACTACCTGATTTTTCTCACTTAGCGGTTCCCCGACGCGACGACACACACATATTATAAATCCTAAATGACGTGTTCGGAAACCATTAAAATGACCGCCATTGCCAACTCGATTGTGCGTGCGGCGGTGGGGGAGGAGGGCTGAATTTTCATTACGTTACCGATATCGATGTGGTAATGAATTTTCATATATTATTACGACACTGGCACAGATAATACATTAATGTGACATTACTGGTTGCAATAATGGTGGTAAACACATACGGTTTCTGAACGCAGAATAGAGGATTTATAATATGAGTACAGATAAAGAATATTTAATTATTTAATAACTTACCCTTTTTATCAGGTCTTTTTCACCTTAGGATATACGGAAGTTTACCTACCTTGGAGAGATAACCCATAGACGTCCATAAAAGGCCAATTAGATGGTTTCAGGATTTGGATGTATACACATTGTAGCTTCTAGGATTTTTAAGAAAAACCGGCTAAGTGCTAGTCGGACTCGCGCCCTGAGGGTTCCATACATCACACTATCTTAATAATCATCGAACATTGCTGTATGTAACGAAAAAACAATTGGATTGAGGGTAAAAAAAATTACGCATTTTTGTCTTGTGATGGAACAACAATTTAACCGTTTTCGGACTTTTTCATTACTTATGCTGTAAGTACCTCCCTTTTTGCCAAATTTCATGATTCTAGATCTATAGGAAGTACTCTATAGGTTTTGGGTCCCCAGCGAAGTGTTTGAAAATAAGGCTTAAATGGCCCATATCTTTGGACAGAATTGACTTAGAAGCTTGATTTTTTTACAGCTTCAAGGGACCGTAAACATACGTATTCGATGTAAATTTCAACTTGATAGCTCTACGAGTTCCTTAGAAAAAGGGTCTTGGTAGACCAATAGACAGACAGACGGACAACAATGTGATCCTATAAGGATTCCGTTTTTTCCCTTTTAGGAACGGATCCCTAAAAATCGGCCAAACCACTATTTTACTAGGCAAAGTGGCGGATATCATGGTTTGAATTCACCACTTGTACAGAAAGAAATATTCCCATTTCTCGCATCCCGTCCTTTCTCGCAAAATAAAACATAACACATCGGATTGCAGTGAAAAAGCGAATACGAGTACATCTTTACGAGCGAATTGTCCATTAAAATCGAGGGAAAATTGGCGTAGCAGGTTTTTTTGTAGAAATGCCGTTTGCAGAAACGTGAAATGCTTTTATGGGATACCTTGGTCGTGATTCATAAAGACTTCAATTTGCAATTTCGACTTTTTTTATATGGAACGTGATTTGGTAACCACACGGGTAGCTTTTGTGGAATATGGTTGTTCTTGAGAGTAAATTGGATATCGTATTTCATTATTAAAAAACTTACCTAATGATTAGAGCTCTTTACTTAAAACCCAGCGTAAAAAGAGGGGTGCTATAAGTTTGACCGCTATGATGTGTATCTGTCTGTGTATCTGTCTGTGACAGGCGCGGATACAGGTTGGGGGGGCAACAGGGGCAATTACCCCCCCTGAAACGCAATATTACGGCGCCCATAGGTGCGGACCGCGAGATTTTTTGTGAAGGAAAGTGCCCCCCCTGAACGAAATCCTGGCGCCTGGTCTGTGATGATACCGTAGTTGCTAAACGGTTGAACCGATTTAATTGCGTTTTTTAAGCAGGAATTCTAGAGGTTATCTTAGACATGCCTTATCAAAATTGGTTTAGCCATTTCTAGGGTTTTGCTAAATTTAGAAATTTGTGAAATAGCAAGATGGCGCTTGATCGTCACTCCGGCTGAATGTACCTAGAGGAAGCCAATTTTTTCTTGGTTTTAACACACCCATATGAGGAAAAACAGATTTTGAAAAGTGATCCCTATTACATTCGTATTATTGATTATTGACTATGGTAAAAATGGTCTAAAGACTCTATCAATAATACCATAGTCCCCTATTTTCACTTTTAAAATGATGTCTATCATATCCAGTCTGCAACCACACATTTAGTTTAATTAGTTAATGACGCTTTCGTATTTATCTTCTATCTAAATAATTTGTAATGTCACGAAAACAAACGAACATTTTCTGCATTTCACAAGAACTCGAAACGAAACTCATTTACACGACATTACTTACACACGTTTTTTTACGTTCCTGTGAATTTCCGGCTCGCGCCTCGCGCCATCGCGCCAAGCATTCAAAGAACTCGTCGCAATGCAATAACTATTTGGAACTCGCACAGCCGAAATGGCATTTTCAGGCAGCTTTGCGATGTGTATTGTATGAGTTTTTGCCTCACGTCTTTAGCTTGAATTACATACTCGACTTAACTACACAGATACCATAACACAACTTGAGGTATCTATGTGCATGCTACCATTCGAGCGGTGTACGGGTTATTCGCGGATGGTCTAGAACGCAATATGACTAGTGTAATACTTTGCCAATCTCGTTTTTAGTATACATCGGGTCTAGAACGCAAAATGTCTACATCATTATCGTCGTTTTATCTTTACGTTAGCGATCTCGACGGAGCCTCATATTTCTGTACGGTTTGGCGTTCAGCCATTAGAAGATAACTAACGAACCTAACATACTTATGAGGGGTCATTTTGCGTTCTAGACCGTTCGCGATGTAGACCAACTTAGTAACATCATAAACTGTCTTGTACTATAACAGCCCAGGTTACCCTCAAAGCTCATTCCTTGTAATTATTTTCAATTTACAAATAACTGCGGCTAAGGCTTGCAATTATTCGAATATTATTCGAATAATACGAATATTTCAAATAATTTCCATACAATATTATTACTATAATATTATATATAATTACTTTTCGAAATATTCGGATTGCAGACCCTAACTGTGGCGTGCCATACCTAAAGGACCCTTATGCTGTTTTTTACCCAACTGCCGAAAGAAAGGAGGGTTCTCTTTTTGGTTAGGGTTTTGTTGTGTTAGGTAGCGTTTTTAACGTAGATGTAGGATCCATGCTTAACTCAAAAGTACAAGGGCCCTTTAGGTATGAAACACCACATATTAACGCAAACGTAGATGCAGCTAAATTGAGGATCAAGCTCCTATACTAAATTAGTACGGTAACGCCTATGTGGTGATGGTGACTCCAAGTTGTCTAATAACACAATGTTCTAGTAGTTTGTGAGTCATAACTAAGCAGCACACAGTGTAATAACTTCCTCCTATAAATTTAAACCAACTTTGAATTTAACACCTCGAAATGCCAGCTCTATCGTGAATATGACTAAATTCAGTTGAAATAGGGAACTTCCAGCGGTATTTTTCTAGCGAAAAATGAGCTTTGCTTGCAAAACTGACTAAAGCCAGTTGAATAATACTCGTGATAAAAGATTTGTTTACCTCAACAAACTTTCTCTGATTATATCAAGAAGTTATTTTCCCTCTACGCAAGAAATTACTTTCGTTACGTATCTAAGCTACTTTTTAGGGTTCCGTAGTCAACTAGGAACTTTTATAATTTCGCCATGTCCGTCTGTCCGCAGCTTTGCTCAGTAATGGTTGGTATCAGAAAATTTTAATTTAAAATTAAATTAAGTTTGGGGTAAAATAAAATAAGAAAAAAAATGTTTTAGCGTACCGTACACAAATCGGTGTATTTTTTTTTAAATAAGGGTTTTCTAAAACAATTTTTGGACAAAACTAATACTTTCGTAAATAGTAGCTCCGAAAGTTTAAAAAAGGGCGACCCCCTTAAACTTTAAAACCGTGAGTCAAAAAAAATTGGGAATATTCATGAAAGTGTGGCCTAAAAATATAAAACTTTCAATGAAAGCTATTATTAAATAATATCGGTTGAGCCGTTTTTGAGTTATAACTAGAGGGCGGAGTACCGGTGGAAAATTTCACACAAAAGGTATGGAGTCGTTTTTATAATTATTATTTTAGGCTTGAATAATAAAATTATTCATTTACCTAATGTACTTAGTATGGTGCCTACTCGTAAATTGGAAGTAAGTACTTAACATTTATATTCATAAATCGATTTCAGGAACACCTAAATGTTATGTCGTAAATGTTTTGGGTTATTTTTCAATTTCTTTTAACAAAGTCACCATTCATCGATATAATATTTTTTACCATATGCAACCTTTCTTTTCAAAAAGTTACTAATTTACAAATTTATGAGACATTTAGAAACTAATTATTTGACATTGTCAATTTAGACAGCTGCTTTACATCTATATTATCTGAATTATTATTGCGTCGACTAAATATTTAAAACCGAAAAATATCAAGATGAATAAGCCATGTGAAGCAACAATTCTGCGGATGATAGAACCGTACGAAAATCTTATATATAATGAAGAAGAATATAGCATTCACTGTATTTCTTGCTCAGTGGATTTAAAGCAGTTGAAAAAATATAATGTCGAAAAACACGTTAACAGTAAACACCACCAAATTAACTGTGGAAACCAAAATGGCACCTTTGCCTATGATTTATGCGTTTTCCTTATAGCGTGTAACATCCCATGGAAAAGAGTTAACCATCCAGAATTTAAAAAGTTCTTTGGAAAATACTTAGATAAAGGCGTAAAACTTCCCGAAGAAAGTGTTTTGAGAAAATACTATCTTACCAGAATATACAATGCGACCGTCAAGCAAATACGAAATACATTTTTCGATTCCAATTTATGGCTTGCGGTGGATGAGACTCTTGATAATTTCGGTAATTGCGTAGTAAATGTAATTATAAAATCACTTGATGATGCTTTACAAAGGCCATATTTGTTAGCGTGTAAAGTCGTTAGTACTGTAAACGCGAACTCAATTGCAGCGGTGGTTGACGAAAACTTGAATTTTTTGTGGGAGGATAATTTTACAGATAATATGAACAAATTTTTAATATTCTGTTCGGATAGCGCAGCGTACATGCTTGCTGCCGGCAAGATTTTGAAGAAAAAGTACACTAAAGTACGACACGTAACTTGTTTCGCTCATGGACTACACAGAGTCGCGGAGCAGATAAGATCTGAACATAAATTGGTAAATTCTTTAATATCTAATGTCGAGAAGATTTTTTTAAAATCACCACACCGCGTCCGATTTTTCAGGGACCACGCGCAGAATGTGCCTTTACCGCCGGAACCCATTATCACTCGTTGGGGCACCTGGTTAAATGCAAGTTTTTACTACGATAGACATTTTGACGTGATTAAAAATGTTGTGATGCAATTGAACAGTAAAGAAGCTATTGCCATTAGAAAAGCCCAGAAGTTGTTTGAAAATGAAAATTTAAAAAACGAGTTAAGCTTTATAAAAAATTGTTACGAAATTATACCTGAATCGATAGAAAAATTAGAATGCACTAAAATTCCGATAGAAGAAAGTTTTCTGGTAATAGATATAGTTAGGAGTATTTTAAGCCTCCAAGGAAGTGAAACCGTGCGAAATAAACTCGAATTGGTTCTAGATAGAAACCCAGATGCTGACAAATTAAGGAATATGATTACAATGGAAAATTATAAACAAGTCCTTAAACATGCAACCATGATATCGGTAGATGTAGAGCGATCGTTTTCCACTCATAAATGGATCTTCAATAAATTAAGAAACCGATTCACTCCGAAAAACCAGGAACATGTGGCCATAGTCCATTCATTTTATAACATGGATACGCACTTAAGTGTAAATTGTGAGGAGGACCTCGAACACATAATTCCAGTCCTCAATTGTAATTGAATGGTCTTGAAAATAATATATCGTTTGGCAGGTATAACTTCTTAGTCTAGTATATAGTACCTAATGATAATGTTTTGATAAGAAAACATATTATTATGTATTATAGATATTAACAACATATTACATTATATTTGTATGCTCGTAAGATAATTTCTATAAGTTCCTAAAAATTATTATGCAAAATTAATCATTTATTCGTTATTTATTTAATCATAAGAATACTTAGGCGACTCCATACATTTAGTGTGAAATTTGCCACCGGTACTCCGCCCTCTAGTTATAACTCAAGAGTAAAATGACGTATGTAAGTGCCGCAAAATATCCCTTAATAAACCTTGGACCTTTTGAATGGATGTATTATAACAGTCCAGCAACAACTGTACTATACACTGAGCATGGTCCGACATGCTCTTGGTCAGTTTTTTTTTCAATTTATACTTTTAGTATTCTTTTAGGTTATACAGCTATGGATTATATAGAGCTTCTTATAGTATAAATAAACATAATATTAACGCGTTTACGTCGCAGAAAACTACGCTGCCGTGCAAAGCACGCGGCATGCTTGACCACTGGAACTGGTAACCAGCGAATATGTAAGCAAACACGTCCAAATTACGAAAATGTAAGCAAACACGTCCACAATACGAATAAGTAAGCAAGCACGTCCACATTACGAATATGTAAGCAAACACGTCCACATTACGAATATGTAAGCAAACACGTCCACATTACGAATATGTAGGCAAACACGTCCACATTACGAATATGTAAGCAAACACGTATAAATTACGAGCGGTCACCGCGCGTAACATGGACATTATGTTTAACAAAACACTGGACACTATTTCGTAGAACACACATTAGCAAAAATTAACATTAAATTAGCAAAACTAAATACACAAACCTACCGGAAAAAGAGGTGTACGAAGCTTAAATACCGCTGGGTAGGTGAGATACGAAGGAATGGTGGAATGGTGGTAGAGTAGAGACTGGTTGCTAAAAGCACAAGCCCGAAAAATTGGAAACGGATGGAGGAGGCCTTTACCCTAAGTGGGGCCATATGATATTTAAAACAAAATTTCGTATTAAAAAAATATTTATTTTCTTTTTTATGTATCCTATCACAAGGAATTAATAAAGGCTTTTTTATTTATTTATTAAACATACAAAAGCTCTCAATTGTAACATAAATGAAAATATATCAATTCACAAACGATGTGACAGATGTTGTGCATCATTTGCATGTTTACAAGCCACGTTGTAATAATAATAATGCTCGACGCCACTCCATATATCATCGGAGCCATATTTCACAAGTTTGCGGTTGTTTGTCTTCCCATATATCCCTCCAGTCATGCGAGAAGCAATTGTTTATCCACTCGCTTCACTGTTGGTATTGCAATATCCAGTCCTATCCAAATGTTGGTACCAAACAAAACTATAAAACGAGTAAAAAGAAAGATCCCATCAAAAACATTACATGTAAAAAAATGCCAGTCTCGCAACGCATTTATTCTACTGCAAAAAGTATTGAGATCTATGTAAAACCTGGTGCCGGATTCTAATTTAAAAATAAATTAACAATACAATAAAAATACAACTTATCTCAAACATAACTCCAACACACAACATACATTCAACCAATATTGACGTTGTATTGGAGTTGCGTCACAGAATAACTAATAGTAACTACTACCGTAGTTGCGTTGGAATATTTCTCAAGCAAATTCTGATATTTCTGATTCAGATGTTTATGCCGTAGCTGTATTGCGTTGTTAATGCATTGGAGTTGTATTGAAGTTGGATCGTGTCTATACGTGTTTTAAAGTTAGAATACGGCTAGCCTGTGTGCCGGAGTTCACTAATAACATATCATTGTGATCCTTTGAATATTAGGTGTCTATATTTTTATAATAAATAGAATGACCTGGCCGTCGCACGGCTAAACATACATATAGCACAAACCGGCCTATCAATATTGGATTATATAATGTAATATTATTAAATGATTTATTGTCCTGTGCAAAGAATATAGGCAACAGTAAGCACCACCTAAAAAATATTACCGTTGGCCTATTGGTGTGTCAAAAGAATTCCTACAGTTCGGGCCGATTTTCGGTTTCCTGTAAAGTTTAGAAATTATTTTTGTTATCCATGTATAATTCCTCGTAAAATCTATTGCCTGTATATTAAATAACGAAGAAACAAATAAAACGGGACACAATAGTGCCCAGCCGAGTAGGGATGGTTAAATTTCATTGGGTGTTACAAAATTCAACGTTTAGCGAATTGTAACGAGTTGTTCGAACTTGTAACGCCAACATTATTTTGCATTTGTTAAGACACCCCTTGTCTCTTATAATGCGTAATAAATTTTTAGAAGCGGGAAAGGAATATCAAAGTATTTATTTGGAGAGTTGCGAGGCTTGCGAGTAATGGGGCTTGTAACAAAATTATTAGACACGGGACCTTGATGGAACGGCCTTAAATTCAAGATGGATGGCCTGTTTAAAATCTCACAAGGGTTCATCGAAGAGGACATAATTTATGGTCCAAAGTTAAGTGAAGTTCGATCAAAAGTTCTTCGGTTTGAAACTGACACTTGTTTAAATAAAACTTCGGTATAATCGTTTCAACTGATTCATTGAGTACGCGTCACTCGAATAAGATTTAAGACTATTGTAAAATTATTTTGAAGATAACTTTCATCAAGTATATTTTTTATGTTTATGACTCCAGATGTTTCAAACGTTTACAATCACTCACGAGGACAGAATAAATTATCTCTACAAACCCTACCTCTTATTACATATAGACATCGTTAACAAAATGAGTTCATCATTATTTTGTTGTTTATTTCATAATTATAATAGGGCGATTATCATGTAAGAAATAGTACATTATGATACAAGTGTGCTAAGTTGATCATTACATACGAAGCGATATTGTGCGCACGAACGCATGTGAGTGCGCATAAGGAAGCTGAGCTTACGTAATGATCAAGCACACGCATTTCATACGACGTATTTCAGCACACTTGCGAGGAAATAACAGAATAGTATAATTAATAACTTTTGATAAATACATTAATAGTCAGAATGTTTACAGGATAGAGGTACTTACGAACCTAAGATAATTAAATTTAACTAACCTTTTTTGTGACGTTATTGAGTATCTGGAACTGTTTTTCAAATCATTTCATAAAATTAAAGACTTCACATTTATTGTGCAATAAATTATAGTATTTTTTCTTACATATTGCTCACTAGATTTTTAGGATGACATTTTACTTGTATGTATCACAATTTTAAAATATATCGAGAGGTTAAATTAACGCTAAAGTTGTCTTCTTATTCATTGAAAACATAATTTGATTAAATTAATAAAACACGACGAGAAAAATCTAACAAATAAACAATGATTTGAGGTTAACTTATAAATGACGCGCAATTTTCTTTTTTGGATGTGCGTGTAGCTTGAGGCAAAGGCGCGGACGACGTATAATGCCAAACAGCCAATATTAAAACAGACAATTCGTGTTTTAAACACGAATTATTCTGTATTACGATTACGAGTAATATAATAAGTTGAAATGATTCTTATTCATAATCAGGATTGTATAATTTATATTCTATCGTAAATGTGTATATTTTTAATATATTTACTTTTTTAGAATGTAAACTCATAAAGAGTTAAAAAAAGTAAAGGTAATACCCGACTAAATTACAACGATTCGTCTGCGTACGTACAAGTTGGTACTAGAGTACAAACGTCCCTTGATGGGATTATTAAATTATTCCACTAGTTGGATAATTATTGTGAAATGCACGTGTGTTTAATATCTAGGATTATGAGCATAAAAGCGATGGAATAAGAACCTCCTTACGTAAAAAAGTAAATATATTAAAAATATACACATTTACGATAGAATACAAATTATACAATCCTGATTGTGAATAAGAATAATTTCAACTTATTATATTACTCGTAATACACAATAATTTACGTTTTAAACACGAATTGTCCGTTTTAATATTGGTTGTTTGGCATTATAGTCGGTGGTGTACACTTATTTATACAGAAAATGATGATGATGGAATTTCCATTTGCAGAGCAAATCCTTTAGGCTCTAAGATTAATTTAAGAAGGGGAGCCAATCAAATTTCTGATGCAAAATTTTGACGAAGTGGGGGGTGCCCCCCATAATTAATTAAAAATAAAATAGAGCTATATAGTCAAGTTTGATATCATTTTCGTGTAAAAAAAGGATGCCGAATTCATTTTTGGTATTTTATTTATACCTTTCCATATAAGAAAACTGAGAAAACATAAAAAATATAAAACCAATGTTTGATATTTTTTTGAATAAATGCCTATATTTTTTTATTTATGGTCGTAAGATAAAAAATATATTTTCATGATAAAGCCCTGTTATTCCCCTTTATAAAAAGTATATAAATCCTATATTGGTTATAACATCTTTGACGAAAAAAATAATATTAATAGGCCTGATATCAACCACAATCTAATTATGTAGGAAAAACAATGTGGTTTGAGCTCTAATGCTTGCCTAATTATATTTTTCACAGCTAGATGGACGTCAATCATTTTAAACGCTATTATTTACCTTGCCTTTGTATGCTTGTTATAATTCGTAAGTGAAATAAAGAGTTCGTTTAGAAGATACCGGAACCGGTTACCAATAAAGGGGTATTAGATCGAGTAAGTATTTGGTAGGATTGTTTTTAAAAACTATCAATTTAGTAAGAACATCATTGCGTTACTCAAAGGTAAGCGCTTGGCGGGTACGGATTGGAGGAGGAGAGCAGAAGATCGAGCACAGTGGCGTGCCATGGGAGAGGCTTATGTCCAGCAGCGGACTGATACTGGCTGCTGTTGCTGCTGCTAATAATGATAATGTAGCGCATACCGAAATGAAAATCCAAAATGACGTTTACCTATCAAGCTAATTTCATCTCTATTGCTAAGACATTAGACAGGGACATAACATTGAATATAGGGTAACCATATAATTTTGTAACCAAATAATAGGGTTACCCTATCGAAAAGAGTTATCAAATAGAGAAGTTCTCCGGTCCCTGTTATCTAGTGACGTTTTCAAGTGAAAGGTACATCATTGCGGGTTATCAATAAGGGCCCGTTCATTTTTTAGAGAGAAAACTTAAGTGGTAGGTATACATCTTCAACTGAGGACAGTCCGTTGGCGAATAGTGCGGTCTAAAATGAAAAGTAACAATTTTGTGTTATACCTACTTAGACATTACACAAACTTATTTGAAAATTTGTTAATTTATTAATACTAATATTAACATAACTAAATGCAAGTCTGCATATCTACAGCTACATGCTTCATACCATATCTCCATAATTTTGTGGTTGAAATTTTACCCTCGTCCTGTTGACAAATTGATCCGATATCTGGTCACACCTTAAGTTCTGATGACAATTACAATTTAATAGATATTTTTTTATACCACGACGGTGGCAAACAAGCATACGGCCTGCCTGATGGTAAGCAGCTACCGTAACCTATGGATACCTGCAACTCCAAAGGAGTCACATGCGCGTTGCCGACCCTTTACAAAAAGGAGGATTCACTGTGTTGACGACTAAAGGAACAAGAAGGTCCCTCAACGTCAACACACTGGGTCCTCTTTGAGCTCTTTGGCAACCTTACTCACCAGCAGGAACACAACACTATGAGTAGGGTCCAGTGCTATTTGGCTGTGGTTTTCTGAAAGGTGGAGGTACTTCCCCAGTCGGGCTCTGCTCCAGATTTGAGCGAGATGACATTCACTGAACGTGCCCTACCACACTAAGCGAGATGCCATTCGCAGTGCCCATACCTCTCTTTTTGGCATAGTTTAAGGACATACCCAAGTCCGGACGTAGTTTAAGGACATCCCCGGGTCCACTTCACTATAATTGTAAATCCAAGATGGCTGCCGCTACAGAATGCCGCGTATTACATATTTCTTAACAACCCCCTCAATCAAGCATAAAATGAAAGGGATTTACTAGTAGAACACGGTGCATTGCGGATCATAAAGTAAGCGGAGTTTAGACAGTTTTAGTAACATAACAACTTAAAAAAAATAAAAATTGTTTAGGTAAATTCAAAAGCTTTTATTGAAAATAAACAATGATTTAGATAATGTACAAAGAGCTATAATTCGGTAGGTTCAAGGTACCAGTCATCACACCACTCTTCTCATCAATGTAGCTAGAGCAATGAAAAGACAAAAAACTAAAATCGTGGGGCGCTTGAATCTTTTATCAACGGACAACGCCTAATATCATTATAATATATATGAACTTAGATTAGGTATGCTACGCTAGGGTAGGTGTGATGAATGGTACCTAGGACCTATCGATTATTTTAGCCTTGAGTACATTACCTTCATCATTATTATCATTATTTTCAATTAAACCGTTTAATATACCATTTTTAACATACTAATTTAACTACTATTAGAAACGGGGTGTTTACCTAACTCAAATATACATGGTGAATACCATACCAATAATAATATTTTAATAGTATCTAGTCAAAACAGAAAATAATTATTTTACCCGTTTTTATTTATGGCCTGGATACGAAACTTTCAAGCCAAATATTTATTGGATAACTCTACGCTAGTAGTTCATAGTTTTTTTACAAAAACGGTTAAAGTTACCACAAAACTTTCAATAAAGGAAATATTCTTCATAAAATTCTCTACAATTCTTGCCTGCGAAGTATATTGCTAAGACTTATAGTTTTCAATCTATGTGTCGCGAAAATTTTAACCCCCCCTTTTTACCCCCACCGCACCATAAATTTTGGTGGCTCTGCTTCCTAAAATGGCCTATGGGTCCTTAAGTCTCACTATGCAAAAGGAGATCCCATCATCACTAAAATCCGTATTATGCCCTTTGTTGCCGTGTGCACCACCAACTATCATACATCCGCGCCTTTACCTTAAGCTCCAAAAAAGAAAATTGCGCGCCATTTATAAGTTAACCTGAAATCATTGTTTATTTGTTAGATTTTTCTCGTCGTGTTTTATTAATTTAAACAAATTATCCTCGTAACGCCCAAGAAAAAAAACGCAAGTTCAGCTAAACGCCCAATGTGCAATGTATAAGCCAATATGTTTAAATATAAAAATGACATTTCATAAGCTTTTAAGTACAGCGTACTGTACACTGGGCGTTTACCTCATTTTTATTTTTTCGAAAGTCTGGGCGTTAATGCTGAGTGTTACTTTGTACACTCTATCGCACATTGGGCGGCACGAGGTTATTTTTTCAATTAATAAGAAGACAACTTTAGCGTTAATTTAACCTCTGGATATATTTCAAAATTGTGATACATACTAGTAAAATGTCATCATAGAAATCTAGTGAGCAATACGTAAGAAAAAAATACTATAATTTATTGCACAATAAATGTGAAGTCTTTAATTTTACGAAATGATTTGAAAAAGAGTTCCAGATGCTCAATAACATCACAAAAAAGGTTAGTTAAATTTAATTATCTTAGGTTCTTAAGTACCTCTATCCTGTAAACATTCTGACAATTAATGTATTTATCAAATGTTATTAATTATACTATTCTGTTATTTCCTCGCATGTGTGTTGAAAAACGTCGTATGAAACGCGTGTGCTTGATCATTACATAAGCTCAGCTTCCTTATGCGCACTCACATGCATTCGTGCGCACAATATCGCTTCGTATGTAATGATCAACTTAGCACACTTGTATCATAATGTACTAATATTGTCTGTGTCATTAGTGTCATTACCTACCTACCTACGTACGAAATAAGCTACCGAATAAAACCTAATATGAAAGGAAAAGTTTATTTTACAGCTTGAATTCTCGTTTCGGCTATGAATACGATAACTCATGACGCCTTTAACACTGTGGCTACAAAACGCACACTTTTTGCGTACCTTTTGCGTACACACTCGACGCTGTTGTATGACGATCGGCGTCTGCTGACGACTAAGAATTGGTCGAGCGTCGAGAGTGTACGCTCGGAACGTAAATTTCGTGGCTGTGGTAAGGGTTCTTGGCGTTCAAAAACTTACTGTATACATTGGGCCAACACTGAAGCTAGAAAACGATCGCAATAATTGTTCCGTCGCACGCATAAGCAAACTGCGCGCGTAATTTGGCTAACAATGGTCCAATGTGAACAGCAGTAGGCTAAAGTTTTAAGGTATGACGGTATGACTACTTATAAGGCCTGTGACTGACACCTTATTTAATTCAGCATCATCACCGATCAAATAATACTAGGCATGCGCAACCAGCCCAAAAAAATTGCCCCATAATAGTACCGCAAGAACGACCCGTGCGGTACTTTCTCTGAAAGTCTTATGGTCTAAGAGCTGGCCACGTCAGATGTGACACAATAATGAGAGCAATGAAACCTGTCTAGTTAGACTGCTTTACCATCCTTATTGCTAGATCCGGGCATCTGGCAGCTTTTAATGGGTGGATGTCAGAGTGACACACCAAGAAAGTTTTTAAGTTGGAAAAAAGTAATACCAAAATAGGTAAAAAATTACAAAGTTGTGTAATTTATAGAGGACAGGGCCTATATTTTAACATAAGATTAAAAACCATTGTTTATTATTGCGGAAACAAAAACAGTAGGCGACTAACTAAAAATTGCATTTAACATCATTTGGCACTACTTTCCCCCAACAGAACCTTCTGGATATGATATAACCTAATTAATTACATCATTTCCTATAATATTTCATTAAACCCAGAACTTTAGGATTTGTTTTCTTCAAGTTTGCATTCTTTGACCTCCACCACTTTACAGCTGCCAGATGTCCGGATCTAGAAATAAGCATAGTATAGCAAACTAACTACATGGGTTTCGTTGCTCTCATTATTGTGTCATATCTGACGTGGCTAACTCTCCGTCTATTATTACGGTATAAGACTGACCGGTTACAAATTTTCACGAGCCATATTTTCAGTAAATCTTGTTTGAGTCTGTACCTCCTTTACATTGTTTGCTCGAAGACCATCCTCAATACGCTTAGAGAATTCAACCCGGATGGAGTAGCCATGTCTGTCATTTCCGATACAAAAAAAGTCTGCCGATTTTTGCGGAGGAGGGGAACGTCAAATGTATGGCTATTCGTACGTACAAATAGCTACGTCAGATAAACGTCAGTCCATACATGTGTATGACCACTGGTCATATGTTTTCGGCAGAGGGGAACGCCTGTCATTGGCGACTCCGGTTGGTTGAATTCTCAAAGTCAATACGGGATGCCGCAATACGTTAGCATTTAACCGCACCTCTGCTTCAATTTTTGAACGATAATTACAAAATTAGAAATTAAGCTATCTTGTCACTCAACGTCAATTCAATACGGTCCAGCTGTCACATGTCAGCTGCACCCATCAATTGACGAAATATTGTCTATCCCTGTGTGTTATGTTATAATTTGTTAATTTATTTTAAAATAGTGCGGCATTTGACGATTATCTAAATACCCGTCCATACAAATGATGGTACTATCTTCAAACGGGTATTGCATGTACGGCCAAATAAAACCATTACAGAGAAAAGCACCGAAACAACTAACATTCTGCACTGATTTCGACAAATCTATAGTTATCAACACTTTCATCGAACGTGGATGGAAGCAGGTTGGGCCTACAGAAGATTGGAATATTTACTGGTCAAGTACTGTCAACTGCAGGTCTATATTCAACATAGATAATGGTATAAGACTCACCGATTACCAACTTATCAACCATTTCCCGCAACACTATGAATTAGTACGAAAAGACTTACTAGTTCGAAATATAAAGAAATATAGAAAAGAATTGGAAAAAGAAGGAAATCCTCTAGCTGAAAAATGTGAAGTTATCCAACGTGGTCACAAAGTCACTCGCTATTTGCATTTAGATTTTATTCCAGTAACTTATGTTTTACCTTCTGACTATAATCTATTTGTTGAAGAATACCGCCGATACCCAAATACGACATGGATCATCAAGCCTACTAGCAAATCTCAAGGCGAAGGCATTTTCCTAATAAACAACCTATCAAAACTGAAGAAATGGTCCCGAGAATCGAAAAAATACTTACAGTATCAATTCACCAACAAAGATTCCTACGTTATATCGCGCTACATAGATAATCCGCTTTTGATTGGAGGGAAGAAATTCGATTTGCGGATTTACGTCCTCGTTACGTCTTTTCGGCCTTTAAAGGCTTACATGTTCCGACAAGGCTTTTGCAGGTTCTGTGCGATGAAGTATGATTCAAGCATCGCGGAGCTGGACAACATATACGTGCACTTAACAAATGTGAGTGTCCAAAAACACGGTGAAGACTATAACAGTTTGCATGGCGGGAAACTTGGCATTCAAAATTTAAAGCTCTATTTAGAAGGCACACGAGGCCGAGAGGTTACTGAGCGGTTGTTCCGCGAGATACAGTGGCTTATAGTGCATTCTCTTAAAGCTGTTGCGCCGATGATAACGAACGACCGCCATTGTTTTGAATGTTACGGCTACGATATTATCATAGATGCGGAGTTGAAGCCGTGGCTTATCGAAGTGAACGCGTCGCCTTCGATGACAGCGACGACCCGGAATGATGGTATTCTAAAAAGGAAACTGATTGAGAACATGCTGTCTGTTATATTGCCTCCAAAAGGCATACCCGATGCGCGCTGGAAAAAGTCACCTAGCGACAGAGCTCTAGGGGACTTTGAACTTTTAATAGACGAAAGTAAGTTAAGTCCAGAAGAATAATATTTACTTAGTTTTCATCTCAAAAAAGGATTTTGATTTCATGTCCTTAAATATTAAAATGAATAATCTTTACATTATAAATATTTTATTTGTGAAGAAACGTAAAAAATAATTTAATGGTAATGATAATTAATTTTCTAAATAGAGACTATGGATCAGGACATTTCATGGTACGTATAATTATGATGGTACATCGGTTGGGTGACATAAGCAACTTTTTAAGAAGAAGAATAATCTATCTATACATATAATAAAGCTGAAGAGGGTCGAAAGTCTGTACATGGAAGATAATCGAAAAAAAGTTGTCTGGGAATACTTAGAATCGATAACAGAACACGTACCAACAATTTTTAGAATTTTTGTCTGTTTATCTGTTTGTTTATCTGTTTATCTGTTTGTCTGATTATTTGACCGCGCATCACGTGAAAACGGCTGAATGGATTTTGATGAAATTTTGGATAGATATAGTTTGAGTCCTGGGAAAGGATAATATATAGTTTTAATCCCGAAAATCAACCCTGGTGGGGGTGAAAATGGGGTTGAAAATTTGTATGGAGAATTTTTAACCGCTGAAACGATTTAGATAGAAATGAGTATGGAGATTATTTGAGTCTCGAGAAACGTCATAGGATAGTTTTCGAACCCTTGTGGGGGTGAAAAGGGGGTTGGAAGGTGGTATGAAGATTTTTTTTACCGCTGAACTGATTTAGATGAAAATTGGTATAGAGATAGTATGGGTCTCGAGAAATGACAAAGGATAGTTTCTTCTTCAAACTTCTTTGTGTAGAGATAGTTTGAGTCCCGGGAAAGGATAATGAACAGTTTTCATCTCGAAAATCAACCCTGGAAGGGGTGGAAAGGGGGTTGAAAGTTTGTATGTTGAAAGTTGGTATTGAAATAATTTGTAATTTCTTGGTCAAGGTGTTCATATTTATAACATGTTACCCGTCGATGCTTTAAATTTACCTTTACCCGCTCTGAAGAAATATTTGAAAATGTCATGAATGTCAAAGGGTTATTGCAGCAAACCAAAAAACTACTACAAAATCATCTAACATTTATAGGACACCGTTTAGGTAGGAAAACATATCAAACGTTTTGTGAAGCAGTCAGATTATGATTTATTTTTCTTTATAATTAAACAATAGGTACATTATCTGTCTCTCAAGCAGTTTTGATATGTCTTCTTGAAGAACTACGCATTATTTTGTATCTTTATGATCTAATAATGTATTACTGTTTTGAAAAAAATAAGTCCCGTAGAATTTCTTTTCGGTCATAAATTCATAATACTTCTTGGGCCAGAGGTACACCTTAGGTTAGAACTGGTGGAGTTTTGGAACGAAGTTCCTTATCGGACGGTTCGCGGATGGGGGCCTAGGCGAAAAAAAGTCACGTGACCGTTACGAAAAACGATTGAGAAACATGTACAATGGAATGAAATAAAAAAAATTATATAAAATAGAATAAAGTGAAGTGAAGTGTAGTGAAACTGAGAAGTGGCAAAGTGATAAAAGTGAAAAAAGTCGAGAATTTTAAAAATGTCGAAAATGTCAAAAATTTCGAAAATGTCAAAAATTTAAAATTTCTAAATTTCCAATATTTCCAAAATCTCCAAAATCTCCAAAATTTCCAAAATTTCCAAAATTTCCAAAATTCCCAAAATTTCCAAAATTTCCAAAATTTCCAAAATTTCCAAAATTTCCAAAATTTCCAAAATTTCCAAATTTTCCAAAATTTCCACAATTTCCAAAAATTCCAAATTTTCCAAAATTTCCAAAATTTCACAAAATTTCCAAAATTTCCAAAATTTCCAAAATTTCCAAAATTTCCAAAATTTCCAAAATTTCCAAAATTTCCAAAATTTCCAAAATTTCCAAAATTTCCAAAATTTCCAAATTTTCCAAAATTTCCACAATTTCCAAAAATTCCAAATTTTCCACTATTTCCAAAATTTTCAAAATTTTAAAAAAATGCAAAAAAAATTAAAACCACAAAACTTACGAAAAAGTAAAAAATTAAATAAAATTAAGTAACATAACTTCGTTCCAATCGCACTTGATTCACACACTTTCCACGACACTCACGTATTTTATTTTTCTCTGACGTTCATTAGTGTATTGTAATGTGCTTACATTGACGAATAAATATCTTGATCTACACCAATATCATAAATCCTCTATTCCGCGTTCGGAACCGTATGTAATTAATTACCAACATTATTGCAACCAATAACGTCACATCAGTGTATTATCTGTGACAGTGTGGTAAAAACGTATGAAAATTCATTACCTACGGTAACGTAATGAAGATCCGCCCCCCCCGACCGCCGGCGCAATAATATTGGTCATGGCGGTGTAATGGTGGTCATTCTAATGGTTTCAATGGATTTTTAATATGTGTGTAGGTAAAGCAGTGTATGCTTCTGTACATAATTAGGCCTTATTACGTAACAGTTACATCGCCATGTCCGTCCGTCTGTCCGCGGTCTAGCTCAGTTACCGTTCGCACTAGAAAGCTGAAATTTGGTGAGGCCTGATAAGAACTTTCAATAAAAACTATATTGAATAAAATCGGTTCAGCCGTTTTTGAATTATTAGTCAAAAACGCATAGTGAAAGGAAGTGCCGAATAGTAAACTGACGTAAGCGCCGCCAAATAAACGACCTTTAGAACGGATGTTTTGTAACAGGGCAGCATCTACGAAACTCTACACTGAGCATCGCCCGACATGCTCTTGGCCGGTTTTTTTTTCATTGTTATCCCGGAAATCACCCAATTAAGGATTACTAATTCCAATTCTAGAAAATCCCCAGCCAGGTTATACGTAGCCTATAAAAATTCAACGTCTAAAAGGGGGGGGGGGTAGCCACTACACTCGATTGAGTTAAATTTGCATGGGTCATGGACCCCCCCCCCCCTCCAAGTGCACCTAAAATAGAAAAAAATAATTTCTGCATTTGTGACACCCCCCGCCCCCCCTCACCCCCCAACTGATTTGACGGGAGGATCGATCTGGATGATATTTGCCGTGGACATGAACGTATAAATACAAAAGTGGTCCTGTATCGTCCGATATACACCTACTACTCTCTATGTCGTTTAAATCATGCCAAAAACAAATATAATAAAAAAAAGTATACATTTATGAGTGTAGTTCATTTAGTGGTAATTGTAAAATATTTTATTAGGACTACTGTCCTCTAGCGTATCCATCTGTCAACTTTACTTCAAGTTCCGCCTCCAGGGTAGCGGGAGAGAAATTAGGGGTGAATTAGCCGCTTACTGACACAGACCGAATTCCACGCGGGCGGAGCCGCGGGCACAGCTAGTAACATATTATATATGTACAGTTGCCATCAGATATATCGGAGCGGCCAAGGTACTCAAAAATATGTTAACATGCACTTTATCGTCTTGACAATAGAGACGTTATTCAGATGTTTGTGACCGCCTTAGCCGCTCCAACATAATTACCTGATGGCGGCTGTACAACCAACTTACGAAAAAAAGAACAGTAGAGATTTTAAATATTATACTTGTTGTAAATCACTGCAAAATTACTAATTTAATAGTCATAAAAATCATGGTCTAAACCGGCGAGTATTCGCTATGAAATGACGCAAGTTACATTCTTCCTTTTCTATGAATTCTTCGTCGATTAGCAAGTCAAAGTCTCCCAGCGCGTCAGGCTGCGGAGTCTTGTTCCACCTCGCATCAGGAACGCCATCCGGCGGCACAACCACAGATATTATGTTATCAATCAACTTGTACTTTAAAATCCTATCATTGTGTGTTGTAGATTGCAACGACGGCGAAGCATTTACCTCTACCAGCCATGGTTTGAGTGCGTCGTCAATAATTATGTCATATCCATAGCATTCAAAACAGTGCCGATCGTTCGCCATTACCGGGGCAACTGCCTTTAATGAATGCACGATAAGCCATTGCATTTCCGCGAACAATTTATCCGTTACCGTTCGACCGCGGGTCCCTTCCAAATATAAACGGAAATTTTGTATGCTCATCTTTCCGCCGTGCAGACTATTGTAATCTCCGCCGTGCTTTTGTACGCTAACATTGGTTAAATGAACGTACATATTGTCCAGCTCAGTAACACTCGTGTCATACTTGACTGTACAAAAACGGCAGAATCCGTGTTGAAATAAATAAGCTTTGAGAGGACGAAATGACGTCACTAACACGTACAATCTCAGATCGAACTTTTTACCGCCAATCAAAAGCGGATTGTCGATATAACGTGATATTACATAACTTTCTTTGCTGCTGAATTGAGGGTGGAAGGGAGTTTTCGCTTCGCGTGACCACTTCTTTAGTTTGGAAAGTTTGTTTATTAAGAAAATTCCGGCGCCTTGAGATTTACCGCACGGCTTCATTATCCACGTACTTTGGGGAGATTTCCGGTATTCCTCGACGAACATATTGTAGTCTGCGGGTAACACGTATGTCACAGGAATGAAGTCTAGATGAATGTATCGAGTGACCACGTGACCGTTTGGTAGTTGCACTTCGGCTTTTTCTGCCAGCGAATTACCTTCTTTTTCTAAATCTTTTCTGTATCTTTTTATATTTTTCACGAGCAAGTCCTTTCTGGAGAGTTCATAGTGATTAGGGAAGTGGTTTATAATTTGGTTATCGTTCATTCTGTAACCGCTCTCGATGCTAAATATATTTCGGCAGTTGGTGGTGAAGGACCAGTAGAAGTTCCACTCGTCGTCCTGCCCGACCTGGACCCAGCCGCGGCGCTCGAAGTTGGACATAATTACCGACTTTTCAAGGTCAGTACAATAAGTCACTCTGGTCTTCTCGTTAGTTGGAGCTTTGCTAAAACTTGGTAAATTTTTTTTGGCTTCCTGGGACATGGTTACAAAATTAATATTAATTTACAAAGAAAATAAAATAAGAATGATAGTGTAATATAACTAATATACTAAAAACTGTCTGTTATTTGACATGACATTGTCAGTTATGAGTGTTATGACTATGATTTTGACGATTGACGGTTAGTAAATCAAACTTTTTTTACGCAAAACGTTCATTTTCGACCCGAAAAAAAAAAATATTTACTTTAGTAGAAGAGCCCACGATACTGAACCTAACACTTAATATTAAAACGTCTTCATCATTCCATATCACGAAAACAGAACGCGCTGCAGCAAAAAAGGCAAATTATACAAATGAAATCTTGATTGATAGTCAAGCGGCGAAAGGGATTTGCTCACCGCTCAGCCAGAATAAAACTGAAGAAACGAATGCTTTAGTTCACTATCCAATTCCAGACAAGCCAACTTCAATTCCCCAAGGAAATCTCTCTCAATATTTTTTATCTTAGGTACATTTTGTTTTTATCTGAACTATATTTTGGATCTGCTGTTTACGATATTATAAGATTTCGTATTCAGCTGCTGCCAACATTAAAGTTAGATATGTTTGTAGGATTTAGCTGATGCAGGAATAAATATCAAACGTTTACACTATGGACTTAACGTAGACTTATGAAAAAGTAAAGAGGAAAATATGAAAACTGTTTTCCGGTGTATAGAAATAAAGCGGAACGTACAATATAATATTGCCAAAATTTCCTTGACAACGTCTGCAATCAAAGCATTTTCTCGGGACCTTTTCGTCAAGACAGTTCCCAAAAGATCAGCTCAATTTTTCATATTGATAATATCAAAAGGGACGCAGAAAGGCTTGACAGTTGTATGACGAAGGGCAAGAATTTGTGAATGCGTAAGGACATCGCGATCTCATTCCAATTGACAATTATTTTTTCGCATCGCATTGTATTTTGGAATGTTTTTGCACTTACATGTCAGAAGTGTTGATTGAAATTGGGATGGGAATACTATATAAATATTTCATAAGCCGGGAAAAGCGCGGAAAAAGGCCGGTATCTATGGGTATGGAACGGTAGGTACTATTCCTAAGGATCTATATTTCCTAAGCCAGAAGGTATCTGATTATAAAAGTAAACTTAATGTACTTTGACGGCGACATTCTACGCTTCGTTTCAAATATTCTTCTCATTAAATATCACACCAAAGCCGCTATAATAACGCCCTTGACCCCAAAAGATGTATAAAAACCAACGTTTCCTGCGAAGTGGAGTGAAAATCTCAACAAATTGGGGGTCGTCTAATGAGCCGTGCACGCGGTCGAGATCCCCTGATTCGGCCCTTGTTTTGTTAATGAAAACAAGACGGAAATGCCCCATATTTTGTCTGAGCTGTGCTGTTACAGCTGTTTTTTTAAATGCATTTTTAAATAGAGGTAGCTTTTAAATTAATGGCAGTGGATGGTGAGGTCTGCATGGATGTAATGAAACTAGGTCAGTTTTAATCAGGTGAATTTTCTGTATATTTCTTAATGGTAGACGTTGTCGTCCTCCACGAATGTGTTATACTCGTAGTAGTCATAGTCATAGTCAGTTATTTATAATATTTAAAATATTACATGTCAAATTACAATATTATTACATTGGTACTTATTTATTAATACATTATTTATTGGTACAGTATTCTATGTAAATCCATAAGACCATCGTCGGCGTGTTCGCGTGTTTCAAGTCCGCGGCCTTACGTAATAGAGTTAATTAGGTACTTTGATCAGTTCAATGAGTGCTTAAAATGACCTAGTGACTTAAATCCGCGATTTTTTAATACCACGACGGTGGCAAATAAGCATATGGGCCGTTTAATGGTGAGCAGTCACCGTAGCCTATGGACGCCTGTAACTCCAGATGATTTACAAGCGCGTTGCCCACCCTTTAAGAACCTATACACTCCTCTTTTGAAGAATCTCATACTGTAGCCCACTGGGAAAACCTCGACAGGGAGTTCATTCCACAACCTAACTAACAAATACCTCTTAAACCGCACATTGCGCGACCCTTTAGGCTCCAGGGTGTGAGGATGAACACCCTTGCCGGTGGCGAACGGTGCGGTAATAAAAAGCGGCTGTGGGCATCATGTCAAACAGTTCTTCAGAGCACAACCCATTGCGATTAACACACAACAAAACAAAATACGTCATCACCTAAACTCATCATCAGAATAGAACTTTTTCATTTTCTTAATTTAAAAGCCGTTTGCAGTTTAACCTTTGACCTTAAATGAAATAGATCCGGCGCGGAATTTAATATCTTGCTCGGCGATTACTATGATATTTTAAAAGTGCAGGCCTTGTAATTCCTATCGCTACTAGAGCTTTAGGGAGTCATAACAGTGATCGGATTTTACGGCGAAATACATACACTTATTATGCGAATAGTTATAGTGGTTAAATTAAAACGTTAAAATGTTATTGAATACATTTGATGTAACTACAGTACATTACACTTAAATTACATACATGTTATGTAATTTAAGTGTAATGGGAAATAAAGGCTTAATTAATTACATTAAAAACTAAAGTAAACCATGTGGGTCCTAAAATGCCTAAGATTATCCATATTACCATAATTTTCGAGTTCAAACCGTGTTGCACCCTAAAACCCGATTACTGGTCATAATCATAACTGTAAATCGTACTCCAACAACTAGGCTTAAAGCTTGTAGTCACGTGCTCAATGCTTGAAGAGGATTTTGGACGAAAGTGGTGACCACTCGCCGCCGTAGCAGGCTCACACACTACTGATTGGTATCACTATTGGGCCCTTCATACATTGTGGGCAAGCTCCCTAAATCCTATACAAAATTAACACACCTAGTGCGTTAAATTAAATGTAATTCATCATCATCATAATTTTAGCCTGACTCATGTCGGTGGAGTAATCGCTATTCCGTTCTGTTTTCCGCTAATTCTTTTAGCTCTTAATACGTCATGATCATGACGTTGGCTTTTTCTTTGGCTTGATCTAGAAACGCACGTCCTTGTCTTTCCCGGCCTCTTCGTTTTGGTATTCTCCCTTCAATAATAGTTTTTTATGTAATCGTCATGACGTATCAAGTGCCCCAACATAACCACAGGGCGGACACGTCATACTATAAAACTCGTTTGATCGCCTTTGTGTGCACGGCGCATCTGTACACCCTTCAATGTGTGCATGTGTTTGGGCGCTATGTCTGCTGTCATAAATGACGTTTGATAATACACCGACATTTTGCTTTTTATCGATGCGCTGCCAACCTGACGGATTAGCCTACTAGTTCCTTACCAATCGGCCGCCACGGGGTTAGGTAATTTCGTTCGGGGCGGGGCGTAGCGTGGCCATTCTGTAAGAAATACTATTATTTATTCTGTAATATAACTGTAATTAGAACATCTAAATCTAAAACAGAAAATGCGAAGTCAAAGATCACAAAAAGGTATGCCTTTGTAGCCTGAGGCGAATGGTTAATGGTCATTAGGAATAACGGCGGGATAGCTCTTGTAGGAGAAATGTTTCACAATTTTAATAGGAAATGTTATTAATTAAAATAATGAATCATTTTGACCTACATATTTATATGTTTTGTAATTTAATTTAGAAGTAGATGTTATGTCTGTTACACTGCTAATTTGTCATTTATATCACGATTTATCATTTAAAATAACACCGAAAAGTTGCATTCTGTTATTTTTCAACCGACTTCAAGATTTCGAAGGAGGAGGTTATCAATTCGTCGGGACCTTTGTTTTTTTTTGCTATTCTTTTTAATGTATGTTCACCGATTATTCGAAGACGGCTGGACCGATTTGGAAAATTCTTTTTTTGTTTAAAAGAGTACTTCACAGTTGGTCCCATTGTAACAAGCAGGCCTATGATGACAGATTTTATCAGCGGATAAGTGGATATAAACCTGATAAAATGACAAACAATGGCAGCAACTGTTATTTTATCAGGCTTATATCAACTTATCCGCTGATAAAATCTGCCATCATAGGCTTACAGATTAGGATCCGATGATGGGATCCTAGAGAAATCGAGGGAACTCTTCAACTATTATAGGCACACCTATAGTGATTTGAGTATTTTTTACAGCATATCGAGCATTTGCTGTTGGAAAGGTTTTTATTTAAAATTATTTTAGCTTAATAACTGAAGCCTTTGGTTAAAAAAATATTTACAATAAGAAGTAGGTACAGCCCATCAAAGTTGTATTAAATAATCTACACTGTGTAACGGGCAACGAAATTAGGAATTAATCGATTGATTAATGTTGAAATAACACGAGTTTTGAGGAAATAAAAAGGAATATATTATAAAACCACTTTTACATAAATTGTATGACACGTTGCTAGACAAATATATAGGGCAAGAGAAAGCCTGCAAGATGAGCACGTCAATCGCGCGCTTCGTCGCGTTGCTGTCACATACAGATCAGGCGCTTATAGTTTGTGGTCAAATCCCAACACCCTTCTCTGGGCACAAACCCATTGCCAACAAGAATGTCTGGTGCTTCGGCCCGTGCAGTCCCTTTGTGAGAACATCGGCCAACATGTCTTGAGTGCTCTTGTAGCGAACGGAGATTTGTTTGTCGGTAATGCGCTCCCTCACAAAATGATAGCGTATGTCAATATGCTTGCTTCCGGCGTGGTAGATATCATCAGCTGAAATGCTGATTGCACTTTGATTATCGCAAAACATGACAATTGGTATACCTGACATGGTGGGCCAAAAATCCTCTTCCAATTGTTTAAGCCAAATAGCTTCCTGATTTGCCGTAGCTAGTGACATATACTCTGCTTCAGTAGTTGACAGAGCAATTGTAGGTTGCCTTTTGGAGCACCAACTAATAGCAGCACCCTGAAAAGTGAAGACATATGCAGAACAGGATCTTCTATCTTCAGTGTCTGACGCCCAATCTGCGTCGCAGTAGCCTACTATATTGGTCTCATTTTTCTTGAAGGTAAGTTTTAAATGGTGTGTTCCTCTTAGATACCTTAGGACTCTTTTTGCTGCCATCCAGTGCTGAGATGTAGGTTTATTGTTGAACCGACTTAACTGGTTTACTATGTAGGCTATTATCAGGTCTGGTACCTTGAGACTAGTATAAGAGACACCCTATCAACTCTTGATATGGGATATCTTTTAAGACATCGTCATCACTTTCAGCCTTTTTCAGTTGCAGGATAGCTTCACACGGCGTGTACACTGGTTTGCAGTCACTCATATTGAAACGAGTAAGTACCTTTTCTATATATATAGTTTGATCCAGAGAAATTTCAATTAACGCTTTTTCATGTGTAATTCTAAATCCAATACAACATTTAGCTTCATGTGAAATTTAGAACTTAGTTTCTCTTTTATAATTTTGACAGATTCTTAATTATTAAAGAAACATAATAAATCATCTAAGTAAACCGTAAGTATCAGTATATCTTTTTCATTAACTATGCGATAATATATGCTTTAGATCGTGACATTCCTATTTCTAACAAGGCTGTATTAAGCTTTTTGTTCCATTGTCTGCTAGCCTGCTTCAGACCATATATGGATTTTTTAAGTAAGCAAACTTTGTCGCCTTCTTCAAAATACGGTGGCTGAGTCATGTAAATACTTTCTTCAATGTCACCCTGCACCCTGCAGCGGTGACTGCATCCATTTGGTGAATATTTAAATTGTACCTTTTACAGCCAAACCTATAACATATCTTACAGAAGTGTAACGAACTACTGGAGCATAAATTTCATGATAGTCTATGCCTTTTTTTGTTGGTAGCCTTTTACGACAAGTCGTGCCTTCAGTCTTGATACATTGCCCTTCTCATCAGTTTTTGTTTTGTAAACCCACTTGCAGGGAATTACTTTTTTATTTTTTGGCAGGTCAACTAATATCCAAGTATTATTATCAAGCAGTGATTTATGTTCTTCCTTCATTGCATGTATCCACTGTTCTGCGTTATCACCTTCCAGAGCTTCGGAAAAACTTTGTGGATCCTTATCTAAAATGCTCATTGCAGATTCACCATTCATGCATATAAAAGAAGCATTATCTTGTTGAGTATTAGCTTCATATATTTCTTCTCGACGTCGCGGTTGAAGATTCTTCTCTAATTGTGGAATTTCCATGCTCTCTTCGGGAACATAAGACTCATCGTCGGGATCAGAATAAACCGAGACAGTTGACGAAGAAGAATCAACATTTATATAAGTACTATTATGTTCGTCAGTTTCAACGCTCTTATTATTATCATCGTCTTCCTCTTCATCTTCACCATCTTCCTCTTTTTTCCCGTTCTCTTCAGGTAAGTAAACTAGTTTAGGTTTAGGTAGGTTTAATTCTTCCTTTTTATTTATTTCCTGATTATTATTTCTTTGATTGCTGATCCTTTTTTCTTTTCCAGGTACAGACACACTATTATTTCCATCATGTGTAGTATATTTTCGTTCATTGCTATTTGTTTTTTCTTGTTCAGGAACAGACTCATTATTAATTATATTTCCTTTTACAGTGGCTTCGAGAAATACAACAGCTCTACTTGTTACAGTTTGCTTATTTTTCAGATCTATGAAACGATAGCCCTTTACGGAGTCACTGTTACCGACAAAAATCAACTCACGGGATTTCGGATCCAGCTTTTGGCGGCGTTCTTTAGGTATGTGTACCATCGCTTTGCATCCAAAAATCTTCATGTAGCTTAAGTCTGGTTTCTTGCCTGTCCAAATTTCTTCTGGAGTGACGTAAGAAAGGGCTCTCGTCGGCGAACGATTTATGATGTGTGCTGCCGTGACCACTGCTTCACCCGAGAAGTTGTTCTGTAATTGAGCATTTAAAATCATACATTTAGATCTTTCAATAAGGGTTCTATTCATTCTCTCACTTAAGCCGTTTTGTTCTGGTATGTACGTGTTTGTAGTTTGATGCAATATGCCAAACTTCTTGAGAAAATTATCAAAATGTTTGTTAATATATTCTTTGCCATTGTCTGTCCTTAGAATTTTAATTTTTTTATTGAGTTCGTTTTCAACTCTTGTTTTATATTCAACAAATTTATCAAAAACTTCAGCTTTACTTTTTATAGTAAACACATACACTTTACGTGAAAAATCGTCTATAAAAGTGACAAAGTACCTGGCACCTCCAAGTGTTGCAGTTTGCATCGGTCCACATACATCGGAGTGAATGACTTCTAGCAACTCAGTAGCTCGGGAGCCTTCACTTGGAAATGGCTGCCTAGTTTGCTTTCCTTCAATACAGTCAATTTTACACCGGTTGTACAATTTGGAATTTTTTCCACATCTTTGAAGTTTAAGTGACCCATTATTTGGTGCCAACGGAAATAATCATCATCATTAACAATAGCGGGCATAGCTTGAACTTTTTCGTTACTTACATTTAATTTATACATATCATTGATTTCGGTGGCATCGGCTACTTTATACCATTTTGATTCATTATGTTGCAGCCAATTGTATCAAAGTCTATTTTGCAGCCACTTTTTATCAGCTTGCTGACAGATATGAGATTTGTGCCTTTTACCTGTATTTTATTTATATTGCCTTGTGAGTCTAGTACTTTAATTGTCACATTACCACAACTCTGTACTTTTAGTGTTTTATTGTCAGCAATTCTGATGCTTGTTACAGGTGGCGCTGTTTCATCCTCGAGTAGCGTCATGTGCCTCGCCGCACCTGAATCTACATACCAGTTCAGCGAGTCATTGCATGTGGTAGCTGAAAAAGCTGCAATAAAACCATTATCTCTAGTGTCTGCTGTGTTTTTCTTATACCAACAATTTTTGCTTAAGTGCATATTTAGAACAAAAATGACATCTCGGTCCCTTAGGTTTATTTTGCCCTTGGTGTTTGGAATGTGAGAAAAATGCAGTTGTATCCATTGTCTTAACTTCCTGTAGTAATTTTGTTTTAATGGAATCGGCACAGATTTTTACTCCGGAACTCTCAATAGCCATAATCATTGGTTTATATACATCAGGCAATCCCGCTAGCATTAACGTTCCCAGCTATTCATCGTCTACTTTACAAGTTAAGCCTGAGTCGTCAAATGCTCGCATTAAGTTTTCCCAAACCTCTTTGGCCGTTTTTGCCTCTATTATATGCACGTATATTATGGGATCGATAAGTAAAATAAGTTTAGACTTAGCTTTAACATCCTTTTTTGCGTCGACTGGCTTGCCGAATTCCGGTTCAAAATCCCATGATTCTTCCAACTGCAAATATGCTTTTACGGCAAAACTCCAAGTAGCATAATTTTCACTTCCAGTTAATTCTTCAATACTCATTAATCCATTATTTGACGTCATTGTAATGATGTTTGCTCAAAATTATGCTGAAAAAAAAAACCCACTCGATGCCCGGTAATGTCCGTTTTAGGTTATAATGATTTTTACTTGTACTTGAACTATTTCACTTTAACAACACAATAACTTTCTATTGATTTTTTTTATGTAGGCATGGGACGGCCCATAACCTGTTCAAATAACACGAGTTTTGAGGAAATAAAAAGGAATATATTATAAAAACACTTTTACATAAATTGTATGACACGTTGCTAGACAAGTATATAGGGCAAGAGAAAGCCTGCAAGATGAGCACGTCAATCGCGCGCTTCGTCGCGTTGCTGTCACATACAGATCAGGCGCTTATAGTTTGTGGTCAAATCCCAACAATTAATAACCAATATACTCGTATTTGTTTTACAAATTGGATTTTTCGTTTATGATTGCATATTTTGCATGCAAATAACGTAACGTAAAATGATGTAAACAGACTTACATACCTTATCATGATGTGTATTTAATTAAATTAACCATTTACTGTTATAACATTTTCCAGAAAGCCATTTTAGTTAATGAAAATCGTGCTTTTTCCGCTGCATACGCTGGAGCCATTATGACGTTTAATTAAAAAGACGCTGGTAATGTACGCATTACCTCCCTCCAAAACTGCAATAGCGCACGTTAAGGTGACATGCCATTTTTGGCAGCAGACAGCGACTGCAAGTATCACTCGCCCCTAACCGTAATAGTACCATTATTAGAAATTAACATCTAAATTATTAATTACCGCTACAAGCTGGGTGTCTTGCATCAATCGTTAAAAACGCAATTGGAATGTAACGTTATTTGGTATAACATTCCACTTCTAGTTGAAACGTTTGTCCCTGTTTAGAATGTGGCGGAACATGCAGTCGCCATCAGCTGTCAAAAATGGAATAACACTTTGAATAATTAAAAGAAAATATGCGCGCGCGAAACACCTCATTACAGCACATCGTCAGCATTCATGGGGCGGAAAAGCTGAACTTCCCACTTTGCAGTTATAAAACCTGGCAAGTGCAGTAAAAATAACACTTATTAACTTCCTGGCGAGGTTTATGTACGTGCACTCGGAAAAGGGTTACCCACTGTATTACATTACGTGGCTAACTTTCTAGATTTGTAGCCGTAATTAAGTTTCGTTGTAAGATTTTTAGTTATTATTTGAAGTAGGAAATGGAAGGTTTTAATTAACAGTCCATGCAATGAATGCAAGAGTTGAACCGAATCATATCCGATATCCCCGAGGTTATTAAACAATTTCAACTCTATTTTACCACCTTAGGATATAATTTTCTCCCCATCCAAATTTACCCTGATGATTTGAAAAAAACCGGCCAAGAGCGTGTCGGACCACGCATAATGGAGGGTTCCGTACCTTCAATGGAATATAAACCAAACTAATACCAGAAGGTCGTATCTGATGCCTTTGGAAAAAGTTTTTTGGAGATAACTCAAAAATTACTGAACCGATAATGTTCAAAATAATTTTCGTAGAAAGTATGTGATAATGCGCATCTTCTCAATATTTTTCATATTTTTGAACTTACGGTTCAAAAATAACAGGGGGGGACACAATTTTTCTTACTTTCGAAGCGATTATTTCAGAAACTATTCACTTAATCACAAAATGTTCAAAGAAACCTCGATGTTATTTTTAAAGACCTATCGACTGATGTGCAACAGGTGGATATTTAGCGGTTTTTTTAAATTTAGTTACATGTATGGAGCGCCCCCTAAAAATATTTATTTTTGCGATTTAAGTACATAACTAAATAGCGGCATACAAAATACACCTTATGTCCAATTTTTATTAAGATACGTCTTATAGTTTCCGAGTAAAATCGCTGTGACATACGGACGGACGGACGGACATGACGAAACTATAAGGGTTCCGTTTTTGCCATTTTGGATACGGAACCCTAAAAAGGAAGAAAAGAAAGAAAATACATTTATTTTAACGCCGCAAAATTAAACATTACTAGAGCTAGAAACAAAACAGGCACAATGAGACGTTAAAATAGGATCCCTATTCAGCGTAATGCCGCGGCTAGCCGTGGCGCTGCTTTTCAGTAGGGACCTACTTAACGTAACCATTTGTTTCCTCAAATTTTCTTTACTATCGTGTAGCAGCGGTATGAAACTAAAACACATGTCTCAAGGAACAGCAATTGAGGGATATGTACGTGCAAATTGAACCGGATCCGGACGTTGAGGCCTTTGATCGATGCCTCACGTATTCCGCAAATAGGGGAGCCTACGTTGCAATACTTATGTTATGAATATAGAGAATTATGCCGCAGTTAAATAGAGTTATGGGCGAGGAACCCGACAATAAATATTAAAATAACTAATAAATTATCAATTATCAATTTAAGTAGGGTAGTCAGTGTGACTAAGGTTATAAGGTGTGTTTCAAATTGACAAAGCGTGTGGCGGATTTCATCTTTGATTGTTATGTGACGAAACCTGGGGTTGATCTTTTTTATGTATATACCTGACGAAGCCTGCGTTGCGGATTATAAAATTATAGTTAAAATAGTTATGTATGTTTTAAAATAAAATTTACATTAAAGTACCATTTGTATTTGTTTTGTTCGGATATGTGGTTGCCATAGTGCGTAACCTTTTAGTACTTGTCACAGCTGTTGGATCTCCAAATAAATAAAATAAAATAAATATTTGGGGCAATCATACGTAGACGACCTAACCTCAAACTAATCAAGGCTTGGACTACTTACTGAAAATGACAGCGCTAATGCGTTTCAAACACTGATCAATAATTCTAGGGATACTAAATCAGCCCAAAAAATGGCCTGACAATAGTACCGCAAGAACGACTCGTGCAGCAGTTTCTCCGACAGTCTTATTACGGCATAAGACTGGCCGTTACAAATTTCACGAGCCATATTTTCAGTAATTGTTTGAGACTACCTCCTTTACATTGTTGGTCGTTGGTTTCAAAGGTCCTAAAAAAGTGAAGCATAAACGTCAAATTAATATTTTTGGCATGCCATTTTTATGGCATGTCCACGTATTGCCACTGCAAGTCCAGTCAACGTTAGCGTCGAGGGATTCTACCTATAAGTTTTTTTTTATTGAAAACCGACCAGCAATTGATACTAGACTCACTCTTGACTGTCATCACTCTCACCTGATTAACAATTTAAACAGACCCTAAGATATTCGTTTATTTATTATTAACCAAATTACATTGAGAGTTAAACTAAATAGGTATGTTATAGGTAACACAATCTAATTAAACACACAGTCAAACCGTGAAAACTGTTTTGTGGGACCCTTTATTTGTGTAAGCTGTATCTTTTTCATGTTAATAAATAAATAATAATAATAATAATAAAAACTGTTTACATTTAATAATAAAAAAAAAAAAAAAAAAACAACATTTGAGCTTAATACTAAATCAATGGGGATCAATGTTACTTTGCGTCCGTAGGAAACACCTTAGACAACCCTACACGTGATCCCTGGGTGGTGCTAAAAGAGTAACAAACTTGGCAGCTACACTGTCCCATCTGGACCTCGCAGCACTCACTGGATTTTCTTCATCATCTGCTTTCCCACTACTACTATCACAAGGAAGAAACGCCTATCTATATCCAGTGACATGTAGCCATACGATAAATAAAAATAAATATTTTTGGCACGCCATTTTTATGGCATGTCCACGTATTGCCACTGCAAGTCCAGTCAAAGTTAGCGTGGAGGGATTCTACCTATAAGTTTATTTATTTATTAGAAACTGACCAGCGATTGATAATAGTCTCCCAATAACACCATTTTCATCACTCTCACCAGGTGAAAATTAAAAAACTCTAAGATATACTGATTTAGTAAGAGCATTCACTCTTGATTTAAAGAAACCTATAACGTGTATAAGGGAATACAGACGACTGGAATTTGCAATCAAATGCAAACAGAATTTTCTACCTAACACCGAAAGCCTTTGCCAATGTCAAGTGTCAGTGTTATCTTTGCTGGTTAGTTAAGCTCGTTATATGCTTATCCGAAACTCGAACGCAAATTAGCTGACGGCTTAAGTCTTTGTTTAATCCAACGGTGCGACGAACTCTATCGGCAGGGAGGAACTCTATTTATATATGTAGTTTGCATGTATTATATATATGTATGTATTTACTGAGATATAATATACTATGTTTGTATTTTTATTTATGTATATCTGATTAGTATTTCAATGTTCGTGTTTTCATAATTAGTTTTTTGCACCACCTATTGACTTCTTCTGCATTATCTTCTTCGCTTCCCAAAGGTTGTCCGGAAGAGATCGCTTATTAGCGTTAAAACCACCTGTTGTTTGCCTCTTTTTATGATTTTTTGAGGTGTGCAATAAAGCATTAATTCATTCATTCTATTGGCAGAGCTATACAACGATAACATGAACATGGATGGCGTCTTCAGCAGCGATTTCAATACTAAGATAAGCCCGTCAGTACATTACGACAGTTACCTCCTTCATACTCACAAAAAAGCGCCATCTGTTGGATACTCGTATTAACTGAGTTAGAGTCTATCCGGAAAAAGAAGTATCGTAGAATGTATGAGTTTCCATATAAACCACGACACTTCTCTTTCCGGACTAATTCTCTCGCCGTCCAATGACTTGTCATATACAATCTTCGTTTGAACAATGTGGCCGACGGGGCGAATTTTATTCGGCGTAACAATGAAATAAAATGATAGCTTTAATATTGTTTTAAGCGAGAAATAAATACGATTTGAATTACATTACCGACTATAATAGATCCTATCTATCTTTTTTAATTTTCTATAGTAATTTTTCGTCTCATAAAAGATGCAACCAGGCATTTTTAACAAAATGTTTTGACCTTTTGTAACCACCTCACACTATGGAGTGCCGGCCACGACTGGATCGTCGTTGATGTTACAATCGTGGTTGGCCACGTCAAATATGACACAATAATGAGAGCAACAAAACCCGTCTAGTTGGATTGCTATACTAAAATAGTAATACCAATATCGTTAAAAACTGCCGAATTTGTCTCAGATAAAAACGACAGGGTCTATATTTTAACATTAGAACAAAAAACATTGCGTATTATTTCGGCAACAGAAACATTAGGCGACAAACTATGAATTACATTTTACGTCGTTTTGGACTACTTTCCCCCATCAGAAAGTATTGCCAATGATATTATCTAATTATTTGTATAATTTCTCATAATACTGCATCAAAACCAGAACTCTAGGATTTGTATTCTTAAAGTGGTTTGCATTCTTCGACCTCCACCACTTTACACCTGCCAGGTGTCCGGATCTAGAAATTAGCATAGTATAGCAAATAACTCGAGGGGTTTCGTCGCTCTCATAATTGTGTCATATCTGACGTGACTAGCTCTCCGTCTCGTCAGAAATGGGTGCTTTTAATTTTTTGGTAAAGAGTTTAAAATCCTAAAATATTCGTATTTTATTTCTTCTTTAATAAAGTGATGTGATATATACGGCTATATTTGCGCTTACATCATAGCGAGCCTGTTGCGGGCATCGTTATATAAATCGAGTGAAAAATTCCAACGTGCCCCATGCGTCGCTACATTAAACCGGATATCTTAATGTTTGTTACAGAAGTATAATTCCCACGGGCGACGGCTCATGGTGTTTAATGGTTCGGAATTGCGATAGTTGAGTTGTACGCTTGTCAGCATTTGCTGAGCCCACGCTTTGTTAAAAAACCGGCCAAGTGCGTGTCGGACCAGTCATAATGGAGGGTCCCGTAACTCCCGTAGCTTCAATGGAATAAGAACCAAATTAATACCAAAAGGTCGTATCGTATCTGATGCCTACGGAAGAAGTTTTTTAGAGATCACTCAAAAATAGCTAAATCGATAATGTTTAAAATGATTTTCGTAGAAAGTATGTAATACGGCGCATCTTCACAAATTTTATCGTATTTTTTGTACTTATGGTTTAAAAATTACAGGGGACACAATTTTTCTGACTTTCGAATCGATTATTTCTGAAAATATTTAATCACAAAATGTTCAAAGAAACATCTATGTTTTTTTTAAAGACCTATCGATTGATGTGCAAGATGTTGATATTTTGTAAAAAAAAATTGAAGTTTAGTTAGGTGCTACATAACTAAATAGCGGCATGCAAAATACACCTTATGGCTGTTTGTATCTTAAAACGTCTTATAGTTTCCGAGTAAAATGGCTGTGACATACGGACGGACGGACGGATGGACTGACGGACGGACGAACGGACGGACGGACAGACGGACATGACGAAACTATAAGGGTTCCGTTTTTGCCATTAATCCAGGCCAGGCGAACAGACGGACATGAAAAAACCGGCCAAGTGCGAGTCCGTACCATTATCTATAAAAACGGAAAAAAATTGTCTGTTGTATGGGAGCCCCGTAAATATTTATTTCATACTGTTATTTAGTATTTGTTGTTACAGCGGCAACAGAAATACATTATCTGTGAAAATTTCAACTAACTATCACGGTTCATGAGATGGTGACAGACGGACATACAGACAGACGGACATCGGAGTCTTAGTAATAGGGTCCCATTTTTACCCTTTGGGTACGGAACCCTAAAAACTATAAGGGTTCCCTTTTTCCCATTTTAGCTACGGAACCCTAATAAAGTCGTACTAAGATAATTTGAAAACGTCGCCCGCTTAGCTATTTACTTACGCTGGCCCTAGGACGTAATAGGTAGTCTTTACAAAATCTATCTCTCTATCAAAATCTATCTATGTTTAGCCATTCAGCGTGGCAATGCAGCTGGTATATTTGGAACGTTTGGACCAGGTAGAGATCAGTTCGGGGCTTAGTTTTTATGTGGTAGGTTAGACTAGGTCATTTTTGACGAGGCTTGTTGTGGATTTGGTATTTGTATTTTTTGACGAAGCATGTTGTGGATACTAATTTTGACTGTAGAAACTATGACGAAACCTGCGCCGTGGATATGATATGAGGTGTGTGACAATTTTTACTGTGGTATTTACAAATATATGTTACATATCGCATGTCGCATATCCTCGGGGGAGCCTTTCACCCTACGGTGACGCGTCCCCAGGTGGCGGATCGGGGGATACCCATCAGGTAAACACCTGAAGGGTAGGAGGGAAATAAAATACCTCCCGCGGACCAAACAGGCCGGAGATGGCAACTCCGTTATCAAACCCTGGCTGTGAGCTTCTTCAACATATTTGAAGTAGAGGTCTCAGCTATGCTGTGTGCTTGGGCTGGAGTACACAGAAGGGACGGCGGCGGATGAACTCTTAATGAGTCAACGGCGGCACCCACGTCCTGTGAAGATGAAGGCCTTGGCATCAGGTGACAACCGGCCGTAAAACACATAGTCAAAACCAATTCTCCTTGTGCAAATATGACAGCGAAAGTATACAGGAGAACGATAACTGCTAGGGCGTCCCCCGCAAGCGACGATGAGAGCCAGAATGCGACGAATGCGAATAAATGTGTGTATAATGCTAGGGCGTCCCCCCAAAGCGACGGAAGTGACAAGAACCAACATTCGCAAGTAAGGAGTACTAAAAAACTCCGACTCGGTACATGGAACTTAGGAACTATGACCGGTCGCAGCGCTGAGTTAAGACAGATACTCTACAACAGAAGCATTAAACATATGCTGCATTCAAGAGACCAAGTGGAAGGGCTCTAAATCCCGAGACATTAGCCACGGTTACCAGCTAATATATCACGGATTAGACACAAAGCAGAATGGTGTAGCAGTTGTATTGGGCAAAGATCTAAAACAAATTATCATTAATATCGAGAGGAAAAACGACAGGTTACTTCTTGTTAAGTTAGCCCTAGATAGCCAGCCAGTCTTAAATATAATATCCGCGTACGCCCCTCAAGTAGGCTGCACTGCGGTGGATAAGGACACTTTCTGGGAGGAATTCGATGAGCTTTTACAAAATATCCCACCTGAAGAGCGTGTGCATATTGGAGCCGACCTGAATGGCCACGTAGGGGCGAACTGTGATGCATATCCAGACGTGCATGGGGGTTATGGATACGGAATACGTAATAAGGAAGTACTCAACTTCGCTGCAAAATACAACTACAAGATAATTAACACATTATTCCGGAAAAAAGAAGAACACATTATTACTTACAAATCAGCAAAATCTCAGACGCAAATTGACTACATCATTGCTACAGGTTCGATAAGGAAATTCTATAAAGATTGCAAAGTGATACCAGGGGAGGCCATAACCGCTCAGCATAGACTGTTAGTAGCTACAATGGAATTGCCAAAACCTATCAGAGTGTATGTCGATCGTACAGAACGCATTAAATGGAAGGAGCTTCATAGTGACAGAGGGTCCAGGTTGCTGAGCAGTATCAAAACGTATCTGCAAAGTGACACCTATGCTGATAAGTCTGCTGACGAAATGTGGTCCAACTTTGAGCATTTTTGCCAATGTAACTATCCTAGGATAATGTGTAATTATCCTAGGGGTGTCTAGAGGAGGCATGGCGACGAATAAAGATACCACATGGTGGAATAGCGAAGTCAAACAGATTATTAAGGCAAAACGTGACACGTTTAAGGCCTGGCAGGAGTCTGGTCTTGACGAAGATCGTGAGAAGTATAAATCTATGAAATCTATTACAAAATCAGTGGTGGCACAAGCCAGGGCACACTCAAGGCAAAACTTCTACAAGAGATTAGACAGTGCTCCTACTGAAAATGCCATATTCAAGATTGCCAAACAACGGCACAAAGCTACACTCGACATAAAATACAATAAATATATCAAAGATGACCATGGTAAACTTCTGACATCAAACGATTCTATAAATAGGAGATGGAGAATGTACTATGAGCACCTGTTAAATGAAGAGTTTCCTAGCGAAGAACTACCACCACTATCACCAACGGAAAGACCACTAGATTGCATTCAGCCACATGAAATATCAATAGCACTTAAGAAAATTGAATTCCATAAAGCATTAGGGCCTGACGAAGTGCCTGCCGACATTTGGAAGCTATTGCGGGAGAGAGCACTGCCTTGGCTGACGGCGCTATTTAACAAGGTTATTTCTGAATCCAAAATACCAACCTCGTGGCGATCCAGTTTTCTCTGCCCTGTTTATAAAAACAAAGGTGATGTTGCAGACTGTAATAACTACAGAGGGATAAAGCTAACGTCGCATACTCTCAAACTGTGGGAACGTGTTATCAGTGCTCGCCTGTCGTCATTAACTAGCACGACAAATAATCAGTTTGGCTTTACAGCTGGCAGGTCAACAACAGAAGCCATCCAAACCATTCGTGTCCTAATGGAGAAAATGTCGAATAAACAAAGAAAACCTCTACTGCGCTTTTATAGACCTGGAAAAAGCATTCGACAGGGTACCTAGAAGGTTAGTTTGGCAAGCTTTACGCGCACAGAAGGTACCTGAGACCTATATCTCCTTAGTGCGCGATATGTATGACGGGATCACCGCGAGGATTAGGAGCCCCGCGGGTGTCACTCATCCATTCCAGGTAGAAGTAGGAGTACATCAAGGCTCGGCACTAAGTCCTCTACTTTTTAATCTGAGTATGGATTACATTACCAGAAACCTACAGTCAGAGATTCCATGGTGTATGTTGTATGCAGACGATATTGCATTAATAGCAAAGTCAGCACCGGAGCTACAACAGATCTTTAACACATGGTTTACAGAACTAGAGAGACACGGGCTGCGAATCAGTCGCACAAAAACTGAATATATGGAATGTGATCTGGGTGGCACTGAAAGACTTAACTGTCAGATTCAAATTGAAAACACAACACTGCCAAAAGTGACCCGATTCAAATACCTGGGATCCATATTAACAAGTGATGCCCGAATAGAAGAAGATGTAAACCACAGAATAAATACTGCTTGGCTGAAGTGGCGCTCTTTGTCTAGAGTACTCTGCGATACTAGAATGCCGATTCAAACTAAAGGTAAAATATATAAAACAGCCGTGAGACCTGCCATGCTGTATGGTGCTGAATGCTGGGCCTCCCTGAAAAGGCACGAGCAACAACTGCATACGGCAGAAATGAAAATGCTGCGATGGGTCGGTGGAGTTACGCGCATGGACAGAATACGTAACGAATATGTAAGGGGATCTTTCAAAGTAGCGCCAGTAGCAGACAAGCTGAGAGAGGGTAGACTTCGATGGTACGGCCACGTAATGCGACGAGATGACAGCTACTCCGTGAAAACTGTACTCAACATCAGTACACAGTCCACAGGAAGAGGCAGACGACCAGCCACGTGGTGGTCAACTGTAGAAAGGGATTTAAAAGCCCAGAAACTTTCGCCTACGACAACCCGGGATAGAATATCCTGGCGCCGATGCACAAGGAGGCCCGACCCCAGATAAACTGGGACAATGGCAGGAAGAAGAAGACATATCGCATATCGCTGGCCCAATATTACAGGCTTCTATGTTACATTTTCAGGGTAGTTAAAATTAGACTTAGTGTCACTATGGCAATGTTCAAATTCCAATTCGATAAAAGTGAAATATTATTAATCATATTGGGCCCTGTAATATTGGGCCAGCGATATGTGTGCTCCACAAAACTATAAATTAATCGAGGTTCCGAAACTTGTTGAAGTATTAACAAGATAATTTTAACAATAAAAGTCTCGTTAGAATAACATATTTTCAACACACCTGCTCGTAACGAGGTTCTTATTCTACCGCTTTTATGCTCATAATTCTAGATATTAAACACGCGTGCATTTCACAATAATTATCCAACTAGTGGAATAATTTAATAATCCGATCAAGTGACGTTTGTACTCTAGTACCAAGTTGTACGTACGCAGACAAATCGTTGTAATTTAGTCGGGTATTACCTTTACTTTTTTTTAACTCTTTATGAGTTTACATTCTATAAAAGTAAAAAAAAGTAAATATATTAAAAATATACACATTTACGATAGAATACAAATTATACAATCCTGATTGTAAATAAGAATCATTTTAACTTATTATATTACTCGTAATACACAATAAATTACGTTCAAACACGAATTGTCTGTTTTAATATTGCCTGTTTGGCATTATACGTCCGCGCCTGTGCCTCAAGCTGCACGCACATTCAAAAAAGAAAATTGCGCGCCATTTATAAGTTAACCTCAAATCATTGTTTATTTGTTAGATTTTTCTCGTCGTGTTAATTAATAATAATTTAAACAAATTATATTTTCAATGAATAAGAAGACAAGCGTTAATTTAACCTCTGGATATATTTCAAAATTGTGATACATACTAGTAAAATGTCATTATAAAAATCTAGTGAGCAATACGTAAGAAAAAAAAATACTATAATTTATTGCACAATAAATGTGAAGTCTTTAATTTTATGATATGATTTGAAAAAGAGTTCCAGATACTCAATAACATCACAAAATAGGTTAGTTAAATTTAATTATCTTAGGTTCATAAGTACCTCTATCCTGTAAACATTCTGACAATTAATGTATTTATCAAAAGTTATTAATTATACTATTCTGTTATTTCCTCGCAAGTGTGTTGAAAAATGTCGTATGAAACGCGTGTGCTTGATCATTACATAAGCTCAGCTTCCTTATGCGCACTCACGTGCGTTCGTGCGCACAATATCGCTTCGTATGTAATGATCAACTTAGCACCCTTGTATCATAATGTACTATTATATCAACTTTTTTTTTTTTTTTTTCCCTCACGGACACTGTAACAGGGCCATCATCTAGATTCATGATACTAGGAAGTGTGTTATTAGAATTGATATTTTTGGCGAAACTTGAATGCATGTGAAATTTAAATGTATGTTTCTATTTACAACAAGTAACATAAGTATGTAAATAGTTAAATGCCTCAGAGGTGAAAGGAAATAAGTTCTTTATGGTTCGAATAAAAATACTTCAAAACCTTATAATTTTATCCCATGAATAAACTTTCCGGGTGACAAAAGGATTTAATCTGTGTATTTCACAGCGTGAATTCTGTCGCGAACTACATCAATCACCCTAAGGGCTCGGTTTATAGCTTCATATATCAAATGGATTAACTACTTTGGTAATTCTACATACATACGCCCTTTTTGACTAAGAGGGCTTATTTCTGGTCGCAAAACGTTGGGTTTCTGATCTCCCCTGGGATTTCACCGCGTCCTTTGTCTGACCAGAACGGACCGCGATGGTATCAGGTAAATATATACGTCAAATGAAAACAGACGGTTTTTGAGAAAATTCGCGTTTAGAATGTTTAATACCGATACACCGTGGGAATTAATACAGATTTATGTTATATATCTATAGACCACACCACAGCCCAATGTGGGTCAGAGGCTTCATACTTATAATCGTTCGCAAATGTATTTATATTTTCTTGTTACATTTCAGGACCGTGGACAATTAGCAACATTAATGATTTTTGAAGTGAAAACTTCTTTAGCGGCGATGTGCACTTTTTGTGATGGGGAAAAAATGTTAACGCGAGCAACAGGTCACGTGACCGACAGATTAGTCAGATTGAAAATTCGTAAGACGGACACGTGACCTGATCGAATAAATAATTGTAATAGTTCTGAAGAGTTAAATTTTTAATGTAATATAAATTGTCATGTTTGTGTACGATAATAGCGCAATAAATGAATATTGTATTTTACCACATAAATGATAGTACCTAGTTTTTATATTTAAAGCAATTCGTTCAAAATTATTCCCTAACCATTGCAAAATATCATAAATGCACATCGTTAATATTCAAGTTTTCACTTCTGCCGGCACTCCCGAAGTCCACCCCGTTGTTTTTGGATGACGTCATTAAAAGTCTTTGATTAACCTACCATCTATTTATTGTAGTTCTGAAATGTGAAAAATGCGAAGATCATCTGCACTGCACGTCAAAACGCCCCATACAAAAAGCACGAGGTGCGTGACGTCACCGGCCTCCAAGTTTCGGATAACTGTTTGGAAGAAATACTTTTGGAAACAAAGGAAAATGCACTTCATACGACTTACAAAATGGCTTGAATTACCTACATTAAAAAATATGTACATACTATTGTACATTGGGCGGCACCAGAAGTAAATTTTAGTTTTAAGTTTGTTTTTTATTAATACAGAAATCTTTTATTATTTGTATTTAATATATTAGCCAGTATAATTTTAGGATAATGTTTAGATTTAGTTATTATTAATATAATTGATGTCACTGCAATGTAATGTAGCCAGTATTAAGTACTCCGTAATTGTCGTATATATCAGTTGTTATTACCATTTAGTACAATATTAGTATAAGGTTTAATATATATGACGTGGATGTACTTTAGTAAACAAAAATATAATAAAATAACCATTTGGCTAACTATGGCTAACTATCACTGTTTTTCATTATAATTCCTAAAACATATCACAAAATTCAAGGTTACTTCTATCTGTATGTTACTTTGTCCACAGATAAATTACTGAACTGTTGTATTTTTTAAATTCCCTGTTAATATCGCAGTGAAAAGACCGTCATCTGGTCACGTGCATATGATCTTCAGGGCATCAGCTGACGGTCTTTCCACCTCGATGCAGCCGGCTGACGATTTTTCATATTTGTAAGAGCATATAAACTATCATCTGACAAATTTTCAATCGGGACGCGATGACCATTTTTTTAAGTGATTAAACGGCTCACAGTGTTTTATGGAAGCCAAAAACGTGACATCCCCATTTTATTACAAATTACTGTAGTTTAGAGCATTACGAATGCGAGACTAAAACTCCCGCGTTTCTAATATGTGTAGTTTTTGAGAAATAAATTTTTGAAAATCTTGATTCTGACACCCGGATATTACGAAAAATAATTATGTATTGCAAATAAAGTAACAAACTTTTCTGTTGACTAAAGTGTTGGATAAACCTTTCAAAAAAGTACATTTAGAGGTAATTACAACCTTTCTAGGTATATTTGTTACAATGATATTAATTATTTTAATGATTTTAGTTTTTATTTTTTTTCTTCCATATTCCACCGTAGTAGATATTTGTAAGACAGCTTCATTGTTATATCTTCTATCTACCCTATTTTTTACAAGATCTAATTCCCTGGAAGATTTAATCTACAGTCGATTAAAATTTGCAGTCAGGGCTGCCACTACCAATATCCGGATTTACCTGGATATAAAATAAACACAGTATACAGGATGTAACAAAAATACTGGTAATTCTTTTAAGGGCATGATTGGTATCGTAAATTTTTTTCGCGTAAAAAAAAAACTCTTTTGTATGGAGGGTTGGCCGGCTGGGACTACGTGTCCCATACAAAAAAAACATTTTTGTTCGTGTAAAATATCTATTATGCATCGCCAATTTAGCAAATATTTTTTTCTAAAACATTAATTACTACAAAATTATCAACTTCCAGGCAACAATATTCTACTTCCAGGCTCTCTCCCCATCTTGCACCTCAGAATAGCTGTCGTCTGGACATAACTCTGATGATGGTGTTATGTTTTCATCCGATGGCGATATAAAAGCATCCTGTGGTGCTTTCAATAATGCTATTGCGGCAGATGGTAGGAGACGTTTTTTAATATTTTTTGTCGTTGCGACATCCGTTGTTCCTAAATTTTCTCTGATGTCTGATGTTTCTCTGATGAGACTAACGCTCTATGAAACAAATCAGACATGGTTTTCGTTCGATCTGATTTACGGGTATGGTGTTCTCTATCGTGACGCTAATAGGTATTTATTACGAGATTCTGATGATTGCTCGGAGAGCATTCCAATTGGAACAGACGAGTTTATTATTATCGCAGCTCCATGGACCAAAAGTTTATGTATAGTCACTGTCGTAAGACACCATTCGAAATTTTTAACATATTTTTTGGCTAGTTCTTTGCATATGTACTCAAAACTATTATTTATATTGCGACCTACTACGGCGGGACATGGAAGGAAAAAAATAAAAACCAAAATGAATAAAACAATTAATATCTTTGTAACAAATGTATCTAGGATGGTAGTGATTGCTCTTAAATGTATGTCTTTGAATGTTTTGTTGAACACCTTGGCGAAAAAAACAGGCCATGCAATATCTTTTATATTATTTCTATTTTTCGTAATTTCCGAGCGTCAGAAACAAGATTTTCAAAAATGTATGTCTCAAAAACTACACATATAAGAAACATGGGAGATTTAGTCTCGCATTCGTAATGCTCTAAACTATAGTAATTTGTAATAAAATGGGGATGTCACTTTTTTGGCTTCCATAAAACACTGCGGCTGCCGTTCCTCAACCCACCAACGGAGCGGCAGCTGACCTTCACGAGACTTCATTATACATCGCCCCTAACCACTTCACAAGTTAGTGCCTGGGAGCGATTGGTCAAGGTTCCTGGCTTGCTGGCTGGCTTAGGGTCCAGTAAGATTAACCCTATACGAGTAAATTTTTTTAATTGTGTATTATTGAATCTTGAAGCAAATCAAATTATTTTGTTCAATATTTTTTGATTTGCAATTTTTAAGTAGTTACACTACTATATATAAACTGAAAATAGATGTCAGTTACTTCAGAAAAAGTGACCAAACCCTCCGGTGTCCGAGGCCAGATTTGAACTGGCGTCTTCAGCTTTCGCGGCTGACGTCCTGACCACTAGACCACCCGGTCACGGCGGAACTTGACAAATTTTCTCATGTATATGCAATCTCTGAATTTGAAACGGCTAGGCGCCGTTGACCATACTCTAAGGGCATGCGCAATACGTGCTTGCTGTTTATGTGTGCAGTTTATGTGTATTATTGATTAAATTTATCCAATCAACCAATAATATCCCTGAAGTTCCGCGGGCTTGAAACGAATCGACCATTAAAGACCTAGCCGAGTATTCCAATTGTCTGTGTGATTACACGAGTTCCCACCAGTGTAAGGTGACCCCGATATGCGGAACAACCATGCAGCGCATCTTATAATTGCATTACATAATATGCTAGCGAGTGAAAACCGGTAGAAAATAAAGGAAATTCGGTAAAATATTTACCGATAATTCTCAAAAACGGTTTTCGAGAGTAATAATTTTATGAGCGTAGACTCGCTACAGACGGTCTTGAATTTGACTGTAATTCGTTTTTCAATCAGTAAAAAAAAATTGACACGTATTTTTTACCATTTTTCGACAGCAAAAAGCAAAGATAAGCAAGGCGCGTCAAAGTTCGGGAGTAAAGCCTCGTGACGTCACTCTGTTAAAAGTGTTATACGGCGTGACGTTACGCAAAACTTTAACTTATACAATATTTTTTGATAATCCACCTAACGGACTGCAGTAGAAGTAGTTAGAACTCGCTTAATACGATCATGTTTAATCCGATTTTTCCCATAATACGGCATTTTATCTTAGGCTGCAACTTGTACGCCCAGCAAAACAGTCCCGCATAAGACGCGTTTTTGGCTGCGTCCTTTCAAAATCGACTTTAGCGAGTTTTACTGTAGGTAATTATATTTTCTTAGGCCTTAATATAGTTATTAACTAATACGAGAGGGCGAAACCGAGCAGGTATGTCCGACTCACACGGACTAAACTTGTGTCCTTCACCTTGGGGTGTTCCACCGCTCGCTTTTGGACGGGGTTTCGGGAACGCGTTTGCCAACTTCCGATACCCCGACAGCATTACTAGTGGAGTACGAGAACGCCTTTTTAACCTATAAATATGACACAAATAACAAGTCCAATTTTATTTTGTGACCTGTTAGAATACGTTAAGTACTAATAATAAAAAATATTTTCTAACAACTGTTATCATTGCGCTAGGTATAATACAATATTTGTTTGCTACACATAGAAAAGATTATGTAAGTTTTATTTTTCTCCACCAGGCTATTGCTTTTTACTATAGCAACATGACTTCACATTTTAGAACGGTTTTGTCAAGAGCATATGTCGTCTTAGCCATTTGTAATTCGTTTAGAATTCAAGGTCACTTATATTTTGACAAAAATTTTTCCATTATGCTCACATAATCTATTGACCAAACTGTTATAAAATGACAGATGATGTTGAAATAGTTGAATGCAATGGTATGGTAAAGGAAAATATATCTTGTATAATCTTTTCTTGTTGTTATTAACAAATATCTATATAATACCTAGCGCGACGTCAAAAACTGTTAGAAAATATTTTGTACTATAAGTAATCATATCATATTATTTAACTAAAAAAGAAAATCGCACTTGTGAGTTATCGAAGCTCAAAACTGTTCGCGTACTGTACGAGTACTATACCTTTTAAGGCCCATTCTTTGGCGGATGTGCGGCCAAACCTAAACCCGTGCCCCGTGCTCGGTATGGAATAACAAATCTATGGAACTTATTGCGAATCACTTCAATCAACCGAATATGCGAGATCGGCAGGAATTTCTGATCGTGGATGATAAATTCTAGAATTGGATTCTGAGTAAAATCTACACGCTTCACCTAATTCAATGGAAAAATATTTTGACTCAATAGGCTCAATAGATATCGAGTGTGGACTAGACTGTATGATCAGAATAAAATTTAAAATAAAAATACCTTATAAAATGAATAGCATTCCTAAAGTGCAATTTTGCAGCTAATTGTACTGAGAAGTGAACTGAACAGCTAAGTGTATGAGATTTAAAGTGATCCGGTAAATATTATCTACACACTGTATTTTTGTCAATTTTTTTTCGAACTTGGTTGGACACTTGTCATGTTTTTTTTATATACCACGACGGTAGCAAACAAGCATACGGCCCGCTTGATGGTAAGCAGTTATCGTAGCCTATGGACGCCTGCAACCCCAGAGGATTCACATGCGCGTTGCCTACTTTTTAAGAACCTATACACTCCTTTTTTGAAGAACCTCATACTGTAGCCCGCTGGGAAAACCTCGGCAGGGAGTTCATTCCACAGTCGCAGCGTTCGAGGTAGATCTCAAGTCACGGTTAAAGTTTCTTCTCATTGGAAGCGAAACAAACATCAAGAGTCAAGACAAAAAAAAAAGGAGTAGCAATGTTTACTTGCATTGTATAAAACGCCAACATCTACAACCAATCTTCTCGATACACAGACCACCTCAACTACTAGATGACAGATTATAAGACGATAAGATTAAAAGGCGGCCACAAAACGCAGGCGCTCCGGCAATGGGGAAGGCAACTGGCAATGTATTGTCTATGGCATGTGTCAAATTCCGTGCAAAAGGGACCATCGTCACGTGTGACATCAGCAATTCAACCCCTGTTTAACCAACTGTCAATACAAAAAAGGATTATCGTTGAGTTGAGAGTGCCTACTACAATTACTTTTTAATAGAGACTGCTACCGCTTTACAAGAATTGGGGTTAAACTAGGTACCTACCTAATTGTACCTAATACATATAAATAATTTTAAACAAAAAAGAACCGACTTCACTTAGCATCCACCTTTCCAACAGCAAATGCTCGAGCTGCTGTAAAAAATAGTCAAATCACTATAGGAGTGCCTATAATAGAGCCTAAGAGTTCCCTCTATTTCTCCAGGCTCCCATCATCAGATTCTGACCTGGTTACAGTAACACCAACTGTGAAGTATACTCTTTCAAAAAAAAAAAGAATTTTCTAAATCGGTCCATATCGGTCAATGCAATCATTGGGGAATCATCTCCATACATATGTATGTACACCGATTATTCGAAGACGGCTGGTAGCGCAATAATTGGAGCATTTGCCTTACAAAAGGTGGAGTACAAATATTTTTATGGTTATTGGTAGATTATAGGGTGGGAATTAAAAATACTAGATTTGAGACCTTGAGGGGGCTGGTTTAAAGGTGCAAAAAGTCCGTTTTTGAACCTTGGCGCTTAAATGGTTATCAGTATGCCTAAAATTTCTATGGAACGTATGAAGAAGATACAATTGTCTACAATATTTCCATACACAATACATCTGTAAGTCTTACAGATATAAAGTTACAGGGGGTGAAAAAGTGTATATTTTCTTATATCATAAGAATTTTATTTATTAGCTTACACGTCAAATTACATTACATTGGTACTTATTTATTAATACATTATTTATACCTAATTATTGAGTTTAGATTTTAAATTAATTGATTTCCTAATTAGGTAGGTCATAGAACTCTTGAAAGACTGTAAAAAGTATGGTTTAATTGCCACCTTTTTAATTTATTCAAAAATACGTGGGTACTACCCGCATTTTTTATCTCCGAAGGGAGTTTGTTGTAAATTTTGTGTCCTACACTTGACATTATTTTGGATGACTTGGCCAGTCGATTAAACCAAGTACGGAGTTGTTGTTTTGAATAAATAAAGTTTGTGATATTAGACGTGATATCACGAGTTCAAATAAAACAATTTAGAATTGCGCCTTAATCCTTGTTAACAATTATGTAAACAAAATATAATAGGCCTTTTGTTTATTACATTACATAAGTGTTATTACATTTCCTTGCTTTATAAAAATAGAAAGGCACAAAAGATGATAACAACTTACCTTTTTACCACAAAAAAGCCAAAAAGGAAATAAAATAAGTACAGAAAATAACGAAACAAAAACAAGCCGGATAAAACATGACACTTTTATTGCTTTAACCGAATTTTCCCCATCCGGAGTATTAATACGACAAATACACGTCTACCGTAGTTGTTGCGTATCGCTTACGATGAAATACTTGGCGAATATAAAGTACTGAAATATGTTACATGAAAGTCGGGTAAATGTGTTTATGTCAAAAACACAGCCCAGACTCTTACCTCGTACGGGACGTTGCGTAATATTTCATACAGCACATGCAAAATACATATTTCTACTTGTCGACTATAATGCTGCAATTGAGATTTTGTAGACCGGACTACTAGCGCATACTTTTCGATGGAGCTTTTATGGTCGCAAATTTTTGCATCGTCGACTATGCTGAAATGGATTTTCATACAATATTATACGACGGTCGGGGAGCAACCCTCCTTCTCCCCGACCGACGGTATGATTCACCGGGAGATCGATGTTACTAAATTGCTAAATTGCAAGGCATTCGCCGAACTTAATTCTTACTGGCTTGCCTATTTTTAGCACTCGTAGAAAAAATATTGTATACAATAGTGACATAATTAAGCTTTTCAATCTCGTACCTTACTTAAGCCACTCAGCAAGCTTCGTGGCCTAAACACAGTACTCGACTGAAAAGCTCTCCATTATGGCACGATTGTATAGAATACTAGAATAGTTGTTCTGCGGTAACTTTAGTAACGTTTTTCTGATCTTAATGGAATTTGTTGGGGTTGTAGCAGAGACCAATATAATTTGAGAGTTCGTATACGAGCAGGATCCATCAAGGGGTTATGGATATAGAAGACGATAAATCATCATAATTAAGGGTCTTGTTACATTGGTCATCTTGTTTGCAAGGAAATCGCGATATTATCACTAAACTACTACACTACTAGTATATTGAACTTTAAAATAGTTCCCTTGCTGTTTCATAATCACAGCGAACTAACAATGGCCCTAAAAGCCATATATTGAACGCAGATAGAAATCAAGCCATACATAAGCGAAGAAAGTCATACATTGAAATCTTAAGTAAGCGGCTGACAACACCGGATGACCTTCAAATTGACTTTACTTAAACAGTTTTTTAGCTATAATGTTAAAGAAATGTTAATATTAATTATATTTGGAAGAACTTTGTTAAGTCCGATACATGATTGGACGAAATCGGCTCGATAGAAAATAATTCCAAAGTTATATCTTAAAATTAGCTTTAAACAGTTGTCTTTAGTTTCTTAACTTATACCTGTGTAATTAAGGACAAAATTCCACCACACTAACTAAAAACTGTTTTATTTATCAATGAATACGTAGTTTATTACACTCGTAATTGATTAAGTCGGAAGCTTTTAATTAATTTACTTTAGCCTAGCTAGTTACGAGTAATTTGACAAAAATCGTGTATCATCAAGCATATACTACAAACATAACTTATAATAATAAGCAAAGATAGGACTTTCCAACCTAAATCACCAGTGTAAACCAAATCCAAGCGTGGTAACTAGCAGAACTATAGGGTAGACCTTAACGTCTTTGAAATAAGGTTTATGTTAGTTAAGTGGTTGAACGATAGTAAGCGTGTGCCAAAAATGATATTGCTTTGTTTATCTTATTACTGACAAACAGGGAATTAACAGACCGTATATCCGTTGTCGTAGTACAGTATTGCCAAGTTTCTAATTTATTTAAACGTCGTATTCATAATAATATATTGTAGGTATGTATGTATTTCGGAAATTGTAATAGCAAAAAAACATGTATAATAAAATATGTCCAATCCATACAGTATGTGGTAGAAAAAAATCAAAGCCTGAAGGATATGGTGTCTTTAAAAAACTGGCCAAGAGCTTCGGGCCATGCTCAGTGTAGGTTTCTGTAGTTGCCTGCCTGTTACCATACATCCTTTCAAAAGGTCGTTTATTAAGGGATATTTTGCGGCATTTACTTCATTTTACTATGCAGCACTTACGTCCTTTTACTATGCGTTTTTGAGTTATAACTCAAAAACGGCTTAACCGATTTTATTCAATATAGTTTTCATTGAAAGAAATTATAAGGCCTCACTTACGTGAATTTTTCCAAAGTTTTTGGACTCACGGTTCAAAAGTTAGATGGGGGGGGGGGACGCCCGTTTTTCAAATTTCGGAGCTATTATATTATTCTCAAAAAATTCAATGGCACCCCACAAGATAGGGTTGGAGTAAAAAAAAAAAACTCCTCACTTCATGTGTACGGGAGCTACCCTAAAAAATAATAGTTTGTCAGATTTTCTTCTACCACTATGTCCGCGTGATTAATACACATACACATACCAAATTTCAGCTTTCTAGTATTAACGATCACTAAGCTAGACCGCGAACAGACGGTTGGACGGACGGACAGATGGACATATCGAAACTTTAAGGGTTCAAGGGTTCCTAGTTGACTACGGAACCCTTAAAAATGCCGCTATTACTGTGTTTGGGTATTTGTCCTTATTGATTTTATTTGTATTGAATTTTTAATCTGTATGCATAAAAACTACCCTTAGCAATGAGAATCATTTCGAAAACAAATCCGTAACAAATTACGATTTGAAAGTTAGAATAGCGCTCCAGCAATTGCAAGTATAGCCGATTAACTGACTCGTGCCGACAATTTATCCCACGGCAACTTTCCTGGACGCGTGCCAACGACACATGCTGTAAGACTTCTCCAATTGAACCGAGAACAAAACAAAGGTTCTATTTATTTCCGGTCTAGTCCGGGACCACAGACTACTTACATAGACACCACATAAAAGAGCTGAGACCAAGCTACTCTGCAGATACGTTTATGGTGGCAGGACCGCATTTTGTCTGTGCAGAGTTAAACTTTTCAACCGACTTCAATATTTCAAAGGAGGAGGTTATCAATTCGTGGGGATCTTTGTTTTTTTATGTATGTACACCGATTATTCGAAGACGGCTGGTAGCGCAATAATTGGAGCATTTGCCTTACCAAAAGGTGGAGTAGAAAATGTTTTAATGGTTATTGGTAGGCTATAGGGTGGTTATTAAAATACTAGATTTGAGACCTTGAGGGGGGGGGGGTGCGGTGGCCGCCATCTTGGTTTAAACGTGCCATAAGTCCGTTTTTGAACCTTGGCGCTTAAACGGTTATCAGTATGCCTAAAATCCTAAAATGTCTATGCAACGTATGAAGAACATAAAATTGTCTACAATATTTCCATACACAATACATCTGTAAGTCTTACAGATATAAAGATACAGGGGGTGAAAATGTGTATATTTTCTTATATCATAAGAATTTTATTTATTAGCTTCAAAGTCTTATAGAGGGGGTGAAAGTAGTAAGTCTCACACATAAAATCAATGTTCTATTACTCATCATAAAATACTACTAGGCATTGTCAGGTATAGCAATCGATCAATTCGGGTATAATGAATTAGATTTGGCAAAAAACATATACGCTTTCATAGAATTTTTTTTTTTAAGAACGTGCTTGATTTTTTTTTTAAACTTCATATAACTGTCAAGTTATTATTAAAATGTCGTATAGGCTTTAGCATTTTTTACATAATGCCTGAACAGCTCTATTTATGACAAAAATGTCTACGAAAATTATAAAGACTCTATTTTTTTTGTATTTGTATTTATTCTGTACGTCTTAGAAGATACAAAGTTACAGGAAGGAAAAAATTACTCATACTCATTGTCTTTATACTTCTCGTAGACATTTTTGTCATAAAGTCAACTGTTCAAGCATTATTTAAAAAATGCTAAAGCCTATACGATATTTTAATAATAACTTGACAGTTATATGACGTTTAAAAAAATAAAAATATTTTCAAGCACTTTCTTAAAAAAATTTTTTTTTTTGTATGAAAGCATATATGTTTTTTGTCAAATCTAAATTAATTATACCCTAATTGATCCATAGCTATACCTGACAACGCCTAGTAGTTTTTTATGGTGAGTAATAGAACACTGATTTTGTGTGTGAGACTTACTACTTTCACCCCCTCTATAAGCGCTCTAGGGGTGAATTCAACTTTTGAATATCTTTTAAAAGAATCATTAGAAGATGACAAAACTGTGGTAGAGACTTCATTTCCTTATCTCGAAGCACAAAACTTTGAAGCTAATAAATAAAATACTTATGATATAAGAAAATATACACATTTTCACCCCCTGTATCTTTATATCTGTAAGACTTACAGATGTATTGTGTATGGAAATATTGTAGACAATTTTATGTTCTTCATACGTTGCATAGACATTTTAGGATTTTAGGCATACTGATAACCGTTTAAGCGCCAAGGTTCAAAAACGGACTTATGGCACGTTTAAACCAAGATGGCGACCAACGCACCCCCCCCCCCCCCTCAAGGTCTCAAATCTAGTATTTTAATAACCACCCTATAGCCTACCAATAACCATTAAAACATTTTCTACTCCACCTTTTGTAAGGCAAATGCTCCAATTATTGCGCTACCAGCCGTCTTCGAATAATCGGTGTACATACATAAAAAAACAAAGATCCCCACGAATTGATAACCTCCTCCTTTGAAATATTGAAGTCGGTTGAAAAGTTTAACTCTGCACAGACAAAATGAGGTCCTGCCACCATAAACGTATCTGCAGAGTAGCTTGGTCTCAGCTCTTTTATGTGGTGTCTATGTAAGTAGTCTGTGGTCCCGGACTAGACCGGAAATAAATAGAACCTTTGTTTTGTTCTCGGTTCAATTGGAGAAGTCTTACAGCATGTGTCGTTGGCACACGTCCAGGAAAGTTGCCGTGGGATAAATTGTCGGCACGAGTCAGTTAATCGGCTATACTTGCAATTGCTGGAGCGCTATTCTAACTTTCAAATCGTAATTTGTTACGGATTTGTTTTCGAAATGATTCTCATTGCTAAGGGTAGTTTTTATGCATACAGATTAAAAATTCAATACAAATAAAATCAATAAGGACAAATACCCAAACACAGTAATAGCGGCATTTTTAAGGGTTCCGTAGTCAACTAGGAACCCTTGAACCCTTAAAGTTTCGATATGTCCATCTGTCCGTCCGTCCAACCGTCTGTTCGCGGTCTAGCTTAGTGATCGTTAATACTAGAAAGCTGAAATTTGGTATGTGTATGTGTATTAATCACGCGGACATAGTGGTAGAAGAAAATCTGACAAACTATTATTTTTTAGGGTAGCTCCCGTACACATGAAGTGAGGAGTTTTTTTTTTTTTACTCCAACCCTATCTTGTGGGGTGCCATTGAATTTTTTGAGAATAATATAATAGCTCCGAAATTTGAAACCCCCCCCCCCATCTAACTTTTGAACCGTGAGTCCAAAAACTTTGGAAAAATTCACGTAAGTGAGGCCTTATAATTGCTTTCAATGAAAACTATATTGAATAAAATCGGTTGAGCCGTTTTTGAGTTATAACTCAAAAACGCATAGTAAAGGACGTAAGTGCTGCATAGTAAAATGAAGTAAATGCCGCAAAATATCCCTTAATAAACGACCTTTTGAAAGGATGTATGGTAACAGGCAGGCAACTACAGAAACCTACACTGAGCATGGCCCGAAGCTCTTGGCCAGTTTTTTAAAGACACCATATCCTTCAGGCTTTGATTTTTTTCTACCACATACTGTATGGATTGGACATATTTTATTATACATGTTTTTTTGCTATTACAATTTCCGAAATACATACATACCTACAATATATTATTATGAATACGACGTTTAAATAAATTAGAAACTTGGCAATACTGTACTACGACAACGGATATACGGTCTGTTAATTCCCTGTTTGTCAGTAATAAGATAAACAAAGCAATATCATTTTTGGCACACGCTTACTATCGTTCAACCACTTAACTAACATAAACCTTATTTCAAAGACGTTAAGGTCTACCCTATAGTTCTGCTAGTTACCACGCTTGGATTTGGTTTACACTGGTGATTTAGGTTGGAAAGTCCTATCTTTGCTTATTATTATAAGTTATGTTTGTAGTATATGCTTGATGATACACGATTTTTGTCAAATTACTCGTAACGAGCTAGGCTAAAGTAAATTAATTAAAAGCTTCCGACTTAATCAATTACGTGTGTAATAAACTACGTATTCATTGATAAATAAAACAGTTTTTAGTTAGTGTGGTGGAATTTTGTCCTTAATTACACAGGTATAAGTTAAGAAACTAAAGACAACTGTTTAAAGCTAATTTTAAGATATAACTTTGGAATTATTTTCTATCGAGCCGATTTCGTCCAATCATGTATCGGACTTAACAAAGTTCTTCCAAATATAATTAATATTAACATTTCTTTAACATTATAGCTAAAAAACTGTTTAAGTAAAGTCAATTTGAAGGTCATCCGGTGTTGTCAGCCGCTTACTTAAGATTTCAATGTATGACTTTCTTCGCTTATGTATGGCTTGATTTCTATCTGCGTTCAATATATGGCTTTTAGGGCCATTGTTAGTTCGCTGTGATTATGAAACAGCAAGGGAACTATTTTAAAGTTCAATATACTAGTAGTGTAGTAGTTTAGTGATAATATCGCGATTTCCTTGCAAACAAGATGACCAATGTAACAAGACCCTTAATTATGATGATTTATCGTCTTCTATATCCATAACCCCTTGATGGATCCTGCTCGTATACGAACTCTCAAATTATATTGGTCTCTGCTACAACCCCAACAAATTCCATTAAGATCAGAAAAACGTTACTAAAGTTACCGCAGAACAACTATTCTAGTATTCTATACAATCGTGCCATAATGGAGAGCTTTTCAGTCGAGTACTGTGTTTAGGCCACGAAGCTTGCTGAGTGGCTTAAGTAAGGTACGAGATTGAAAAGCTTAATTATGTCACTATTGTATACAATATTTTTTCTACGAGTGCTAAAAATAGGCAAGCCAGTAAGAATTAAGTTCGGCGAATGCCTTGCAATTTAGCAATTTAGTAACATCGATTTCCCGGTGAATCATACCGTCGGTCGGGGAGAAGGAGGGTTGCTCCCCGACCGTCGTATAATATTGTATGAAAATCCATTTCAGCATAGTCGACGATGCAAAAATTTGCGACCATAAAAGCTCCATCGAAAAGTATGCGCTAGTAGTCCGGTCTACAAAATCTCAATTGCAGCATTATAGTCGACAAGTAGAAATATGTATTTTGCATGTGCTGTATGAAATATTACGCAACGTCCCGTACGAGGTAAGAGTCTGGGTTGTGTTTTTGACATAAACACATTTACCCGACTTTCATGTAACATATTTCAGTACTTTATATTCGCCAAGTATTTCATCGTATGCGATACGCAACAACTACGGTAGACGTGTATTTGTCGTATTAATACTCCGGATGGGGAAAATTCGGTTAAAGCAATAAAAGTGTCATGTTTTATCCGGCTTGTTTTTGTTTCGTTATTTTCTGTACTTATTTTATTTCCTTTTTGGCTTTTTTGTGGTAAAAAGGTAAGTTGTTATCATCTTTTGTGCCTTTCTATTTTTATAAAGCAAGGAAATGTAATAACACTTATGTAATGTAATAAACAAAAGGCCTATTATATTTTGTTTACATAATTGTTAACAAGGATTAAGGCGCAATTCTAAATTGTTTTATTTGAACTCGTGATATCACGTCTAATATCACAAACTTTATTTATTCAAAACAACAACTCCGTACTTGGTTTAATCGACTGGCCAAGTCATCCAAAATAATGTCAAGTGTAGGACACAAAATTTACAACAAACTCCCTTCGGAGATAAAAAATGCGGGTAGTACCCACGTATTTTTGAATAAATTAAGAAGGTGGCAATTAAACCATACTTTTTACAGTCTTTCAAGAGTTCTATGACCTACCTAATTAGGAAATCAATTAATTTAAAATCTAAACTCAATAATTAAGTATAAATAATGTATTAATAAATAAGTACCAATGTAATGTAATTTGACAAGTAATATTTCAAATATTATAAATTGAAACCGACATTTTTAATAAAAATGGTTAATAGTCTAAAATATTGCCTGCTGTAACTCCTAATGCTTTTATTTTAAAACCAGCTACAAATCTCAGATAACTCAACAAAAATCAATACGGGCCCGTGTTTACTCGTAGTCATAGTGAAATGAACGCTATTCGCTATCCTCGCGCTGTTTGCCGACTGTCATGACAACATCGCCCAACCGTACCTCCAATATTTGGCCAATGGACCGAACTTTCCGCCTGACTACACGGGACCAGCAACAATGAATCAGGAAGCGAAAAAAATAGCTACCAGCCTGTACGGGAGAGTAAACGTGCCAGCTGTCGAGAGGTGCCGCGTTAACTTTTGCACGGATTTAGAAAAGTCTGTTTTGTTGAGCAACTTCGAGCGTCGCGGATGGAGCCAGGTGGGGCCCGACGACGAATGGAATTTTTACTGGGCATCTACACAAACCTGTAGAAACCTGTTCAGCGTGGAAAGCGGCTATCGCATGAACGACAACCAAATGATAAATCACTTCCCGAATCATTATGAGTTGTCAAGAAAGGATTTGCTCGTGAAAAACATTAAGAGATACAGAAAAGAACTGGAAAGAGAAGGCAGTTTATTAGCGGAAAAAGCTGAAGTCGTGCTACCAGGAGGTCAAGTAGTCACGCGTTATATCCATCTAGATTTTGTACCGATAACCTTCGTTCTGCCGGCGGATTATAACATGTTCGTGGAGGAATACCGCAAGTCACCGCAGAGCACTTGGATCATGAAGCCGTGCGGAAAATCTCAAGGCACTGGAATTTTCTTAATAAATAAACTATCAAAATTGAAAAAATGGTCGCGTGAAGCGAAAACTCCTTTCCATCCACAGTTAAGCAAGGAAAGCTACGTTATTTCCCGATATATTGACAATCCGCTCCTGATAGGGGGTAAAAAGTTCGACCTAAGACTTTACGTGTTGGTCACTTCTTTCCGTCCTCTCAAGGCTTACCTATTCCAACTCGGCTTTTGTAGATTTTGCACAGTAAAATACGATACTAGTGTTACGGAGCTAGACAACATGTACGTGCACCTTACTAATGTAAGTGTGCAAAAACACGGAGGTGATTACAATAGCATTCACGGAGGGAAGATGAGTGTCGAAAATTTAAGGTTGTATTTGGAAGGAACACGAGGAAGAGCGGTAACCGAGAAGTTATTTGCCGCTATGCAATGGCTGATTGTGCATTCGTTGAAAGCGGTCGCGCCTGTGATGGCTAATGACAGGCATTGCTTTGAGTGCTACGGGTACGATATTATCATAGATAACCAGTTGAAACCTTGGTTGGTGGAAGTGAACGCTTCGCCTTCTCTAACCTCTACAACAGTAAACGATAGAATACTGAAATATAAGTTGATAGATAACATTTTGTCGGTTGTCCTGCCGCCGGATGGAGTGCCGGACGTGAGGTGGAACAAGCTGCCTAATGCTGAAGCTTTGGGGAGCTTTGAGTTGCTCATTGACGAAGAGCTTTTGGAGAAAGATGAACCAAGTTCAGGGGCACGCGGAAGGAATAGTAAATATAAGTAAGGAAATACCTGATGCTCCTACCTATTAGGCCACCAGACACTGTGAGTAATAATGTCATTATTTCTGTACCCGTCCTTTTCTATGTATATGAAGAATGAGAAGGATGAGTAGAGCAGTGTCTGGCCAGCTATAAATACCTGCCTGTATGACCCGATTCGCAGAACTCTGGACAGCTTTATGCATAATTATACTTTTCCCACTCGCATTTCGAAAACTGCACCCGATGCGAAGACTACCTTAGGCCCAGTGGCGCAACTATAGGGTGGCAGAGCTGGCAAAATGCCACGGCCCCCCCGGTCTGAGAGGCCACGATTAAAGTAGGATCCTAACATTTTCTGTAAAGGTTCAGGTTGAGTTTAATTTCTGATATACATTAATAAGTTATATATAGGTACATATACATTTTATGTTTGGTAAAGTTTTTGGCAAACACGTTTGCTTCAGAAACGTATGTGTTTAAGAGGGCTAAATTTGTTATCTACTAGATTGGTTTTATAAGTGAAAACCTGTAATAAGCTTTGTAATTCTACTCTGGTTTATACTAATGTATTATGCTGTTGGTTTTCCTTGTATGTAGAATAAAATAAAACAAATAAAGTAAAATAAAAGGGGCCCCATACGACGAATTTGGCACGGGCCCAACCTTAGCTATAGTTACTGCTTAGCCTTTGATTATTAAATAATTAGAAACATTTTTCGTATAGTTCTAAATAAAAAAATACATAAAATATGCTAAATATAATATATAATTATTATATATAGCCAGCCCAATGTTGTACCCACAATTCATATTTTCTTCACCCTCCATTTATATCAACTTGTCCCCCTCTTGGCCATCGGCTGGCGACGCTCTTGGCTGGTAGTACTGTTTCCCGATCCTATCTTTTCGGACATAATCTAACATATCTAGTTAAAGCTAATTTAGCCGCACGATATGCATCTAAAGTATGCACAAGCTGCATGCTGCTTATTTACATTCTAATGTCAGCCTCTCCGGAAAAATAACACCAGCCGCAGGCCATTCTATATGCTAATGTACCCCTACTAGTTAATACTGTACCATGTACAAGTTTTATCAGAACTTGGCTTTGTCGAGTCTCCAGGGTAAGTGTATAATGTGACACTTATAGCAGTTTGTGCAGTTCCCGTTTTAATTTTAAATTTTACTGCTTATGTGCTGTCTTATCTGTGAACGTTAGTGGATGATAATGTCTGAAGAAGTATACTTTTCGTTGAGGTTCTAATATTATTATAAATATGAAAATTCTTTCCTAAATAGGTATATGCTTAACAGCGGTCAGAGAAAATATATTATAATTCAGGCATATTTATGTAAAAATACATGGGGTTATTATAAATTTACGACGTTTTCGACAACAGTAAATATATTGCAAAATTATGACATTTATATCGTAATTTAATTGATGTGTTTTGTTTTATTTTTTTATCAGATGATGATAATACGAATTGTTGTAGATTGACACATACCTACCTGTAGTTTATAATATAATCTGTATTATCAAATAAATTAATCAAAATATAAATTTATAAATTAGTCAATCAATAATGGCCTTATATTTAAAATTCAAATATGCCAATTATTTTCCAGTGATATAAATTTAATTTAATAATAAACGTTTATTTCAGGCCATGGCCTATATTGTGGTTAATAAAGTACAGAAATGTTGGTAGGTATATACATTTTTTTTTACATTTTAAACGCAGATAACAGGACCGCAGGATAAAGCAGTAACGTATGCGTTTCCAATAGCAACATAACGCTTTGTATAGGTAAATATTGTATCAACCTGAAGCCAATACATACCTATTTTATACCCTTTGCATAAAATAAAATATTAGCGAAGTATCGTCCGTACAACCTTTACATGAGGGTTTCCAGGCTCGCCTACAGCATCTCCAGTAAGGCTTGCAATTATTCGAATATTATCATATAATAATACGAAAATTTCGAATAATTTCTATACAAATTACTATTCAAAATATTCGGATTGCAAGCCCTAATCTCGAGGGGGCAATATCACGCGTTTAGTTAGAATGCTCTAGGTCACCTAGACCTATTAGATACAGCGTAGCGACTAATACAGATAATACGAAGCAGGTTTATTATTTGCTTTGTGGGTTTTTAGTAACCTTGCCAATCATGTGATACCAAAAACAGCTGACTCTTAGGAGGCTAAATAAATTCTTGAAGAAAAGAGGATTAAAAGAGGACTAAATTATTAAAACTAATAAAATTCAAAGTAAAATCTGGCCTATGAAAATATGCCTTAAGGGGCTGACAACAGCTAAATTCTCTCCCTATCTTTTTCAGCGCGAGTGAAAGAAAAACACTGTGTTACGATAAGTATGGGAGCTCATTGCCAATTTTGCAAAATGATAAATTAAAAAAAAACGCATTAATTGCGAAATATAAAACAACGAAGCCTTTAGTATTAGTGTGGTGGAATTTTGTCCTTAGTTACAGACGTATAAGTCATGAAACTAAAGACATACGACTGTTTAAATCTAATTTTAAGATGTAACTTTGGAATTATTTTCTATCGAGCCGATGTCGGCCAATCGTGAATCGGAATTAACGAAGTTCTTCCTAATATAACGAATATTAACATATATTTTTTTTACTTTCTCAAAACAAGTAGTTATAGCTAAAAACTGTTTGAGTAAAGTCAATTTGAAGGTCATCGGGTGTTACCAGCCTCTTAACTAATATATGCATTTGTTTTATTCTAAGAAAAAATATTTAAAAAATGTTTTAAGTATTATGATACTCAATTTTTTTTTCTTTAACATCTATTTATGCTAGTTCTTCTGCAGATTTCGTTTTGATTTATCCACAGTGTATATTCGCGTTTCTTTACTGCAAAATATCTATTATTTCATGTTAAATTGCTTAATTTTGCAAACAGCCATCACCATATTTCTTATAAGCCTCAGCATTAAAATCTCAAAAGTGGCCCAGGGATTCGCATCAACCGAACACGTCTTCGTGAATATTTTAACGTCACGTTTTTTTCGCCGAAAGCTTAAAAACTTAGATTGAACCCGAAAACGCCACTTCTCCGCTTGAATTATTAGTGATATTAGGGTGTTTTTGGGCTGTTTGATGTCTTGAACCGTCGTCAATAACGTTAAATTATGGCTCCATTTTGGTATTATTTGTTTAGCAACGGGGCTGCGTTTCATCTTGTTTGTGGCTGGAATTTGATCAGTCTGGAGTTTACTTGATTAAATATTTTCGTACAAAATAAAAACCAATATATTTTTAAAGCATCTTATGATTTTTACGTAAATGTCTTGTACAAGAAAGTGATCAAAGTATTTATTTACAGTGGTGACGGGATACGCAAGCACGTAAAATTGAGGTATTATTGTGCAAGTTTTGTGATGCAATCAAAGCACTTGTAGTGCAGTCATTGAAGCATTATTGCTCCGAATTTTTTTACTGTGAACCGAATTGCATACAATTTTGGAATTAGGTTCATCTTACCCTTAACTTCAAAAGTGAAAATGATTTGAACTCCGCAACCACCCTGGGGGTGGTTGCCACCCCTTCTCGGGGGTGAATTTTTTTTTTTCAAAATAACCTCGGATATCGATAGAAGGCCTAATTTTAAGCAAAAAATCGTGTATAAAGTTTTTCAAAAAATCCAATACTTTTCAAGTTATTGGCAATTGAAAATTCGCATTTTTTTCACGTTTTTCATCGGTTTTTTGCAAATATCTCCAAAAATATACGTTTTATCGAAAATTTTATAAAAAACAAAATTGTAGCAGGTAAAACAATGAACAATTTGGTTTTTTACAAAGTATTCTAAGTGCAATATTAAGCTAGATATTAAAGATCAAAGCCGTTTTTTATTTTGTCTGAAATTTAATCGATGTGGTCAATGCCATCTAGCGGCGAGCAGATGCATTTTATGCATTCTAATACAATTGGGTTTTGTATTGCTTAAAATAAGCTTCAAAATGAGCACTATTAAAAGTCTTTTGCACGTAAAATAAGTGAGCTGTATTGCAAATAAGGGGAGCATCTAATGTTTTTTTCTTTTAAATCAATGGGTTTCATAAGTGCCATTTCCACCAAAATTAAAATTAATCGTATTCCTCCTAGAATTAACTTTATTATGAAGAGTTTGATAGATAGTATGAGTTTGGCTGCTTCAGGACACATATTTTTCAAAAAAGTCACGATTTAAAAAAAAACAAAATTTCAAATTTTTTAAAAACCCACCTTTTTTTCATAATATCTCAAAAATGACGACAGATACGTATAAAAGTGTATGGATTAAAAATTTTGGTATTTTTCTGAGAAACAATTTGGTTCTTTTGTTTTTTCTGTCAAACAAAAATTGACGGAGATATGATTGTTTAAAGAGCGCGTGGCAGCGCAATCACAGCCTCTCTTAAGCCCTTTAACCCTTCACCATTTTAGAAAAAGGTTTTTTACTATATATTGCAATGAAGGATGTTGTAGCTCTCTTAATTACCTTTACAATGGTTTTTTATAAATTGTGATAGCATGAAAATTGAAGGAGTTATGGTCCTAAACAAACCTGGTAAAAACTTATCATATTTTTTTCTACTTAGTAACTGAAAATTTCGGAGTGTGAATATTTGGAGCAATGTGAAAGTACGCAGTATAATAGAGACCCACAACTATTGTAATGTGTATATATTGAAATGATTCTTGGTTTTGTAAAATGAAAATCCCAGGTTGTGCGACAAGATTTATTAAACATCCCACACTTATATTCAGCATTTGCAGTAAATACCCCTCCACTACACTTCTTTTATATCTTAACTCCCTAATTAATAACAAACAGGGTTTGTGCTTACAATTGGTCAGTATATTCTCGGCTGCGGAATCCCGCGCTAGCTAACGGTTCGGTACCTGGTTACACTACGGCAGGCCTACAGCTGTCGCAGGCCCACGGCGTACCCGTTGAACTCTCGTGCTGGACAACCGGCACGTCGAGCGCCAGCGTCGCCGACAGCCTGCTCGCAGGAACAGCGAGCCACCGTCATGCAGCTTCCATCAGTTTGACGCGACGTGGTCTATAAAGACCATAACTAAACACCTCCTAAGAGGGAATACGAAACCCGCGTATGCCGCTCGCCGTTGTTCCGATGTCAACCTCCGGAGGTGTTAGGCCTTTAGGGACGCTACCGCATGCGGCCCAGCGTCCGCATCATCGCCTGCGCTACCGGCAGGTTACAGTTTTGGGCTAAGCGAAGAAGGATAACACTTTATTCAGTGTCATGGATCGATTCGGAATCGTAGATGACTTTCATATTTCATCAATCTAGAACGAACCATAGACTATAATATTTTTAAATTATTTTTAAATATGTAATCATATATATTTACTGTTTTAATTTAGGGGTAGTTTTAAGGGTAGAAAAGCTTAAGAATATGATAATCATTTTCGAGAGTGTCGAATAATATTTAAATCCTTTTCATTTTATAAAAAAAAAAAATTAACAATTTTTTATCAAGGGGTAGTTTTCAAGGGTTGAAAGGGGGTTAAAAATTTGATAATTATTATAGAGAATATAAAATATTACTTACTCTATACTTACATCTTTTTATGTCATACCAAAGTATTTTTTTGTGATTTTTTCAATTTAGGGGTTGTTTGCAAGGGTTGTAAGATTTTCAAGGGGTTGAAAATGATTTTAATATGAGGTAATTATGTTAGAAAATACTTTACAATTTCACCACTTACTATTAGACATGTTTTTTAGCGATAAAATGGCTCAATGTCAATTTTTCCATTAAGGGGTTGTTTACACCCCTTAAAAATAATAGGCGGAGTTCAGATCATTTTCACTTTTGAAGTTAAGGGTAAGATGAGCCTAATTCCAAAATTTCATGCAAATCGGTTCACAGTAAAAAAATTCGGAGGTAAGACCGTATTTTTCGCTTCAATGACTGCACTATTGGGTGCGTGAATAATAGCGTATAGATAAGGTTTCAGATCCCACGATCTGAAACCTTATCTGATCTGAAGGGACATACAGTTAGGTTGCATGTGAAGATAATTGTTTTCTTCTGTATATCATAATTAGGTATATACAGGGGTATAAAGTGAGGGGACATTTTTAATCAGTTTATAGGGCAGCTACTAGATCCCGTGCTGCTACGCGAAAATGGTCTTAGACCTTTCCTAACATTTTAATTAATTATTATTGCGATTGTTATATTTTCGAAAATTTTACAGTAAAGAGCCGCTCGTCTCCGACTTGTTACTTGTGACAATGAAATCTCAATCAATTAATAACACATGTTTCGCACGTATATCAAAATGTACTGTTTACTGTATATTGCACAGAATCACCAATTTGTTTCAGTATGGATATTCACAAAGCCTTTTCCCTTTACATAAATACAGTTACCATAAATTTGCACCTGAATCAATGGGACTGCATGTACCATAATTCCGTCGATCGGCAAGCGGAATGTCCCGGAAATTGCTCCAAATTGGAGACACCATCGTGCCTCCCTACGGCTTATTCGAATAAGTAAAATATGATAACAATTTGAGCTCATTCTGTGTTTCGAGTTTGGACCACTATGAGTATAAAACAGATAGAGCTGGGATTAAAATGATGTTGGTATGAAATTGTTAACATCTGAATGATATGTTTCTCCATATGCATATTTACACGTATGTATCTGTAACACGCGGCCGCTGCCGAAAGGAAACTGTTTTTTTTATAATAGCTACCTACCTACATATACATATTTGTTTGTCACATAGCTATGCAAAATTGTAGGTATCATGAAGTTTATGATTTTAAACTAGAGTATAATCTTCGGTCATACAGTGAGATCGAAAGAGAACGTTATCTAGGGGACTGTATTTCGTTTTGATTAAGGAGGTAATGACGTCATCAGACAATCAAAACATCAATGGTCAATACATTGTCACCGGAATGTACGAGTATGTTGTATACCGTCCAGGGATTAGTCCAATACTTCCTTGGAATATTTGTACTAGTCCCTGCCAAAGTACCTAGGTTTCCTACAATCTTGTTTTAGTTATCATAAAATATGCCCACTGCCTGGTCAAGGGCCTTTTATTAAAAATTCAAGATTTAACATCCGGTTCAACCGTTTTAGTTGCGTTTGCACACGACATAAAACGATCCAATACGGCTTTTCGTGAACAAAAGATTGGTTTTGAAAAGTGGAGCCACCAAGATTTATGATGTCAAATTTTAGGGGGGGGGGGGAGCTCTTAACATTATCTTGATATCTATATCAGTCAGGCCAACGTTTTCGTATAAATCGGGGATGCTGTATTCATTTGTGGTATCATTTTGACACTGTTTATTGACACAATGTAATGTCAAATCAAAACGTAATATATGGGTGTACTAAAAAAACAGTTGACGATGCAAAAAAATTAAATGGAATAAATCTAATCAAAATGTTTTTTGCGATCGTTTTAGTTTGACATTACATTTTATTATAATGAAAGAATAATAGGGCTCTCTAAAGCACGTTTAATTGTTTCAAGATTCATAATTGTTTATAAGTTATGGATTTTTTTATTGTGAAATAGGGAATTTCAAAATAAGTTATTTTTTTATTTCATGTTTTCGCTTTGGAACGGTGTCAAAACTATATCATAAATGAATTTGGTATCCTATGATTTCTACGAAAACGATACCTTGGCCTAGTAATGATGTAGATATCAGCATAAAGTTGAGAATAAAATATTAAAATTTATATATAAAAACTTGCATCAATAATCTTGGTGGCTCCTCTACTCAAATCCATCCCTGGGTCCTGAGGAAAAGGGTCCATGCCAATGGAAATCTTTTGTTCAAAACAAGCCGTATTTTTCCGCTAGAACTGCCACTATTTAAAACATTAGTTGTCTATCACTATCTATATAACACGAAAGTCTTGTTATATTTTGATGTAAAAATTCAACCAAATAATAACAATATTTCATTCGAAAAAAAAACATACGTCGGCTGCACCTTTAACATAATAAGGTTGTAAGCTATCGCCCGTTTCCAAGTCATTTGCCAAATCGTTACAAGAAGAACGCGAAAGTTCCATTGAAACATGACACCTGTTAGCGAAGTTGGATCAAAGGAGCCTGATATAGGGCCGTGGATTCCCAATGCTTGCCCGATTTTAGGCGTGTCAGAAAATAAACCACGGAAATAAACATTATAGCAAAATGATAAGGAAACTTCACCATACTTGGCCAACATTTTGGGTGAATAATTGATATTTCTTCGGCGTAAGATTATAGTAAAATTATAGCACTTAAATGTTCAGGCATTGTCATGTTTAGTGTGTAAGTTAGTGTTTATATGTAGCTCATACTTCATTATAGCATACCTCAACATAGTTTTAACATAGGTACTTAACACTAGTTTAAAGGAGCGCTGTCTCGCCAACAAACTGTTATCGTAGTTTGGCGAGTAACATAAAATTGTTAAATGTTTTGTACTTTTGATAAATAAATAAAAATAAAAAAAGAGACCATATTCTATTTTAGAAATCAATGCCTGGCAGTTGTAACATCACGAAATCATCATAATCAAATTTAAAAATTTTCACTCGTTTTGATATATTGCAGATTCGACATAATATCGGAGTGGATTTATCATGGCGAGAATGAATTGTAAATAATTGAATAGGTTTCAGAAAGTTTTACAAGGTTTGAAAGATGGCTTAATACGATTCTTTGGTGTTAGAAAATTTTTCAACCACTATCTTAAAATCGACTTAAACAATCGAGACCAAGATAAGGTTAGCTTTTTTGTACTCGTTAAGTGGTTGGAATCACGCTCCGAAGGAAATCTAGAATGTTCCGTTTTGCTTACTTGAAGGATTATTATCGCCAGTCAATTTATGATGTTTTTAGGAACCTACATTTGATTTATACCTGACGTAAGAAAGGGTGGGATTATAATGTAAGGATTTTGAATCGGAGTGTGTTGAATTGTCCAAGTTTCTTTATGTCAGTGTTTCGTTTTTTATTTACATACATAGCATATTTGTGTATTATACTTATCATTTTGTGGACTAGTATGTAGTTGGGAGGAGCGCAAATATGAGCTGGTAGAGCATGCTTTATGGCATTACGTACTTTTTTGTACACCAAGATTTTTCTTGTGTAATGAAGATTAAATAAATTAATATAAATGAGCAAAAATTATCTATACAGAATGGATTACGTTTTTAACAGAAAATAAATTTAATGATTTACATCCACAGAACAAACCAAATTATTTTTAAGTAAGCGAGCGGGAGCGGCGGCGGACGCCCGGGAGCGCCTCAAAGTCACTAAGTATAGTTGTCTCGGCGTCCAGTACGACTTCTCACCACTTGGCGTCGAGACGCTCGGACCTTGGGACAAGGGTGCACTCGGGCTCCACAAGGAGTTCAGTAAACGCCCGAGGGAGGCAACAGGCGACCCTCGCGCGGGCAGCTTTCTCGCACAAAGGATTGCTATTGCAATACAGCGCGGGAATGCTGTCTGCGTGATGGGAACCCTGCCAAAGGGTCCGGGTTTAAGTTTTTAGTTATTTATTTTAAAGTTAGGTTTTTTAGTTTTAGTTAGTTTATTTGAAAATGTAAAAGCATTTAATTATTAACTTTAAAAAAATACATATTAGGACTTAAGAATATCACTAAACTATATACTTATAAAATAAACCCTACAATAAAGTAATCTAAAACTAAAAATCTAAATCTAAAGTTGGCCCCTGTGGCATGGTGCCGAGGATGCTGGCAGTATTTCCTCGCTGGATCGCAATGCTTATTCGTTGAGCGAGGAAGCTGCCAGCTCGTTTATCCCCGGTTACGTTGACCAGCCGTTTAGCCAACTCTCGATATAGTTTCTGTGCTGCTGGGCTCCACGGACCAAGAGTCTCGACTCCAAACGCAACATAGTTGTAGTTGGCGTCGAGACTCCGTCTTTTGAGGGCCTCAGCCGCCTCCGCCGCCGCGCCTGCTTTGTGTGTGGTACCGTGGAGATGGGACGGCGCCAGCGTGTCCATGCAGGTAGCGTCCCACAGGAGCACACGTCCCATCCTCCACGGTATCAGTGACATGCCGTCGGTTCTCTTGCCATCATCTCTGGCTATACCGATAGGCTCCAGTATTGCAGGTACGTTGACGGTGGCAAGAGACCGACGGATTATATCGTTTAAGGCGGCGTGACGCGAGAAGCGGCCCGCGCTACGTTGGCAGGATAGTCCGTGGTGCCCCAGCCGGTCGACGTCATTACCACAGAGGCATTTATGGGGCGCGCATACTGGGACCCCTAAACGCAGCCCGACCGCCAGTCGGAGGGTATTTGCTGCCAAATGGGTACCTGTATTAATAGTAGTTTTAGTTTGATATAGTTCTGAAGTGTTATGTTACGTAATAAAGGTCCTTAAAATACGAGTGTGGTTTTATGTAACGAGCCGCAGGCGAGTTTCATAATAAGATCACACGAGTGTTTTAAGGCCTAATTACGTACAGTTGCATACACTGCTTTATCTACACGCATATTATAAATCCTAAATGATGTGTTCGGAAACCAGTAGAATGACCGCCATTGCACCGCCATGACCAACTCGATTGTGTCGGCGGTCGCGCAGGCGCGTGCCATCGGTCGGGGAGAGCGCGGATCTTCGTAACGTTACCGTGGGTTATGAATTTTCATACGTTTTTACCACACTGTGAGAGATGTTACGTTACTGGTTGCAATAATGGTGGTAATTACATACGGTTTCCGAACGCGGAATAGAGGATTTATGATATTGGTGTAGATAATTTTTTTTTTACGGCATTAGCTTTCTCAGAAAAAAACTAGTACCTACGCCAATTATTGACATTAGGTTGCCAAGCAAACCCCCAGCTCTATTCCAAAAGTCAGGGAAATCACTAGGAAGATGGCACGTTGCGATGATTTCGGTAACCTAAATTGCGACAACTGAATGTTGGAATTTAGAACCACCGATCCAAATAATACTAGGGATACGCAATCAGAAAAATGGCTCCACAATAGTACCGCAAGAACGACTCGTGCGGTACTTTCTTTCACAATCTTATTACGTTATAAGACTGGCAGGTTACAAATTTTGACGAGCCATATTAGTAAATCTTGTTTGATTATGTCCCTCCTTTACATTATTGTTCCAAGGTTAAAACCAATTAAATAAGTATCAGCCAAACTGACTAAAGAATAAAACGGAATATCCACATATTAAAAAATAAATAAAAGGCGCGTGGCACTCGATATGCAATATCGGCACATTCCGAATGCTCTTCAAACTACCGAAAAGCTGCCGGGTCGGTGCGGATACGGTTTTAAGATTTATATCCAACCGAGGAACTTTGTCAGGATACTAACAAATTGAATGTGAAGCGAAGCGACGCCATTTTCAAATTGACGCAGAGGGAGATTTTACTTTATACCACGTCACATACAAACTTATAGCCCGCCTGACAGGAAACGGCCACCGTAGCTTATAGAGACCTGCAACTATAATTATACAAAGTGCAATAAAAATGCTGTTTACCCGTTTAAGGGCATAATTATTATAGTATCGTATTCTAATTATAAAAACTAAGAAAAAATTTTTTCACGCGAAAATGAAGTGTCCCATACAAAAAAAAATTGCGTCCAAAAAAATTTTCTCCTACTTTTTGTTAGTCGCAATACGATAACAATTACGCCCTTAAAAGCATCACCACTATTTTTGTCACACCCTGTATTATCACGAATGACATAATTGTTCATAGACTGATACGTAACAAGGTGGTTGAATCGTATTAACGATAATAAACCAGCCAAGTGCGAGTCGGACTTGCGCACCGATGGTTCCGTACAAACCTTTACAACTTAAAGGTATTATAGACCTGAGTATTTGATATGAATTTAAAATTATTAAAAATATTTTTATTATATTACGTAACTAAAAATTAACGGGTTTCGCAATTTTTACTTTATCTGTGCTATAAGACGTTGCTTCGTACGAATTTTCAAGATTCTGAGTTCACGGGAAGTACCCTGTAGGTTTTGATTCCCTTGCGAGTTTCGAAAATTTGCGGAAATTTTCGGCATACACGGCTGTATCTTTTGATTGCGTTGGCTTAGAAGTTTGAATTTTTCACAGCTCCAAGAGACGGTAGACCTGAGTATTTGATATAAATTTCAGCTTGATACCTTCACGCGTTCCTGAGAAAAGGTTCTTGACAGACAGACAGACGGACGGACGGACGGACAACCAAGTGATCCTATAAGGGTTCCGTTTTTTTCCTTTCTAGGTACGGAACCCTAAAAACAACTAAGTACATGGCGGACCACGCATAATGTAGGGTTCCGTACCTATTATGTAATTTTTTAGTCAAAATTAAATGTTTGAACCAAGAATCAAATAAAGTGAAAGCCAGAACGAAGTAATAATGTAGAAATAGTTGGTAATTAAATAACAATTTCACAAAAAAACGTCATTCGGTTTAGCTGAAAAATCTACGATCACTGTTTATACCTAAGGCTAACTTATGTAACTATAAATATTTAATGTAACGCCGTCAGCCTCATGGGTACCTAAGCTGCTTTCTACGACTATCCAAGACTATTACAACTAACGGAAAGGAGAAATCCATAAATTTTGCTTTTCGTTATGGTATTTTTTCTGTGACATTCGCTCATATTGCGGCATGACGTATGGAACATGATTTTGCAAATGCTTTTGCCCCTTTTACAACCTACCTACATAAAAAGAATTCGATATCGTGTTTCACAAATAAACCTTTAACGTATTATCCACTCTACGTAAAGCGATGGTAGCCTGGTGGTAATACGTCCGACTTTCAACCCGGAGGTCGCGGGTTCAAACCTCGGCTCGTACCACTGAGTTTTTCGGAACTTATGTACGGAGTATCATTTGATATTTACCAGTCGCTTTTCGGTGAAGGAATAAAATGTAGTGCCTAATGCCTACACCAATTCATGGGATTAGGTAGTCAAGCGGACCCCAAGCCGGGACAGACGCTAGGAGGAAGAAAAATTTACGGTATTTTTGCTGTGAGATTCACTCATATTGCGGCATGACCTATGGAATATGATTTTGCAAATGCTTTTGCCCCTTTTACAACCTACCTATATAAAGACAATTCAGCGAAATCTGTTTTTTACCGTGATTCACAAAAAAAACTTTAACGTGTAATCCACTCTAGTTTTACACATCCTTAATCAAACACGTTTGTAAAACCAATTAAGAGTGGCGATGCGGAAAATATACGTTTTGTATACAACCCTTTTAAAACTGGTAAAACTTCGACTTTTAACACGGGTTGGGCCCAAAAGGTATTAAACATTATTAATTAATCTTACAAACGGAAACCACGTATAAGTTTCGTTTAAATTTAGACCTTATTGCGTAAGAAAAGAGGTTAATATTTGAATGAATTGTCTAATGCTTGTTACAACTTATGCGTATTGGACAAAAGTGGGTAAAAGAAAAGGTTCGTTATAGAGGACATTGTGGTGGGTATTTAATTAAGAAAACTTCGCTTTCTATTCAAATTGCACAAAATTTTTCGAAGGTAAAAAGTTTTACAAACGGACTGATGTTACCTTTAATTTGTTTTTTGTTATGAAATAATTATACAATAATTAATTCAAGAATGGCAGCAAAAAGCGTTAAGCTTAAAGGAAATTTTAAACAAAACATGTTTATTAAAAAAATACGTTTTGAATCTAAACACAGATTCCCCAACGTAAAAAAAGGATTGAAACCAAGAATCAAATAAAATCAAAGCCAGTTAGAACGAAGTATTTAATAATGTAAAGATGGTTGGTAATTAAAAAACCAATTTCATAAAAAAACGTCATTGCACCGGTTTTGCTGAAAAATCTACGATCACTGCTAACTTATGTTACTATAACTAAGGCTAACTTTTGTTACTCTAACTAAGACTAACTTATGTAACTATAACTATCTAAAGCACAATATTTTTGAATAAGTTTGACCGCTATGTGTGTCTGCCTGAGGCACTGTAGCGCTAAAACGACTGAACCGAATTAAATGCGGCTTTATATTTGTAAGCAAGTTTCCTTGCGAGTGATCTTATACATATTTTATCAAAATCGGTTCGGACGTTTCGGGAGTTTTCCTATATTTTTAATGTATAATAATTATAAAACAGTGGCGTTACCTAGAAGCACAGCCTTGAAAGAAGAAACTTGAAATTTCGAACTATATTCCTAATTAATATTATTAATAATAATAATAATTAAAAAAAAAAAAAAATGACGCCGTCAAAGTCAGTCGTGATTTTTCTGATTTCCGAATATTTTTGATAAAATTATGTTTTACGGGCATTTATACATCTGTTTTTATACGATTATTTGCGGAAAAGTTGCCCGCCACTTAAATGAATGTTGCGCAGGGCGTATGTAATCGCAAATATGGTTACAACACGTAAACAGAATCCCGGACATTAAACGTCAAACAAGGAAAAGGAAGGAAATGATTACGAGAAGTAAATCACGACAGCAGCAAGCGTCCCCACCAAACGCACGCCCACCATCCTCGCCCGCCTCGTCAGTCTCCTCACCATCGTTGTCGGGCAATGAGTTCGCTACTGTGCCCGACACCAGCGAGTCGAGCGACGAGTGCGGGCCGCCGCCGCCGCCGCCACGACCACCTGCGCGACGAGGACGGCCACCGCTGCCGGCACGCTTGGGGCCTGCGGGACAACCTGTCCCGCCCAGGGCCCCCGCTGCCGGTGGTATAGTGCGTCGCATGAGATGGACTTCATCCATGAATGAAAACGTCATGCGCGCCTATTATGGGGCTACAGAGGGGGGAACTAATCTGTGCGCGTATCGTGACCGGATACTTCCTCTGTTTCAGGCCCTTGAACCAACCATTGACACGACTGCGCAGCGGTTGTCGGATCAGGTGCGCGTCATTCAGCGGCTAAAGCGGTTGGATGACGCGACACTTGATCGGCTTCGCCTGGAGACTCTCTCTGTTCGCGCGACCACCACCTCGGCGCGGGATCCGCTCGCCACGTCGCCGGATCCGATGCCTGCACCCAACTTGGCATCGGGGGCACCGCGGGTTGATCCCAGTGCCGATGAGGAGGGGATCGCGAATCAGAGTGTGAGTAGTTCAGCCAATGAGCAACTGAGGAGGACTTTGGAAGAGGCAATTACGCAGTATCGCTCCACAAACATCCCTAGGCCACGATTACCACGCTTGCCTATGAATAGACGCAATCTAGCGTTAATGGCAGTCCTAAATGATTTGCTAGATCCATTCCTGCGGACTAGTAAAGACTTAGATGATACGCACTCGATAATGTACTGCGGAGCCATCGCGGCGTGCCGTGTTGCTCGAGTCAAGTTTCCGGACGCTGAACGTGCACCTAGGACCGCCGGGGGTGTCCCCGCATGGCAGGTGCGGATCGAGCGTCGTATCAACTCATTTAGGACTCTCATTGCAAAGCTGATCTGCTTCAGGGGGGGCAATAACCGCCCCCGAGTAATGCGCTTTGTGCACCAGGCGTTCGCGGGGACGGATATCAAGCCTCGCGACTACATGGCCAACGTCGTAGAGCGCATCGACTTTCTGAAGCAGAAAGTTTATGCATGGGCAAGCCGTATTCGCCGTTACAGAGAGCGTGTGGACCGATTCAAGCAGAATCGTCTTTTCCAAAGTGACCAAAGGAAGGTATACCGAAAGTGGGAGGAAACCGACCCCCGTGTGTCCGACGTGCGACTGCCGGATGCTACTGCCATGACTAATTTCTGGCGTAGCATCTGGTCAGCGCCCGTTGAACACACGGAGGGCGAGTGGATGAGTGTTGTTGAACGTGAGTGCGAGTCCATCGAACCAATGGGGGCTATCACCATCAGCCCCGACGACGTAAGTTGCGCGATCCGTACGGCCCAGAACTGGAAAAGTCCTGGCCCGGATGGGTTGCACAACTTCTGGCTAAAATGGTTTCGGTGCTCGCACTCGCGGCTGGCAACGCAATTTCAACAAGCCCTTGAACTTGGCTCCCTCCCGCCTTCCTTAACAACTGGTGTAACCTTCCTGCTCTATAAGTCCGATAGTACCACGGAAGCGAAGAACTACCGACCCATCACGTGCTTGCCTACGCTCTACAAGCTTCTTACATCCATTTTGAGAGCAAAAATAAACGCGCACATGGTCGCAAACAACATTTTGGTCTCCGCTCAAAATGGATGTAAGGTTGGGTCCCGTGGTACTAAAGAGCTCCTCCTCATAGACATGACCATTTGCCAACGAGTCCGGCGGAACAGGGGGGCCCTCTCGGCCGCTTGGATTGACTACAAGAAGGCCTATGATTCGGTGCCTCATTCATGGCTGGAGAGGATCTTAGAGCTGTATAAAATTGATGCAGCTTTGAGGTCCTTCCTTGGCGCGTGTATGAGGCAGTGGACCACAGTCCTTCGTCAACCAGGAGGCGGGGATGACCCCCCTGGCCCGCAGGACTTTATAAGGATCGAGCGAGGAATATTTCAGGGCGACAGTCTGAGTCCCCTGTGGTTCTGCCTAGCTCTAAATCCGCTCAGCAATCTGCTGAAGGATTCAGGGCTAGGTTGCCGGCTTCGGAGAGAGGGTGAAGTCATATCTCACCTTCTGTACATGGACGATCTCAAGTTATTTGCACCAAATAATCGAGACTTGTTGGAACTACTGAAGACCACTAAAGTGTTCAGTAGTTCCATCAAGATGGAGTTTGGTGTTGATAAATGTGCGGTTATGCATGTACAGCGGGGGAAAGTAGTAAATTCAACAAATATACAGCTTTCTGAGACAATGACGTTCAGATCTATCTCTGAATCAGAAACCTACAAATACCTTGGTATGTCACAGTCTTTGGGCATTGAGGATGTGGGTATTAAACAGGCGTTGAAGGAGCGCTTCTTTGGTCGGCTGACAAAAGTACTTAATAGTCTTCTGTCAGGTGGCAACAAGGTGCGCGCCTTCAATGCCTGGGTAATGCCCCTACTCACATACTCCTTTGGCATACTAAGGTGGACACAGACCGAGCTGGATGCCCTGGATCGGAGAGTCCGTCTATTGCTCACCACACACCGTATGCTTCACCCACGCTCGTCTGTTATGAGATTGTACATCCCACGGAAGTGTGGAGGTCGCGGCTTTTTAAACGCCAAAAATCTCCACAACCGTGAGGTGTACAATCTCAGGAATTATTTCCTTAACAACGAGTGTGAGATGCATCGTGATGTGGTGGCTGTAGATAAGGGTCTCACGCCGCTCTCCTTGGCAAACAAGAACTGGCGCAAACCTGTGGTGCTAAGCACCGAGGATCGCAGGGCGGTATGGAAGAGCAAGGAGCTACACGGGCGGTTCTACAGGGCCCTCACGGGACCCGACGTAGACCTGCTCGCGTCGGTGAACTGGTTACGATTCGGGGACCTCTTCGGAGAAACCGAAGGTTTTGCCTGTGCAATTGCGGACGAAGTTATCATGACGAATAACTACCGGAAATATATCCTGAAGGACGGTACGGTCGACATTTGTCGGGCATGCCGCCGTCCCGGAGAGTCACTCAGGCATATCATCTCCGGTTGTTCTCATCTTGCTAACGGCGAGTACTTGCACAGACATAACCTCGTAGCCAGGATTATACACCAGCAGCTTGCTCTCCTATACGGTCTTGTGGACCACGAAGTGCCGTACTACAAGTACACACCTGCGCCAGTTCTCGAAAATGGTCGTGCCACGCTCTATTGGGATCGATCTATTATCACGGACAGGACTATTGTAGCCAATAGGCCTGATATCGTGGTAATAGATCGACCGCAACGCCGGGCCATGCTCGTCGACATCACCGTCCCATGTGACGAGAACCTCGTGAAGGCCGAGAAGGACAAGTCCAGCAAGTACCTAGACTTGGCTCACGAGGTAACCGCCATGTGGGAGGTCGATTCGGCGATCATTGTGCCGATAGTTGTCTCTGCGAACGGTCTCATAGCGAAGAGTCTCGACCAACATCTTGAGAGACTTTCGCTACGGGGTTGTGGTTGGATTAAGGGTCAGATTCAGAAGGCGGTAATCTTGGACACGGCGCGCATAGTCCGACGGTTCCTCACTCTGCGGCCCTAACCACCGGCAGCCTGGGCCTTGCTCCGCTGCCGGCGGCACCCTAGGTTAGGTTTTTATAATGTTTTTATTGTTTTTGTATGTTTTAGATGTATTTTTATATTTTATTTTGTAAAAATATTATAAAAACTAACCTGAGACAAAAAATAAATAAAGATAATAATAATAATAATAATAAATACTCTTTATTGCACACCTCATACAGTTACAAGCACAAATTTTACAATTAGATAAATTTAGGTAGATGTAACAACAGGCGGTCTTATCGCTAATGAGCGATTTCTTCCAGACAACCTTTGGGTAGTGGAGACTAGAGAAAAACAATAAGCAGTAGGTGGTGCATAGAAACAAAAGAGACGAAATAGATAACACAGCACATTCATATGAATATACATACTTAAATAAATACAAAATAAACATACATATACGTACATATATACATATATAATACACACAATAAGAAACAACAGTGTCAACTTAAAAACCTAAGGAAGAGATAAATAGTATTCCTTAAGTTGGGATTTAAAGCTACCAATAGATTGCGCGCGTTTAATGTTGAGAGGGAGAGAATTCCACAAACGAACGGCCTGGAACGTAAATGAGCAATTATAAAATTTGGAAGATGAAGATGGCACTTTTAGGAGCAATTTTTGAGAGGATCTAATAGAATTAAGATAAGAGAAACGCTCTTTGAGGTAGCGGGGAGTTGCAGGGTTAAAAAGTATAGAAAAGAGTAAAGAAAGTATGTGAGAGTTACGGCGGTGACGGATAGGGAGCCATTTGAGTTGAGAACGAAAACTAGAAACATGGTCGAATTTGCGTAATCCGAAAATGAACCGAATGCAGGCATTTTGAATACGCTCAAGCTTATTAAGTTGCTCCTCGGTTAGGTCTAAATAGGAGATATCTGCATAATCAAGAATGGGGAGACGTAACGACTGAGCAAGCGCAATTTTAGTAGCATTTGGCAGGAAATTCCGGAGCCGTCTGAGAGACCCTATGGCAGCAAACATCTTCCTGCTCACTTCACTCACCTGAGGCACCCATGATAGACAACGATCCATGATTACGCCAAGATTTTTCACTTGGTTGGAAAAAGGAATTTGGATACCATCGAAGACTATCGGAGGGAGCCTGAGAAAGTCAATTTTGGAGATTTGTTTAGCGCTACCCATCACAATTACCTGTGACTTTAGGGGGTTTACTTTTAAACCGTAATTTTGACTCCAATTTGATATGCGGAGCAGATCAAGATTCGTGGCTTCTATAACTGAATTGAGATCGCTATGCATACCCTGCGAATATATTTGAAGGTCGTCGGCATAGAGGTGATACGAAGAGGAGAGATCAAGAGTTATGGAATTAATGAAGATAGAAAATAAAAGAGGAGACAGCACACCACCCTGTGGAACACCAGCTGATGATTAATATCCGCAGTCCGCATCAAAAGTAATTAACTGGTGTGATCTTAACATGCTCTTTGTGGTTTTGACAATAATTTCAATGCTAAAATCATTTTCAACAACGTTGCTTCTTGCAAGGAACTTGTGTTTTTCGAAATCACTCATTCCTCAAACTTACTCCTGCACGATAGAAACAACCGTTACAAAGTCAAATCCAATCTCCCAGGAATATAAATTTAATGCTTCCATAAAATAATATTATCTCTACGCTTGACAAATCCTTTGGCAAGTCCTCTGCTCTGCAAGTGACATACGATATGCGCGTGAAAATAAAATGTTGCAAATAAAATTCAACTTTGATATCTTTAAAGGGGTTTAAATAACTTTTCAATGCTTTAGGAACGGTTAGAGTGCAGTTTATTAGTTTCTGTATGTTGGCTAGTTTCAACTTTAATATGTTTTTATTTTTTTATAAAAAAAATATACAAGCTAAATGTTTGAAAAGCTTTATAGCTGGTATGCGAGAAATGTCAGTAAAACTGTTCGACGTGCTGATTAATTTTGATGTAAGTATGTACATAACTATCCTACAAACATTATAAAGGAAACTAATAATTATTGTTCTTTTCTATGGTTTTTATTTCACTTTAACAATACTATATTTTGTAATGTAAATCAATACCTCTCCAATTAACTGACCAAGGGCGGGTTTAAATCCAGCAAGCTGTACCCGCACCTTTTTCATTACATGATTTTAATTAAATATGATTCATATCCTTAAATTGTTACCTAACTTTTCATAACTAACATGGACTACTTACTTGCCTAACCTCGATACCTTAAGAACAACAATAAAAAGTAATGAAATAAACGCATTTGTATTTGTATTGTATAAATGTGGAAAACAATATTGAGGTTTTTTTTAGGGACAAGAGCGATTCAAAATATGTCTTAACACTTTCGCTGGATAGAAATAGTACATTACTTACCAAGGGCTGTAAAAGAAAGAAAGGCCGAAATCGCAGGTATTTGTAACCCGAGCCGCAGGCGAGGGTTGTAAATATGCGATAGAGGGCTTTCTTTTTTACTGCCCGTGGTGAGTACACAATTTTACGTCTCCTCCTGGGCATAATGCGAGTTTTACCGTACGCGTAGCGTGCGATAAAACTCACATTATAGCTAGGTGTGACGTAAACTATATAAAATTTATAACCATTTTTTTACATCTCGCATGGAACTTAGCGATTACTTTTTTATTATAAAAACTACAATTATAAATGACGGCCGCTCAGTGCCATACAATATTCGCGTAACATCTTAATCGAAATTCAAACCAGCGAAATCGAAATTAGTGTAAATTAACATTGAGTGATCTTATTAGCTGTGATTTCTCTAGGGAGAAATGTGTCGATATAATTTGCTCCAGTTACGATAAGAGACAAATTAGTTTTAACGGTAGCTTATGAAATGACATGGCAATGATACAACTAGAGTTGTGCCGCTCTCGCTTGAGAATATTTTTCATAATATTCTTATTCTGTGATCTATTCAGTAAAATATCCGTTCCAAACTATTATTACGCCAGTATTCCACCGCATCAAGAGGCCATCATTTATCTCCGCCGCCGACGGTGACAGTTCCTTTAACTTATCTATATAAGCTCGATGGTTTTCCAGGTTCGGAATGGAAATCTTGACTTTTGAGAATTGATGGTAGTTTAACAGTTAATTTGAAGTAATGTTTAAGGTTTTGGAGTGTACTTAGGCATAGTGAGGTGTACTGATTTAAACGAACACGATTTTCACTCATTATTTTGATAAAAACGGGACTTATATTAGGAAAATTAGGAGGTATAGGATCTTCAACCAGAATGAGGGACAGGGGATCTCGTCTTCGTGGAATCCAGTGATCAGAAAATATAAGCGTGAAAATACTTGCATTTCCAAAGTTCCAAACCATTGGATGTCGTGAGTGTTGTGTGTAGGCAAAGTCATAACTGATAACCCTAGCGTGAATCTGCATAATCGAGACCAAGTGCGGGTAGTTCGGAAAACCCGCGCAGGTAGGAGATGCTGTTGCGATTCCTCGCCAGTCTCCCTGCGACTTCGAGAGTTACGACACGCTCGATACGTCAGGGAAATAATAAAAGTTAGTGTACGCGATTTAGTCCCGTTTTTGTCAAAATAATAGTGAGGTGTTCTTCACACGCTTTTATTATCCAATAAAGTCGTAACTAAGATCGTTTCCAACATCGCTGACTATAAATAATTTTCTAGTGTTGTTTTTTTTTTTTTATACTACGACGGTGGCAAACAAGCATACGGCCCACCTGATGGTAAGCAGTTACCGTAGCCTATGGACGCCTGCAACCCCAGAGGATTCACATGCGCGTTGCGTACCCTTTAGGTACCTATTCACTCCTTTTTTGAAGAACCTCATACTGTAGCCCGCTGGGAAAACCTCGGCAGGGAGTTCATTCCACAGCCGCAGCGTTCGTGGGAGGAAATTCCTCTTGAACCGTACTGTGCGCAACCCTTTGGGCTTTGGGTTATTAGAATAATTTTATACAAAAAAGAACCGACTTTACTTAGACTCCATATTTCCAAAAGCAAATGGACCTATAATATTTGAAGAGTTCCCTCGATTTCTCCAGGATCCCATCATCAGATCCTGACCTAGAGACAATGGGACCAACTGGGAAGTATAACAAAATCTTTCAAACAAAAAAATAATTTTCAAATCGGTCCAGCCGTCTTCGAATAACTAATCGGTGAACATACATAAAAAAATTGCAACAAAGATCCCGACGAATTAAGAATCTCCTCCTTAGAAATCTTGAAGTCAGTTGAAAAGGCACATTTTGAACACAAAAACATGGTTAGCTAATGGAGGAATCTTCGTGTTCCATGGAATATATTTAACTTGCATATCTTTGCCACTCTGAGTTGTTGTTCTTATTAATAGCATTTGTGTCATAATGGACCATAGACTAATTAACCCAAGACCCCGCATAGCCGGGGGAACCCCGCTGCCAGGCTTGAGGTAATACACTAATTATTGGAAGTGACAGTAAACTTAGTACGTCTCCATGGCAACCATTAATGTCTGACTCTCTCGTACGCCCCACGGAACAATCGCCCATTCCCTGTCTAGCATTGCGTGTTCCCCTCCCGCACCCCTTCTTTTTGGCAGCTTAGGTTTCAAAGAAATAACACACTAAGCGGAGTATAGAGATATCTTGTATATGTAATGGACTAAGAGCTGGCCACGTCAGATATGACACAACAATGAGAGCAACAAAACCCGTCTGGTTAGATTGCTATACTATCCTTATTGCTAGATCTAGGGATCTGGCAGCTTTTAATGGGTGGAGGTCAGAGTGACAGACTAGCAAAATTTTTGAATTGGAAAATAATATTTAATACCAAAATATGTAAAAACTGCCAAAGTTGTCTCAGGTATAATGGACAGGGTCTTTATTTTAACATTAGAACAAAAAACATTGCGTATTAATTCGCAAATAGAAATAGTAGGCGACAAACTATGTTTTACATTATACGTCTGTACCGGGCGATGGGAGGTGTTGGAGAAATAAAAATACACCGTTCATGCAGATAGGTAGTGCAAGACAATGTATTGATAATAAAAACCGATTCGCATTGATTTTAGGACCGGTAACGCCATCTGTTCGCTACTATGCGAATTATAAATACTATTGTGAAGTTAACATGAACAATCAAACGTTTTAACTATCTTAGCGACATAGTAGATGGCTTAAACATTAATAATAATTCATCTAAATTGAACATACTCCCCCGGAAAGGACGTAGTCCTTTAAACAGGGTAAAACACATAATTTAGTTTCAGATCTTTGTATAACACCAGAAATTGTCTGTATCTCATAAGTCCGAGTTAAGCCACTAGGGCCTGAATATTTTCCATAGGGATCGTTGGTCTTTGACCAATACTAGATCGCATGTGTCCATGATCTTTGGTAATACGATTCCACTCAGGAGGTTGTTGAAGCCGGGCTAAGAATTCTTTTTGCTTCTGCCTCCAGAAATCTTGCAACTTCTTTTGCGTTAACTGCTCGTATTTTGAACGTAAATACATCACCATCAGCTGCGGACCGCCATGAAGAGTGCTGCTGTGAGCTTCTGCTGAAAGAAGAGGTAACAGAGCATTGTCCTTCGTTATTAGTATGGTGTGTTTCTGTTGGTCTCCTATATCAGCATGGCGTAGTCTGCCGCCAACTCTCAACACACCCTTTGGATCTAAAAAGGGGGTGAGTGACAACAAACGACTTTTTCTTTTCAGCTGCCTCTTACTCTTTAAATCTTCTATTTCGTCTTGAAATTCGATTTCATGGGAGCGTCTTAAGCAAATGGTAAGTGCTTCGTCTTTATGTTCAGTCGTCAGGTAAGTTGGTAAGTGTTCTTTATTTTCTCTCTTCCTTTTCAGGTGCAGCATCCATCTACGACAGTATGCGATGACCCTCACCAGTTTCCCGAGCGACGAGTATTTACACATCAGGGTAAGTACTAAATACTTATCAGTTTCTTTACTTGTAGTAACTAACGTTTTGATAACTTTTCTGCATTCTAAGTCTGTTTCAGGTACTTCGGTTTCAGGCAGTTCTATGGCTGGTTCTTTGAGAAATGCTGGTCCATTCCACCAGAGTGTATTCGTCAACAGCTTTTTCGGCATAACTCCTCACGATGCAGGGTCCGCTGGATTGTGTTTAGTATTGACATAATACGACCCGTTTATCTCGTTAATTTTCTTTATCTCCGTAACTCTATTCTTGACAAATAGAGTCCACCGACCTGGGTCTCCTTTTATCCAGGAAAGTACAACTATGCTGTCAGACCAGGCAAATACTTGATGCTTTTGTACTTTTAATATGCTCACAACATACTTGTATTTGCCCATCTTTGTCCGTGGCTCTGACATATATTACAGCAGCATAAGCACTCATCGAGGCGTCAGAAAATCCATGAAATTCAATCGAACTTCTGTCTGCATTGGTATGTATCCAGCGATTTATCTTTACTTCTGTCAACGCGGGAATCTCATTCCTAAATTTTAGCCGATCTTTCTTAACATCTTCTGCAAGCTCTTTTTCCCAACCCTCTCCAAGTGTCCATAATTTCTGCATGAAAGTTTTAGCGATAAGCACAGGATCCAGCCAACCCATAGCATCAAACAGTAAAACTATTTCTGCTAAAACATTCGTCTTGGTGACAGGTTGTTCAGGTAAGTCTTTCATGTTATTTGTTATTTGTAATTTATCTTCTTTAGTGTTCCAAATTATACCCAATGTCTTAATACTGTCTCTTCCATCTCTTCTCGTTAGGCATTTGGTGATCGTTTTACAGGATCTATATCTCGCAATAATGTCTCCCTATTTGAACTCCAGTTTTGAAGTTCAAATTCATCCCTTTTGAGAATTGCTGTGATTTCTCTCTGATTCGTTTTAGCTTTATCTTCTGTTTCATGATCCAACAAGACATCGTCCACAGTGTACTGCGGAAGGTACACGCAATTCTCGGGTATCTCTTCACTATCTATCTTTCACATGTGTTTCAGATCTAAACACTCTTGTAACACTTCGTTGTAATCTTTCTCCATCCATCCATCTCTTTACTTCTACTTCCTCTCTCGAGTCACGTGGTAACAAAGGGGATTCTTCTCTAAATGGCAACGTGACCACGTGACTAACATCTTCTCTTCTTTTATGTGTCTCATAAATGTTTTCTGCCTTCTCTTTGTCTGAGGTTAGTGTAGGTCTCTCTTTCTCATCTTCTGTGGTTTCTAACTCCCAGGACTTCCTCAGCATGTTGTTAAGATCAACATTAAGGTACATGCTGACGATGTTTTTAGTGGCAGTGTGATCTGTCCTCGCTTTTCCCGAAACTATCCACCCCAGGTGTGTGTCTTGTGCTATAGGTGTTCCTGAGGGGCCTTTAATCACTCCAGGTTTTATAATTTCACTCCAAACTTCGACTCCTAAAAGCAAGTCGATGTGACCTGGTGTGTGACATGTTGGATCTGCGAGGCACAACTTCTCGATATGTCTCCAATCTTCAATCTTCACTTCATTTTCCGGCATCATGTCGGTAAGGTGACGGACAATATAAGCAGTAGCCTTCATCTTCATTTCAGGCTCGATTCTTGATGAGAACACTATTTCAGCTTCATACTCAAGTGTCGCCTTCATTTTTTCAACTCCTGTAATGTGCCCACTGATTGGTGTACAACGTACGCAAAGCTTACGTGCGGCTGCCTCAGTCAGAAAAGATTCTTCTGAGCAAGGGTCTAACATCGCCCTCATCAAGTGTTTTTCTCCGTCTACAGCGTATACTTGAACTAATGCAGTTGGCAACATCGCCGGGGACTCACGCGGCGATGTTGCCAACTGCATACTAATGCAGCACTGCTCACTAGAGCACCACAGCAAGGTGAGCAACAAAACTCTTTTTATTTTTATCTTCTTTTTCTTCCTTGATATCTTCTTTTTCCACCTTGATCCCTTCTTTATCTTCTAGACGCAGTGGTCTGCGACTGCGGGCTCCACGTGCTGTGCAGTAGAGAGTGATGCTTTCTCCCACAACGGCGGCAAGATGATCGATGTTTACAAAACTTGATTGAATGGCCCGGTACTAGGCAATTAAAACAAAGCCGCCAGCCTTGCACATATTCCACTCTCTTATCTACTGCGAGCTTCGTAAATTCCTTACAAGTGTATAATAAATGGTCTTGGTTGCAAAAAATGCATTTCTGTTCGCTTTTATTCAAATGAAAACTTCTTTTGTTTACAGGTGCACTCGACGACGGGGTTTGAATAATTTCCAAGACTCGAAATCTTTTTTCTAGGAACTTGTTTAACATGTCTAATGTTGGTAATTCACTTATATCTAGGGACCCAATCTCGAGTTTCCATTCTTTGTGTGATTCTGAATCAAATTTATTGACAGTTAAATGAATTACCAGTGTATCCCACGTGTCCACTTGAATGTCTTGATTTTTCAATTTATTTAAACATTCACTTGTGGTGTCCAATAATTCTCTTAACCCTTTCGACGCTCCCGTAGTTAATTTTCGCTGATTTACTAATCGTGACAAAATGGTGTTTACTATTATTCGTTTGTTATTATATCTTTTCAATAAAATATTCCATGCCATGTCGTAGTTACTCTCGCTGATAGGTATATGCTTAAGTAATTGTTCCGCGTCTCCTGATAAACAACATTTCAAATAATGCATTTTTTGCACTTTATTGAGTGTGGTTTTATTGTGTATTAGCGATGTATACATATCGTGAAACGAAGTCTACTCGTGATAACTGCCTGAGTACTGAGGAATATTTATTTTGGGCAAACGGACTTCATCACTTACACTAGTCGCAGTTGGAGGGTTATGTAAACTCGATGTACTTTCTCCACTTCTTGACTTCAAACTCGATAACAAATCCATCATATCTGACCGCAATTCGATGTATTGTTCTTCTACTTCCGCAAAATAATCCTTTGTAAAGTATTCATACTGTGTGCGATCTTTTTTAGGTACTAACTTCAACATTTCCAGGTGATTGCTGTGAAATTGCGTCCAATATTCGGTAAATATTTCCATTCAAAGTTGTACATAACCACTGGTCAGTCTTTGTTTTGGCGATTTCTTATAATTTGTTATTGTTTTTGCCAACAACGCGTACACATTTTCTTGTTCCTTTATATATTCGTCCATAATGAAGATAAACACACACCAACGTTTGTATACACTTATAAGGTCTATTTAATACTTTTTATAAAGTCTTTTCACTTTAATTTCTTCTTAATTCCATTTAAATTGGTAAAACGTAAACAACAATTGAGGTTAAATTTCGATGTCACACTAATATAGTTCTTATATCCGTTCGGTAAGGGGCACTTTTGTACCGGCAGCGATGGGAGGTGTGGGAAAATTAAAGTGAACCGTTCATGCAAATAGGTAGTGCAAGACAATGTATTGATAATAACAACCGATTCGCATTGATTTTAGGACCGGTAACGCCATCTGTTCGCTACTATGCGAATTATACATACTATTCTGAAGTTAACATGAACAATCAAACGTTTTAACTATCTTAGCGACATAGTAGATGGCTTAAACATTAATAATAATTTATCTAACTTGAACAACGTCGTTTTGGACTACTTTCCTCCATCAAAAAGTTTAAACAATGGTATTATCTAATTATTTACATAATTTCTAATAATACTGCATTAAAACCAGAGCTTCAGGATTTGTATTCTAAAAGTGGTTTGCATTCTTTGACCTCCACCACTTTACAGCTGCCAGATGTCCGGATCTAGAAATAAGCATAGTATAGCAAACTAACAAGAGGGGTTTCGTCGCTCTCATTCTCATTGGCTAGGTCTATAATGAAGGTAGTTAGCGATGACATATTTTTGAGAATTAAATCCATTATTAGCAAAACATTCATTTTAACAAAAAAGAACGGTTCCCTCTAAAGAGCTTTCTTTTAAATCCAAAGAGCTAGTAAGTAAGATAAATCCAAAACGACTCCCTGTATTAATCAGCCCTGCTAGCATGACTAGCGTTGCCGCGCTAAAATAAGAATACGGCACCAGAGAGCATAGTGCTAATACTTCACCGGTAATTCATCTAAATGTGTATTTAGTGCGTACAATCCTAGTGTTTACGGCGACTCGTCGTCTCTACAAGGTTCGTTGGGATCGAAGTGAACTTCCTAACTCCACAGCATGATACTCGTATTATGACACCTATAAATTAATGTAAATGTGAATTTAGCGCATAGACTATACCTCCAGAAGAGTCCGCATAAATAAATGTTAACAAATACTTGTAAAATTTTGTCTTATGTTGCCGCGATGAGTGTTCATTATGCCTACTACGAGCGCTGTACAGTACTCGAAACGTTAGGAGATTTAAAATAAGTGATAACACGCTACACAACAACTATAATAAAATACTCGTAAAGTACATTTTTTAAATTCAAGACAGTAATCTGGCAGCACCTGCCATACATTGTAAACCATTATGCAAGAGTTGTCAGATTACTGTCTTGAATTAAAAATACTACTTTAGTAATTTTATAATCGCCCTTAGATGAATACGAGTTCACAAGATAACAGATTATTGGTATTAGGTTACATAAAATCATTGTACAGGCCTGTGTTACACTGCTGGTTGTGTTGTTGCCACGCCGAATAAGGCAAATATGTACCTACAGTCAATATCAAAGAACGTCGACTGTGTGTCAGAATATTGGGATATATCTTAAGTAAGAAGCGCTTAGAGTTGGGATCTAGCTGCAATCACGGTGCTAAGTGGTCTTCAGCACCCCTATTCGACCAAACTGTGTCAAGTAAATATCCAGGCGATACCACTACTTATTTAACACTAGTACTAAAAAGTGTCAAAGTTTGTCCCACCTTGTGGTGTAGGTACTGCCGCGTTAACCAAATTCTACTGTTACAGGTGGACACAGTACAGCGCTTACGTGTATCTTTACTTTGTAGACCTATTGTATGTTTGAATTTGTAATTAACTAAATACAGATACAAATTAATGCAACCTAAATGAACAGTTAAACTTCATACGAAGACAACAAGTTACCTATTCATGGGTCGTCTTAGATGCACCATCTAGTAAATAACTAAGTGGCGTCTGGGATGTAGTGCACTGAGCACTATATGAACGAAAGGAGTACATTTGTCATAGTGTTTTCATTTTAGACGTTATATCTGATGTATAAGATTCAAATTTGGAATCTTAGATTTATTTTTGACCGTATATCCGAGTTACGCACGTTCAATGCTCTTTTGTAGTAAATGCAACGGGACAGTTTGTATGTTAGGAAGACAATTTATTCCCAATGGACCAGGTAATGCTCATAATGTCCATATAAAATCGCATTCCTAAGATCCAGGCAAACTGGTTGATGGTTGGCAACTGCTTTGAGTCCCGTAACTACATTTTGTTTGATTTAACTTTGTCAAAGTCTTGGCAAAACTTCCGTTTGATAAATAGCATTAGCACCTGATATCGAAAACGTAAAGAACGCTATTTACATAGTATTGACATTACCATCCAGTATTGTTTTTGTGTTTAGACGGAGAGCTAGCCACGTCATGACACAATAATGAGAGCAACGAAAGCCCTCTAGTCAGTTAAATAAAATAAAATAAATAAATAAATAAACAGTTTGCTATACTATGCTTATTTATAGATCCGGACATCTGGCAGCTGTAAAGTGGTGGAGGTTAAAGTATGCAAACCAAGTGGCAAGAAAACAAATTCTAGAGTTCTGGGATTTGTGAAATATTATGATAAATGATATTAATAATTAGATTATATCATTGCCAAAAGTTTATGTTGAGGAAAAGTAGTGCCAAGCGACATAAATATGATGTAATTCATAGTTTGTCGCCTACTTTTTTTGTTTCCGTAATAATACGTAATGTTTTTTATTCTAATGTTAAAATATAGGCCCTGGCCTTTATAACTGAGACAACTTTGGCAGTTTTTACCTATTTGGGTATTACTATATTCCAGTTTAAAAAAAATGCTAGTCTGTCACTCTAACCTCCACCCATTAAATGCTGCTAGATGCCCAATCTAGCAATACAGATAGTATAGCAATCTAACGAGACGGGTTTTGATGTTCTCATCATTGATATCACTACATAGTATAAAACAAAGTCGCTTTCCGCTGTTTGTCCCTATGTATGCTTAGATCTTTAAAACTAAATAACGGATTTTGATGCGGTTTTTTTAAATAGATAGTGATTCAATAGGAAGGTTTATATGTATATTATAGTAGATAAACACTGATGATTTTAGAGGTTTCTAATGTGATGTCGTAAACAAACCCATTTTTTGCACTTACATTGCAAACGCTGGCTGAGTCCTAAGAGATAGATCAAAATAATGTACTACAGTATTGTACATCTTAAAATGGTCTACAAAAAAGTCCGTGATGTCTATCTCTTAGGGATAACCCACAATAACCATTTTTTTCCCGTGCGAAGCCGGGACGGGTCGCTAGTTAGATATAATAGGGTCTTTCAGCAACTGCGTGTATTTAGAAGTCATTAATAAATTTCAACCCTATTTACAACCACTCAGGAATTAAATTTAAAAAACGGTTGGTTAGTGGGGATTTAAAGAACAGGTATATTAGCTCCATAATTTTAAGGTTTAACGGTTTAGGTTGTGCAGTGCCCACATTCCACGCTCAATTAAATACAAAAACCTCGCAAATATCGTAAACATAACCTGTGTAGATACTCAGGGCAACGAAAACAGCTCGCTTGGTATGGAAATATCCATAGAAAGTGACTCCTTTTTATTGAACTTGAGTGTAGTTGCCGGGCAATCAAAAACCGGTGTCATACGCAGAGCGGCACTTGGCACAATTGAGAATGTTTTATTGTCCACACGAACAAAACGCAGCGCAGTGAATTTAGTCGCAGAGACAGTTCAATTGTTTTTTAATGATTGCTAGTGTCAGTGGCTCTGACCTTAACTCTATGGATATAGAAGCTATACTGAACGATTTAAGACGAATTTCCTCCCACGTACGCTGCGGCTGTGGAATGAAGTCCCTGCCGAGGTTTTCCCAGCGGGTTACAGTATGAGGTTCTTCAAAATTTGCTATTTACTACCTACGTAGAGTTGTTAAATCGTCAACCAGGTGTTTGGAGACTTTTCTAAAGTCAGTTGTATTAAAAATCATCAGTTACAGGAATCCCGATAAGCCAAATATTAATTTGGTTGATTACTTAATGTGTTTTTAGTTCATTGAACATTTTCATCCAATTTCTGCGTACATTTTGTCATGAAAAGCCTCACTTTAAATGGAATCCGATTGTGATGTTTGCCAGGTCCTGAAAAGTCTTAAACGACGTAGATTGATAAAGCGACAAATGCATAAATTAATTGCATTTTGTTTAATTTAATTTAAGCGACGCAATGATCCAGTAACTTTATACAATCATCGTGTGCGTCAAATCCGTTAGATCAGATTTTTTGCAGACTTGTTTGTGATGTTGGCCCAATAAATAATCCAAGTTTGTGACCTCGAGCGCCGAACGCGACTTTGTCAAAAATCGAAAAATCGATTTTTCAGGCGACAAGGTTCCTGGATTACAAATTGGTTTTGATATTTTTTGTTTTAGTCTAACAATGGTCTAACATTACAATTTCCGTTGCCGGACGTCAGACCGACAATATCTCTAGCGACTCCTGAGGATGCCTCGTAGAGGCAAAACACTTGTCGAGTTTTGGTATTATGGTGGTGGTTTGTTGTATTTGTTTGCGTATTTATTTTTGCGGCGGGAGGGTGGGTACTTGCATGATATACTGCGGAATAGCAAAGCAATATTATTGTAGTTACTAAGATTATATTATTTATAATCATAATTATTGATTTGAAAACTCGTAGTTTTTAGAAGCTACTACAACAATATTGCTTTGCTATATCGAGATACAATATTTATTTCATGTTGTAATCAATTAATGACGATCAGTCATTTTATTATTATTATTAAAATTATTTATTAATGTAAAACAATTACAGGTTTCGGGAGTTACAACAAAGGTAGAGGGAGAGGTAGAGGGAGGTTTCAGTATTTAGTTATCTACAGGGTCAATATCATTTTTTTGTACCTTCATCTAGGGGGCGATTTTTGAGATTCGAGCGCTCGAATATAACATTTAAAACTCTGAATAAAACGAAGAAATTATGTTTTAAAAACAACAGCGATAGTTATTTGAAATCATGATTATTTATATTATTAATTTCAGGCGTAAATAATGGCGACAAACTTTTGTGTGCGATTATATTCGAAGTTAATAATTCTTTGAATTCGAGCGCTCGATTGTCAAAAATCGCCCCCCTAGTCTGTCCTTGTCCTTTGTTCTTAGTTTAAAAAAGAAAATTAAGGAAAGATAAGATTAAGTTTTTCTTAAATTTCTCACTTTCGTTACGACAGTAAAATTAGTCAAATAAATGTATGGCTAATTTTCACAACGAAACTGAGAAAATTAAGGACAGACTAGATAAAGGTACAAAAAGTTTGCGATTGACCCTACACGCCTGTGTTCGTGTGTACAGTCGCCATCAGATATATCGGAGCGGCCAAGGTGGTGACAAATATCTGAACAACGCCTCTATTGTCAAGGCGATAAAGTGCATGTTAAGATATTTTTGAGTACCTTGGCCGCTCCGATATATCTGATGGCGACTGTACAAACAGCAACACTCTTAACTGTACATCGGTGAGCCTTATTACAAAAGGAATAAGGTCCACTTACGGGTAACTAACAGTGTGTGCGATGGTACAAGTAATATTACCACGCTCCTATGACAAAAATAATTACACACACAAATGAAGGGTATACGGAAAGAACATGTCTAGTCACTTTTTTTGTAAAATGAGATCCCATATCAAAATGTAGAGCTTGCAATGAACTATTAGTACCAACTTTTACAGATGTAAATGTTAACGTATATCCACTTCTTAACTCATAAAAACCATCTAGTTACGAAAATAGTATGATTCATTGAATCGTTCCAAATTTTAAAAGCGCTATAACTCAAAATGTTGTCAATGTGACTAGACATGTTCTTTCCGTGTACCCTTCAAATGTAACAGATCACGACCAATATAATTTTAAACAAAAAAGAACCGACTTCACTTAGCCTCCACCTTTCCAAAAGCAAATGCTCAAGCTGCTGTATAAGATACTCAAATCACTATAGGTGTGCTTATAATAGTTGAAGGGTTCCCTCGATTTCTCCAGGATCCCATTATCAGATCCCGACCTGGTTACAATGGGACCAACTGTGAAGTATACTCTTTCAAACAAAAAAAGAATTTTCTAAATCTGTCCAGCCGTCTTCGAATAATCGGTGAACATACATAAAAAAAAACAAACTAAAACAAAGATCCCGACGAATTGATAACCTCCTCCTTCGAAATGTTGAAGTCGGTTGAAAATACTTTTCGAGTGCGTTTTTGAAAGCTTCTTGGTTTAAATACTAGATTCATGTGAATACTAGATTCATGTGAGCAGAGTGGATGTTCCACTAATACTTATTCAACCTTTTTTTTAAAATTATGTTTCACTAAGAGAGGATTTCAGGTAGAAACGGATGAAAGTCTTATTAAATAATTGTAAACAAAAAAGAACCGACTTCACTAAGCATCCACCTTTCCAACACCAAATGTTCGATCTGCTGTAAAAAATACTCAAATCACCATAGGAGTGCCTATAATAGTTGAAGAGTTCCCTCGATTTCTCCAGGATCCCATCATCAGATCCTGACATGGTTACAATGGGACCAACTGTGAAGTATACGCTTTCAAACAAAAAAAGAATTTTCCAAATCGGTCCAGCCGTCTTCGAATAATCGGTGAACATACATAAAAAAAAAAAAAAAAAAATAGCAAAAACAAAGATCCCGACGAATTGATAACCTCCTCCTTCGAAATCTTGAAGTCGGTTGAAAAGGTAGGTGCTTGAATAATAAAGCCAAGTCTTCTCAGTGAACAATTCGCATTATCCCTGAAAATGTCGGTCAAGTGAACCACTACATATTGAAGTGGGTAGCTATTTGAGAGCGTTACATTATCCGATCCGGTATCGGATGTCGGATGTTCGAAGAATTGAAACAGTTGCTAGAAAACGCTCTTTGTCATCAGATTCGACTTTTTTTGGAGAAAATAAAGATTTGTTAATTCAATAAAAGTAGACACGCGTACAGTCAACCAATTTGATCCCTAGGCCACTCTAGAACCTTGTCACAATAGCTAGTTTGGTAGCGAATAGGTTACGTTTATACGTATCCACGGGCAACTATCATTGCGACAAGGTTCTACAGTGGCCTTGGAATCAAATTGGTTGACCGTCTGAAAATATGGACACATTTAATGTGACAAAAATATGTAGCCACGACTCTATTACCAAGGCGTAAAGTCGTGGATACATGTTTTTGTCACATGTATCCATGTTTTCAGACGTGTCCATACAAACCTAGGCAAAAACTTCGCATATTGTGTTTGCCAGTCATTGGTTGTGCATTTACCTTAGTTCTTGAATGTACCCGCTTACAAATGTTATGATATAACAACTGTTGGTGAACCTTATAATAAAATAAAGGGTATTTTTGTAAAGGGTCGGCAACGCGCATGTGACACCTCTGGAGTTGCAGGCGTCCATAGGCTACGGTAGCTGCTTACCATCAGGCGGGCCATGTGCTTGTTAGTCACCGTCGTGGTATAAAAATAAATATAAATAAAATAAATAAAACTATAAAAATGCATATATTTTATTATATTTTATTACTCACCGTATCATATCCTGACATCCGATATCGGATTGGATAATGTAAACCCGCCTTGAGGGCACAGATAATCGATAAATAAGCACTACTTAAGGATAATATTCTATTTGAATTCTTAAGGCCCAATTTACCTGGTATAAGGTTCTCGTACGATTTTGGGAAAATCGTATGCCACTGTTATAAACAAAACTTGTATCATTCAGACATGCGCAGTACTTAAAATTATCTGTAATGTACTCATACTAAGCACCAAGTAGCATCTTTTTATATTATTACTTAAACCATTGAATGCGCGCAAACTGTGTTGGTTTGGTATAATTATTTCGACTGTTAAATGAACTCCCTACCGTTTTTAGGGTTCCGTAGTCAAGTAGGAACTTTTTTTTATCTAGAAAGCTGAAATTTGGTATCAGTAGGTATGTGCATTAGTCACGCCGACAAAGAGGTAGAATAAAAACTGTAAAAATATTTTTTATTACGGTACCATGGAAATGAGGCCTAATAAGTACTTTTAATAAAAATTATATTGAATAAAATCGGTTTAGCCGTTTTTGAGTTATCACTCAAAAATGCATAGTGAAAGGACGTAAGTGGCGGATAGTCAAATGACTTAAGCGCCGCCAAATATCCCTTAATAAACGACCTTTTGAACGGATGTATTGTAACAGGCCGGCACCTACGGAACCCTACACTGAGCATGGCCCGACAAGTTCTTGGCCAATTTTTATATACTGTGTCAGGATCAGCGGAGTACGTAGCCTTATGATGTAGTTAATATGTGCAAATAGATCCCAACGTAGCTTTTATTCTTTTTGCAATTACACCTAAAGACAATGAAAGCAAGGCACCATGTATACAAAGATCTCCAAAACCCCTAGAACAATCGCGATACAAATAATCTACTAATATGTGAGCCCCTCGGGTACAATTAACTTCGAAACAAAACATAATGGTTGAAAATACTGGAACTTCCTAATATATGTTCTCAAACTGTCGCCGTTCTGGTTTGCTGCTTCCCAAAGTTTGTATAATACGTTTTATGTGTTGAATTCGAATAGTAATTATGTAACAAACCCTGAAACTAGTACGGAATGGACAGTAATAGTTGGTACATTACTTAGTTGTGGCGACGTAAGTTTGGGCTGTTAAATGATAAATAGTAGTAGGTACATTTTATTCGCTGTGTACGTGATTGTGGCGCCATCTCTTGGGGCAGGGGTTAATTTTTTTTTTTAATTTTTTTATGGCTTGTAGGACCTTGTTTATATGAAATGTCTCTAGCTGATTCACTATTTTGATTGTTGACCGAGTTGAGGAACCCAGACCAGAGATATATATTCATTGTCAAGAGGGCGCTTTTATTCTCATTTATATGGCAACAGTTCAGTATAGTCAAAAAGTACATTATTGTCTATGGTATAATGTAATCTTGATTTGTTATACTGCCAGCACTGATGGTAATTTGAAAATGTTTCATAGCGAAGTTGTTTCATTTCCTTAGTGTTTTATTTCCAGCAGCTTATTACATACATTATTTTCAATGCTTTGCTCTTGACTATGAATAGTTTTGGGCATTTCTTGACATTTATTAGTATAATATTCAACACTTTACTTTTATTCAAGTAAACCGCCTCAATGACACTGACATCAGTGACAAGCCATCATTAAAATTATTGCCAGTGTAAGAAATTAGTTCTAATGAAATTCCGCAACATGGCACTAATACGTAATCATATATTGCGTGCATATGTTTCTGGTCATGCTTTAAATACCTTACCACGCATAACGGCAATAAGGATGACAGAAATTATGCAAATTTGAACACTATCACTTTGAAATAAATTTAAAAATGCTTTAAATAAAGACTTAACAGACTTTAGAAAACTCATTATATTGTTTATCGTATTCTCGCGCAATAAATACCAAATTCAATGGTTTTCCAATGTACTTACAGCTCTTATGAGTGGTAAGGTAAACAGGTAAACAACAACGCAGAACTGAATAGTGGAGCCCGTCTGACCAATTATAACTTTTACCGGACTGACTGAAAGCACCACCATTTCGAAACTTAAATTATTAACTAACTTATAGTTATTATTAGTTGTAATATTAAACAAATTCATACAATTTAGATACTAGGGAGTTGCGTCGCAATAATTCTCAAGCAAGTTCTCATATTTCTGATTCAGACGTTTAGGCACTCGCTGTATTGCGTAGTTAATGTATTAGAGTTCTATTGAAGTTGGATCGTGTAAAAGGTGTTGGAACGTGTTTTATTTAAAGTTAGAATATACTCGTACTGCTTCTGACTTGCTGAGTTGACTATACGTACATAGCATAAAGCTCTATAAATGGAGTACGCTTCGCCTCATCTTTCCAAACAAAAAAGTCTGCCAAAATCTGAGGGGGGCGAGGTAGCACGCATGTGAAGTTTTCTAGTCAAAGGTACATCATTGTCGGTTGTTAATACAGTTTATTTCTAAATGAATTTTTATGGCAGCAACGCTTTATTGACAACCGACAAAGATGTACCTTTGACTTGAAAACACCAAACATATTTGACATATTCTTTTTATACTTCATAACACTAAATGGAGCAATAGATAATCGACTGTACATACGTTAACATATGGTTCATTATTGGATGCAGTCTTTGCAACTGTCAAACAAAAAAGTCAAGGATCATTTTTGATTGTATTTTCAAACAAAATGTAGAAGACAGCAATCCTTAAGCGCGTTAAATATGGAGAAATGTCAAACGTCAAATAGTTACTGCCCGTCAGAAAGAAAACGATTGTCTTTGAATCGATTCTGTAAACGAAGCTTGATTTTCGATTTAGGATAAATCTTTTATTACCAAAGTAATAATTAATAAAGTAAAACTTTACTTACATCTGAAATGGTATTTCATCTTTATGTAAACTAGACGAAGTATAACATTTTTTACATCCAAAAACAGCGCATAAGGGCATTTTCACGGAGCTTGTTATCCATCGACAGCGATGACGAAAGTGCGTGACATCGATTATTGAAATAGTTTTTATAGATGTACTAGATTTTCTGCCAATACTTTTGACAGAGGGGAAATGATACTCAGGGCCTCTCCTGGTTTAGAACTCTCTGGTACATAGGTATAGGCAATGATTTAACTATGGAGGGGTTATACTCTAACAAAATGAGCACTAAAAAACTTCCAAATTTATTTTATAACCTAGCAATACTCGTAATTCAGTATTTATCTATTTTGACAGTCATTACATCTTTGTCACTCTCGTTAGAAAATTACAGTTCGTCTCCTTCTCACGCGGGTGACAGGAGCTCATCAGCACGTCCGCATATTTCGCATGCTGGTGCGCGACTAGAGCCAATTGTTTGAATTCACTTATTTTAAGTGCTTCACTTTTGGAGCGTGCATAGCCCATGGGTCATTATTATCATATGGTGTAGGTACATTTTTACTCGCCTGTTTAAAGACTTCCCCGAACGAAAACTGGTATGAAATATGTAGATCGAAAAAGGAAACATTAAGGAGTTTTAATATAATAATGACACAGCGATAACCATCGACATATAATATCAAGACGAGTAAAGGCAAGCAAAGTTCGTGTGAAAACACGACCCATTTTCACGTTTACAAAACTAAAATGTCTTATGTCTTATTAACCAATCAAGTACTCATTCTTTAAGCATATTTTTTTGTGTTAACCTTAATTCCGCAAAGGTTTCATGCCATTTCACCAATAAGAAATGTTGCCTTGTTGTGAGTGGTCAAAATCAATTTGACAATGAAGTTTAATTGGACAGGAGATACTCAAATGAAATAACTGAAATGTCAAGTTAACGTAAAATAAATACGCCTACGTTTGACGTGGATGGGTTCAGGGAATAAATAATAATGCTATCAATTAACAATTTATTTTTTAGTGCATTTTTCATTACTTATGTAATATACGTAAATTGAATCGTTCTTGGAATAAGGAATAATATGAAAGCCTTCTATTCATCGTTCATTTATTTAATAAAAGTGCTGAATTACAATATAGGGACTTACATACTACAAAATAAGCATAAATTAACATAAAATAGTAAAGATTTAGAACTTTTTTACAATTTTATGAGTCCGTTACATTAGGGAGACCCTCTTGGTCTCAAACAACATAATGGTAAGCAATTAAGGTTGATTATGGCAAAAAAAAAAACGAGTATTTTTGTAACTTTATTTATGACCAGACTAGAAAATATATTCTGGCCAGCCAACGAACGCAGTAGCAATGTACAGCGAACAGAAGTATGACAACACTAAGAATCATTGAAAAAAGGGGCAATGATCATCAAATTCTATGTTTTTAATTTTAGTTGGTGTTCCGCCCCTTTCATTAGGTGACATGTACTGTGTGTAAAAAGGAGACGGATATATTTCATCGGATCTGTCATCAACTGTACTTAAAATTATCTGTAATGTACTCATACTAAGCACCAAGTAGCATCTTTTTATATTATTACTTAAACCATTGAATGCGCACAAACTGTGTTGGTTTGGTATAATTATTTCGACTGTTAAATGAACTCCCTACCGTTTTTAGGGTTCCGTAGTCAAGTAGGAACTTTTTTTTATCTAGAAAGCTGAAATTTGGTATCAGTAGGTATGTGCATTAGTCACGCCGACAAAGAGGTAGAATAAAAACTGTAAAAATATTTTTTATTACGGTACCATGGAAATGAGGCCTAATAAGTACTTTTAATAAAAATTATATTGAATAAAATCGGTTTAGCCGTTTTTGAGTTATCACTCAAAAATGCATAGTGAAAGGACGTAAGTGGCGGATAGTCAAATGACTTAAGCGCCGCCAAATATCCCTTAATAAACGACCTTTTGAACGGATGTATTGTAACAGGCCGGCACCTACGGAACCCTACACTGAGCATGGCCCGACAAGTTCTTGGCCAATTTTTATATACTGTGTCAGGATCAGCGGAGTACGTAGCCTTATGATGTAGTTAATATGTGCAAATAGATCCCAACGTAGCTTTTATTCTTTTTGCAATTACACCTAAAGACAATGAAAGCAAGGCACCATGTATACAAAGATCTCCAAAACCCCTAGAACAATCGCGATACAAATAATCTACTAATATGTGAGCCCCTCGGGTACACTTAACTTCGAAACAGAACATAATGGTTGAAAATACTGGAACTTCCTAATATATGTTCTCAAACTGTCGCCGTTCTGGTTTGCTGCTTCCCAAAGTTTGTATAATACGTTTTATGTGTTGAATTCGAATAGTAATTATGTAACAAACCCTGAAACTAGTACGGAATGGACAGTAATAGTTGGTACATTACTTAGTTGTGGCGACGTAAGTTTGGGCTGTTAAATGATAAATAGTAGTAGGTACATTTTATTCGCTGTGTACGTGATTGTGGCGCCATCTCTTGGGGCAGGGGTTAATTTTTTTTTTAAATTTTTTAATGGCTTGTAGGACCTTGTTTATATGAAATGTCTCTAGCTGATTCACTATTTTGATTGTTGACCGAGTTGAGGAACCCAGACCAGAGATATATGATCATTGTCAAGAGGGCGCTTTTATTCTCATTTATATGGCAACAGTTCAGTATAGTCAAAAAGTACATTATTGTCTATGGTATAATGTAATCTTGATTTGTTATACTGCCAGCTCTGATGGTAATTTGAAAATGTTTCATAGCGAAGTTGTTTCATTTCCTTAGTGTTTTATTTCCAGCAGCTTATTACATACATTATTTTCAATGCTTTGCTCTTGACTATGAATAGTTTTGGGCATTTCTTGACATTTATTAGTATAATATTCAACACTTTACTTTTATTCAAGTAAACCGCCTCAATGACACTGACATCAGTGACAAGCCATCATTAAAATTATTGCCAGTGTAAGAAATTAGTTCTAATGAAATTCCGCAACATGGCACTAATACGTAATCATATATTGCGTGCATATGTTTCTGGTCATGCTTTAAATACCTTACCACGCATAACGGCAATAAGGATGACAGAAATTATGCAAATTTGAACACTATCACTTTGAAATAAATTTAAAAATGCTTTAAATAAAGACTTAACAGACTTTAGAAAACTCATTATATTGTTTATCGTATTCTCGCGCAATAAATACCAAATTCAATGGTTTTCCAATGTACTTACAGCTCTTATGAGTGGTAAGGTAAACAGGTAAACAACAACGCAGAACTGAATAGTGGAGCCCGTCTGACCAATTATAACTTTTACCGGACTGACTGAAAGCACCACCATTTCGAAACTTAAATTATTAACTAACTTATAGTTATTATTAGTTGTAATATTAAACAAATTCATACAATTTAGATACTAGGGAGTTGCGTCGCAATAATTCTCAAGCAAGTTCTCATATTTCTGATTCAGACGTTTAGGCACTCGCTGTATTGCGTAGTTAATGTATTAGAGTTCTATTGAAGTTGGATCGTGTAAAAGGTGTTGGAACGTGTTTTATTTAAAGTTAGAATATACTCGTACTGCTTCTGACTTGCTGAGTTGACTATACGTACATAGGTATAGGCAATGATTTAACTATGGAGGGGTTATACTCTAACAAAATGAGCACTAAAAAACTTCCAAATTTATTTTATAACCTAGCAATACTCGTAATTCAGTATTTATCTATTTTGACAGTCATTACATCTTTGTCACTCTCGTTAGAAAATTACAGTTCGTCTCCTTCTCACGCGGGTGACAGGAGCTCATCAGCACGTCCGCATATTTCGCATGCTGGTGCGCGACTAGAGCCAATTGTTTGAATTCACTTATTTTAAGTGCTTCACTTTTGGAGCGTGCATAGCCCATGCGTCATTATTATCATATGGTGTAGGTACATTTTTACTTGCCTGTTTAAAGCCTTTTCCCCGAACGAAAACTGGTATGAAATATGTAGATCGAAAAAGGAAACATTAAGGAGTTTTAATATAATAATGACACAGCGATAACCATCGACATATAATATCAAGACGAGTAAAGGCAAGCAAAGTTCGTGTGAAAACACGACCCATTTTCACGTTTACAAAACTAAAATGTCTTATGTCTTATTAACCAATCAAGTACTCATTCTTTAAGCATATTTTTTTGTGTTTACCTTAATTCCGCAAAGGTTTCATGCCATTTCACCAATAAGAAATGTTGCCTTGTTGTGAGTGGTCAAAATCAATTTGACAATGAAGTTTAATTGGACAGGAGATACTCAAATGAAATAACTGAAATGTCAAGTTAACGTAAAATAAATACGCCTACGTTTGACGTGGATGGGTTCAGGTAATAAATAATAATGCTATCAATTAACAATTTATTTTTTAGTGCATTTTTCATTACTTATGTAATATACGTAAATTGAATCGTTCTTGGAATAAGGAATAATATGAAAGCCTTCTATTCATCGTTCATTTATTTAATAAAAGTGCTGAATTACAATATAGGGACTTACATACTACAAAATAAGCATAAATTAACATAAAATAGTAAAGATTTAGAACTTTTTTACAATTTTATGAGTCCGTTACATTAGGGAGACCCTCTTGGTCTCAAACAACATAATGGTAAGCAATTAAGGTTGATTATGGCAAAAAAAAAACGAGTATTTTTGTAACTTTATTTATGACCAGACTAGAAAATATATTCTGGCCAGCCAACGAACGCAGTAGCAATGTACAGCGAACAGAAGTATGACAACACTAAGAATCATTGAAAAAAGGGGCAATGATCATCAAATTCTATGTTTTTAATTTTAGTTGGTGTTCCGCCCCTTTCATTAGGTGACATGTACTGTGTGTAAAAAGGAGACGGATATATTTCATCGGATCTGTCATCAACTGCAACAGATAATCTGGTAGAGGCAATTGACATATGCCTTAAAAACGAATTTAAATTCAATTTAGAACGTTGCAGAAGTTCTGTCTCACTCGCGCTTAAGATGAGAGAGTGAAATACACTAGAAACAAATGTGAATTGAATTGTTCGTCACGAATACGGTGTCTCATCAGTCATCACAAAGGGTTGCCACATATACGTATTTTGAATTTGCCGCGTTTTTCTACTGACAGAAATGGTTTGCCAGACTATAATAGCATACCTTCAATATAAATAGTTAAAATTCTCTTTGCTTCCTCGTTTTTTAGAACTAAAAAAATAACGGATGAGTTATAGTTTATGTGTACTATTTATTTTAGCAGGCTTAGGGAAATACAAAGATAAATTTACATTTTGTATCCATTTTTTTATACTACAACGGTAGCAAACAGGCATATGGCTCACCTGATGGTAAGCAGCTACCGTAGCCTATGGACGCATGTAACTCCAGAGGTGTCTCATGTGCGTTGCCGATGCTTTCGCCTTTCATATAAAAGAGGATTCACTGTGTTGACAGCTAAAGGGACAAGAGGATCCCCCGTCGTCAACACACTGCATCCTCTGAGCTCTCTGGCAACCTTACTCACCGGCAGGAACACAACACTATGAGTAGGGTCTAGTGCTAATTGGCTGTGGTTTTCTGTAAGATAGAGGTAGTTCCCCAGTCGGGCTCTACTCTAGATTTGATAATTAAAGACTAATGCTATGAAGTTATAGCATTCATTATTAATGAAAAATAAGAGTCATACCTATTAGTCAATTGTACTAGAAATGGCACGGCCAGAATGGTATGATTTTAACAGAGTAAATATAGTAGGTACTAATTCGAAGGGTTTTGTTTTGTCGATTTATTACTACTAGGTAATACTTATAAATGAACATTCATTATACTTTTCCTCAAATGAGTTATGTTTACTTTTCCAAAACTTATATTGCATAACATCGACCAAGTCCGTACTGTATGAGAATATCTATGCGTGATTTACTTACTGATGAAAAGAAATATCACCATCTTTGGCGCCTGTGTGGCTCCTGCACCAATGCACGGCACAAGCCGGCATTTTAATATCGATATATTACCGAAATTTCATGGACCGAAAAAACCATAGATATAAAATGGCGCTTGTCATCCCATTTCTCTGGAAAAAACTAATATTTTGACGACATGACAATTTCAAAATGTTTGACATGACATTAGGGCACCGCTGTCACAAGCTCCGCCCACTTTGGCACCAGGAAAGTGGAGCACATTTTGAGCGTTGATTACGCTTCCTTACTTATTGTTCTTCCAAGGCGATAACCCTCCGCGGAATCCTAGAAAAACATCCGTTTATACCGAAATGAGCATTTTCCTTTGTCGATGCGGTATCAAAGAGACGTACTTATATCAATAACACGAAACAATTTTGCTACTATTAGGTTTAGTTATTTTAGGTTGGTTATAAAGATATGAACAGAATAATACAATAATATTACAAAAAATATTTAAACTCTTATAATAATAATAAATATTATAGACAATCTTACACAAATCGACCTAGGCCCACGGTAAGCTCAATAAGGCTTGTGTTATGGGTACTAGACGACGATATAATATAATAGATAAATATGGATAAATACTTAAATACATAGAAAACATCCATAACTCAGGAACAAATATCTGTGATAAACACACAAATAAATGCCCTGACCAGGATTCGAACCCGGGACCTCGTGCTTCGTAGGCAGGGTCACTACCGACTAGGCTAGGAGGCCGTTATAATATAGTATTTAATACACATACATACACAACAAATACACATGGTAAATAAATACCCAATTTTAAATAGTTTTTGTAATGTTAATGACCATGTTAAATAGCTTAAAACAATACAATAGTAATAGATATTTTATGTGACTCAGTCAAACTTAGACAACATTACTCTTTCTACTTTATTCACAATTATAGCTCCAAGGCCTGCTGGGACCAGATCACGGATTTCTAATGTATCTATTGATGTACCCGTGAATGGGTTCTAGCAGGTGTATTACAAAGCAAAATTCTTTAAAGTTCCTCTGTGTGTTGATTTTATGTCCCCATATTAATTTATATGTTTGGCATATCGAATAGCAGACAGATAGACAGACGGACGGCGTACGCAACAACCCGTATCAGTGTGATAACAGCTTTACTATCTGCTCAAAAGCGTCAAAGGAAGATATGATTAAACCACCACAAAGGGAACGAGAAATCGAGTGATAGATTTATTAGTGGATAAATTGTATTTGACAAAGGAATACCAAAGTTTGATAAATTGTTTTTGGCTTTTACATTTGAGTAGCAAATTACAAGCAGCAAATTAAGAAGTGAACTGAGTGACCGCGCACATAATCTCATATTAGAGGTTTTGCAAATTAATGTAAAATTATATTTATAAGTTTTTTTGAAAGAAATAATTAAAAAAAATTTTTACGTGTTAGTCGATTAAAAAAAAACGCCTTGTTCGGTTTAGGTGACATTTTTGTAAAACAGTGAGTGGCGAGTGCGGCAGGTGAACACGCGGTTTACACCCAGCGTGTGAGTCGGCGAGTCAGTGCGGGGTGCGCGGCCCGGGCACTCGGCCTAGTAAAAAGTTGGGGGGCGAGTGACTGTCTCGGTCATTTTCTTCGAGCACTCGGCGATGTATTTACTAGCGAGCACTCGATCGAGAGCACTGACTCGCCACTGTACTCGGTAGGTGTAATCAGGGCATTACCGCGTTGCACGGCCAGTGACATTTGCTATGCAGGTAGAACCCGGAGGGGGGTTGCAGCCCCTAAGTTATCTTTCAAACGCCACCCCAAATCTCTAACCAATCGACCAATGTCTTGGCCTCCGCGCAGCTAAGCCCGGACCCGTATTCTAACTTTAAAACACATTTAGACTCGATTTAACTACAATGCATTAACTACGCAATACAGCGAGCGTCTAAACGTCTGAATTAGAAATATCAGAATTTGTTTGAAAATTATTCCGATGCAACTCCAATACAACTTCAATATTAATTGATTATTTGTCGCGTGTTGGACTTATGTTTGGAATGTTTTGTGTTTTTAATGTACTCTTTATTGTGTTTGTAATGTATTGTATTGTATTGTGTATTTTAAAGTTTGAATCTGGCACCCAGTCGATTCAATAGCGATCGATGAAAAATCGTATGCTGGCAAATATTTGTTGTGCTTCAGTTTTGCAGCATTTTTGGCAGCTGCAGCTGCTGTTTTTCAAAGGTGTCTCCAGGGGAGGGGGGGGGGCGGTAAGATGCAGCTGTGCCCCCCCTTAGATATTAAAAAAAATAGACCCATCATCATAATTATACCCGCCTTAGTATTGCGGTTCAGTGAGGAATTGCAGCTAGCGTCCTCGGCACGATGCCACAGGGGCCCATTTTAGAGATAGATTATTAGTTTTTAGTATTTTTAAGTAAGTTAATTTTAGTTTATTTAAGTTTTTTCCTAGACATAGTTTGTACCTTAAATAATAAACAACTCATATCCATATTTTCTTCACCCTCCATTTATATCAACAAGAGCGTTGCCAGCCCATCGCACATCGCACACACAGCGGGGGCACATCGGCTGGCAACGCTCTTGCTGGTTTATTTACTTCACTCAATTATTGGTACTACTTTAGTGATCTCACATGGATGTCCCCGTGACACAATTTGGCATTTCACATAGGGGTCCAAATCGATTTCGAAGTGTTGTTAGTTTAAAGTCCGAGGTTAAAATGAACACACTTTGCCCCAAGAGACATACCATTACCAAACCGCAAGCCTATCAAAACTTTATGTTATTTATCATTCCGGGCTCTACATCTCAATTTGTAAACTACTTAGTGAAACTAATAAACTTTGATGTAGTAAATGCGGGGTGTTATTTTAGACTTGGTGTGCATGGGTGTGACAATAAAATTCTGTCTCCAAAATTAGACTGGGTGTAAATTGTGTTTAAGGTACATAAGCATTCCACGTTTAATTGAAGAATACGAGTGTTTATGTTAGTTGGATTGTACTGATTACTGTAGGACATACGGAGGTACGGATAAACAGAAACTATTGTATTATAAATATTATTTGAAACGGGATATTTACCATGTATATTTGTGTTACTCCGTGATGATGGTGCATGCAACTGCGCAGAAATATCGGGTGCTCGTAAACACAAATATACATGGTAAATATCCCGTTTCAAATAATATTTATAATGTGAATGACCATGTGAGCTTGAAATCATATGGAAACTATTGTACTTACATGCAGAAAAACTGTCATAAACTAAATTTTCTTGTGAAAATAATTTTACTTTGGTGACAAAATAAATAGTAGTACATAGAAGTTTTGCCCGCTTTTGCTATCTTTTACTTTTTTCCATCGTATAACTTACTTTGCTAGTGTTGTCAACAATATGATTAGCTTTAAAACAGCTATTAGACATGGCAATTTGTAGGGCCCAACCTGTTGTGTACCCTGCCTCTCCCTTCTCCTTCAGCTCCCTACGGGCCCAACCTCCTATTACACCTCCCAACACAACAGGTTGGGCCCTACACACACTGGGTTTTAAACACATAATAATACGAGTGTGTGTATTACTAGTCTTGTGATATTTCGGTTCTATTGAAATGTGACGCGTTAGGCAAAGTAATGTTGAAAAGGCAAAGTTGTACTCTTTCAAGGTACTTACAGTCCACAGCAAAAGTAGCTAAGCAGCTCAGGTGTTCAAAATTATCTTCACACGCTCTTATTCCCTAAACAATAAAGTCGAGATTAGATCATTTCGAACACCTCGCCCGCTTAGAAACTTCTGCTGCTGACTGTACTAGGTACAGCAGGTTCTCGGTGTAATTAAAACATTGATTAGGAATGCCGAATGTGCGTAACTATGGCCGTGTGCCGGATTGTAATTTAAAAATACATTAACAATACAATAAAAATACAACGTATCTCAAAAAACTCCAACACACAACAAACATTCGACCACTATTGAAGTCGTATTGGAGTTGCGTTGGAATATTTTTCAAGCAAATTCTGCTATTTCTGATTCAGATGTTTATGCCGTAGCTGTGTTGCGTTGTTAATGCATTGGAGTTGTATGGAAGTTGGATACGTGTTTTAAAGTTAGAATACGGCCCCGTCTCTCCCCATCGCACTGATATCTGTATATTTCGTCCGATCTATAACCAACGGGCCTGTAATAATGGGCTGGCGGTATCAGCAGGTACAGTCGCCCTCAGATATACAGAATGTAACAAAAATAGTGGTGACCCGTTTAAGGGCATAATGGTTTATGGTTTATGGTTTAAGAATTTATTTCTCTAAAAGAACATTATTATTCACTTATCTAGAGAAATTTAAAACATAATATTAGTTATACAGAGATTGACAGTGTACGAATAGTAACTTAAATTTAAACACAATGCAATTCTTATTTATCTTAATCGGTATCGAATTGCGACTAAGCAAAAGTAGGAGATAATATTTTTGGACACGACAAAATAGTATTTTATACAATCGTGACATAATTAAGAGCTTTTCAGTCGAGTACCGTGTTTAGGCCACGAAGCTTGCTGAGTGGCCTAAGTAAGGTACGAGATTGAAAAGCTTGATTATGTTACTATTGTATACAATATTTTTTCTACGAGTGCTCAATCTAGGCAAGCCGGTAAGAATAGAGTTCGACGAAAGACCTGCTGCCTGTATACAATTAGGAACATGCATGATTTTTTTGGAAGACGTCATTCGATTCTATTTCGCTGTAGATTCAAATGTCTCTGATAAACCTACTATCTATGATAGCCCTGAAACGTCAAAAATGTGAAAATACGTTAGGCGTCTGCGCCGCGCGTCAAAACGCCCCATACAAAAAGTGTGAGGATTGTGACGTCACCGACCACAAAGTTGCAGAAAACTGTTTGGAAGGATCAAGTTTTTGGAAGATTATTGTAATTTTAGGCACGAAAAAATGCGTTTAGCTATATAGTTGTCGTACATTTTTTTTCTTGTTACAACATAAGTAATGGAACTGAAGTTTCGAAAATACATTTGAGACACAATAAAAAAAATGCCTAAAATTGTAATGCCTTAAACCGCAATATCTTTAAAAAACTGTGTAAAATTATTACGGATTTCCACTTATTTATATTAATTTAGGGTTGTTGAACGTGTTTATGGAACAAATTCAATTGAATATTTTTCATGCATGTTCTCTATTGAGTAAGTTCTATCTCCCGGTGGATTGTGCCGGCGGTCGGGAAGAAGGACACGGACGGTCGGGAAGGACAACAGTGTTACAATATTGTATGAAAATCCTTTATACCATCGTTGGCGATGTCACAATATGCGACCATAAAAGCTGTATCGGAAAGTATGCGCTAGTAGTTCGGTCTACACAATCACAATTCAAGCATTACAGTCGACGAGTAGAAAAAGAGTTTTTTTGTATGGGACACGTCATTTCAGCCGGCCGATCCTCCATACAAATCCAATTTTTTTTTCGCGTGAAAAATGTTTTTTCTTAGTTTTTCATAATTTGAACACGATACCAATGCCCTTGAACAGATCATTCAGCATTTTTGTTACACGTTGTATAGGATCGGCCAAAGTGGTCGTAAATATCTGAACATGCACTTTATCACCTTGAAAATCGTTGTTCAGATAGTTATGAATATGATACTCAGTGGCGCGACGGAATCTTGCATTGCAAAGCGCCTGGTTTAGTGAAAATATTCCTCAAGTATGAGTTGTCTCAGTACAACGGACACAAATCTAACATTGTCTCTTGACTTGTAGTTTGTAGTATACAAATATGAAGCACTGAAAAAGTGTGGGAGCGCCGTACCTGAGGTAGCACTTTGCGTGAAAATTTAACACAGCCGGACTCATATACCTACACTTTTAATATTTTTTTATACCACGACGGTGGCAAACAAGCATACGGCACGCCTGATGATAAACAGCTACCGTAGCCTATGGACGCCTGCAATTCCAGAGGTGCCATGTGCGTTGCCGACCCTTTATAAAACCGGCCAAGTGCGCGTCGGACCACGCATAGGAGGGTTCCGTACCTTCAATGGAATAAGAACCAAACTAATACCAAACGGTCGTATCTGATCCCTATGGAAGAAGTTTTTTGGAGATAACTCAAAAATGGCTGAACCTATAATGTTAAAAACAATTTTCGTAGAAAGTATATACTAATAAGGCGCATCTTCTCCATTTTTTCATATTTTTGAACTTTCGGTTCAAAAGTTACAGGGGGGGGGGGGGACACACAAATTTTCTGACTTTCGAAGCGATTATTTCAGAAAATATTCACTTAATCACAAAATGGTCAAACAAACCTCAGTGTTATTTTTAAAGGGGGGGGGGGGGCTTATCAGAGAGCGAGGTTATGTTTTCAGGAATGGTGCATGTACGGTAAGCCTAAGTCTGGCCGACTGTACTAGGAGATGTGCCGTTCTAGAAAAGATTTCAAAGCTAAACTTAAATATTGTCAAAATAACAAAGACCAAATTAAGATGGATATTATTGCCTCCCACCATAAATCTAAGAACTTTGTACAATTTTGGAAATCAACAAACAAGATGAATCCCAAAGTGAGCCTTCCAGTAAGTGTTGACAGTGTAAGTGAGCCGAGTGATATCGCCAACCTCTTCGTGAATCAGTTCAAAGTGGAACCTCTGGAGGTGGATGGGCGACTGCCGGTGTTCGATGCTCGGACTCGTGGGGATGGCACCTCAATTAGAATTACACCAGCAGAAATATCCAAGGTTGTACGACAAATGACGAGAGGTAAGTCACCCGGACACGATGGTCTCAGCATCGAGCATCTGCAACATGCGGGTGCTCATCTCCCTAGGGTTCTTGCGATGTTCTATACACTTTGTATTCGCCATAATTACTTACCTGAAGACCTCATGAAGACCATTGTAGTACCAATTATGAAGGATAAGACGGGTGATGCCTCCGACGGGTCCAACTATAGACCAATCTCTTTGGCAACAATACTGGCGAAGGTGTTGGACAGTGTGCTTAACACATACCTGAATAGAAATATCAACCTACATGACGCTCAGTTCGGTTTTAGGCCCGGACTATCAACTGAATCGGCTATACTATGTCTTAAGCACACTGTTCAATATTACACGAACCGGAACACTCCAGTTTTTGCTTGTTTTTTGGACTTGTCGAAGGCATTTGACCGGGTATATTACAAGTTGTTATGGAACAAGTTACGCAATGGGACTGGTTTACCAGTTGAAGTTATCAATATGTTTGAGTACTGGTATGAAAATCAATTAAATATTGTGAGATGGGCTGGGGGATACTCAGATCCTTATAAAATGAAGTGTGGAGTGAGACAGGGGGGGTTAACGTCTCCCACACTTTTTAATGTTTATGTTAATGGGTTGATTGAGGAGCTCAGCAGCGCTGGTGTTGGTTGTTCGGTGGACGGTTGTTTCGTTAATAACATCAGCTATGCCGACGACATGGTGCTGCTGGGCCCCTCAATAAATGCGTTAAGAATTATGCTAGCTATATGTGAGAGATTTGCTGTGGCCCACGGGCTCAAATATAATGTCAAAAAGAGTCAGATTTTAGTCTTTAAGTCGGGTAATAAAACGTATCCCATACCACCCACTAGTCTAAACGGTTCTCCTCTTCAGGCTGTGACTAAATTCAAATATTTGGGCCATTGGGTCACAGACACCCTCAAAGATGATGTTGATTTAGAAAGGGAACGCAGAGCACTATCGGTTAGGGGTAATATGTTGTCACGCAGGTTTGCGCGCTGTTCCAGAGAGGTGAAGATCACATTATTTAAAACCTACTGTCAAAACTTGTACACGTGCAACCTGTGGAGCAACTATACCAAAAAGACCTTTAGTGCTTTGCGTGTCCAGTATAACAACGCCTTCAGGGGACTGTTGGGGCTGCCCTGGCGCTGCAGCGCATCAGGGATGTTCACCGAGTGGAGCACAGACGGCTTCCAGGCGGTGCTGCGAAAGAGGGTGGCGTCTCTGTGGGAGCGTGTACGGGGCAGCACCAACACTCTCCTGAGGGTGATTGCGGAGAGGGTCGATAGCCCTCTTATCACTCATTGGATGTCCATGCACGTTCGATCCAATGAGCATTATAAATTTTACTAACACATTATGGTTTTATTTTATTTTTATTGTTATTTTATATTATTGTGTTACTACTCGTAACATAGTTCTGTAGACAAAATATGGATACCCACTTATGTGTCTGAAATAAATATTTTCATTTCATTTCATTTCATTTAAAGACCTATCGATTGATGTGTCACATGTTGATATTTAGTTTTTTTTTTTTTAATTTAGTTACATGTATGGAGCGCCTCCCATAAAAATATTTTTTTTCAAGTTTAACTACATAACTAAGTAGCGGCATACAAAATACACCTTATGTGTAAATTTTATTTAGATACGTCGTATGGTTTCCGAGTAAAATGGTTGTGACATACGGACGGACAGACAGACAGACAGACAGACATGACGAATCCATAAGGGTTCCGTTTTTTGCCATTTGGCTACGGAACCCTAAAAAGGAGGATTCACTGTGTTGACAGCTAAAAGAACAAGAGGGACCCTCAACGTCAACACACTGGGTCCTCTTCGAGGTCTTTGGCAACCTTACTCACCAGCAGGAACACAACACTGAGTAGGGTCTACCCAAGTAACACAGGAAGCATTATAACATATGAATAGTTAACTTATTTAGAACTTAAGGACCGTATAAACTCTTATATACGTTCACCGAGCAACTTGTCGCATTATATGATGCTTTGAGCTATATAACGCGTTTATATTGCGTTTTGGTTTGCTACACTAATGCTTCGGTGCGATTTAGTGCCTTAGGTTCTACAATAGCATAAATAAATGCTTAATGCCGTTTACGAGCATGAATATTAGCCATTATAATGCCACGTAAATTCGCTATACAGCTTTCAGCTATTTTTAATGCCTTAGGGTGTACAATAGCATTTATAAGTAAGTAATACATTCCTAATGCTGTATAATAGCAATAATATAAACCATTATAAAGCCAAGTAATTCACCATAAGGGGTTGTTCATAAATTACGTCATTCCAGGGGGGCTGGACATCGGATGATGGTAGCATGACGTAGGAGGGGAGGCGGTCATTCCGAAGATCACATCATCTCTCGCATCTTCAAAAAGTGCTTCAATGTGTAAAAAACCGGCCAAGAGCGTGTCGGGCCACGCTCAGTGTAGGGTTCCGTAGTTTTCCGTCCGTCACAGTAAGTGTCCCCACTTAAGAGTTAATAACACCGCCATGTAGGATATAATATGAGAGTTTCACGTACAGCGACATCTATGGGCAAATTAAGTAAACTATTGCGCGCGAGCTTAAAGTATGGAAGATGATTTTTATGGGATAATTCTTTATTGCGTGAACCGATTTTAACCGTTATTACTTTATTTGAAAGCACGTCATTTCATTGTAATTTTGTAGAAATTACAGGTACAATAAACACCTGCTTATACGGTTAAATTACAAACTTAGTTCAGAAATTAGTTTGTATTTTTTTTCAAAAACTATTCATCCTATCAAGTTCAAAATAATTTTCCTAGAAAGTTTTTATAAAGTTCTACTTTTGAGATTTTTTTAATATTTTTAAAACTTATGGTTCAAAAGTTAGAGGGGGGGGGACGCATATTTTTTTACTTCTGGAGCGATTATTTCCGAAAATATTTACATTATCGAAAAATGATTTTAGGAAACCCCTATTCATTTTTAAATACCTATTCAACAATATATCACACGTTAGGGTTGAAATTAAAAAAAAAATCACTCCCCACTTTACGTATAGGGGAGATACCCTAATAAAAAAAAAATTTCGACTTTTTATTTTACCACTTTGTCGGCGTGATTGATAAAATATTAGTACCAAATTTAAGCTTTCTAGTGCTAACGGTCACCGAGATTATCCGCGGACGGACGGACGGACGGACGGGCAGACATGGCGAAACTATAAGGGTTCCTAGTTGAGTACGGAACCCTAAAAAAGGAATGAAATACGTGTTTCTATTAACTTTTAATGCTATAAAATATTATCTACTGAATAGTTTTTTCTCGAGAGGATGGGAGAAGATCGCTCTGTTAAAAGAGCATATTTGGGTCTGGACGGCGTCCTGTCGGTCGTCCTAAGTATCGCTGGGCAGACAGAGTAGGAGCGGACCTTCAGGAGCTCGGCACCGGTGAAAGCTGGCGTGAAATAGCGCAGGACCGAACAAAATGGCGTGCTCTTGTGTCGGAGGCCAGGACTCATTTTGAGTCGTTGCGCCAAATAAGTAAGTAAGAATAGTTTTTTATTTTACAATTAAGCTAAAAACGCATTTCTTTTAAATGACGTCACTTTATTTGGCAGGGGGAGGGCTGGATGATTTTAGGGGGAGGGGGGTAAAAAATCATCAAAAATTGATGACGTAATTTATGAACAGGCCCTATACAGCTTTTAGCTGTTTTAGTACCTTAGGGTCTACAATAGTAATTTTAAGTAGTATATAATGCTTAATGTTGTTTAAAAGCATAATTATTCACGTGTAGGAATTAATAAGCTTTTTTTAAAGGTCACTGAGCTGCTATTGGACTAAGAGCTAGCCACGTCAGATATGACACAATAATGAGAGCAACAAAACCCGTCTGGTTAGATTGCTATACTATTCTTATTGCTAGATCCTGGGATCTGGCAGCTTTTAATGGGTGGAGGTCACAGTGACAGACTAGCAAAATGCTTTAATTGGAAAACAGTAATACCAAACTAGGTAAAAACTGCCGAAGTTGTCTCAGTTATAAAGGACAGGGCCTATATTTTAAGGGGCTCCCTGGCGCCAACGACCTTAGATCTGATTCCCTTAGTTTTCTAATGATTTATATAACTTATCATATTATCATTAACGGCTTGAAACAATATAGTATCCTATATTTACTTCAATATTCATTGTCTTCGAGATATTTGACATCAAAGTCGAACCGGTTTAGGCTAAAAAAGTTGTTTTATGGTCATAACTTTTGTGTTAGTCAGTTAAAAATTAAAATCTCTCTACAGTTTTTAGAGACATCAAAGAGGAACCCTAATATGTAGATTACGTATATGTAAGATTCTTTACACCATTCGAATATCGATAAAAGTGTTTTTAGACCATATTTTAAAAATATCATTAAAAAATAACGGCTCATTTATTTCAAGATCTGGCTCGACAGAATGGAGATAAAAGATTCAAGAATCGATAGTCGTTTGCCTTATAATTCTACCTGTAGTGAATATGTTGGAATATCGACTCAAAACTGGTCAAAAATCGATAAAAAACGTTAGACCAAAAAATATTGTGTATTGTTACAGAAACAAAAACAGTAGGCGACAAACTATGAATTATATAATACATCATTTGGCACTACTTTCCCCCAACATAAACTTTTGTATAAATTTCTCTTAATATTGTATAGTATTTGTATAGTTTCTCATAATATTGCATCAAACCCAGATCTCTAGGATTTGTTTTCTTGAAATGGTTTGCATTATTGTGTCATATCTGACGTGGCTAGCTCTCCGTCTATATAGACCAACGCCATTTTGTAAATAATTTATAACATAAAAATAAAATCATGCGGACCTATTTATACAAGGAAAATACCTATATAATAATGAAATAACTTAATTTAAGACTGCTCAACCAACACTATTATGTTAATAATGCAAAACTCGTTCTATACGAGGATTACACACTTGTTTTGTTTATTTGACGCATATCTTTTTATAATATTTTATAGCATAACCACAATAAATCAAAGGCGCGTGAAAATTTTCAATGAAACTTGTATACACATTTACAGTAAACTACATTGCGCAGTAATATTTGAAGGATATAATAACGTAAAAGAGTCAAAAACTTTTATAAATTTTGTTACGATGCAAACAAATATGACGTGTCACTCATTCATTTGTCGTCCATTTTATATTGCGAGACAAAGTAGTTAAATCACAACGTTCATTGTATTATAACATTTGTTCCGTCGGTATTAGAGACGTTTTTGCATTAACGTAAGGTTTATTTTACTACACTCTTATGCTAGTATGATGCTTTTGTATTGCGATTGGCAACTTAATCGAGCATACTAATGCTTCTTTACTGCGATTAGCAACTTTTTTGGGCGTATTAATGCTTCTTTAATGCGGTTGGCAACTTAATAAAGCGTACATGTAATGCTTCTTTAATGCGATTGGCACTTTCCATGACAACGATAATGCTAATAGCGCAGACATAATGCGCCTGTAATGCTATTAAATAACCTATATAGGATCTCAAGCTGGGTAATTTGTGCCCATTTAAGAGCTATATCAGCACTATAAACGTTTATAATGCTACTATAAAACGAACTCAAAATGCTAAAAGCATACAGATATGCTGTAAGACGGCCGTTATACTGCTTTGATGTGTTACTTGGGTAGTGGTATGTGGCTGTGGTCTTCTGTAAGGTGGAGGTACTTCCCCAGTCGGGCTCTGCTCCAGATTTGAGCGAGATGACAATCGCTGTGCTGTGCCCTACCACACATAGCGAGATGATATTCGCAGTACCCCATACCCTATGTATATAATACTAGCTTTTGCCCGCGGCTTCGCTCGCGTTAAATTCGGGGTAACACGGTTCCCCTTTCCTGATTGTCCCCCGGAATGCTCCATACAAACTTCCACCCCCCCATTTTAGGGAAGTGGGGGGTTAGAAAGAGACAAAAAGTAGTCTATGTCACTCTCCATCCCTTCAACTATCTCCACTTAAAAAATCACGTCAATTCGTCGCCCCGTTTTGCCGTGAAAGACGGACAAACAAACACACACATACACTTTCCCATTTATAATATTAGTATGGATTGCGTCCGCCACACTACCCTCTTCTATTCAGCAGGTAGGAACACAACAGTTTTCCTGCAAAGCCTTTTCGCTCAAATTACTCCAATGCAACCTATTTTACACTCTAAACTGAGAATGTTGTTCCAACTCCTCAAAAATTCTGCCGTAAAAAGCTTAGCCCGGCTCATCGCGGCTTTTGGGGCACAGACATAATATTCATTTTAAGTAGATAGTGCATGGCCCAGATTGAAGGAAATAGAGGCCGTGGAAAGCCGAAACGTGCTTTTATGGGTCAAGCTAATGAGAAGGTTAATAGGCCACCAGACACTGTCAGTAATAATTACATTATTTCTCTACTCGTCCTTCTCATCCTTCATATACTTAATAATTTTTAAGAAAAAAAAATCTGACTTCAATGTGGGAAGCCGGTTAAGGATGTGTGTGCCTTTAAGATTTGAGGAGTTCCCTCGATCCTTCATGGATCCCATCATCAGAACTGCGTTTTGGCAAAAACGGGACCAGTCTGTATATATATACACACAATCATAAAAAGAACTTCCAAAATGGGCTCAGACATGACGGAGTTATGGACTAACAAACATAAAAAAAACAAAAAAAAAAACATACACGCCGAATTGAGAACCTCCTCTTTTGAAAAAGAGAAAGAAGAGACAGAAGTTTAAGAGGATTTTCCTCCCACGAACGCTGCGGCTGTGGAATGAACTCCCTGCTGAGGTTTTCCCAGTGGGCTACAGTATGAGGTTCTTCAAAAAAGGTGTGTATAGGTTCCTAAAGGGTAGGCAACGCGCATGTGAATCCTCTGGGGTTGCAGGCGTCCATAGGCTACGGTAACTGCTTACCATCAGGCGGGCCGTATGCTTGTTTGCCACCGTCGTGGTATTACAAAAAAAAAAGGACGGGTACAGAAGTAATGACATTTATTACTGATAATAGTCTGGTGGCCTTATATGATGACGTATGATGACTGATATTGGAATGACGGAACATCACCTCACTCTTTGTAATGAGATCCGAGACATTTTCATGTGATAGTAATATTTCAATGTTCATTTCTAATGAACAAAAAATTGAAAAATTCACTGCCTCAAGCGAGACTCGAACTCGTGACTACGAGATACATGCTCATCGCTCTGACCAACTGAGCTACTGAGACTTACCTGATGGCTGCGAATTTCTCCTCTATATTTTTATGGGTCTTAGGGGGACGCCTAATATATCTACTGCCTCAGTAGAATTTTCTACTTTTCCTTTATATTTCTAAACATTGTGGTATCGTTTGCAGACGTTCTGCTTGATACAAAATGAATTATAGTAATATTTATGTATTTTATGAAATAAATCATTTGAATTTTGAATTTTGAATTTGAATCTGAATTTGTTTAATCGATACTCATAGATAATATTAGTATTTGTATTTACGTTAATACTTACTGTTTCCCGGGTAAAATACCGAACGTAGTGTAATGAAGTTAGGCATGTAAAAAATATAACTCTGAGGACATAAGTAAACGGAATATTAAATGAAAAATTGAATCCCATACACACACACAAAACAGCGCGCATAACGAGTCTGTCAAACATTCACCTCATTATATTTAAACGTTAAAAAACACGCTGGCACAACATGTATTTTGTATGAAATAATTTTAGACAAAAAAGGACCAACTTCACTTAGACTCCACATTTCCATGAGCCCGAGCTAGCGTAAAAAATACTTAAATCGCTATAGGTGTGCCTATAATATTCGAAGAGTTCCCTCGATTTCTCCTGGATCCCATCATCAGATCCTGACCTGGTGACAATGCACAGTGGCTGGCCGTAGGTCATAATTAAAAAAAATGCATGTGTCATTTTTAAATATCCAATGATCGTTTATTATTCACCTATAAATGTATTCCAATCGGGTATAAATAGATCTTGGATTATTAACTATTTTCATTCTCTTACGAACCTCGAAAGTCACAATATCACCCGTTTCTGCGCGCTCCCTTATCAGCGACTCATTAAGCGATCGGTCATTAGCAGTGAATTCCTGTGAAAGTTGGTATTTTAGTGATTATTAGTATTATGGATCTTCAAGAATCAGGTACGATATTTTATTTTACATATAGATTTTGTTCTGTACATGTAATATATAGTAATAATAACGGGTCTACGCCATGACTAACTTTCATGCGAAACATTATAAGATTTTTTTTTTAAATTAAAGTTTTAGTTATGTTATTAAACTCGCTGAAGGATAAAATTACCTTCATTTGAAAGCTTGATCTTTGTAGATTAATAGACATACAACTTTGTTTGCCTCATTATGCCACTTTAGTATTTAGAATCCTGCTACGCCTAAGTGGGCCTACGCGTAGCGGTACTACAAAAATATTACGTTACAATATTAACCATTTATTTTAATTTTTTTCAGATGATATGTAAGTCGGATCATTTACTGTCTAAGAGTGGTTCAGATGTAGAAAGGCGTCGCCAAGTGATACAACATTTGATTGAAATGGTCCCATATGCAGATAACGTGAATACTAGCAACTTAGAAAAAGTCATAAAGTGCATTTGCGAACGAATTGTGTTTTTTTTTCGAAATCGTGTTCGAGAACCAAATCTAAATTTCTAATGAAACATTCCGAATGGTTCAACGAGTTGCAAAGTGTTAATCTCCTTAAAACATGTACATTAACCAAAAATACCTTGAACGTGGAATCCGATCAACAATCCGCTATCCGCTGAAATCACCGGTATACAACAGAACCTAATAGAAAGGTGTGAAACTATTTTGGAGTGCATATGATCTGGATATAAAATAAATGTAAATAAATAAATTTTACGAGTATGCTACAGAAACGGCGAAAGAACTGATGAAGGTATACGATTGGTATCCTTTACCATCTTCTGTACATAAAGTGCTCGTACATGGTGCTATAGTTATAGAAAACGCTTTAGTTCCTATAGGTGAATTGTCCGAAGAGGCTGCATAGTCAACGAATAAAAATATAAAGATCTTTCGACGCAACCACACACGGAAAATGTCTCGGGATCTCACTAACAAAGCTCTTATTCACAGGTTTCTGCTGAATTCAGATCCATTTGTCGCCTCCAGTAGAAAGTTGTCCCGAAAAAAAAATCAACTCTCTCTATTGAAGTTTTAAGTTTATTAGATGTTACTGAATAACGTAGAATTTAATGTTTGAATTTATGTATTATTTAATTTTTATATGCACTTATTGTTTTTATTAATATTTGTTTTACATGAATTATTTTAAAATGTATATTTATTATTTATATTGTAAGGCCTGTTATGTTTAAGAAATAGTAAATATCTAGTTTAAGGAATAGAATAGTAATACTTTTAAGGTATTTATAAGTTTTTTTTTTTACATAAATACAATGTTTTTTCATGTACCTATTTTGTTTCATAGTTTTTATTAAATTTAGCATGAAATATACCTAAATACGTGTTTCATTGAACTTTACTAGTGGTAAATAGTATTTTAAAAATATTTGTTACCAGAAAACAAGATAAGTAAGAATCAAATTAATTATGGCCGCCTTACTTAGGCGCGCCGGCCACTGTGCAATGGGACCAACTTTCAAACAAAAAAAAAGCTTGTTTTCAAAAATCGGTCCTGCCGTCTTCGAATAATCGGTAAACATACATACATAAAAAAATTGCAAAAACTAAGATCCCAACGAATAACCTCATCCTTCGAAATCTTGAAGTCTGTTGAAAAGAGTTTACGTCTAGTCGTCGTAACTTGAATATGTCTATGTCGTGAGGTTGCAAGATGGGCTGCGGTAATACTCTCACCAAACAGACTTTCATAATAGAAATGTAACACAAAGGGACGGAAACAGGACAAAATGTAAGTATCTATACAAAAGGACAGTATCGCCATGTTTTTGCTTAAGCCAAATAGGATTTAGGTAACTATTGTTTAGTGTTATGGACTCGAGATTAGGTGGAGTTTTATTTCTTGAGGCAGGAGAATCGAGTTTTTCGGTAAACCAGTGAAGTGTGGTCGTGGCATCACCAATTTAAGTTTACATACATTGGGTCGTATTCTAACTTTATAACACGTATAGACATGATCCAACTCCAATGCATTAAAACGCAATACAGCTACGGCATAAACATCTGAATTAGAAATATCATAATTTGCTCGAGAAATATTCCAACGCAACTCCAATACAACTTCAATATTGGTTGATTGTTTGTTGTGTGTTGGAGTTATGTTTGAGATGGGTTGTGATCTTATTGTATTGTTAATGTATTTTAAAATTAGAATCCGGCACATTCAGTGCCAGTAACCTGCTAGACGAGCTCTCTGAGTGTGGCAGTTATTTTGTACATGGCGGAAAAACGTTGTGGACTAAGAGTTGACCACGTCATACTCGTATATGACACAATAATGGGAGCAATAAAACCTGTCTGGTTAGATTACTATACTACCCTTATTGCTAGATCCGGGCATCTGGCAGCTTGTAATGGGTGGAGTTCAGAGTGACAGACTATCAAAATTGTTGAATTGAAAATAGTAATACCAAAATACGTAAAAACTGCCGAAGTTGTCTCAGTTATAAAGGACAGGGCCTATATTATTACATTAGAACATGAAAACATGCGTATTACTCGTATTACGGAAACAAAACCAGTAAGTAAGTAAGTACGCGACAAACTATGAATTACGTCATACGTCGTTTGGCACTACTTTCCCCCAACAGAATTTTTTGGCAATGATATAATCTAATTATTTAAGTATGTAATTTCTTATAATATTGCATTAAACCCAGAACTCTAGGATTTGTATTCTTCAAGTGGTTGGAAAATTGTATTTATCTACACTCATATTGTAAGTTCTCTAAAACGTGTTCGAAAACGGTAGGCAATGGCTAGCATTACCACGACCGATTTTACTATGATAAGCTTTTTATCTGTGGCAGTAACGTAATTTTAACTTTACATGCTCAACTATTGATGTGTTATGAGTTTTGATAACATAATGTACACCTGCACGCGCCCGCGCGGCCGCCGACACGCGCCTCCCCGACCGCCGCCGGCACAATCGAGTTGACCATGGCGGTGCAATGGCGGCCATTCTATGGTTTCCGAATACGGCATTTTGGATAAATAATATGAGTGTAGATAAAGCAGTGTATGCAACTGTACGTAATTAGGCCTTAAAACGTAACAGTTACATAAACTACTATTATTTATTGTTCTGAATATAAGTCAATTTTAGTTTTATATTTGAAAGTTTAGTTTTAAGTTTGTTTTTTTAATTTTAAAGAAATCTTTTATTATTAGTACTTAATATATGAGCAAGCATAATTTTAGTATAATATTTCAAGACGTATAATTTTAGGTTGATGTTTATATATAGTTATATTAATATAGTTGATCTCACTGCAATTTAATGTAGCCAGTGTTATGTATTCTGTAATTGTCGTATATATCAGTTCTTATTACCATTTATTATAATATTAGTGTAAGTTTTAATATATATGATGTGGATGTACTTTAATAAATAAAATAAAATAAAAAGTGGTTTGTATTCTTTGACCTCCACCACTTTACAGCAGCCAGATGCCTAGATCTAGAATTAAGCATAGTATATCAAACTGACTCGAGTGGCTTCGTTGCTCTCATTATTGTGTCATATTTGACGTGGCTAGCTATCCGTCTATTGGCATCAGCTACGATCGCAGTGCTTTGCGAATTGTGGCACGGAATAGTAGTTTACGTCACACCTGGCCATAATGTGAGTTTTACCGCTCGCTACGCTTACGGTAAAACTCGCATTATGGCCAGGTGGGGACGTAAAATTGTGTACTCACCACGGGCAGTAAAAAAGAAAGCCCTCTATCGCATATTTACAACCCTCGCCTGCGGCTCGGGTCCCAAATACCTGCGATTTCGGGCTTTCTTTTTTTTACAGCCCTAGGTAAGTAATGTACTATTATGTAACTGTTACGTAATAAGGGTCCTTAAAACATGAGTGTGGTTTTATGAAATGAGCTGCAGGCGAATTTCATAATAAGATCACACGAGTGTTTTAAGGCCTAATTACGTACAGTTGCATACACTGCTTTATCTACACTCATATTATTTATTCTAAATGCCTTATTAGGAAACCATAGAATGGCCGCCATTGCACCGCCGCCGTGGCCAACTCTCGTGTGCCGGCGGTCGCGCGGGCGCGTGTCGGGCTGTCGGCGGATCCCCGGGAGGGTGCAGGTGTACATTATGTTATCAAAACTCATAGCACATCAATAATTGAGCATGAAAAGTTAAAATTACGTGACTGCTACGGATAAAAAGCTTATCATAGTAAAATCGGTCGTGGTAATGCTAGCCATTGCCTACCGTTTTCGAACACGTTTTAGAGAACTTACAATATGAGTGTTGATAAAGCGTTATTAAAACTATTGTGTTCTAGATTAAGTTATTAGGTAGGTAAGTATCTCTATGAAACATTTGGATTAACCCATGATTAATCAGTGTAATAACAGGTCATGGACCATTTAATAAACATCTTTTCCATTTAAGTGTTACAGACAGTTCCCTGTGCCGAGGGTGCATGGAGACGGAAGAAACAGCCTCTCACGTGGTGCTGGAATGCGACGGAGTGGCCCCATACACGACTAAACATCTCGGTTCCCCGAGAAATCTCTCTGAGGTCCTACTCAACATAAAAGGTTAATAAGTTGGGCTGGCTGGACTAGCCACTCACCTATCACGCAAAATAGGCGCTAGACGTCGAGTTGTGGGAACCTGCCAGTTCCACAATATAATACAATTAGGGTGGGGGCACATTGGGGCTGCGCCCCCACCCTAATTGTATTATTATAGGCCCTCCCGTACTTATTTAGGAAATTCCGTAAATGCACACTAAATTAGTACGAGAGAGTGCGACGGCTTATTTCATTTGAGTTTGATCATTACATTCATTACTCACGTGAATTAAATATATCCACAAAAATCAAGTTCTAACCTGGATTGTTATATTACAAAATGGTGTAGAATACCTACTATTGAGATGTGCTGTTCGAATCGTCGTAATTTACGAATAAAATTGAGCTTATATGTGGTGACCCCGTGCTTCTTGTAAAAGCTTAATGATGAGTAGTCTGTGTAGTCTCCGGGCTAGGACTGGGGTAGGCTATGCTATATGTTATGTGTAACTAAGCCACGAATAAACTAGTTTCTTAGATGTGTCAGTAATTTAGTAAAGGTACCATTTGGCGGAAAGCATTCATACTTTGTACAGATTCAATATTGTATCATCATCATCAGCCCGTTGCAGTCCACTGCTGGACATAGGCCTCTCCCAAGGTACCCCTCAGAACCTGGTCTGCTGCTTTACGCAACCAATATTGTATGCGTGCAATAATAGCGTTAGCGCCGAGTACCAAATGGTACCTTTCCCGAAAAAGAGTCACATGTTTTTTTTTCCGTAAAAGATTATTTTTTTTATTGAGTACCTTAACGATATCATCTATCACAAAAACCACGAAGGCATGAATGTATGAATTCGTTCAATGCAGTTCGTTCGAATCTATGAATTCATTCATAAATTGGGTATGCAGTTATGAACCCGATAGTATATACTTGTATATATTGATATTTTCATGTATTTACTTTTTGCTCTGAAATAAGCGTTATTTATTTTATTTATCGTATGGCTAAATGTCACTGGATATAGATAGGCATTTCTTATCTGGGTTAGTAGTGGGAAAGCAGATGAAGAAAATGCAGTGAGTGCTGCGAGGTCCAGATGGGACAGTGCAGCTGCCAAGTTTGTTACTCTTTTAGCACCACCCAGGGATCACGTGTAGGGTTGTCTAAGGTGTTTCCTACGGACGCAGAGTAACATTGATCACCATAAGATTGATAAGCGTTATTGTAATAAATGCAGAGTAATTGCTGCAGGAAACTCACCAGCAAACCCTATTGTGCCATCCGATAATTCATATCCTATATCGTAGATGATACTGCCGATATCGTGTTGAAATTGAAATCGAAAACTTAATTAAAACCTGAATTGAAAATACAAATTAAATCATAAATACTCGTAAACAATGATATGCATGAAATGTGGAATGTCTGGGTCGCGTTTCATACGAGTATAAGCTAGGATTTATAATTTTGCTTTTTTTCATCACAAACACATTATGAAAGATATGAGGCAAAATAGCAATGAAGCTGCTCCAACAAGTATCAACAATTGTAAATGTATGCACTTACATTGGTTCACAGCATAAACCTTCGACTAAGACTTGTAAAAATATTTTTACTCATAAAGAAACTAAACTAAAATAAAGTAAACTCTTGCGTGATTTGGGTCGTATGCGATTTCTATGGCATCCTAGGAATTTTATAAATTGGCAACAATTACATACCTGGGAAGTAGCGAGGGAAGTAGGCAGAGGCATAGAGTGGCCGCGCTACTCGTCATGCTCCTCGTCATGCCCACCGCTCCCTATTTTGTCGGTTTTTTGGCGCGAGTCAAAGGGCCGCATATCATAATCGCGCGAGTAGGGCAGTGTGTGGCAGGAGAGGGCAACATCGCGGCAGCGCGAGGAGCAGCGCGAGGGGCATATTGTGGCCGAGGTATAAAAGACAATTTTATCTACACTCATATTGTAAGTTCTCTAAAACGTGTTCGAAAACGGTAGGCAATGGCTAGCATTACCACGACCGATTTTACTATGATAAGCTTTTTATCTGTGGCAGTAACGTAATTTTAACTTTACATGCTCAACTATTGATGTGATATGAGTTTTGATAACATAATGTACACCTGCACCCTCCCGCGCATCCCCGACCGCCGGCACAATCGAGTTGGCCATGGCGGTGCAATGGCGGCCATTCTATGGTTTCCGAATACGGCATTTAGAATAAATAATATGAGTGTAGATAAAGCAGTGTATGCAACTGTACGTAATTAGGCCTTAAAACACTCGTGTGATCTTATTATGAAACTCACCTGCGGCTCGTTTTATAAAACCACACTCATGTTTTAAGGACCCTTATTACGTACCTAACAGTTACATAAACTACTATTATTTAATCGCTGTTTGGCTGTTGTTGAATGTTTGATTATTTCAAATGAGAGCGCATTGTTATACATTGTAATGATTTTTATTACATCAATGAAAACCGTCACTTTGTTTGGAATTTTTCATAGAAAGAGCAGGACATCTGCAGCTGCTTTACAAATATGTTACAGACGGTTGCTATTATTATTTAGGCGGCTTACACACTGCTGCGGTTTCCGCGAGCGAGGCGCTCTTTATGTGTATAGTGGTGTCACGCTTCCACACCGTCGCCGCATCCGGTTCCGGCACCAATGTGATAATCACCTTAAGAGAATCATGCTATTCATGCTACATCCAAATAAACATGTTTTCAATGATTCAAAGGATGATTCAATCCATGGGATTATAATCATTGGATATGATTGTTTAGGTCAATGCTAGAAGCTTATAAAACCCGGAGGTTTGTTGCCCCAAAGTTATATATAACGAACACCTCAAAAATATCTGACACAATATCTTAAGTGTGCCAATATAGTATTTTATGCAACAGTTGAATAAGAGGGGTCAAAAACGGTGAGTGGCGTGGGTAACAATTTGAGCCGTAAGCGAAAATTGTTACGAAAAACGCCACGAACATTTTTTGACCTACTTAAGTATACGTCGTTTTGCATACAACACTTTTTCTACGACTACACATAGTTTTACAAAAAATGCGAAATTGAAAACTTCATGGATATTGCAGTTATTTTGTCAACATAATCAACAATAATTTAAGTTTCACCTTTTAAAACACTGTATTTCATGAATACTAACACAAACACACACCGTCGTTATTAAATTAATTATCAAAGAGCGACAGAGATTAGTAAAAATATATTATTTTCAAAGTTTGCAGTTTGCCACCACAAACGAATGGCAAACGTAAAAACTACGAAGTATGTCTGTGGTTTTTTTATTTTAATTTTTTTTTTTTCTAAAAACGCTACGTTTATTTAGGTTTCTTAGGTTGGCAGTAATGTATTTTCTTCTAAAGTCCTGATTGCACGCGATTCTATTTTGGCGGTTTTATTTAACAGTTGTTTTTTTGGGGAATAGACTAGATAGACTTTTCTTCGAGTATATTATCTACGTGTTTCTTCGAGGATATAGATGATGACGAATGTATAAATGATAGATAAAAGGGAGTAAAAAAAAATGTTGGGTTCACAGGGCACCTCTGTTAGCAGTTGCATTATATCACTTAATAACCCTAGGGTCTTTATGAAGAATAGACTAGGTAGACTTTTTTGAAATTGCATAAGACATGCTTTTATATTCGTTTGCGGGACCATATAATTGACAGATAAAAGTACCGGAGTAGAAAAAATTACATTAGCATAACAGTAGAATAACTAGTTATTACCTATCTCACCTGCAGACAACCTGTGAACATCAAAGGTGGAAACAGATTTGCAGAGCACTGTATAAATTAATGTACCTATACTTTTCGAATAATAGAGCTATCTATCTATCTGACTACAATCTTATTTGTAGGGTCACAAGCGAGCGTGTTTTTGCGGCCTTCGTGGAGTAACATACTATTGCAGCTGACTGTACCAGGAATGTAACAGATGTGGTTGCACCGACACCGAAAGCGGAATCAGATGTTTTAAATTTAGTTTATCGGAACTAGAAACGGAATCGGAACCGAAAAATGGAAGCGAAACCAGAATCAGAGCCCGATTGATAGGGGGACGAGATGTTAAGGGTAGCTTTATAAACCTGTTTGTTTTTGATGTACGCCGTTCATTTCCTCCCGCGCTGCGTTGATATGCATTCCGATATAACTTCTGTTTTGAAAGTAACAGGACCCAAACCGAAACGGATGTTTAAAACCAATCGGAAGTCCCGACTTAACGGAACCGGAACCGGAGCACTGTAACATCCCTGGACTTTACGTACAAGTTTATTGTTTTTATAAGGTTATTGGGTAGAGTGGAGCCGTAGGCGAGGAGCAATGCAAACATCGTGAATTTTTGAAGAACCTTCTACACGCAGGTGCAAAAACTAGCTAATCGGATCGAGAGCCCGCTACATAAATATTAAACACTGTAGGGTGTTTTCGTAGCTTAGTGAACCTCGCATTGCTACTAAGTTACTATATGTATAGTCTACTCTATAGACATATAAAATAAGGAGACGTAACGCCGTGAAGACAAAACTGTGATTCCACAATAAGCAGATTTCTTCTTGTTTACGACACGTATGTACTCGGAAGGTGATTGGTTCAAACGTCAAAAATGAGTGTATGTGCACGAGACCACGGCTTAAATTATTATGGAATCACAGTTTTTTCTTAGTGGGATGCTAAGAGAATTCAACCCGAATAGAGTAGCCATGTCTGTCATTTCCGATACAAAAAAAGTCTGCCGTTTTTTGCGGGGGAGGGGAACGTCAAACGTATCGCTATTCGTACGTAACGTACAAATAGATAAACGTCAGTCCATACATGTGTATGACCACTGGTCATATGTTTTCGGCAGAGGGGAACGCCTGTCAATGGCGACTCCGGTTGGCTGATTTCCCTAAGGTGGGATGGGATTACGTCTCCTTATTTTATATGTCTATGGTCTATTCAATAGACTGATAGTAGTTTATGTAATTGTTACGTAATAAGGGTCCTTAAAATACGAGTGTGGTTTTATATAAGATCACACGAGTGTTTTAAGGCCTAATTACGTACAGTTGCATACACTGCTTTATCTACACTCATATATCCTAAATGAAGTGTTCGGAAACCATAGAATGACCGCCATTGCACCGCCATGGCCAACTCGATTGTACCGGCGGTCGCGCGGGCGTGTGCCGTTGGTCGGGAAGGAGGACAGGATTTACATTATGTTATCAAATTCGATGTTCGGAATTTGAAACTCATAACGTATCAATATATGAGCATGTAAAGTTTAAATTACGTTACTGCCACAGATAAAAAGCTTATCATAGTAAAATCGGTTGTGGTAATGCTAGCCATTGTCTACCGTTTTTGAACATGTTTTAGAAGACTTACAATGTGAGTGTAGATATAAAAAATTAAACAACAAATTCCCGTGACTTGTCAGTTACATTATTCTATAGTTATCTATGAAAGTAAAAAAAAAAATACGAAATGTCTTCTCTGATTTGGCTGAAATACAGATTCACAATGTTTGATATACATTATTATATTTATTATTATATAGGTTTAGGTATTCCACCTAGAAAGAGGCATTTTTCTAAAAGACCTCAACTGTCAGATAAATAGGGTCTAATCCAATAGTTCCCATTTCTCCAATAGCGCTACAACTACAACACACAAAGATTAGTAAACAAGCTCGCGTTTAATCTATAATAGGCAAGATGCAATATTTTAATTTATGCTTTCATTTGAAAGAATGGCACGTAGATTAGGCCACGAGTGTATTAAAAAATTTAAATACTATAATTTATAGTCAATTGCTGTTACAAACGGCCAATTTAAATTTTCGCGCCTAAACGAGTCTACAGTTCCTGTGACGTCACTCATGTCTGTCACTCGCATATTTGTTCATTCACAGTGTCAAATTCTCGTTTTTTGTTTTTTTTTTTGACCTGGATGCTAGCCCTTTAAGCCAAATCCTATAGACAGTTGCCAACCCCATTAGTTGTCATGACAGGAGTGACGTCACCAGACGCTGATTGGTGGATTAAAACACGTTCCGTTTCACATTACTTCAAATCGTAATTACTATTTAAAATTAGTATACCTAAACTAAAGTAAAAACGTTTCAATAGCTATTATTTTACATTTTTTCAACATTTTGATCACAAAATAATGGTAAATATTATAGCTGCATCTTCCCTATTATAATTTCGCTGTTAACCATATCAGAAACAAGTACCTTTATAAAACGCAACCCTGGAATCCAGCCCCGAATTGATACTGGCAGCTGAGTGTACTTAAACTGTTACCTTCATTAATATTCCATGCGAAGAGCTAGCCACGTCAGATATAACAATAATGAGAGAGACGAAACCCTTTTAGGACCCGGGGTATGTCCTTAAACTACGTCCGGACTTGAGTATGTCCTTAAACTACGCCAAAAAGTGAGGTATGGGCACTACGAATCTCGCTAAGTGTAGTAGGGCACGTTCAGCGAATGTCATCTCGCTTAAATCTGGAGCAGAGCCCGACTGGGGAAGTACCTCCACCTTACAGAAAACCACAGCCAAATAGCACTAGACCCTACTCATAGTGCTGTGTTCCTGCTGGTGAGTAAGGTTGCCAAAGAGCTTGTGTTGACGATGAGGGACCTTCTTGTTCCTTTCGCCATCAACACAGTGAATCCTCCTTTTTGTGAAGGGTCGGCAACGCGCATGTGACTCCTTTGGAGTTGCAGGCGTCCATATGTTACGGTACTTGCTTACCATCAGGCGGGCCGTATGCTTGTTTGCCACCGTCGTGGTACAAAAAATAAAAAATAAACCCTTTTTGTTAGTTTGATATACTATGCTTATTTCTAGATCCGGACATCTGGCAGCTGTAAAGTAGTGGAGGTCAAAGAATGCAAACCACTTTAAGAAAACAAATCCTAAAGTTCTGGTTTTGATGCATTATTTTGAGAATTTATATAAATAATTAGATTATATCATTACCAAAACTTTCTGATGATAGTACCTAGTCCAAAACGACTTATAATGTATTTAATAGTTCGTCGCCTACTGTTTCTGTTTCAAAAATAATACGCAATGTTTTTGTTCTAATGTTAAAATATAGGCCCCGTCATCTATCAATAAGACAACTTTGGCAGTTTTTACTAATTTTTGTATTACTATTTTCCAATTCAAAAATTATGCTCTGTCACTCTGACCTCCACCCGTTAAAAGCTGCCAGATGCCTGGATCTAGCAATAGTATTGCAATATAACTAGACGGGCTTCGTTGCTCTCATTATTGTGTCATATCTGACGTGGCCAGCTCTTAGTCCATTTGGTCGGACCAACTCATCCCCACAGTAGGAACTAAACCAACGGGACCATTCTCAGATGATAATTTGACATAAGGTACCTACTGCCCCACCACGCATAGATATGTAAGTACCTTAGATACTCATCGACATATATGTCAAGCAAAAATCGACCTAAATTACGTGAGTGGGTTACTTGTAGTCCGTAATGATAATTGTTTCGAGCCTTCTAGCTCCATAACCCCTTGATCGATGCTGCTTATAAACGAACTCTCAAATTGTATGGAGCTCTGCTACAACCCCAACTTTCATATAGATCAGAAAAACGTTAGTAAAGTCATCGTGGAACAACTATTCAAAATCAAGAAGCCATCGAAATGCAGAGACGTCTAGGTAGCCAGCTGACAGTTCCGCTGTGTCCGAAGTTGTCTGTACGAACTTCACTTCGCTTACGCTCCGCTCGTTCGATAAATATTTTTTATTAATATGTTAGTCTCACGAGAGTTTAGTAGTTATAAAATAATTCCAAGTAGGTACCTACTATTGAATTTAAACTTTCGTGAGAGATACCTACTACGTACAAGTTTTTATGTACGCTTTAACTCACATTGAACTCAAAAACTACCTAGACTAGAACAACAATAAACACGCAAAAAGTGGCACAGTAAATGGTGTCTTATGCGACAGCTGCAGCAGATCGTTGGATAGGAATGACAAGGAATCTACCGAGCGCTTCGTTAAAATTAAACCAGCGTAAGCAATACTAAAAGCAAATGCTACGAATACGGAGATCAAGTTATACTAGTCGTGCATTGTTGGCAAAACCTATGATTTTTTCCTTTCTCTTGAATATAACCGGAATCATCGTGCCATATTTTCGGTGTTTTTTGCTTGCGTCTATAGATCTTTTATCTTTTTAGTCTACGTTCAACTCAAAACTGTGTATTTCAATACAGTCGCTCATTCAATAGTGACTAAGCGTGAATTAAACCGTTAACTGGAAAAGCAGTTTGAATTTGCTCTTTGGCAGAGAATATTAGGAGCATTTAATCGTGTTCCGTGTGAGCTTCTTGTTTTCTGCTTAAGCTGCGAAACTGAATTTTGCTTCCTTTTAGGTCAAGTCTTTCTATCACTTCTGAAATAGTATTTAACTTACTTATAGCTTTCGTAAATAATTAAGTAACTCTCTGGTAAAATGCTACATTCAATTAATGTTGCAAGCAAATTATTTTTGCATTTACTGAGTGAAGTTGGCGTGAATGAAAAACTTCGCCATAATGCCAAGGTCCAATTTTACCCCCATACCTTGTATTGGGCTAATCTCCCCTACACAAAGTTCATATCACACATTCTCGCACGCGTGCCGTAACCATGACAATAGGGGAAGGGAACATTCGGTAACGAGAGGGTGTGAATGTTCTTAAGAAATTGCTACCATTGCTTCAGAGGACGTGACTATTTTTAAAAGGCATAGTTTTTAAGGGATTCGTTTTTCGCTATCAAATATTAGATATAAGTTGGTATACGATTACAAACTAACAAGGTTAGGTATTTACATGATACATTTAGCCTGTGTGATAAGCGGGGATCGCAGCCTATTGTGGTGCATAACCAACGCTGGAAGCATATACATATAAAATAGGGAGACGGAACGCCTTGAAGACAACTGACATTCCACAATATGCCGATATCTTTGTGTTTACGCGCGACACGAACACATACATACAACTCGTGGACGAGCAGTGATTGGTTCAAACGTCGAAAGTGAGTATGTGTGCACGAAACCGAGGCTTATTGTGGAATCACAATGTTATCTTAGTGGGATTACGTCTTCTTATTTTATATGTCTATGGCTGGAAGTACCTACATCTTGGAAGAATAATAAGTAAGGAAGCGTAATCAACGCTCAAAATCTGCTGCACTTTCCTGGTGCCAAAGTGGGCGGAGCTTGTGACAGCGGTGCCCTAATGTCATGTCAAACATTTTGAAATTGTCATGTCGTCAAAATATTAGTTTTTTCGGCCCATGAAATTTCGGTAATATATCGGTATTAAAATGCCGGCTTGTGCCGTGCATTGGTGCAAGAGCCACACAGGCGCCAAAGATGGTGATATTTCTTTTCATCGGTAAGTAAATCACGCATAGATATTCTCATACATTACGGACTTGGTCGATTTTATGCAATCACAGAGAACCTCCTATAGAGTAATAATGTTGCTCATTTTGTTCGCGGCGCGAGTCACCAAGTCTTGCGGAAGGCGTGAGGGGCGGGTGGGTGATAGCGGCACTGCGATTGGTCGTTTCAAGGACCGCGCGCTATCACGTGGTTGCGTAGTGATGGGACATGTGTACTACAAGTAAACGGTACTGTACCGTACCGTACCATAATTTGCTGTTGTTCATTGAGGTATTTCCTGTTTACTAAATTGGTAACAAATAACAATAATGCAATATGTATTTGCTTACTTTAAAAACGTACCAATAAATTTTACCTAGTCGCCTTATTTATTTATTTCTTTATTTACACATAAGTTAACAGTATTACACCAAAACACTTACGTGGTAATATAAAACGTAAAAAGTAACAAAAAAATTGGTTGTTTGTAAAGTAGGTTTACGATCGAGATGTTTACGTGATAACGTCTAACCGCTCGTGAGGATTCCGCGTGACAAGTTTCACGGAATGACTGGCAGCGCTCGAGATGAGACGGGAGATCGGTCCGTCTCTCTCTCGTTATACCTGCGATCGCGCTCGTGAGGTTTTGGTGTGACACAAGTTTCTGAACATGTCACCCGACTAAAACGATTTTAAAGACGTTATCACGTCAATAAAATATTAGAAAAAGTAAACTTAAAAGAACTGAAAACAATGAGATGATTATATATCCTATATAGTAACTCTAATTATACGATATTATGTATACACCTTAAAACCTTTCTGTAAAATACACCAGCATTATCTGCAAAAATGTCAATATCGTCCGACTCTATTACGATCTGGTTAAGAGTGGCTTGCGCTCTGGCGGTGGGAGCGTTGGCACCTCTCCGCGTGCGCACGTCGGCGACCGCGAACAGGCGCCGAGGCCGCCGCGCCGCCACTCGCCCTCGGCACCCGCAACCCTATACCCTCGAGTGTAATCGCGCCATCTACTTTGTTGTAAAGTAACTGGTAATAGTGCATAATATGCAGCAGTTTTCGCCTAGTCTCTAGTGTTTGGAATCCGACCATACCTGTGACGAACAACGATGGATACATGTACGGGTAATATCCGTATAGACGTTTGTAAATATGCCTAGAAAATTTCTTTTGAACCCTTTCCAGCATCGAGACGTATTTAATCTCATAGGGATCCCAAACTATCGCACCAAATTCCAGTCTGCTACGAATGTAAGCATTAAACAGCATGACAGCCACTTTAATGCTAGAAAACTGTGAAGATATTCTTATATGAATCCTAACGTTTTTGATACCTGTTTGCACATTGTGATGATATGATGTCTGAAGTCAAGCTGTGTGTCCAAGTTAAGTCCTAAGTCACGTGTTTCGTTGGTTTGTATTAGCGGTGTGTCATGCAGTCTGTAGGTGGTGGGAATCGGCGTTCGGAGTCTAGAGAAAGTAATGTAGACTAATCTGAAATTACCTTATCTGTGCATTTAAAGTACTTTTAGAAGCAACGCTCATATGACATTCCTTAAAAATCTGAAAGCAACTCCCATGTGACACCCATTGAAAGTGTCTTCTAGAAGCAACGCTCATGTGACACCCATGAATAGTTCCTTAAAGCCAATCCTATGTGACACCTATTGAAAGCGCCTTATATAAGCAACGCTCATGTGACACCCATTGAACTTGTCTCAAAGCAGTAACGCTCATGTGACACCAATTAAAAGTTCCTTAAAACAATTCTCATATGACACCCATTGAAAATGTCTCATAGAAGCAACGCTCATGTAACACCAATTAAAAGTTCCCTAAAACAACTCTCATGTGACACCCATTGAAAGTAGCTTATAGAAGCAAGCATTGCATTACTTATACGTCGTTTTGGACTACTTTCCCCCATCAGAAAGTTTTGGCAATGATATAATCTAATTATTTATATAATTTCTCATAATACTGCATCAAAATCAGAACTCTAGGATTTGTATTCTTAAAGTGGTTTGCATTCTTTGACCTCCACCACTTTACAGCTGCCAAATGTCCATATCTAGAAATAAGCATAGCAAACAATCGAGAGTGGTTTCGTCGCTCTCATTATTGTGTCATATCTGATGTGGCTAGCTCTCCATCTATCAGGTCAAGGCACAAATCCAGGTCCCACACAGCCACCACGGTGCATTCCTGAGAGCTCTGGAAGTCTTACTCGCCGTCAGGGACATAGCCTTCAGAGTGGAAGTTAAGATAGGGCATAGGATGGAGCTTTGCCCCATAATGAGCCTTCAGAGTGGAAATTAAGATAGGGCATAGGATGGAGCATTGCCCCATAACGAGCCTTCAGAGTGGAAGTTAAGATAGGGCATAGGATGGAGCATTGCCCCATAATGAGCCTTCAGAGTGGAAGTTAATATAGGGCATAGGATGGAGCATTGCCCCATAATGAGCCTTCAGAGTGGAAGTTAAGATAGGGCATAGGATGGAGCATTGCCCCATAATGATCCTTCAGAGTGGAAGTTAAGATAGGGCATAGGATGGAGCATTGCCCCATAATGAGCCTTCAGAGTGGAAGTTAAGATAGGGCATAGGATGGAGCATTGCCCCATAACGAGCCTTCAGAGTGGAAGTTATGATGGGGCATAGGATGGAGCATTGCCCCATAATGAGCCTTCAGAGTGGAAGTTAAGATAGGGCATAGGATGGAGCATTGCCCCATAATGAGCCTTCAGAGTGGAAGTTAAGATAGGGCATAGGATGGAGCATTGCCCCATAACGAGCCTTCAGAGTGGAAGTTAAGATAGGGCATAGGATGGAGCATTGCCCCATAATGAGCCTTCAGAGTGGAAGTTAAGATAGGGCATAGGATGGAGCATTACCCCATAATGCCCCCCCCCCCCCCCCCCTAATATATAATTTAATAGATTTCTTTAGTTACGAGATGACGCTGCAACGCAATGTCATTCTCGTCCAGATGGCGCTTCAAACTTGGGATTCAAAAAGTTATTATGGCGGTCTATATTATTTATAGTCTCTGCTACTACCTTCATAGGTACATGTAACTAATGTAAGACCTTCACTTCACTCGAGAGCTTAAAGAGGGATACAGTGTGATTACGACAGTGAATCCTCCTTTGTATTAAGGGTCAGCAACGCGCATGTGACACCTCTGTTTAAGGCGTCTATAAGTTACGGTAGCTGCGACAATCAGATAGGCTGTATGCTTATTTGCCGCCGACGTGGTATTAAAAAAATTAATAACTTCGCTTTGCTCGATCGATAACAAATAGCCCATTTACATTATATTCGTTGAATGATCGACTGAGAGTATTTCTACTGTGCACCGCGATTGCAATTTCAAATAGCATAGCATATAGGTATCAATTCCCCGTTGTACGTGTTGGCTTTCAGATTGATTATGGATGCGTTAGACTGATTTAGCCGCGGTGCAATATGCATAATATTCATTAGTTCGGGATGTCGTTTAGTTTGATTATAGGTTTAAGTTATTAAATTGGAATAGGTAAAATTGTGTTCTTTTCAAGGTGAAGGTCGCGGGAGTCCGCTGGATGCGGGTGGCGCAGGACCGGTCATTGTGGCACTCTTTGGGGGAGGCCTATGTTCAGCAGTGGACGTCTTTCGGCTGATATGATGATGATGATGAGGTAAAATTATGTAGGTACCTACATATTTAATTTTTAGGGAAAGGACAAAAGCTAGTTTTCATCCCGAAAATCCACCCTTGAGGGGGTGAAATGGGGGTTGAAAGTTTGTATGGAGAATTTTTAGCACTTCTTTTAATACCACGACGGAGACAAACAAGCATACGACCCGCGTGACGGTAAGCAGCTACCGTAGCCTATGGACGCCTGCAACTCCAGAGGTGTCACATGCGCGTAGCCGACCCTTTACAAAAAGGAGGATGGCGTGTGTTGACGGCTAAAAGGACAAGAGGGTCCCTCATCGTCAACACACTCTTTGAGCTACAATATAATTACAGCTTATATCGGTTTAGAAAGAGCTTTACAAAAGTGAGTTAATAACGTACAACTAAAACCGTTGAAGTTATTAGTACTTACTTACCTGATATTCAGAACACATTTTTCAAGTCGCAAAGCTTCACTAAGAAAGGTTTTTTGAAAATCGACTCCAAAGGAGGTGAGTGCGAAATCGCGAGCGAAGACTTCTTTATTTTATTTTATACCACGACGGTGGCAAACAAGCATACGGCCCGCCTGATGGTAAGCAGTTACCGTAGCATATGGAAGCCTGTAACTCCAGAGGATTCACATGCGCGTTGCCTACCTTAGAACCTATACACTCCTTTTTTGAAGAACCTCATCCTGTAGCCCACTGGGAAAAACTTGGTTGGTTGTAAGCGACACAAATATAACTTCTTTTTAGAAAAGGTACCTTAATATGCGACCACACCGCTGCTTAAAATACGGCGACGTTACGGAATCGCAGTGACGCATCGTATCCATACAGTTTTTATCGCATGCCCCCCACACCGCTGTTCAAAATACGCTGACGGTACGGAATCGCAATGACGTGCCGTAAACGTCACGACGACGACGACGACTTTAACGCATGCTCTCCTAGTCTAAGCTCCCATTGCATAAGACCTTACCTCACACGGTGGCAAATCAGACATATACTACAGCAATAGATAATAAAGGATAATACTTAGGGACACTCGATTATAGTAGGTTGCCATGGCATGGCCTGGAAGAACAGTTTTTTTTTTCATTCTCATATCACTTTTTTTACCAAAAATTACATCATAAGGTGGCAGATCGAAACGTTTACCCATCGAAAGAGATACTTTTGGTGATCCGATCCCGCATAGGTTGCCAGCCTAAAACCTGGCAGATTTCAAGGTCAGCCATGTTTCATGAGGCCAAAAAATGGGGTAATTTACCTCATCAGGTGGAACTTGGAACTTGGAACGACGAGAAATTAATGTACATATGATAATATTCAAGGAATACTTTAATGCAAACCGTTATATTTAATTAAAAACTACACATTGACAGTCTTGCACTTCATACGTGTTGAAATAATAGGGTAAATGAACCAGTTGCGGTCATTTCTCATTGGTATTTTCGAATATGGGAAAAGTTATGTTGCTGTTTAGGTTCAAGGTTCTGAAGGTTCACTTAATGTTAAACACGACTATACTTAAGATCTACGTACAGTCATACTGGATATTATAATTATCTAGAAATAATATGACATCATTCATCACTGAGTATCTTTCTTTATCTTCTTCTTCCTGCCTCTTTCCCATTTCAATTGGAATTTGGCCGCTTTGTATGTGGGCGCCAGGACTTTCGGCCCTGGGTTGTCGATGGTGCGATGTTCAGAGCTTTTAGGTCCTTCTCGATTCTTGTCTACCAAATAGAGGAGGATCCTTTAATACGAGGTTTTGTGGATATATTGAGTACTGCCTTTACAGAATAATTGTCGTCTCTTCTACTTTTGTGACCGAACCGTCGGAGTCGGTTTTCCTTAAGATTTTCTACCGCTGGAGCCACTTTAAATAATCCCCTGGCGTACTCATTGCGAACCTTGTCCAGCCTTGTTACGCCACCTCCCAGCGAACGCAACATATTCATCACTGCTGTATGAAGTTATTGTTCTCGCGCGACACTTGTACTCTGACGCGTATGTAGTTGCGGGTCTGACAATGGTTTAATAGATTTTTCCTCTTCGCCACTATAATTACAACTGCTGGTCAACCAATGCGAAAGAGAGAGCCTCGCATTAGGGCCGAATCTAATGCACATCACCCTCTATGGGAGATAAAGACAACAACAGAGGTTAGTAAGATACTGAGGAATATCTTGTGACTTAAGAGTTCTTAACCTAGGTGCGGAACCAACATTCGAAAAAAGAAGGTGCAGTACGATTATTGTCTGTCTTCGGAGAATGTAAGTGAACTAGTTGTGGGCTGGCACATCTCCCGAGAGGCCTCTTGTTAAGATCACAGATGGATTCGCAATTCTAGGAAGACAGACCGATACATCTTCAGGAAGACCCCGGGTAAGAGTCTAGAAAAACTCCCTCCAAAGTACGACATTCGGAGGCCAGCACAGATAGAAAAACAGGTAAACATCCTAACTTACATCTTAGTAGACAGCTGTTTTGCCCGCTGAATCCACTATTGGAACCGGCCATAGCAGGTCATCAGTGGTGGGGTCCTGAACTGGAGTGAGTGGAGGAAAAAAGCCAGGAAACTCTTTAACAGGGCTATAAATACCACGGCTGGGCCAAATATTATGATGCCAAAGCCAAGTACAAAAAACGACTGCGGTATTGGAGGTCTCTTTCATAGAAGAACTTCTGCAGCAGCATCGAAACACTAGATCATGCAAATCGGGTAAGGAAAGCCAAAAGATCCATCACTCAGCTGCGGAAACTCGAATATTTACAATACTTTAGACAACAACAAACAGATGGCGAAAAGAATCATCACCGCTAAAAAGATCAGGTGGGCCATCGACAGTTTCCATCTCTTCCAGGCAGCCGGTCCGGATGGTATCTTCCCCGCTGTATTACAGTGGGGTTTAGGACTCATCCTGGGAACCCTGATCGAGTTCATGAAAGCCTGCCTAACCTGGGGCTACGTGCATAGGCTATGGAGGGATAAAAACGTACTATTATTTATTTATTTTTATTTATTTATATTCGTACCTCAACCACGTAAGAGTGACTACACAGGTGCTAAATCCTATACTTATGCCGATTATTCTCACATCATTCCTGCTGAAGACACTGGAAAACTGTGCGACAGGGACCCTAAGGCATCGTTAGATTGTAGCGTTAGCTAAGGAATGTGGAATGAACTGTCGTCTGCGGTATTTCCGGACCGATACGACCTTCAAGAAAAGAGCGTATTCCCATCTTAAAGGCCGGCAACGCGCTTGTGACCCCTCTGGTGTTGCGGGCGTCCATGGGCGGCGTTAATTGCTTACCATCAGGCGATTCGTCTGCTCGTTTGCCTCCTATTTCATAAAAAAAAAAAATAACGATGCACGACAACCAACACGCATACTGCATAAAGGTTGAACACGCCAAAACCTGGGCATGTAAAAATAGCTATAGTTATTCGAAAAATGGAGATATTCAAACTTTTTAAACAACAATTTTCTCACAAGGAACTGGGCTATAAAATGATGATAGTTTTATTTTCTTTTATTTATTCGTTGGCAAAATGTCGAGCGTACAACATCAAAAACGTGAACGCATTTTGCACGAACACGTAAAAAATCCCATGTTAAGCTACAGAGATATCGCGAAAAGGCTGAAATATCCACAATCTACGGTTGGTCACGTATTAAAAACTTTCCGTATACGCTTGACAATAGATAGAAAGCCAGGAAGTGGTGGGTTGCAGGGAGTCAAGAATAAGAAAAAGGAAAGAGTATTTTAAAGATTTTTGCCTCAAATCATACGATTTCATCTCGTGATGATGCTAAAAAAGTGAAAATGTCTCTGTCCTATGTACAAAAAGTGAAACAGAGGGCAGGACTGAGGAGTTATAAAGCCCAGGCCGCACCAGATCGAGACTCAAAACAGAACTTATCCGCATAGATACGGTCGCGACAACTCTATGAAGATTTTCTTACAAAATTTTAATGCGCGGTGATGGACGACGATACGTATACAAAATTGGATTTTAAACAAATACCTGGTCAAGAGTTTTATACTAGCAAATCTCGGACAGATACTTCTGAAGATTTTGAATGAAAAAAACGAGGGCAATTTCCAAAAAAATACCTTCTTTGGTAGGCAATATGTATCTGTGGTAAAAGAAGTCGCTCTTTTATCACCACCGGGACAATAAACGGCGATATTTATCGGAAAGATTGTTTACAGAAGAGTTTTCTGCCTTTTATAAGACAGCATGCCTCATTACCGCTGTTTTGGCCAGATCTAGCCAGTTGACATACGCAAAATCAGTTATGGAATGGTACAACGCTAACGGGATCATGGTGGTACCCAAAATATGCAATCCGCCAAATAGTCCAGAACTGCGGCCTGTTGAAGAGTACTGGAGTATTATGAAAGGAATTCTAAAAAAGAAAGGCGCAGAAGTAAAATCGGTCCCTGATCTACAAAAAATATGGACCTGGGCGACAAAAATCATTTCTAAAAAAAGCGTGCAAAGTCTTATGACCCGTGTGCGTAGAAAAGTTCGATATATGGCTTATTGTGTAAACATTAATTAAAATTGAAAATGTGATTTTAGAAGTCATTAACTTTGTCATCAAATGTGTTATTCATAATGTAGTTATTTATTTACAAACTGGTTTAAAAACAAATTTTACGTGCCCAAGTTTTGGCGTGTTCAACCTTTACATCTTAAGTAAATCTACAGAATCGGCTCTTCACATGGTCGTCAGCCGTATCGGGAAGGCTATTTGGTGACAAGGAAATGTACCCCAGCACGTTCATTAACATAAAAGGCGCTTTCAATAAGACCAACTTTGCCAGTAAAGGGAATTCCTTAAATAATCACGGCAGGGAACCCGAACTGATCAAGTGGATCATCAACATGCTCAACAAAAGGACTATAATGTATACAGGTGAGCCGCAGGCCGTAGCGGCGGTGCGAGGATGCCTTCAAGGGGGAGGGAAGTCGTAACACCGCTGCTATGGATCCTAGTAGTAAACAACCATAACCAACCTGAACAAGGAACACTTCTTCACCATAGGCCATTCTGATGATCTGACAATACTAATATAAGGTAAATTCACCAGCACGGTCTGTGACCTCACCCAAACCGCTCTAAAAATCGTGGAGTGATTATGCGAGCAATTTGACCTATCAGTAAACCCCACCAAGACAGAAATGGTAATGATTACCAACAAAAGGGCACTTGGCAACTTTACCAAACCAAAACTGTTCCAATCTAAGCTGCAACCTACAACTGACAAATGAGGTAAAGTATTTAGGACTGACTTGACAGTAGACTCCATTGGACCAACCGCATAACAAGGCGAAAGTCATCTTCTGACGACGCACTACAAGTCTCTTGGCTCTACAAAACGCGCTGGTTTGGTAGCCAAGAACAAACATAGCCAACGTACGGAACAAATTGCAGGGACTACAGAGGCTTGCATGTGTGGCTACCACAGGTTGCTTGAGGAGCACTCCGACCGCAGCTTAGAAATGCTGAATCTTCCACCGCTTCACCTCCACACATGTAATACCCTCAACGTATGGTCTTATTTGAATACTCTGCACATAATATGCGAGATCGGATTTACTAACGTGTTATCTTCGACAAAAGGTACACAATACCGTTACACGAGGACGACAATCATGAAAGTCTCAACTCCCGTGTATTATATCTTGACTGACGGATCTAAAACAGACGTGGGGTCAGTTTGCGGAACATTCTCAGAAGACCTAAACGTATCTCTAATCACTCCGCTGGGCGCTCACAACTCAGTATTCCATGGGCATCATCAATGCGGCGGCTGCCATCACTGCAAGGAAAGTAACAGGAGCCTTCATCCGTATACTCTCCGACAGTAGGGCTGTACTTATTAGTAGCTATTACTCTATACATCAACGTTGTTAATGTATATGTTGCAACCTGTTTCTTCCGTGCCTCGGACTTAGTTCGGCTTACTCGCAGCCCATGACGCTCCAACTCATCAAGCCATGTTAAATGTATTTTTTAGAGCGTTTGTTCGAATAGTAATGGTATTACCGTCTGTTTGAACCTCGTGATATGGTCCATAATAAGATTAAACAGTGAAAGACTGATTGTTAAACCTTGGTACTCCTACGCGGACTTGGAACGGATCACTTAGTCACTTACATCCCAGCGGGCTGTTGATCTGTATACAAGCACTATCGCATATGTCTTGAATCAAGGTGATGTATGCCGTATGAGTACGTCAGGAGATGATTTAAAGTGGCTCCAGTGGCTGAAATTCTTAAGGAAAACCGACTCCGATGGTTCGGTCACAAAAGTAAAAGAGACGACATTTATTCTGTAAAGGCAGTACTCAATATCCCCACAAAACCTCGTATTAACCTCCTGGACCCCCCGGTCCTCACTTGAGGACATAAGATTTAAAAAAATCTCCTGTCAAATGTCAAACCTGCTTAACAAGTTTGCACGCATAGAACATTTCCGAACGAAACTGTCAACCTGATAAAATAAACACTGAGTCACAGATGGCCAATCAGCGAACAGTGCGGCTTAGACATCTGACACTACCGGCCACACCATGCCCCGCGGTAAGTAAATCCGAATTTATCTCAATGAAAGTCTAATTATATATTTTTGTTTGGTTTTCACTAGTAAATATATGATATATTTCATATGTTAGTAGGTAGATTTCCTCCGTAAAATTGAAAAACTTTAGCTTTATATAGCGCTGAAGTTTATGTACTCGTGCGAGTACGCGCGGACTTAAACAAGTAATTTATGTTCTCGTACGAGTACAACCGGTCTTAATACTGTAAGTTTTTTTATTTCACATGAAAGTTAACTATGTTTTATTACCGATTTTCAGGCTTAACAACAACAAACAAAGTGACACAGTTCTACTTCAATACCTATTTGTCGTGACTTATGGAACTGTAGTACATATTAATCATAAAATGATACGTATTATCCATATATCCAACGGGAATTACCTCTTCAACCCTTTAACTGCGCCTTTTCATCAGCTGGTTTCATTTGTTTAGTTTTTGACACAAAATATCAAGGTTGGACTCCTTCAGATACGATATACGCAACTTTTTTTTTGTACAGTATATCACAAATGATACGTTATATCTTGATATCTAACCCCAAGAAAGCAATTTCGAAAATAATTTCATTTAGTATTTTTTTTACTGTTGCGATTTGACACACGTGGATGAATGAAGCTCGACGCCAACTGTTTGTCACCGGTGATAAGACCCTCTCTTTAATACCTCCTACTGCCGCTGCCCTCCTTCAGCATTTAAAAATGGCAACATCCATCCATCTCCAGAACAGTGGGGATGGAAGAGAAGACCTGACCTTTCATTAGAGCCTAATTGGACTGTATATGGCCATGCAGTTCAGGAGATAGGTGTGGACGCAAAATTGGATGCAAAACCAACCGATGCTCATGCAAAAAAATAACCTCCCTTGCACCCCAGCCTACAAAATTTGCCACGCTGATTGCCATAACGCGAGGTGCGCTATTATTTTCTCAATTTACGTAAATAAGTGAGTTCATTTACGAGCCCCAATACAAATGAGTTCGTCTAGCAGGTAAAAAATGTACTAACCTAACATTAACCTAAAAATTCAGGATGACAGCGATGTTTAGAAGATCATGTAATATAAAAACAATATAGAAAATGAATAATACTTTATGTATCGAATGAAAAAAATAACAACTTTCCACAGTGATAAAAAAACATTGTTTTGCCAAATGAGATATTCGCAAAAAAGTTCGTCTTCGGTTTAGCCGATGCATAATAGACCGTCTACCACTGTGGTATCACCTTTTTTGCATCCAAAACGGCTTTGATCCTGAGCGGCATTGAATCTACCAACTCTCTACACTCTTCGGTGGTTATTTCATTCCAGACACAGGTAAGTTTCTCCTTAAGATCAGCTTTAGATCTAGAAGAGTCCTTTCGCAGCCTTTTCTTCATTTTCCACCACAAAGTTTCTATGGGAGACAAGTCCGGGCTGCTGGACGGCCATGGCATGGTAGGGATTTTTTTGGACTTCAGCCACGCCATCGTTGTCTTCGCGGTATGGCATGCAGCACCGTCTTGTTGAAAAGTAAATGCATTTTTATATTTTAACTGCCGTATAGACGGCAGCGCCATCTATTATTTCCGTTGTGATACTTGCAATAGGGTCGGCGGGAAGGGTATCTAACTCTAGTAGTTAGCACCTAGATGTCGCTTACGGCTGCTATAAAGTCGATGTAAAAATGGTTCACTATTGTCTTGCAGAAACTTTTTTGACATATATTTGTTTTGCATAATGATACTTGGCAGAAGTAACGTTTGGCAGAAACACCTTACGCAGGGTATGCTTCGGCATAAATCATTTCGCAGAATTTTATAATGTCGAATCTTATATTGGCATAATGTTGATGAGCATAACTGTCCTCTAAACGAATAGTACTTTCGCAGAATTTTTTGTTTGCATAATATTTAGGCGGCATAAAGTTGTGAAGCCGAATTTTTTTTTATTACAAGATAATCTGATTATTACTCATAAGAACGTGCAGGCGCTGTAATAATGAGCATATTTCTGTCGGTACTCTGGTAAATGAAATTGTTATCTGCCAATTGTGCCAGGCCAGGCTGCTACGTGCGAGTAATCGCGGTATGCCACCCTGAGAGCAATGGCCCGTTGCGGCGGCCACAAATACTTTTACCTAACCTAACCAACTTTTCTGGCAACAGTTTGTTCCTGTGGGGGTCACAGTTCTAACCTAACCTATCCCACTTATCTGGCAACAGATTGTTTACGCGCGGGTCGCAGTTCTAACCTAACCTAACCCACTTTTCTGGCGACAGTTGTTTCCGCGGGGGTCGCAACTCTAACTTACTCTAATCCATTTTTCTGGCAACAGTTTGTTTCCGCGGGGGTCGCAGTTCTAACCTAACCTAAATAAATCTAAATTTGGTGGGACTTATATTCTACTACGTAAAATTTACCTAAGCCACTTTTCTGCTAGCAGAAAATAATTATGCTTTTGTAATAGTATGCTATACTATAGGATTATTATGGTACATAAAATGATGCTAAACAAAAATCGGCCAAAGTAGTGTTCTGCGAAACAATATGCTGCAAAACGAGTCGTATGCGTAGTAGTAGTTATGCCAACTATACCTTTATGCAAAATTACTATTCGACCGAAAGTGTTTGTGCGAAACATGTTATGCCAAGTGTATTTCTGACCAATATTTTTCTGCCAGATGAGGGTAACCCTTGGTAAAGCGATCGAGCCCCGGTAAGGCGTATCGATGCGAGGTTCAAATCCTGCTGGGTTGATTATTTTTTCAATGTTTGGTTTTGATTGAATAACATACTATTGTATGAGTGGAATGACCCACTTTAAAAACATGTAAAATAATTATGACTTTACTTCGTTCGTCACCAACTGTGACTTCAAATTTGGATTCATCACTCCATATTATTTTTCGCCACTGATTGACAGTCCAGTTTTTGTATTTATTAGCGTATTTCAATCTGTTGGTTTTCTGTTTTTTAGTAAGTAACGGTTTCTCTTTAGCAGTGTAAAACTATAGCCCATTCTCTTCATTACTCTCTTGCAGGTATCGACTGAAATGTTTTTTTTAATAGCGTCCCGCCACAATACGGTAAGTTCTCCTGCTCTTGCACGACGATTTTTCTTGATAATCTTCTTCAACATTCTGTTTTCTGCCTTGGAGGTTATTCGTCGACGGCCAGATTTCTTTAAACAGGACATTGTTCCATGTTTTCGGTGATGCTCGATAATCGTTTGAATTGTAGATCGTGGCAACGACATCTCCTTGGATATTTGGTAAGTAGATTTGCCGTTATTGTTACAGGAAATTATAATTTTCCGCACTTCTTCAGTCACTGGTTTACCTCGCACCATCTCGATAGAATAATCATTATAAAGTAATGAAAATTTGCACTGCAATTGCGTTTTTATATAGCCATCTGTCATTTTAGATGACAGAGAATATTCTATATTCAATTTGAAATATAATTAAATATTAAACTTCTTAAAAAACAGTTTTTATCTTATATAGGCGACCTATTTTGCCTAAAATATGAACAAGAATTGTATATAGAAGACGGAGAGGAAGAAATATAAAGATAGAAAAATATATTTTAAAAATGTAAAAAGCAAGATTAATAGTATGTGTATTATAAGTGATGACGCAGTTACCGCCAGGCTACCAACGCTTATATGAAACTAGCCTTTTCCCGCGGCTTCGCCCGCGTACTATAAGTACTCAAAAAGAATACGATACCTACCCATGTTGATTTTCAGACGTTGTGACCACATTTGCCCCTTTTAGGGGTTGAATTTTCAAAAAACCTGAAACACGTGTTTACTCATTTATCGTTAGGAATACTCCTGTGAAGTTTCGAATAAAATAGTCTAACAAATCTTGATTCGCCATACTAATTTTGAACCCCCATTTTACCCCCTTAGGGGGTGAATTTTGAAAAATCCTTTCTTAGTGCACCCCTAGACCTTATAAGGAACCTACATGCCAAATTTGGAATCTCTAGAACCACCCAAACTGTGCGTTGATATGTCAGTCAGTCAGTCAGTCAGTCAGTTTCTTCTTTTATATATTTAGATAAAAAATAATCAAAAGCAGATTTAGTTTTAAATATTCTTCATTGTTGATAGGATATTCTCGTATCACATGTAGCGATAAAAACTTAAATTATGTCAAATTATACTTATTTACTTCTTCTTATTACCATAATATAGATCATTGGTTATCAACAATATAAAATCAATATTATAATCATCTGTCCGTAACGTCGTCGGATGAGTGAACATTAATTTAAAACCATAACCCATCTTCCGCCTCTTCCTCGCTGTCTGTAACTTGAAGGTCATCCTGTATAGCGGGATCCGGCTGGAAGAAATGATTAGGTCAAGTATAAACTGCAAGTATATATATAGTACACGGAAAGAACATGTCTAGTCACTTTTTTTGTAAAATGAGATTTTTGTATCAAAATTTAGAGCTTGCAATGAACTATTAGTAACAACTTCTGTTACAGATGTAAATTTTAACGTATATCCACTTCTTAACTCATAAAAACCATCTAGTTACGAAAATAGTATGGTTAATGGAATCGTTTCAAATTTTAAAAGCGCTTAAGTCAAAATGTTGTCAATGTGACTAGACATGTTCTTTCCGTGTACCCTTCACTGAGCCTTTGTGAGCTTGATATTATGAAGGCATGACGACTAAGGGGATTGAGGGAGGTGCGGGTAGGGGATGTGAAGGCCATTGCGTCCGTACACTTTTACAAGGCGCCATTAATTTATTACGCAAGACGATTTACAATGAGGTTGACCTTGTCTGACTACTCCTTACGAGAGGAGGATTTCTATTCCTGTTTTATTTATCTTACGTGTGGGGCCGATGGTCAAAAAGGTGGAAAAAAATTGTCTTACGTAATAAATGAATGGCGCCCAACTACTAAACTCGATTCGATTTCGCCCATGAATCTTAATTTTCATCCATATCAGGGAAAATTTTAAACGAGACACATTGTTTCTATTTTTCGCTTAAAAAATGGCGAGTTTGCAAGTCGTTTTCCTAGAAATAACATGATGACAATCACAATTTTTTTCATCTAAAAAAAAGCAAAGGATATTGGTAATCTGCTTTGCCCATGGCTATACTAACCTGCCAGTTCTCAGGCGGCTCCTCTTTGAACTGCGGCGGCTCTATGGACGTCCCCTCCATCATGGGCGGTTCCATGTTTATGTCGGGCTCGATCGGCTCCTCCTGGAAACAATACACAATATTCGAATTTTAAAATACATAAAGCATAAAGGGCTGGTGTCCAGGCAGAAATACTATGTTACGGATATATACACGATGAATCATCGTCGATGATTCATAATCGGTGATCAGGAACCAATTTTTATTATTTAGTTATCGATACTGAACAACATTTACTATGGGACCAACTCCGAAATCGCTTAATTTTTTTTGGCTGATTCATACACTTCGGCCGATCAGGTGTTGTGGTTTTCTATGGGAAGCCAAACATTTTTTTTTGGGATTTCAGAGTTGGTCCCATACTAAAAGTTGTTCAGTATCGACAACAAAATTAGAAAATTTGGTTCCTGATCACCGATTCTGAATCATCGTGTATAAGACCATCATAAAACCTATCCTTATGTACGGCTGTGAGGCCTGGTCCCTAATACTGAAAGAAGAAAGTCAGATCCGTAGTGTTCTTTATTTATGTTGAATGATTTACTCTAAATATTTTTAATGTAATCACGTTAGTTCCACATATTTTGCTTTTATATTAACGTTGTAAAAGTATTTTTTTCCAATAATGTATCTTTATCTGGTATCTGGTTGTACGGCATTGGCCTCTTACGTCAATGTCACACGTTATCATATTCGCAGACTAGATGGCGCTAGTCGTCGTCTGCGTTCAGCAAAGTGGCTGCGTTCAACTGTATAGTAAGGCCGTGTCGTACAGCTGCGATCGTGGCCCACAAATGGTCCCGCCGGAAGATCAGCACTGGCTTTCGGGTCAGCATAATGCTGAGGCGGGTCCATTTCGTGGTAAACTGTGTATATTATGTTCTATATTTCTTGTTTTTATTTTTTCATACTTTGTATGCAACTATGGTTTATCAGTATCACGAATAAAACGATTGATTCTGATTCTGATTCAGATCCTAGTAGCGGAGAGGAAAGTTTTCCGTAAGATCCTGGGACTTATTAAAAGAGAGGACGGCACTTGGAGAATCCGAAGGAATGCCGAGATCGAAGAGTAAGTGGCTGGACCCAATATCATCGGCGAAACAAAAGCCCACAGACCTCGCTCGTTCGGTCACCTACAGAGAATGAGTGAGGGTCGGGCTGTTAGAGCGTTATTGGGATGACCGCCTGGTCGCTCCGGTGGGTCGGCCCAGGTATCGTTGGGGAGACAGTGTGATGGCAGATCTGCTGCATATTCGCGTCAATAACTGGCAAGAAGTTGCGCAGGATATGGACAGGTGGCGTGCTCTCATTTCGGAGGCCAAGATTCTCTTTGAATCTTTGAGCCAAAACAGTTAGTAGTTAGTTAAACAATACATTAATAATTTTAAACAAAAAAGAACCGACTTCACTTAGCATCCACCTTTCCAAAAGCAAATGCTCGAGCTGCTGTAAAAAATACTCAAATCACTGTAGGTGTGCCTATAATAGTTGAAGAGTTCCCTCGATTTCTCCAGGATCCCACCATCATCAGATCCTGACGTGGTTACAATGGGACCAACTGTGGAGTATACTCTTTCAAACAAAAAAATAATTTTCCAAATCGGTCCAGCCGTCTTCGAATAATCGGCGAACATACATTTAAAAAAAATAGCCATAAAAACAAACAACGATCCCGACGAATTGATGCCCTCCTCCTTCGGAATCTTGAAGTCGGTTGAAAACACAATATATCTCAAACATAACTCCGACATACAACAAATAATCAACCAATATTGAAGTTGTATTGGAGTTGCATCGGAATAATTTTCAAGCAAATTCTGATATTTCAAATCCAGACGTTTAGGCGCTAGCTGTACTTGGAGTTGTATTGAAGTTGGATCGTGTCGAAACGTGTAATATTCTTTCATACTTTTGTTTGATATTTTAAATATCATATTGTAATTGATTCTTCTTTGACTCTAAATGATATCCCTTTAGTGGCACTGACGTATGTCACTGAATCAACACACTGTAAGTGGCACTTTACTCGGCTCAATATTTGGCAAATATTATTGCGTAGGTATATCCTCTGTTGTTTGTCAACAGGAGGCACGTATTACAAACATTTTCCAAGTAAAATAAGTAAGCTTTTGCTATGAAACCTTTTTTATTACCAAATGTTTACTTTAACGCTGTTACATAAAGATGAAATATCGTTTTCTTTGGGCGCGGAAAGGTTGGTAGAGGTTGACAACATAACAGAAATAATCTAAGCAAAAATATTACTATACTCTGTATCTTTAGGTATTTAAATAAAAGTAAATAAGATCTACCCTCAAATGGCTCCTTAAGCCAGTTGAGGGTAGATGAAAACATTACACGATCAAATAATATTGGTTAAAGCCAGGTCGTTAAGTGACAGATCCAGGCAGTTTTGTATTTGATTGGTTAACCAATAAAAGTTATAAGTACCCGAAAATGTAAAAATTGTTTGTTTATTTTTATTTAAATACCTAAAGACATAGAGTATAGGTATTATTATTAGCTTGTTAAAAAAACTAACTCGTCTACGGAAAAAAACATGAAGTCGGTTAAAATGCAGCCTATGTTACCCGGGTTAAATAAAAAATCGATTGACACCTTATTCATAAAAATCGGATGAAGAGTATGGGCGCTATGGAGGAACATACATAGACTATAACTAGGGGGGTGTCACTACGCAGTTTAGGTACATTTGGCCGGCGCGCCTCCCGGGCAGGCTTATGGCAGTGGGCTGCCGCTCGGCTCGCACGATACTCGTGTCACGTGGCTCTCGCGCAAAATTGATAACACAAAATGGCTTCGAAACCTAAACCTCGACCTAATCCGTATAAGATATAATATTGGTTGCCCAGAAACAATATTAGGAACTGACCAATATAGGATTTTCAAAGGAATACGGCTGCGGCATAACTACTTCCATGAGAATCAGACATACTATTTCCGGATAAAAATTTCATGTTTACAGAATCAACGTTTGTAATTCCTACATATTTATTTATCTTAAAAATAATAAATCAGTAGGTATATGTAGGTACAAAAACTTGTCACGTGACAACCCGTGCCGACACTCACAGCTCGGTCATCGCGCAAAGAAGATTCACGGTTCGTGCGCGGTTATAAATTTCAATTTTGCTTGCAGGCGGCGAGTATCGGTATAATTTTATACCTAAATTTGACTTTTGTGAAGGAGTGAATTTTCTGTACGGTAGTACTATTAGTTATTCTGTGCTATATACATACATTATAACCCTTATTTTTATTTCGCCGTAGTTGGGTAAAAAGTAGCACACATGCGTTTGTCAAAACCAGCCTCTTATCAGGAATCTTGAGGGCTACTAATGGATTAGCAAATGAACAGACCGAACCGACTTTTGGCATTAGTCTGGCTCTTATTCCATTGAAGCTACAGAACCCTCCATTATGCCTAGTCCGACACGCACTTGGCCGGTTTTTTTTTATATTAATTTGGTGTTGTTGAACGTGTTAATTGAACAATTCCAATATTTTTCACGCATGTTCTCAATTGTCCATATACCTTATCCATGCACAGCATGCACTATCTGTCAATTCCTCTTGCTAGTATAAATTTAAAATAAACATAGGTACACCGTGTCCTCGATAAAAAAGAACCACTCTGTCATAATGTTTTCTCAAAACACACTGCATAGAAAAACTCATTACCGATGTGAAAGGAATTATTTGTTAGTCCTTTTAAAAACTATTGCAATTTTCATTCACATTTAATACAATAATATTTTTAATGATGCTTGAAAAACCTAAACCTCCTGCTGTTGAGGTTCAACCGGCTCGCGTTTTATTAGCAACTCTGTATCAAACGGTTCTACTGTGTCACGACATACCTTGACGACAGTAGGGAAGGTGTACTGCGACGAGTGTTGGTCGGGATCAACGAAGTCCTGCTGTAGAGGTTCTACCGGCTCGCGTTATATTAGCAACTCTGTATCAAACGGTTCTACTGTGTCACAACATACCTTGACGACAGTAGGGAAGATGTACTGCGACGAGTGTTGGTCGAGGTCAACGAAGTCCTGCTGTTGAGGTTCAACCGGCTCGCGTTTTATTAGCAACTCTGTATCAAACGGTTCTACTATGTCACGACATACCTTGACGACAGTAGGGAAGGTGTACTGCGACGAGTTTTGGTCGGGATCAACGAAGTCCTGCTGTAGAGGTTCTACCGGCTCGCCTTATATTAGCAACTCTGTATTAAACGGTTCTACTGTGTCACAACATACCTTGACGACAGTAGGGAAGGTGTACTGCGACGAGTGTTGGTCGAGGTCAACGAAGTCCTGCTGTTGAGGTTCTACCGGCTCGCGTTTTATTATCAACTCTGTATCAAACGGTTCTACTGTGTCACGACATACCTTGACGACAGTAGGGAAGGTGTACTGTGACGAGTGTTGGTCGAGGTCAACGAAGTCCTGCTGTTGAGGTTCTACCGGCTCGCGTTTTATTAGGAACTCCGTTGTGTCGAATGGTTCTACTGTCGAGTCGTCTTCTGTGAAAACAATTAAGGTGATAAATAATCCCTATTGTAAACAGTTCTAATTCAAACAAAAAAAACCTTCTGATTGTAGCGTTTTCCCTTCTAACGGGTGATAACAAAAAAATGAGACTCATTTTCTTTAGACATAAAAATTAAACTATTTACGGAAACAAAATAGTTTGTTCATGAAGTTGTGGCGATGTCTTAGAGGTTCTTTAATTTTGTTTATTTTATTTTTTCAAGCATTTGTATTTGTAAAAAATGGTGTCGAAACAAGAAGGTATGCGAAAATCCTTTGTACTTTTTTTATATTTCAAACTTAAACATGGACAAAAACCACTGTGTATATCATTTTAGTAAAGGAAAATCTAATATTTGTAGAATTCTTACATCCCTGACTGTAGTTTACAGAAATGGTAGCGGGAGACCAAGGGAAGACTGAACAAACAGAATTGCATCTTTAATGATGATGATTCCACCAGCCAACGAGTTGCCACGAAAAATTTCAAGTTTCCAACGGTACCTACATTTGTTGATGTTTAAAAAGATAGGTCTAGAATGCCGCTAGCAGATAAGATTACTAGAATACATACATCAGCAAAAATACATTTTATATCACAGTGTCGCTGGACGATTCGAAATTCACACATGAAAATCATTAATTTTAGACGTCGAGTGAAAATCCGATACCTCAATTTTTTTTCACAATGTGGCTGGATGCAAAATATTTTTTTGTCATGTCGTAATTTAGTATTTAAACAATCGGAGAGCTGAAAATTTTACCCAGTTGATAAAAGGGATCAAGGTCATATGTGCACAAAAGGGAAAAACATGCCGTCCAACTATCTTGTTCGGACATTGTGTCTGAACTTTGACGAACAGCTGACCACGGGCCCTATTCTTATGTCCATTGATGGTTTTGTAAATAACTATTATGTGTGAATTGCCTAAGAACATCCAAAACTCAAAAAAAGGTAGAGAAGATTATTTTTTTCGCCTCTGAAAGAATTCTCATTTTTTTGTTATCACCCGTTATATATCGATCGTTTGCATCTGATGCATAGTAACGCCATCCACCCCTTCCCAGAAAAACGGCCTCTTGAACGGTTTAGTTGTTTATTGTATGGCTAGCTTTTTCCCGCGGCTTCGCCCGCGTACTAAAAGTACTAAAAAAGGAGGTTCTCAGTTAGACTCGTATGTTTGTATGTAGGAATGTATGTTTGTCCGCGATCATCTTGCGTTTCGCTGAACTGATGTAGAAGCGGTTTTCGGAAACGTATTCGTTACATTCTGGAGGTTTCGGTATACCACGTTTTGAAGACGGCGGTTCCCTCATTTTCTTTTTTAACGAAATTATTGCAATAATTGTTTAATTGTTACGCCATCAACGACTGAGAAGATGATTGATTATGATTAATACAGATTTCTACTCTTGAATAGAAGCTTTTCCCCGCGACTTCATTTGCGTGGAATTAGTAATCCATCCTCCTTTTTACCCGCTTAAGGAATGACTTCTGGGATAACAACTATTATATATCCTTCCCCAGAACGCAAAATATCTCCATACCAAATCATCTAAATAGGTTCAACGGTTATTAATTTCCCATACAAACTTTCAACCCCTGTTTCACCCCCTAGAGGGTTGATTTTCGAGATAAAAACTATCCTATATTGTTTACCGCGACTCAATCTATATAATATGTACCAAGTTTCATTTCAATCGTCTGTTCAGCGGTTAATAATTCGCCATACAAACTACCAACATGTTTTCTACCCCTCTAAGATTGATTTTCGGCTTAAAAAATATTCTATATTGTTTCCTGGGACTCAAACTATATCCACAACAAAATTATCTAAATCGGTTCGCGGTAAAAAAATCTCCATACAAACCTCCATCCCCCATTTCACCCCCTTAAAGATTGATTTTCGAGATAAAAACTGTCCCATGTCGTTTCCCGGTACACAAACTATCTCTATACCAAGTTTCATCTAAATTGGTTCAACGTTTAAAAATTCCCCATACAAACTATCAACCCCAATTTCACCCCCTAAGTGTTGATTTCGTAATCAGCGACCCGATAAACCATAGAAACAATACCCATGTTGATATTTAAATTTTGTCACCACATTTCCCCCTTATGGGTTGAATTCTCAAAAAAGCTGAAACACTTGTTTTCTCATTTATCGTTAGGAATACTCCTGTAAAGTTTCGAATAAAATAGTTGAACTAATCTCGTTTCCCATACAAACTTTGAACCCCATTTCCCCCCTTAGGAGGTAAATTTTTAAAAATTATTTCTAAGTGCATCCCTATGCCTTATAAGGAGCCTACGTACCACATTTGGAATCTCTAGAACCAACGGTTTTGGCTGTGCGTTGATATGTCAGTCAGTTTCTTCTTTTATATATTTAGAAGATTGCAATTTGGCGCAAATACTTTCAAGAATTTTCATGTCCACAATATTAAATTTCAAAATCGATGCTATTTTCTTAATTAACGTTCCAAAAAATCACAAAAACGACACCCATATGGATATTTAGACATTTCAACCCCATTGTACCCTAACAGGGGAGATGATATTTCACGTTCGCCACGTCGGATTTTAAAATCGTTGTTGTTTTCGTAATCAACGACCCGATAAACCATAGAAACAATACCCATGTTGATTTTCAGACTTTTTGACCACATTTCCCCCTTTTAGGGGTTGAATTCTCAAAAAACCTGCAACACGTATTTACTCATTTATTGTTAGGAATACTTCTGTGAAGTTTCGAATAAAATAGACTAACTAATCTTGTTTCCCCATACAAACTTTGGACCCCCATTTCACCCCCTTAGGGGATGAATTTTGAAAAATCCTTTCTTAGTGCACCCCTAGACCTTATAAGGAACCTACGTTCCAAATTTGGAATCTCTAGAACCAGGTGTTTGGACTGTGCGTGGATAGATCACTATGTCAGTCAGTCAGTCACCTTTGAGTTATATATATTTAGATTTACTACTATAAACTTTTTTTACGAGGATTTGCCACATGTTTTAGGCTACCTTTCATACTACACTACTATTTTACACCGGCCAGATATATCAAATCATATTCCGTACATAAGTTCCCAAAAACTCAGTGGTACGAGCCCGAGAGCTCCGGATTGAAAGTCGGACGTCTTACCGTAAGGCTACGAGCGCTCTTTTTGACAATTAATTAATAAAAATAATAAAATAAAGTTACCTGGGCGGACGGATAGTTGAATGGTGTCGTCGTTCGTTTCCACCTCTTCTAATCCCGAGCTGCCGCTGTCCGAGTATTGCAGATCTGCGTCAAGAGACACTAAAATAAAGTGGTAGAAAAAAAGCAGATATAGACATGCAAAGCTATACTCGTATACCGGGAGATCCGTAGCTACTCAGTGAGCCGGTGTCGGCAGGGAGCCGGTCTAATTCCTTGCCATCTAATATGTTGAAGCGTATAAAGCAATTCATATATGGATATATATGGTATACTACTTACATATTTAAATTAGAAGGGTAAGGTGGAAAATATTACCTACTACATATACAGCCTTGGCCAGAAGTGTTGAGCATAGCTATTTTTTGTTTACAATTTTGATGTTAAGTATTAATTCCCTATCATAACAATGTAGGATGACGTAAAATGTTATATTTTATTGATATATCTAGAATACTTCACTTAATAACACTTTCAAGGTACCTATAAAATATGAAAAGTGGAGGTCCCAAAAATGCGAATATACGTCGGTGCGAAAAATTGCAAATATTCTATGCAGTTACTACTTACTTCAACAAAACATGCCTGTTCAGTTTGAAATAATTGATAAAATAACTTCAAAAAAGATAGAAACGCCGGTCTAAACTTTCGAGTTTTGTATGAAAATCGCAAGGGTGCTCAACACACCTGGCCAAGGCTGTATAATTGATTTAAAAAATCATTCGGGGTTAGGAAAGTTTGGTTGGTTTACAAAGGTACAGTGAGACACCTTATCAGCTAAGTTACTTAAGCTGGTACTTTATTTAGAAGGAAAAGTATTTAATACGAAATATTAACTGTTCAATATTGCACTGCATGATACTAAACATAACATAATCTCATCGTAATTAATAAAAAAATATAAGTACTTTTATAAAAACAAAATACGCGGTCAAATAATGTTTGACTTTTACCTTCTTCCAAACTGTTCTGGTCTTTTCTTGGTCGGCCACGTTTCCTCGGTGTAGCTCCTGAGAAAAAATATATAGTTAAAGCAATGGCGCGTAGTTAGTGTCCGAGAGGCAATCGGATGGCTCGCGATATTTCTAAGTTCTATTAATGATCAAAGTACTCCTTCACTTTGACCCCTTTATACCCATAAAGGCGTCGAAGTCATGTTGGCGTGTTGGGCACGACGACACAAGATCTCTTTAGGGGTTCTTGGCGTTCAAAAGGTAGAATGAGCCAAATACCGTCGACAGAAGTGTCAGGCGGTTTGTCTTTCCTCGGGCGTCCGCGGTCTCGCTTCTCGTCCGTAGGCGGCGGAGGTTCCTCCGGCTCGTCGGATTTCTCAGCTTCTAACATCTTCCTATTTGCTTACTGATAAAAAGATAAAAGATATTTATTCTTCAATTTAGGCACATTACAATGCACTTATGAACGTCAGAGGGAAAAAGAAAAACTACCACCGGTTCTAACCCTACACCTCTGACCCGAGAAGTATTATTTATGACCGGCAAGAAACTCGGCGGGACTTATTTTTTCAAAACAGTAATACAGTAATATTATATCTTAAAGATACACAATAATGCGTAGTTCTATAAGAAGACATATCAAAACAGCTTGAGAGATATACAATGTACGTATTGTTTAATTAAAATAAAATAATAATAATAAAATCCAAATCTGATTGCTTCACAAAATGTTTGATATGCTTTCCTATCTGAACTGTGTCCTCTAAATCTTAGATGATTTTGTAGTAGTTTCTGGTTTGGGCCATGCATGTTTGTCCGTCATATAGTCCTCGACCCTGTAATAACCCTTTGACATTAAACTTTTTTTCAAATATTTCTTAAGAGCGGGAAATGATAAATTTAAAGCATCGACGGGTAACTTGTTATAAATGTGAATACCTTGCCCAAAAAATGACTTATATGCCTTGCGGATACGACTACTTCTGATAGCAAGCTTGTTTTTATTTCTAGTGTTATATAGATGTGGATGTCAGAAATTTTTTTGAATGTATGTATATTCTTTACAACATAAATAATATTGTCATAGATATATTGGGAAGCAACAGTTAAAATATTAATTTCTTTAAATAGTTCTCTAACTGATGCACCTGCCTTTAAGTTATACAGAAAGCGGATGGCTCTTTTTTATAAAACAAATATAGTCTGTATGTCAGCTGCTTTGCCCCAAACCAGAATACCATATGACATTACACTATGAAAATAACTGTGATAAACTAAGCGAGCTGTGTCAATATTCGTTAATTATCTAATTCTCCTAACGGCACGGCCGAGCTTAATCGAAGAGCGAGTTTTCTTATATGAGGACTCCATTGTAGATTTTTGTCCAACGTCGAACCAAGGAACACTGCTTTATCTACTATCTCTAAACATTCACCATTCAGGAGCATCTTAGTGTCCACCGGTGCAACGTTTGGCAAAACAAATCTAATACATTTGGTTTTTCTTAGCATTAAGTAACAAATTTTTAATAGTAAACCAGTTCAGTACAGCAGCTAGTGTGTTATTGATTACAGTAAAATCGGTAGATTGCCGGTCAACTTTGAAAATTAAAGATGTATCATCGGCAAACAGAACGATATCACAAAGGTTTTGTACTACACAAGGTAAATCATTTATATAAACCAAAAACAGGAATGGGCCCAAAATAGAACCCTGTGGCACTCCTAATTTTACTAATGTCCCTTTGACTGGGTTTTATTTACAACAACTGTTTGTGTTCTGTTGCTAAGATATGAAGACATGAGATTCAAGGCATTTTCTGACAAACCATAATGTTCTAATTTAAGAATGAGGGTTGTATGATCTACACAATCAAACGCTTTAGAAAGATCACAGAATATACCAATTGCATCGTAATGTTTTTCCCAGGCAATGAAAATATGTTTGATGAGTACCGCAGCAGCATCGGTTGTGGAACGTCCCTTTGTGAAACCAAACTGATTGCTTGTAAGCAATCCATGTCTGTTGAAGTGGCCCAGTAGATCATTTAACATTAGCTTTTCAAAGACTTTACTTAGTACAGGAAGTATTGATATCGGCCGGAAGTTATTCAGATCAATAGAATCACCCGATTTAAAAAGAGGTATGACTTTACTACATTTCATAAGATCTGGAAAAACGCCTTGTGAAACTGAATTATTATAAATTAAGGCTAAGTAAGGCGCTATGACGTCTATGATATTACTGATGACTACAACTGATGTACCCCATAAGTCTTCTGTTTTCTTTAAATTCAGAGAATTGAATATTTTTACAACTTTTTCCGAATCTACAAGGTCAAATTCAAATATCATCTGACATTTCTTAATATTAGTGCAAAGTAAGGAATGAGCTTGAGACGAAGATGATTTTAGACATTTTGTGGTATTTAATGCTATATTAGAAAAATAATCTTCAAATGCCGAGGCAATATCGTCATTTGACAAGACCCGCTGTTCCTCTGAGACAATGTTGACTTGAGAATCGCGTGATTTACATTTACCAGCTTCCTTATTTATAATATTCCATACTGTTTTTTCCTTGTTGTCCGAAATTTTTATTTTTGCACTAGTATAGTTCGCCTTCGCAGTCAGACACACTTTCTTGAAAATTTTTGAATAGTAAGTAAGTAAGTAAGTAAATATTCTATTATTGCACCAAGAATACAAGAATAATAAAAATATTTTTTTACAATAAACTTAAAATAAGGTAACAACAGGCGGTCTTATCGCTAAAAAGCTATAATAGTTCTTAACATAGTCCAGAAAATCTGCATTTTTGTTCAGTTCTCTCTCTCCATAAAGTTCATAAAGCCTCTTTCTACTTTTATGAATGCCTACGGTAGCCCATTCGCTAAACTTTGATTTAGCTTTAGTCTTTGACCCACTAATAGTTCTCAATTTGAAATGTTTGTTAAACTGACAAAGAATCATACCAAACAAATCTTCATACAAATTATTTGAGTCATAAAAATGTGAATAAGGCAGTGTTGACAGATGATTTTGAATTTCTTTTTTGAATAATTCTAAACGATAACCATTAATGGGTCTATATGTTACAGTTTGTGGAGTTTCCTGAATTGGCTTTATAAAAGATGCCCTTTGACCGCTGTGATCAGAATTAAAACAGTTAAATATTTGCTTATCCAGACATTCACAGTTACAAAAAATATTATCTAGGCATGTTGCACTAGTGACGACCACCCGGGTAGGTTCAAAGAACAAATTAAACATATTAAACGATTTATCCAAACATAGCAATTTAACAGAATTATTAGACGATTCAAGCAAGTTAACCACCTAGACCCTTGAAATTTGGCATCGACGTAGCCTACACCATAGCTCCAAAGGCAAAATTCCTAAAAGTTCAATTAGTTAAAAATTGTTTAACGAAAAAAAAGCATACATACCGTCGACGGAAGTGCCAGGCGGTTTGTGTTTCCTCGGGCGTCCGCGGCCTCGTTTCTCGTCCGTAGGCGGCGGAGGTTCCTCCGGCTCGTCAGATTGCTCGGCTTCTTCTAGCATCTTCTGTTGTACGCGGGCAATGTTCGCCTCTAGTTGGCTCACGTTCTCGCCAAACTGTCGTGGAAATATGAATTAATGCTATGCTGCGTTCGTAACAAATAAAGCTCAAATTACAAATAAAGCGAAAAAAGGCTTCCTTTAAAAAGAGTTCTCGTAATCATAGCTCATCGAACAAACTAATATCAAAAGGCAATACGCTATTTTACGTCTTCTGGGTGTGAAGCGAGATTTGCCACTGCGCACAAGTGGTAAAAGTCACTTACCGCCCGGAATGCGGACAAAATAAATGAGTAACCTGTTCGAGCGCCTCCTGCGTGATTTTCAATATCGCCTCGGCCTGCCTCGTGAACTGCGAGTTGAGTCCGTTGTAGGCCTTGCAGTTGTCCACGATGAGCTGGATGTCTCGCAGGAACTCGGCACGGCTGTGGTATTTGTGAGCTGTGCACCAAAACTCACTTTATACAGGACGTAACAAATATACTGGATGAAACAAAAATACTGCATGTAACAAAAATACTGGGTGTAACAAAAATACTGGGTGTAACAAAAATACTGGATGTAACAAAAATACTGGGTGTAACAAAAATACTGGGTGTAACAAAAATACTGGATGTAACAAAAATACTGGATGTAACAAAAATACTGGGTGTAACAAAAATACTGGGTGTAACAAAAATACTGGGTGTAACAAAAATACTGGGTGTATAGATAAATTAACGAGAGCATGGAATTGCATATGTAGTAGTACTGTATGTTTACAGGCATTCTATATTTGAATTTTATATTTTCTCGTACTATCAGCATAAAAAGAGGTTTGTTATATATTGAAGAAGTAAATACCAAAATAATGTCAGTGTCAAATTGTGAATATTATTTACGTTGTGCATATATTTTTACGTCTGATTTTATTGTATTCTCGAAATTATCAGAATAATTTTGTGTCAGCCCGTACGAAAATATTTGGTCCATGGTAAAAGGATATGTAGCGAAAAGAAACGTTTCATTAAACATGCAAGGCATTATGCGTTTAGCAACTGAACGAATGAATACTATCACTGCTGAGGACTGGGAAAATATTTGTCGCCACGTCGAAAGTGAAGAAAATAAATATCGATGTCAGGAAGGGGAAATGGATCAAATTTCAAACAATCTTATTATCAATACTTGTGACAGCTCAGATGGAGAACATGATAGCGACTAAAAGCAAAAAACAGAGGACTACTACTTATTCCATTCCTTAAGGGTATGTAATTTTATTAAATTAAGAGAAAATTATTCTCCTTTTGTTGCAAACGGTACAACCACTACAAATGCAATTCCATGATCTCGATAACTCATCTATACCAAAAATACCGATGATCCGTTTAAGCGCTTAATTGATATTGCGACTAAGAAAATGAAGTAATTTTTTTTGACGCGAAACAGTGTTTTAATTTTTATGGAACACGTGATTCCAGCCGGCCAACCCTCCATACAAAACCAATTTTGGCGCGAATAGGTATTTTTTTTGGTTTTTCATAATTCGAATACGATATCAATTATGCTAGTAAAAGGATCATAAGCATTTTTATCTATACTCATATTGTAAGTTCTCTAAAACGTGTTCGAAAACGGTAGGGAATGGCTAGCATTACCACGACCGATTTTACTATGATAAGCTTTTTATCCGTGGCAGTAACGTAATTTTAACTTTTCATGCTCAATTATTGATTTGCTATGAGTTTTGATAACATAATGTACACCTGCACCCTCCCGCGCATCCGCCGACAGCCCGACACGCGCCTCCCCGACACAATCGAGTTGGTATTGGTTGGTATTCTATGGTTTCCGAATACGGCATTTTGGATAAATAATATGAGTGTAGATAAAGCAGTGTATGCAACTGTACGTAATTAGGCCTTAAAACACTCGTGTGATCTTATTATGAAACTCACCTGCGGCTCGTTTCATAAAACCACACTCATGTTTTAAGGACCCTTATTAGGTAACAGTTACATAAACTACTATTCGAGGTCGAGGATTTGGAGTTCAAGTATGATTTACCTCCCTCTCTCTCTCTCGTCACCTCTATGTTATGAATAGGTTCGCTAAACCTTGTATGCGCGAGATCAGTAAGATCACTACGAGTATCAGCAAGCTGTATGTAATAGAGCGCTGGTAGCGCAGCGGTAATTAACGATTTTTTCAGATCTCATGCTCAAAAAGTGTGTCATATTATGCTTACCAAGGCGGACTAAAGTAGTACATTTAGCCTCTAGGGCTAGTATGTATACATATTTATGATTTACAAAACATTTTAATTTGACCAATCGGAACACTTCGCCATATTAAATCCACTAATCACAACACATATCGAAGTTAATCGGCACTCTAGATACTTTTTTGGTGCGTATACTGTGTAAATAATTAAAGTCCTTAAAAAAACATTGTATTTAATATCAACCAATCAGAATACAGCAACGTTAAAATCGACCAATCAGGAAACGCAATTTATTTCTCAAAACATGAGGTGTTTTTTAGTTCCTACTTCACAATCATTAAAAAAGATTGTAATTTTTTGGAAGCGCTTTAAAGCGTGTTTAAACTGTTTAAAGGCATCGTCTGTGGCATTTATTCGCGGTGTTTATATTTTGTATCTATGTCAAAGAAGTAAAAAAATTAAAAGACCGTCAAGTTAAACCATCATTTCACCTTAGTTTAGTTACTGTACGTAAATAATTAGTATTCTTATGTTATTTTCTCGCAATCGAAGTGAAAAATAGTATGCATTACTCTGATCTAAAAGCCATATTACCACTCGGACAATTTTCCCTCACTTCGTTCGGGAAAATAACCACCTCGTGCTAATATGGCCTACTTTAGACCTTTGTCAAACAATCTACTATTTTTAAGTAAGATTTTTTTTTTCATTTTACTGTAAAATAAATTGTATGGCAACCATATATATATAAACGCAATAGTTCACTGTAAAAAGCAATTTCATAATTTGTTCATACTTCAAACAGAGCGACTATATGATCGTGACGTCACTTTTTCACAACATTTTGTTAGGAGCGTTACGAGAAACAAATGCAAACGTCAAGACTTTAAGTCTCATTTCTGACTTTTGCGTTGCTTTAACGCAATTGGCACCATATAGACATTTGATCCTCACAATAAAAGGAATCGATTGATACCATGCATGAGTACAATAGGGATGAAGACACATGTGGAATTTCGTTATAAAATTAAGTTGAATGGATGCAAAATGGTCAATTCATCTGAATAACGTAAAAATTAAAAAAAATCTATTGAAACGGTTCCAAGATATAAAGGTTCAAAATTTCAAAATTTTACGTTTTTTTTAAGGTAGGTATAAAATTAAATAAAACACTGACACTATTCGATGTCTCATACATTACTGTAAAATAAATTGTATAGCAACCATATAAAAAAACGCAATATTTTACTGTCAAAATAGAATTTTCATAATTTTATCATACTTTAAACAAGGAGACTACCGTGACGTCACTGTTGCATATCATTTTGTTAGAAGCGTTTTAAGAAACAAAAGCGAGTGTTAGATTTTGAATCTCATTTCTGACTATTGTGTCGCTTTAACGCAATTGGCACCATATAGACATTTAATCCTCACAACAAAACGAATACATGAAAAAAAACATCATCATGCCTACGAGGGTTGCTACTTATATATCCGGAAACAAAAAAACAAACAAACGTACACGGCTGAAAATGGTTTTATTGTTTTTCAAAGTATTCCCCTTGATGATCTATGCACTTTTGCATTCGCGTGAACCAATTTTTAAAGCACTTCTGCCACTCCGCCTGAGGTACCTCCATAACGTGTTGTTTGAATGCGTCGACAGCATCTTCAGCGGTCGAAAATCGTTGACCGCGTAATTTATTCTTTATATTTGGAAATAAATAAAAATCGTTAGGTGCCAAGTCAGGGCTGTACGGCGGATGACCCGTTAATTCCACATTTTGACCCTCCATAAATAGAGTTGTTTCGCGTGACGTATGACAGCTGGCATTGTCATGATGAAGAATGATTCTTCGTCGCTGGTTAGTTTTACGAATTTGTTCAAATACTTCCGGTAAGCAAATGGTCCTGTACCACTCTGAATTAACCGTTCTACGGTTTTCTAGTGGCACTGTAGCTACATGGCCATTAATACCGAAGAAGCAGGCCACCATTTGTTTCAATGTACTTTTTGCACGAGTAACTTTCGTAGGGTTCGGCTCATTTTGAAACAACCATACCGTTGATTGTTGCTTCGTTTCGGGATCGTATGCATAGATCCAGGATTCGTCACCTGTATAGATGTTATAAACGGCTTTTGAGTCACCACGGTTATATTTTCTAAACATTTTATTGCACCATTCGACGCGAGCATCTTTTTGCTCTTTTGTTAAGTTGTGGGGTATCCAACGCGAACAAATTTTTTTTACAGCCAAATAATTATGTAATATGCTATTAATGCTGGTCATAGAAATACCCAGAGTCGCCTCTATCTCGCAGTACGTAACATGTCGGTCGTCCATTATAAGTTTTCGCACAGCCTCGATATTTTGTTGTACAACGACCGATTTCGGGCGACCTGCCTTAACTTCGTCCGTAAGCATACTACGTCCACGATTGAACTCACTAAACCAGTGATACACAGTAGTTTTAGATGGGGCTTCATCACCAAAAGTTGAAGTTAGTTGATCTATGCACTGTTGTTGCGTTAAACCACGCCGAAAATCATAATAAATCATAGCACGAATATTTTCACGAGTGAGTTCCATTCTTGCTGCGAGATGTTATCACACTGGCGCCGCAACGCAAAGCGTGACAGCCCTATACACATGCAGGGCGCTATCTCGCTCGCGCACCGGCGCTGCAAGCGGAAACCGCAGCAGTGTGAAAGCCGCCTAACAGTAAAATGTAGGGACATAAGATTTTATCGTGGGGAATGCTAGCCGAGTGAGATATAAACGGACGAGTGAAGCGAGCCTTCTATAAAAAGTAAAAAAAAATCACACCCATATTTTCCTAACAATACTAATTAAATTAAATAAACGTTTATTTCAGACCATTGCCCATATTGTTGTTAGTAAAGAACAGTCTTATATTAATTAATGTTAGTAGGTATATACAAATTTACATTTTTTTTTTTACAACTTTTCGAATGAAACAGAACCAGAGCATCATATATAAATACATAACACACACACACACACACACACACACACACACACACACACACACACATAACTAGTAACTAATTATATCATAAATAGAAATAGGCATCATAGTATATTGAAGATATGGAAGAGCGGTGTCTCCTAGCACAGGTTATTTTGCAAATAACTTACCAGGAGATGCTGGTCACTGTAAGATTTTTACTGGTGTAAAATGAATAAAGAAATTTTGAAATTTTTTTTTTTAAAAAACAATTAACATGAAAATAATACAAATGAAATTGGAAATACATTATAAAATCGTAAATATCAACAGGTAAAATATTATAACTTGCTAATAATCTAAATAGCTAATAATTTAAATATTTTTTCTACTCCGGTACTTTTATCTGTCAATTATATGGGACCATATAATTGACGAATATAAAAGCATGTCTTATGCAATTTCAAAAAAGTCTATCTAGTCTATTCTTCATAAAGACCCTAGGGTTATTATGTGATATAATGCAACTGCTAACAGAGGTGCCCTGTGAACCCAACAAATATTTTTTTTTCTACTTCCGTTTATCTATCATTTATACATTCGTCATCATCTATATACTCGAAGAAACACATAGATAATATACTCGAAGAAAAGTCTATCTAGTCTATTCCCCAAAAAAAACAACTTTTAAATAAAAGCACAAAAAAAAGAATCGCGTGCAGTCAGGACTTTAGAAGAAAATACATTACTGCCAACCTAAGAAACCTAAATAAACGCAGCGTGTTTAGAAAAAAAAACTTTAAAAAAGACAAAATGAAAATAACCACAGACATACTTTGTAGTTTTTACGTTTGCCATTCGTTTGTGATGGCAAACTGCAAACTTTGAAAATAATATATTTTTTTACTAATCTCTGTCGCTCTTTGATGATTGATTGAATAATGACGGTGTGTGTTTGTGTTAGTATTCTTGAAATACAGTGTTTTAAAAGGTGAAACTTAAATTATTGTTGATTATGTTAACAAAATAACTGCAATATCCATGAAGTCTTCAATTTCGCATTTTTTGTAAAACTATGTGTAGTCGTAGAAAAAGTGCTGTATGCAACGTCGTATAAGTAGGTCAAAAAATGTTCGTGGCGTTTTTCTTAACAATTTTCGCCTACGGCTCAAATTGTTACCCACGCCACTCACCTTTTTTGACCCCTCTTATACAACTGTTGCATAATAGTAGTTTATGCAACAGTTGTATAAGAGGGGTCAAAAAAGGTGAGTGGCGTGGGTAACAATTTGAGCCGTAGGCGAAAATTGTTAAGAAAAACGCCACGAACATTTTTTTACCTACTTATACGACGTTGCATACAATACTTTTTCTACGAATACACTTACTTTTACATGAAATGCGAAATTGAAATCTTCATGGATATCGCACTTATTTTGTCAACATAATCAACAATCATTTAAGTTTTACCTTTTAAAACACTATTTTTCAATAATACTAACATTACTAACACAAATACCGTCGTTATTTGATCAATTATTAAAGAGCTACAGAGATTAGTAAAAATACCTAAATTACTTTCAAAGTTCGCAATTCGCCCCAACAAACGAACGGGAAACGTAAAAAACTGCGAAGTAGGTCTGTGGTTCTTATAATTTTTTCTTTTTTAAAGTTTTTTTTTTAAAAACGCTGCGTTTATTTAGGTTTCTTAGGTTGGCAGTAATTTATTTTATATTAATAGCCGTGTTTGCACGTGATTCCGCGATACTATTTTGGCGCTTTTATAGAACAAGTGTTATTTTGGGGAATAGACTAGATAGACTTTTCATCGAGTGTATTATCTATGTTCTTATAAAGGTGTTAACGAATGTATAAATGACAGATAAAAGTACAGGAGTAGAAAAAATACTATTAAATTCAATTAAGTACTTAGAATTTAATTCAATGTCAAATAAAATAAAATAAAAATAATGTAAATTAAATAGCACATAGAATAAAATAATATTATTACAATACGAAATAAAAATAAATTACAAAATGTCTACGGTCAAAAAGTAAGACATGAATTATTTACCTTGTATTTTCTTCCCCATAGTCTCCATATCGATGGGCTTCTTGATAACGCTGTAATAGTCCTTGACCTGCTTCTTGTTGACCGGCTTGAGGAACGGCCAGGCTTCAGGCATCACCTTCAGTTTCGTGGTCAGCAAGTTGTCGAGAATGAACGATAGCGCCACCTGCATTAAGACGATGTTTAAACTCAAACTCTGATTTATCACTACATAGTATAAAACAAAGTCGCTTTCCGCTGTTTGTCCCTATGTATGCCTAGATCTTTAAAACTAAGCAACGGATCTTGATGCGGTTTTTTTTAATAGAGTGATTCAAGAGGAAGGTTTATATGTATAATACATGCATAATATAGTAGAGAAACACTGATGATTCTAGGGGTTTCTAATGTGATGTCGTAAATAAACCCATTTTTTGCGCTTACATTGCAAACGCTGGCTGAGTCCTAATAGATAGATCAAAATAATGTACTACAGTATTGTACATCTTAAAAAGTCCGCGATGGTATATGTCTATCTCTTAGGGATAACCCACCGAAACCATTTTTTATCCCGCGCGAAGCCGGGGCGGGTCGCTAGTTTGTCAATAACTAGAAAAGTTTCTTATAGACATACAGTTAGGTGCAAAACTGTCCCAATAGTAGCATCTTAGTAGAATGTGGAGAAGTGGATGTCGATCGAGGAGAGGGGCACATGATTAATACATACCAGTACTATTTAAAATTTCCTACAAATCAGCCTTACATATGATATACTTAGAATTTACGGTTATTTTGTAATTTAGAATCGAAAAGTAGAAAAAAACACATTTTTATTTTTTCGAATATTTCTAGTTCCTCTTATGGAAACTCCAAATAGGGAACCATACATAATTAAGAAATTCTGCCTCTATAAAATCATCATGCAATTGCTTTAATGGGGCATATTTTTCAAGTTACTTTTAGGTGGCTTATAGTTCGGTGCAAAAGTGTACCATTTAAAACAGCCATAGAAAGTGTTTGTTAGTTCAATGTTCAAGACGACTTTTACTCTGCCATAACTACAAAACTATGTTTGTGATTTAAACAGTTGATACCTTATTTTATAGAGGCTGAATTTCTTAATTATGTATGGTTCCCTATTTGGAGTTTCCATAAGAGGAACTAGAAATATTCGAAAAAATAAAAATGTGTTTTTTTCTACTTTTCGATTCTAAATTACAAAATAACCGTAAATTCTAAGTATATCATATGTAAGGCTGATTTGTAGGAAATTTTAAATAGTACTGGTATGTATTAATCATGTGCCCCTCTCCTCGATCGACATCCACTTCTCCACATTCTACTAAGATGCTACTATTGGGACAGTTTTGCACCTAATTGTACGTACTCTCAGTGTTGTTCGAGTATTAGACGTAGTAAATCGACGCAAATTCGTTTACAGTGCTGCCAGTAACATTAGAGGGCAGAGTACTAAAGCCTGACCAGAAATATGTGATCATGCGCTATGTTGCGGAATTTCACTGGAACTAATTTCTTACACTGGCAATAATTCTAATGATAGGCTATCACCTCAGGCTGTCACTGTTGTCAGTGTCATTGTGGCGGTTTATTTGAATAACGGTAGTGTTGAATATTAAATAACAACCGACGAAAAATTCCCAAAATTATTCATAGTCAAGAGCAAAATATTGTAAATAGTGAATATAATATAGGTACTGCTGTAAATAATACGCTCGGGAAATGAAACTACTTCGCTAGGAAACATTTTCAAATTAAGCGCCAGAGCTGACAGGTAAACAAATCAAGATGTCACCATACCATAGAGAATATCTATGACTATACTGAACTGTTTCCATGTAAATGAGAATAATAGCGCCCTCTTGACAATGGTCATATATTTCTGCTGCTTTATTAGCGTACGACGCTTATGTCATTTACATTTTGATGTATGGAGTCGTGGTCTGGGGATACTTCATATACTTCGTTTTTTTGAGATTAGAAAAATGTTGACAGAACGATGTAGAGTTCTTTATCAATTATCAGGCACGATACATGTGCCTGCGCCGTCATTAAACATACTTAAATATATTTGTATTTATAGTAAAGCCATGCCTACGTATTTGTAAATGTTATATTGAGTATTTAACAATATTTTGGTAGTTGTTATATGCACTAAATATTTTATTTTTTATCATTGTTAATGTTCTTGTGAATGTTGCACGATGAAATACCTAGAGAAGAAGAGGTTCGCAACGGATGGTTCCTTTTTTAAATTTATTTCTCTCGTCATCTGTCATTAATATCTCTCAGCCATACCTGGATAGTTTTTAGTGTTTAAAGCTTATTGTGATTCTTATTTAAGTAAAGGTATTTGCTTGCTCTATTATTGTGCGTTTGGTTGGAGGGTTATGGAGCAATCAGAGGCAGGCCCGAGTGGCATACAACAAGAAAAGCCACCTCGTAGTCCACCAAATCTTTTACCATCACCTAAGACAGTTGCTTTATTATTTAGTATTATATAATAAAACTATTAAATAACGTTTAGACGCATTTTTATTTACGAAAATTGATTAATAAGTGCATATTATGATTGTCAATTAAATAATTTTCGTGAATACTGATAAAAAAACTAGATCTTAATCTTTCGTTTTAGAACGTACGTGCGTCACTGTCAGGTCAGTTTTTCATTTTCACGTGTCTCTAACGTTGGCATACAAAATCTAAAACGAAATTGTGTATTTATTGTTGTGTTGGATTATTTAATCTGCAAATTGTTATTATTTATTCACAAATGTGAACTCTTAATCATGTTAACTAATCCTCTGTTGGTGTACTTGCAGTGTGTTTAAATTGAACATTTAGAACAGGTTGGCAACTACTGTTTCTATGTTTACTCAATTTCTTATCTCAAAAAAAACGAAGTATAGATCTGAACCAATACGTATAGATACATGTCCTGTTTCTTTAGTTTTAAAATCGAGAGCGAAGACAAAAGCAGCATTATTTCACTACCATAAGTTTCAGATGACGATAAAAATCCACAGATTATAATGGTGCTTTTTAGCCATCATTGTCGCACAAAGATGCACGGCCCAAATCAGAAACTACTACAAAATAATTTAACATTTAGAGGACACAGTTCAGGTAGGAACGTTTTGTGAAGCAGTCAGATTTGGATTTTACTATGTGTCAGTCTCTCAAGCTGTTTTGATATGTTTTCTTGAAGAACTACGCATGTGGCCCTTGGCTGCTAATAGGGTCCCAACCGCCGCCTTACCTGATCGTTGTCATCCAGCAGCGGGTTGATTTGCTTCTCCAGCTTCATCAGCTGTTCCTCTTTCTCCGCGAGTTTCTCCACGCACCTCTGCAACATACGTTGCGCTGCCACCGTCAGACTGCTCGTTGCACCTACATAAGATTTACTTTAGAGAGTCGTAGTAATTTTAATAATCATCATCTTCAGCCTGTATCAGTCCACTGCTGGACATAGGCCTCTTCCATGGCACGCCACTGAGCGCGATCTTCAGCTCTCCTCTTCCAATCTGTACCCGCCACCTTACGGATATCGTCGCTCCACCTTGCTGCAGGGCGCCAAGCACTGCGTGTGCTGTCATACGGTCTCCACTCTTTAGGGATCTCTTAGGAATCGAATCCGGAACGAGGTTATTCGTCAGAGAACCAAGGTTACCGACATAGCTCAGCGAATAAGCAAGCTGAAGTGGCAGTGGGCAGGCCACATATGCCGAAGAACCGATGGCCGTTGGGGAAAGCTGGTTCTTGAGTGGAGACCGTATTTTAATATTGCGGTAGTTTACTAATAAATATTATATAGGGTAAGGATCACCGATAAAATACTAGGGATACACAGTCAGCCCAAAACAAAACCCCACATTAGTGCCGCAAGAACGACTCGTGCGGTACTTTCTCTGACAGTCTTACTACGGTATAAGGGCCGGTTGCATTAAACCATCTGTTAACGTCAACGTTATCGTTAAAAAAAATCTTGTATGAAAAGTTTGCCAGTTTTCTATGGGATGACGGCTTCGTCGCCATATTTAACGTTGATCAGTTCGTTATTTATGCGTGGTGGAACCCACCCTAAGACTGGCCGGTTACAAATTTTCACGAGACTTTCAGTAAATCTTGTTTGAGTCTGTTACATTGTTGCTCGATGGTGAGGATCGAATACACCAAGACAACTGTAAATATGAGAGCAAAAATTTTATTGCGCGGGGAATTCCAGTTATCGGCTGTCGTTAAGCAGCCCCTCGGTTACGGTTGATACAACTGGTCTTATAAATAATCGATGTAACAGAAATACAGGCCGGCTAGCATATCTTACGCTGTCGCCTGTCACTCTTTTTGCAAATATAAATAAATAAATAAATATTATGGGACAATCTTACACAAATCAACCTAGTCCCACGGTAAGCTCAATAAGGCTTGTGTTGTGGGTACTAGGCGACGATATATATAATAAATATATAGAAAACATCCATAACTCAGGAACAAATATCCATGATAAACATACAAATAAATGCCCTGACCAGGATTCGAACCCGGGACCTCCTGCTTCATAGGCAGGGTCACTACCAACTAGGCTAGGAGGCCGTTTGATACTCCGTTCATACTTCGAGTCGCGCTTGAAGTATGAACTGTCGCGTCAAACGTCAAGTTATGCTAGGCGGTGTCGTATTACGACCAAGAAAAAACAGGAGAAAAAATTTTTAGACGCAAAAAAATCAATTGTTTCGTATGGGACCCGTCATCCCGGCCGGTCAACCCTCCATACAAAACCAATTTTTTTTTGGAATGAAAATTTTTTTTTCTTAGATTTTCTTTATTAGGATACGATGTCATAAATTCTCTTAAACGGATCACCAGCATGTAGCATGTTTCGACATGTTGTGAAAATGATTGTCGTAAATTGATCGAAACTTGTCGAGCAAAAATCGACCTAAATTACGTGAGTAACCAGTTATAAATATTTTTAATATGGTGATACGGTTCACTAATAAATATTATTAATGTGTTAGTCTCACGAGAGTTTTATAGTTGAACCGTATTAACATCGTATAAGGTCGAGTTTCCAACGAACTGGTTGACGTCACCATAACTCTCGTCTCTGGTAGAGCCCGTGATTTTGACTAGACTAGATGCACTGTAAAAAGAACCGTATTACCGTTGTACAAGGTCGAGTTTTCTACAATCTGGTCGACGTCGGCCAGGAAATCTTCTCGGCTGTGGTAGTGCTTTTGCCGCAGGTTGTCACGTATGGTTTTCAAATCCATTGGTCGCGATAACTTGCGATAGTAGTCTATAATTGATACACTGTAAAGTGGGCCGTATTACAGTTACACAAGGTCGAGTTTTCTTCAATCTGGTTGCCGTCTGCAAGGAAGTCTTCTCGGCTGTGGTAGTTCTTTTGACGCAGGTGGTCACGGATTGTTTGCAGGCCCATCGGGCGATAATTTGCGATAGTAGTCTATAATAGATACACTGTAAAGTGAACTGTATTACCGTTGTACAAGGTCGAGTTTTCTACAATCTGGTTGACGTCGGCCAGGAAGTCCTCTCGGCTGTGATAGTGCTTCTGACGCAGGTTGTCACGGATGGTTTGCAGGTCCATCGGGCGAGATATGATTCGATAGTAGTCCGCTACCAACTGGACAAAAAAAACAGTTATTTTTAATAATCGAGACATAATTCTGTAAACCAACTGAATTTACGCATTTAAAACACTTGTTAGTTTCAGTAAAATTATCTGATCTGATTTAACGATTTTACAGACAATCTGTAGGCACCACAATATTTGTTTTTTTTATAAACAGGTACTAAAAACGGCTCTAAGCGGTAGGTAATGTTTGTTCATATTTTTAACTAATCAATCAGACACAAATGTAAAAAGTCTTACAGACGGTTGTTGAACGAAATCACAAGAGTAGTCCCAAAATCTAAACATACCTTGGGATTAACAGGGAACAAGAACGGCTGCACATCAGGCAGATGCCTCATGTGGTTGAGCACATCTTCCAGCAGCGAGGACAGCGTGACCAGTGGATCTGTCCGCCGCCTCTCGGCGGGCCGCTTGACCAGGTAGTCGCAGGCCTCGCCCGGCGCGCCGCGGCGCTGCTTGCGCCCCCCGCCGCCCGCGCCCGCGCCCCCCCCGCCGCCGCTCCCCCCGGCCCGGCCCTCGCTGCGGCGCCCGGAGCCGCGGCGCTTCAGCTCGTCCGCCGATTGCTGAAAACAAGAGGAACATCTATGGCAGCAACAGTCTGTGTATAAAGCTGCAGTGAGACAATTGATGAACTAGGAATGTGTTGAAAATAGATAGTGACCAAACCCTCAGGTGTCCGAGGCCAGATACACCGGAGGGTTTGGTCACTTTTTCTGAAGTATATGACATCTATTTTCAGTTTATATATAGTAGTGTAACTACTTAAAAATTGCAAATCAAAAAATATTGAACAAAATAATTTGATTTGCTTCAAGATTCTTAGGAATGTGTTTTCAACCGACTTAAAGATTTCGAAGGAGAAAGTTCTAAAGTAGTCGGGATCTTTGGTTTTGCATTCTTTTTTCTACTTCAGTAGTGTTATCTGTTATTTATACATTCGTCATCAGCTCTATAAGAACATAGATAATATACTCGAAGAAAAGTCTATCTAGTCTATTCCCCAAAAATAACACTTGTCCTATAAAATTTTCGAGCGGTGATGGGGCTGCCTCGCTATTGCAGCGCCTCGGATATGTTCGCGACGGCTCGCACTGCGCGTTTTTATACCACGATACGATTACGTGCCGCGTCTTTGGTGTCTGGCATGTTTGCTGAGGCGCACACAGATGGTTTCTATGCCATTCGACGCAAGAGGGTAGCCTCTTTGCTGAGATGAGTGAGAGGTAGCGAAAACAGCATGCTGAGGATGGTGGCTGGACGCCTCGACTGCCCCATGCTGGGGCATTGGGTAGGTATTGTGACGGGGAGGGTAAAATAATATAATGTGTATTTGTATTTGTATTTTGTATTTTCCGTATTTTCCGTATTTTACTAACATAGGTTTAAGCGTCTTGTTTAGGTTAAGCTTTGTAGGTATAAGTTTAACACACATTATGGATTTTTAAAATCTGAAATAAATATTTTTTATTTTATTTATTTATTTATTTGGTCCAGCGGGTGCATGACAGCTCCAACATCGTTCTAACGATGATCGCGGATAGACTGGACTGTCCATATATCATGCGCTGCTGCGAAAGGCATGTTAAAACAGGGATAGGTTAGGATTATAGAATATAGTTTGACATCAAAGCAAAATTTGACATTGTAATCATGTTTTATTTTTTATTTATTTAATTTAATTTATTGTGTTAATGTTAGCATATTTTATAAGGAGTTAACTGTGTCGCGACTTAATTTTATATCTTGTTCACATACTGATTATGAGCCTTTAAGCTTGAAATCAGGGACCGGAACCGGTAACCATTAAAGGGGTATTAGATTGGGTATTTGATAGAGTTGTTTTTAAAAACCCTATCAATTCGGTAAGCGTATCGTTTGACTTACCCGAACGAAAGGCTAACCATGTCAATACAGTTAATTCGGGTAAGTGGCTACAACCCAGCATATGGTTTCCCTATCAGATAGGGTTTTTCAAATACGATTAAGCTATTTTAAACTCTGTGACCAATACATTTGGCTTATTTATTATTCGAGCACCCTACGAGCTAAGCGCTGCCGGGCGGCACGAGCGAGCCTACAGACAAACAAGAATCTTTTTGCGTATGTTTTCGTACTTACGCCTTTGATCTAGACGCTATTATTGCTTGTTAGTGCGCTAAAAGATCGTTGTGTGGTGCCGGTGTTTTTGTTCTTGCCATTCGAGCGTGACGGCTCGTGTCGATTGAATCTTAGACCCAGGCTTATAGGAATCAAAATCAAATGCATATTGTGAAGTGTTAAAATATATAATTTTGTGTTATTCTAGTTATAGGTAGTACTTTGTTTCAATGGCTCCAGCAAAATGTGACGCCGTTCACCGATCTTCTAGTATAATGAAACGATCAATATCAGTCATTGTTGGACACTCAAGAATAAAATGATTATTTGAAAAAAATATCGTAAGAATAAACTTATGTTGATTTTATTCCCGTTAAAATGATTCAAAATAATTTCGTCGGGACTAATTCATATACGAGAAAATGTAATAAAAATAATTGATTCTTAACAGAATTATTTAATCATGCTTTTTATTTTAAATAATGTTCCGCGTATAAGAATGTATTCTGGGTTTTTCGGTGTAAGAAAACATCGTGTGGAAACTGCAATGGACCTAATCCCAATAAGGCGTAGTTTCCCTTATGCCCAGCAAAAATTATATCTGTTTTAAAATCCACGGTAGGCAGATATACTCTTTTCACTTCTCATGCTCGTAAAGTTCGACTTTAAATCGTGCGTGGACGATATAAAATCGCATTTTAAGCTCTAGGGCATAAAGTAAAATTTTCTTCTAAGACCAAGAATGTGGCTCAACAGCCAAATAGAGTCAAAATATATTGCACAATTTAATTGAACAGTAAAATTTCGTAAAATACTGAAACTTGTTCTTTTATTATATTCTTGTACTCAGATAGAATAAGCTTTCTGGCCCAGACAATTCCTATTGGAAGGGTTTTTTTTGTATAGATCAAAGTGTCAGGAATTGATACCAATAAAATTTATAAGTAAATATTGGGCGCTAAGGTACCAAAAAAATTGTAAAAATGGTAAAAATCAGTTTTTCGATTCCAGCGGAAAAACTACGGCTCCGACAAAAAATAGTTAAATGTAACAAATGTGCGCTATAAAAAAACATAGAGAATGAGCCCCAGTAGAGCAAAATCTGTTTAGAGGATCGTCCGCAATGTGAAAAAAAATTAACCAGTGTAAGTTGACCTTTGTATAAGAATAATTACTAGGGCAGAAGAGGTCAGCTAAACATGGTTTAATAATTTTAAGAGAAATTAAGCATTATTGCAAATGGCACCTAAAATATAAGAATAGCAGAATTAAAATACTTAAGTATAGTTTAAGTTAATTATTAATTTTTTTAGGTGCCATTTGTAATAATGCTTCATTTCTCTGAAAATTACGAAACCAAGTTTAGCTAACCACTTCTGCCCTAGTAATTATTCTTATACAAAGGTCAACTTACACTGGTTATAACACGTTTTTTTTGCAAATATTGTAAATTCAATAACTCGCGTTCCGAAAGTTCTGGAGAGCTGAAATTTGAATATGATGTCGGTTTTGTGGTCCTTTAACTACAGTTAAATGTTCAAATGAAAATGTTGTAAACTTTTTGCAAACCGTCGAATTTTGCAAAAAGTGACCTTTTTTTAAATCGATTGGGAGGGTATTTTAATTTTCGAAAACCGTTATAATTTCGATTTCTATGCATTAAGGAGGAGTTGAACTACAAATTTCCAAGTTTACAAATCATTTGACAAAGAATAAAGTTGTTTACATAATCTATGAAGTTCAGGCACTTTTTGCGCGCGCGGCGGCGACGCACTATGGCCCAAACGCCCGATCTAGCTGGACAAAATTATTTTACACTCATAGACTAAAATTGACTATTTTTATTATTATTTTGCTATAATTCATGTGAAAAAAAAAATACCAGTGTAAGTTGACCTTTGTATAAGAATAATTACTAGGGCAGAAGAGGTCAGCTAAACTTGGTTGTGTAATTTTAAGAGAAATGAAGCATTATTACAAATGGCACCTAAAAATATTAATAATTAACTTAAAACTATATTTAAGTATTTTAATTCTGCTATTCTTATATTTTAGGTGCCATTTGCAATAATGCTCCATTTCTTCTTCTCTTAAAATTAAATAACCATGTTTAGCTGATCTCCTCTGCCCTAGTAATTATTCTTATACAAAGGTCAACTTACACTGGTTAATTTTTTTCACATGAATTATACCAAAATAATAATAAAAATAGTCAATTTTAGTCTATGAGTGTAAAATAATTTTGTCCAGCTAGATCGGGCGTTTGGGCCATAGTGCGCCGCTGCCGCGCGCGCAAAAAGTGTCTGATCTTCATAGATTATTTAAACAAGTTTATTCCTTGTCAAATGATCTGTAAATTTGGAAATTTGTAGTTCAACTCCTCCTTAATGCATAGAAACCGAAATTATAACGTTTTTCGAAACAACATTTTCATTTGAACATTTAACTGTAGTTAGAGGACCACAAAACTGACATCATATTCAAATTTCAGCTCTTCAGCACTTCCAAAACGCGAGTTATTGAATTTACAATATTTGCAAAAAAAATGTGTTTTTTGCGAATTGCGGACGATCCTCTGGACCGATTTTGCTCTACCGGGGCTCATTCTCTTTGTTTTATAATTGCGCACATTTATACATTTAACTATTTTTGGTCCGACTCGTAGTTTTTCCTCTAGAAGCGAAAAACTGGTTTTTACCTTTTTTTGGCACCTTAGCGCCCAATATTGATCACTTATAAATTTTATTGATATCAATTCCTGACACTTTGATCTATACAAACAATTTTTTTTCCGTCCAATAGGAATTGACTGTACTTTTTATGATTTTTCCGCTAATTCTATCTGAGTATTGCTATAATTATTTGAATTGCGTGTTTTCTATAATTAAATAAATGAAATCAAATAAAATAGGAGTTGATAATAGTTTAGAAATGCCCCGAAATGTTTTGATGACTAGGCAGAAAATTTCTAAATTCACATGTTAAAAATTCAAAAAAATATATTAAAAAATTAATTGGTTGGAACCATATTTGTTTTCATTGTAATATTTTTGTTAGAACTTGAAATTGTTTGACGATTACCGATAAATAATTTCCTCGCAAATGAAGTGAAAATTTGAGTGCAACCCTCGTCCATAAAACCCATTTTACACTCGACTTTTAAACGCCTCGCGTAAAATCGTACGTTTTATGCACTTTTTACTACTATAATAAAAATAAAATAAAATAAAAATGAAATAAAAATGGAAATAAAATGAAAATAAAATGAAAACAAAATGAAAACAAAATGAAAACAAAATGAAAACAAAATGAAAACAAAATGAAAACAAAATGAAAACAAAATGAAAATAAAATGAAAATAAAATGAAAATAAAATGAAAATAAAATGAAAATAAAATGAAAATAAAATGAAAATAAAATGAAAATAAAATGAAAATAAAATGAAAATAAAATGAAAATAAAATGAAAATAAAATGAAAATAAAATGAAAATAAAATGAAAATAAAATGAAAATAAAATGAAAATAAAATGAAAATAAAATGAAAATAAAATGAAAATAAAATGAAAATAAAATGAAAATAAAATGAAAATAAAATGAAAATAAAATGAAAATAAAATGAAAATAAAATGAAAATAAAATGAAAATAAAATGAAAATAAAATGAAAATAAAATGAAAATAAAATGAAAATAAAATGAAAATAAAATGAAAATAAAATGAAAATAAAATGAAAATAAAATGAAAATAAAATGAAAATAAAATGAAAATAAAATGAAAATAAAATGAAAATAAAATGAAAATAAAATGAAAATAAAAACAAAAATAAAAACGAAAATAAAATGAAAATAAAAATGAAAAAAAAAAACGAAAAAAAAACGAAACGAAACGAAAACGAATCGAAACGAAAACGAAACGAAAACGAAACGAAAACGAAAACGAAAACGAAAACGAAAACGAAACGAAAACGAAACGAAAACGAAACGTAAACGAAACGAAAACGAAACGAAAACGAAACGAAAACGAAACGAAAACGAAACGAAAACGAAACGAAAACGAAACGAAAATAAAACGGAAAAAAAATGAAAATAAAACGAAAATAAAACGAAAATAAAATGAAAAAGAAGAAAAAAAACCAAAAAAAATTAACAAAAATATTATACACTGATTTTTTTTATATAAAATGAAAAAAAAATATATACACGGTGAATCTGAGTATCCCGACAGATTTTAACCATAAATTCCTGATAATTGACTGATAAATAATTGACTGAGACTAAAATGTCGTATAAACTTTTCTGGAATTAGCCTAGTTTCAGAGTTCTTCTTCTTTGTCGTTACACTCTTTACAGAGTGGTCGTGGCCAAAATGTACTAATTTATTTTAATTGACAGTTTTACCAATAACATTTATGTTTTTATGTTCAAAAGCATTTTAAAAATCGGAAAAATGAAAAAAAATTTTTTTTGCGAAATCGAACTAAATTCGTAAAACATTTATTACTCCTTATGACCTCAGGAATTTATGGTTGAAATCTTTCGGGTTACTCAGATTCACCGTGTATAATAATAATAATTAAAAAAACCAGTCTATCTTGAATTTTAAAACAGATATAATTTATACACCCCGAATAATTAACCGAAAATAACTACCATGACTATTTTTCAGTAAAAAGTATATAACCGCCATCTTGGATTATAAAACAGAAATAATTTTCGAAATGACATCCCCTAATTATAAATATTAATTATTTGTAACGGGGTATTTACCTCGTACCCGAAATATCGGGTGCCCAATAGGCAATAACGCTAATATACATGGTAAATACCCCGTTTCAAATAATATTTATAATCTGAATGACCATGTGAGCTTAAAAAATCGTATATCCCATAATTAGCTGAAAACGACTACCAATCCCTACGCCAATTCATGGGATTAGGTTGCCAAGCGGACCACAGGCTCAACTGAGCCGTGGCAAAAGCCGGGACAAACAGGACAAAAGGAGGATGAATATTGGTTTGTGTCAAATCGATTTGAATATGAATAAAAATTGTGTTATTTAATCAAATACAAACATTGAAACATTGAAAAAATAATCAACCCAGTTTGACTTGAACAAACATCGATACGCCTTACCGGGGCTCGATATCGCTTTACCAATTAAGCTATGGGTTCAGTCAAACTGGGTTGATTATTTTTTCAATGTTTCAATGTTTGTATTTGATTAAATAACATACTAATGTATGAGTGGAATACCCACTTTAAAAACAAGTAAAATAATTATGAATAAAAATTGTGTTTTTATTCTTATTCAAAATAATTATTGCCCATCTCATCAGTACGTGCGAACTATGCAAAAATAAACTGAACGTAAGACACATTTCTTTAACAGAAATTCTTTAATGGAAAGTTGTGTACTAGCAGAGGACTGGACTGTGAGTGTGACTTTTCCAGAATGAATAAACGACAGCAAATTTTATATTTACTCAATTTGTTCCGCCGCCACCTCTCCTGTTCCATTTCAAATGAGAAAGATAGAACCGCCTGCCTGCGTGGAAAAGAGACAGGAAAAGGGTAGCCCTATGATAGGGTAAGCGGTAAATATTAAAGCTATCTTTACCCCATTCGACTCGGAAACCACATTGAAAAGGGTTAAGCCTATTCAAAATGATTTCCATATCGATAGGGTAACCCAATGATAGGGTAACCCTATCATTAGGGTAAGACTTTAATAGGGTTACCCTATCGAAACGATTAATCAAATGAAGGGGTTGTCCGGTCCCTGCTTGAAATAAATGAATTTTATTTTATTTTTTTATTTTATTTAAAAGCGCCAAAATAGGATCGCATGATTCGCGTGCAGGCACGACTTAAAAAAAAAACTGCCAACCTAACAAACCTAAATAAACGCAGCGTCTTTAGGAAAAAAAACTTTAAAAGAGAAAAAATTACAAGAATCACAAACATACTTTGTAGTTTTTACGTTTTCCATTCATTTGTGGTGGCAAACTTTGAAAGTAACATATTTTTACAAATCTCTATTCCTTATAATATTAATATTTATCAATACTTTGTAATCCAAATGTTGAAAAAACATAAAATATTAGCTATTATCAGAGAGTTCTAAACCAGGAGAGGCCTTAGGTATCATTTCCCCTCTGTCAAAAGTATTGGCAGGAAAATCTAGTACATCTATAAAAACTATTTCAATAATCGATGTCACGCACTTTCGTCATCGCTGTCGATAGATAACAAGCTCCGTGAAAATGCCCTTATGCGCTGTTTTTGGATGTAAACAATGTTATATTTCGTCTAGTTTACAAAAAGATGAAATACCATTTCAGATGTAAGTAAAATTTTACTTTATTTATCATTACTTTCGTAATAAAAGATTTAACCTAAATCGAAAATCAAGCTTCGTTTACAGAATCGATTCAAAGACAATCGTTTTCTTTCTGACGGGCAGTAACTATTTGACGTTTGACATTTTTCCATATTTAACGCGCTTAAGGATGGCTGTCTTCTATATTTTGTTTGAAAATACAATCAAAAGTGATCCTTGGCTTTTTTGTTTGACATTTGCAAAGACTGCATCGTATGTACAGTCGACTATCTATTGCTCCATTTAGTGTTATGAAGTATAAAAAGAATATGTCAAATATGTTTAGTGTTTTCAAGTCAAAGGTACATCTTTGTCGGTTGTCAATAAAGCGTTGCTGCCATAAAAATTCATTTAGAAATAAACTGTATTGACAACCGACAATGATGTACCTTTGACTAGAAAACATCACATGCGTGCTACCTCGCCCCCCTCAGATTTTGGCAGACTTTTTTGTTTGGAAAGATGAGGCGAAGCGTACTCCATTTATAGAGCTTTATGGCTATTATAGATAAATTAACGAGAGCATGGAATTGCATATGTAGTAGTATTGTATGTTTACAGGCATTCTATATTTGAATTTTCTATTTTCTCGTACTATCAGCATAAAAAGAGGTTTGTTATATATTGAAGAAGTAAATACCAAAATAATGTCAGTGTCAAATTGTGAATATTATTTACGTTGTGCATATATTTTTACGTCTGATCTTATTGTATTCTCACAATTATCAGAATAATTTTGTGTCAGCCCGTACGACTAAGTGTAAGTTACATAATTTTCAAAAAATATGGCAGTGAGTAATTTTGGTCCGATTGAGAGTCAAAGTAAGCAAATTATTTTTAAATAACTTATAAATATTTTGAACTTGAACTGAAGAAAAATTTAAATTCCCCTTACACCGCTGCCCAGTTAGTTGAAAAAGCTACAGGTGTTTGTCTCTCTACTGTTTATAACATTGTGTCTGAGAGCAATAGTGAGAAATTCGCAACAACAAAGAAATTCACCTCCCTGAGAAATAAAAAGTTACGTACTTGTCCATCATCGGCAGTAGACGATTTTGATCAGGAAGTCATCCGGAGAACTATATACAATTTTCATCTGTCCCATAAGCAATTTCCAACCTTAAAGGCACTCCACTCTGTGTTAAAATCCGATATAGATTACAAATTTGGCATTTCCACCTTACGAAAACAAATACAAAAATTAGGATTTAAATGGAAAAAGACCGAGGACAACCGAAAAATATTAATGGAAAGACACAACATACGACTGCTAAGAATAAATTACCTTACCAAAATTGCGGAATATCGGTCTGAAGATAGACCACTAGTTTATACTGATGAAACCTACATCCACACTTCACATGTGTCCGGAGAGGCTTGGACCGATGGAACAGAATTTGGTGTACAAAAACAAATCAGTACAGGCCAGCGGTTAATAATAGTGCATGCAGGAGGAAAAGATGGTTTTATTCCCAACGCTTTGTTAATGTTTAAGGCAAACCAAAAAACGGGAGATTACCATGACCAGATGAACTTTGTCAACTACGAAAAATGGTTAAAAGAAAAATTAATACCGAACCTTAAACCGAATAGCGTACTTATCGTAGATAATGCGTCCTATCACAACAAACTTTTGAATCGTGCTCCAACGTCAAATTCTCATAAACAAGAAATGATGGATTGGTTGACAGAACACAACATTTCGTATAGCCCGTTGATGTACAAAACCAGTTTGTATGATTTAACTAAACAAAATAAAGAGCGGTTTCGTGAGTACCACATAGATGCAATTTTAAAAGAACATGGCCACTCCGTTATACGATTGCCACCGTATCACCCGACATTCAATCCGATCGAAAATATTTGGTCCATGGTAAAAGGATATGTAGCGAAAAGAAACGTTTCATTAAACATGCAAGGCATTATGAGTTTAGCAACTGAACGAATGAATACTATTACTGCTGAGGACTGGGAAAATATTTGTCGCCATGTCAAAAGTGAAGAAAATAAATATCGATGTCAGGAAGGGGAAATGGATCGAATTTCAAACAATCTTATTATCAATACTTGTGACAGCTCAGATGAAGAACATGATAGCGACTAAAAGCAAAAAACAGAGGACTACTACTTATTCCATTTCTTAAGGGTAGGTATGTAATTTTATTAAAATAAGAGAAAATTATTCTCCTTTTGTTGCAAACGGTACAACCACTACAAATAAAATTCCATGATCTCGATAATTCATCTATACAACGTATTTACTTTAATTTATACTCATTTCAAACAATAATTACGATTTGAAGAAATGTGAAACAGAACGTATTTTAATCCACCAATCATCGTCTGGCGACGTCACTCCTGTTTTGACAACTATAGATATTATAGTAAAAGTTGACAATCGAATATAACTGAATTTAACGCTTTTGACGGACTCTTTTGCAACATAGAGATTGTCGTCCTTACCTTCTACCATTCATAGAACCAAGGATGAACAAATATCACAACTATGGCGAGTGACACTGACACACATGAGTGACGTCACGGGGACTGTAGCTCCGTTTAGGCGCGAAAATTTAAATTGTATCTGACAATCTTGTAACAGCAATTTTTGACTATACATTATAGTATTTTCATTTGTTAATACACTCGTGGTTTATTCTACGTACAATTCTTTCAAATTAAAGCAAAAATTAAAATATTGCATCTTGCCTATTGAGGAAATAACGACTATGTGTGTTTACTGTACTGTAAACTTAAATTATTGTTGATTATGTTGACAAAATAACTGCAATATGAAGTGTTCAATTTCACATTTTATGTAAAACTAAGTGTAGTCGTAGAAAAAGTATTGTATGCAACGTCGTATAAGTGGTCAAAGAATGTTCGTGGCGTTTTTCTTAACAATTTGTTGCTTTTCTTTACAATGGAATAAGAAAGATCTTATTTCTTTTCTTTACTATGGAATAAGAAAGATCTTATTTCTTTTCTTTACTATGGAATAAGAAAGATCTTATTTCTTTTCTTTACTATGGAATAAGAAAGATCTTATTTCTTTTCTTTACTATGGAATAAGAAAGATCTTATTTCTTTTCTTTACTATGGAATAAGAAAGATCTTATTTCTTTTCTTTACTATGGAATAAGAAAGATCTTATTTCTTTTCTTTACTATGGAATAAGAAAGATCTTATTTCTTTTCTTTACTATGGAATAAGAAAGATCTTATTTCTTTTCTTTACTATGGAATAAGAAAGATCTTATTTCTTTTCTTTACTATGGAATAAGAAAGATCTTATTTCTTTTCTTTACTATGGAATAAGAAAGATCTTATTTCTTTTCTTTACTATGGAATAAGAAAGATCTTATTTCTTTTCTTTACAATGGAATAAGAAAGATCTTATTTCTTTTCTTTACTATGGAATAAGAAAGATCTTATTGCTTTTCTTTACTATGGAATAAGAAAGATCTTATTTCTTTTCTTTACTATGGAATAAGAAAGATCTTATTGCTTTTCTTTACTATGGAATAAGAAAGATCTTATTTCTTTTCTTTACTATGGAATAAGAAAGATCTTATTTCTTTTCTTTACTATGGAATAAGAAAGATCTTATTGCTTTTCTTTACTATGGAATAAGAAAGATCTTATTTCTTTTCTTTACTATGGAATAAGAAAGATCTTATTTCTTTTCTTTACTATGGAATAAGAAAGATCTTATTTCTTTTCTTTACTATGGAATAAGAAAGATCTTATTTCTTTTCTTTACTATGGAATAAGAAAGATCTTATTGCTTTTCTTTACTATGGAATAAGAAAGATCTTATTGCTTTTCTTTACTATGGAATAAGAAAGATCTTATTTCTTTTCTTTACTATGGAATAAGAAAGATCTTATTTCTTTTCTTTACTATGGAATAAGAAAGATCTTATTGCTTTTCTTTACTATGGAATAAGAAAGATCTTATTTCTTTTCTTTACTATGGAATAAGAAAGATCTTATTTCTTTTCTTTACTATGGAATAAGAAAGATCTTATTTCTTTTCTTTACTATGGAATAAGAAAGATCTTATTGCTTTTCTTTACTATGGAATAAGAAAGATCTTATTTCTTTTCTTTACTATGGAATAAGAAAGATCTTATTTCTTTTCTTTACTATGGAATAAGAAAGATCTTATTGCTTTTCTTTACTATGGAATAAGAAAGATCTTATTTCTTTTCTTTACTATGGAATAAGAAAGATCTTATTGCTTTTCTTTACTATGGAATAAGAAAGATCTTATTTCTTTTCTTTACTATGGAATAAGAAAGATCTTATTTCTTTTCTTTACTATGGAATAAGAAAGATCTTATTTCTTTTCTTTACTATGGAATAAGAAAGATCTTATTTCTTTTCTTTACTATGGAATAAGAAAGATCTTATTTCTTTTCTTTACTATGGAATAAGAAAGATCTTATTTCTTTTCTTTACTATGGAATAAGAAAGATCTTATTGCTTTTCTTTACTATGGAATAAGAAAGATCTTATTTCTTTTCTTTACTATGGAATAAGAAAGATCTTATTTCTTTTCTTTACTATGGAATAAGAAAGATCTTATTGCTTTTCTTTACTATGGAATAAGAAAGATCTTATTTCTTTTCTTTACTATGGAATAAGAAAGATCTTATTGCTTTTCTTTACTATGGAATAAGAAAGATCTTATTTCTTTTCTTTACTATGGAATAAGAAAGATCTTATTTCTTTTCTTTACTATGGAATAAGAAAGATCTTATTGCTTTTCTTTACTATGGAATAAGAAAGATCTTATTTCTTTTCTTTACTATGGAATAAGAAAGATCTTATTTCTTTTCTTTACTATGGAATAAGAAAGATCTTATTTCTTTTCTTTACTATGGAATAAGAAAGATCTTATTTCATGGTAAAGAAAGAGATTTAACGCAAATATTTTAGCGGATTAAAACCTATCGGCCTGCCCTCCTAAACCAATTAGCGGCATCTCAAAATAAAATTTACAACGAATATGTGCCTTAAATTCTGTGTATGAAATTTGAATTTTCGATTTGGGGATGCCGCCATCTGGCTTAGGAGGGCAGATGTATGAAATTAAATTCCAAAATGCAATCAAACATTACATACGGCCTCCTAGCCTAGTCGGTAGTGACCCTGCCTACGAAGCAGGAGGTCCCGGGTTCGAATCCTGGTCAGGGCATTTATTTGTGTGGTTATCACTGATATTTGTTCCTGAGTTTTGGATGTTTCTATGTATTTAAGTATTTATATGTATATATCTATTATATATCCATACTAATATTATAAATAGGAAAGTGTGTGTGTTTGTTTGTTTGTTTGTCCGTCTTTCACGGCAAAACGGGGCGACAAATTGACGTGATTTTTTAAGTGGAGATAGTTGAAGGGATGGAGAGTGACATAGGCTACTTTTTGTCTCTTTCTAACCCCCCACTCCCCTAAAATGGGGGGTGGAAGTTTGTATGCAGCATTACGGGGCAAAGGGGAACCGTGTTACCCCGAATTTAACGCGAGCAAAGCCGCGGGCAAAAGCTAGTCTATTATATATATCGTCTCCTAGTACCCACAACACAAGCCTTATTGAGCTTACCGTGGGACTAGGTTGATTTGTGTAAGATTGTCCCATAATATTTTTTTTTATATCAACAGAATCAGATTTTTTCCACTTACCTTCATAACTTTAGTGGGCAGGGTGAGTTTAACCCCGTCCACGTATCCGGTGTCCTCCTCGTCCGGTTCCGGTATGGGCTCCACATCCATCTCCGGCGGCGAGGCGGGGCCCCCTCCCATAGAGCCCGTGTAGAGCGGACACGCCTTGTTGGTGCGCATGTGCCCCACCTGCCCGCAAGCACCGCACTGCGGGTGGAAACAATTAGGAATATGCATGATTTTTTTGGAAGACGTCATTCGATTCTATTTCCCTGTAGATTCAAATGTCTCTAATAAACCTACTATCTATGATAGCCGTGAAACGTCAAAAATGTGAAAATATGTTAGGCGTCTGCGCCGCGCGTCAAAACGTCCCATACAAAAAGTGTGAGGTTTGTGACGTCACCGACCACAAAGTTGCAGAAAACTGTTTGGGAGGAACAAGTTTTTGGAAGATTTTTGTAATTTTAGGCACGAAAAAATGCGTTTAGCTAGATAGTTGTCATACATTTTTTTCTTGTTAGAACATAAGTAATCGAACTGAATTTTCGAAAATACATTTGAGCTATAAAAAAAAAATGCCTAAAATTTTAAGTTTTTAAAGCGCAATATCTTAAAAAAAACTGTTAAATATTATTACGGATTTCCACTTATTTATATTAATTTGGGGTTATTGAACGTGTTTATGGAACAAATTCAATTAAATATTTTTCATGCATGTTCTCTATAATACATCGTAAATAGTGTTAACTGTGTTTTATTTTCTTGGCCCCTAAATACGTTTAAAGCTTGACCAGAAATATATGATCATGCGCCATGTTGCGCTCGGGAAATGAAACTATTCCGCTGTGAAACATTTTCAAATTAACATCAAAGCTGACAGGTAAACAAATCAAGATGTAAACATACCATAGAGAATAATACGCTCTATGACTATACTGAACTGTTGCCATATAAATGGGAATAATAGCGCCCTCTTGACAATGATCATATATTTCTGATCAGGCTTTAGACTTTTTAACATGAACATATTCAAAACATAAGCAAAGATTTTTCTTTTTTACGTTTGAAGCGCCATCTACGCATTGTTTATAATATCCTTCTTATAAATTGAAACATATGTCATATGAATCCAAAGAGTGAAAAATCCTAATTTGGACCTTGCATCCTAAATGTGTGAAGTTTTGTAAGCAAATATAAGCGATAATTATACAGATTTTCTCATAGATATATAAAATAAGAAGAGGTGCCGTCAAGAACATAGTGAACACAAAATTGTGATTCCATAATAAGCCGATTTCCTCGTGTTTACGCGCAGCACGCATACATATACAACTCGTGGACGAGCGGTGATTGGTTCAAACGTCAAAAGTCAGTGTGTGTGCACGAGACCGCGGCTTATTATGGAATCACAGTTCTATCTTCGTGGAACCACATCTTCCTATTTTATATGTCTATGGATTTTCTTTTAATGACAAAACAGAAGTTCAAAAAAGCTGAATACGCACGAAGGACAATAAAGGAACTGTTTTCTATTTTTAACATAATAATTATTCTGTTATAACATAATTATAAGTAGACGTTACGAGTTCTAGAGGTCACAGAGCCAAAATACCTTTAGATTGGCGGTTTTTTGATCTGGCGCAAAGGTATGAGTCCCGGAGACGCTGAACCCAAGTCGTTGGACATGCTCATACCTGTGACGTCAGTTACCTTTAGCTTCAAGTCCGGCTTCAACTTGGCGCGACGTCGGCTAGGGGTGTGCAGGTCTGGTTCCTGCTTGATCTGGCCCAAAGGTATGAGTCCTGGAGACGCTGAACCCAGGTCGTTTGATGACGACATACTCATCATACCTGTGACGTAAGACAACAATGTGTTAAAATATTAAACAGTTATCTTATTATTCTCCGACTGAAAAAGAGCATTTTGAATCTTTCATTTACCAGAAGCAACTTAGTCAAGGGATCAAACTAATAGAAGGTTAAGAGCAAAATAGGTAGGAAAGTGTTTCATTTCCGCCTTGGGAGTTTCACTTTCAAGTGCACCCAGGGCCAAAAGTATGGAAACAAAAATTGCATTGTATACAAATTTAAAGATTTTAAATATTTTTGTTGTGAAGTGAGTGACCAAATATTCACATTACGCTTCACCAAAGAATTAAAATAGTCCAAAAAAATTTAAAATTGTTATGGATTATTTAAAAAAAAAGATTTCGGCCTACCGCAAAGTATTGTGAGTTTTAGAATCACTACATTATTCCCATTAGTAAAATTTAGTAAAGTAGTACATAATATATATGCGAACTAAATAATAAAACTTTTTGCTTGATAATCATCGATTTGTATATTTTTTCTGTCATAAAATCGGTTCGAAATGGAGGTGTTGCAATGAACTCCCGTTCGAACATCAAAATATCTCGTTAAAATCGCTTAGCTAGAAAACTATTAAAATTCTAACTCTTCTTACTGTCTGTATTGAAGGTCCCGGGTGTAGTGACGTTGCCAGCTAGCCTTTCCCTCTCCTGGTTCCTTTTAATACGCCGCAGTTGTTCCTAAAACAATATTAAACAATGAAAACGGGTCACTTCGTATGCAAGATGTAAATTGAATACTGAAGATACGGATCTTTAAACGTAAAGGCATCAATGGTATAAGTATTAATCAAAAAATGTATGGGATTTGTCGTCGCCGGCATGCGGCTGTCATACAAAACCATTATTTTGCGTCAACATGTTTTAAAATGACAATTATGCCGATCAACAGATCACGGAAGAAATATCCGTATATCGAGACGTGTTTTCATTGTAAGTGTGTAAGCTTGTTATTCTACCGTCTTCGGTCAATTTATATTATAAATATAAAAATATAAATATAAATATTATAGGACAATCTTACACAAATCGACTTAGGCCCACAGTAAGCTCAATAAGGCTTGTGTTATGGGTACTAGACGACGATATATATAATATACAGATAAATACTTAAATACATAGAAAACATCCATAACTCAGGAACAAGTATCTGTGATAAACACACAAATAAATGCCCTGACCAGGATTCGAACCCGGGACCTCCTGCTTCGTAGGCAGGGTCACTACCGACTGGGCTAGGAAAATTCTTGATTGGTCCATGTTCGGCACCACTTCATCATCGGCACTAAAAAGTATGAACAAAATATCTACTGCAAACCTGGATTCTCCTTTTCTCCCGTTTCATCTCCTCCTTCTGAGTTTCGTCCATAGTGGCGAACTGCCTTATAAAGGCGTCGTCCTTGGTCGACCGTATCTTAGTGTAAGCTTCTATGACGGCACCTTTCCTGACGAATTCAACGCGGGTGTAGCGCTGCCCTGACGCGTTGCGGAACGTGCGGACTATGCGGAGGACTCGACCTGGTTAGAAAAATAATTTTAAGGAAAACAATATTGACTTTACTTAGGCTACCTTTCCTTGAGCAAATGCCTGAGCTACTGTAAATAATTTTAAACAAAAAAGAACCGACTTCACTTAGCATCCACCTTTCCAAAAGCAAATGCTCGAGCTGCTGTAAAAAATACTCAAATCACTATAGGTGTGCCTATAATAGTTGAAGAGTTCCCTCGATTTCTCCAGGATCCCATCATCAGATCCTGACCTGGTTACAATGGGACCAACTGTGAAGTATACTCTTTCAAACAAAAAAAGAATTTTCCAAATCGGTCCAGCCGTCTTCGAATAATCGGTGAACATACATAAAAAAAAAACAAGCAAAAACAAAGATCCCGACGAATTGATAACCTCCTCCTTCGAAATCTTGAAGTCGGTTGAAAATGGTCAAATCACTATAGGTTTGCTTGTAATATTTAAAGAGTTCCCTCGATTTCTCCAGGATCCTATCATCAGATCCTGATCTGATGACAATGGGACTATCTATCAAGTATACCCTGTCAAACAAAAAATAGTTTCCGAAATTGGTCCAGCCATCTTCGAATAATTAGTGAAGATCGAACAACAAAGATCTCAACGAATTGAGGACCTCCTCCTTCGAAATTTTGTTGAAAGCGGGTAGCGTAGTCTATGGACGCCTAAGCACAGAAGTGTCGCAATCTCTTTAGACATCTAAATACTCTTTTTAAGGACTTCATAGTGTAGCCTGTCTAGAAAATATCGGCAGTTTATTCCACAATCGGAAAGGAAGGAAACTTCTGGCGGTTTCGCAAAATATTGAGTATTACAGTCACTCAATCTACCAACGAAGCGGAAGCTGACGTATACGACGCTTCATAATCAGTTTACGAGTTAGAATCTTAAGGGAATAAAAATAAGGCCACATAAATCTGTCGCTGGTCATTGCTAGTTCTAGACACAATAAAGGTGCGACCACACCGCTGCTTAAAATACGGCGACGTTACGGAATCGCAGTGACGTGCCGTAAACGTCACGACTTTAACGCATGCCCTCCACACCGCTGCTCAAAATACCCAGACGCAACGTGTACGCAGTGACGTGCCTCATATGAAATATTATTGACGCGAACCTTCCAAACCGTATTTTGAGCAGCGGTGTGGAGGGCGTGCGATAAAGTCGTGACGTTTACGGCACGTCACTGCGATTCCGTAACGTCGCCGTATTTTAAGCAGCGATGTGGTCGCACCTTAAATGCAGCCCAAATTTTGTCCCAAATGAAAAAGGTAAGATCATACGGTAAGGTTAGTAACTATACCTTGACTGGAAATCTGCTGCTGGTCTGGTTGATTGATCTGCGGTTTTTTGTCTTGACCCATAATCATCTTCCTCAACTCGGCTCTTTCGGCTTCTTCCCTTTCCATTGACAACTGCAACATACATGTTAGATCAACTTTATTTGGCACGACTTTGCTTTTATTTCTTTTTTTTTTAATGTCTTAGCGTCTGATTCAGTGAGGATAAAACCCACAGATTATAAATGCTTTTGTTAAAGCACCACTTACTTGAGGTACCATAGGCTGTATGGATTTGTCGTATAGAAACCATACCTAACAAGATGATTTTTCTTGAGTAGTTTCTGCAAAGTTGAATATACTCACTATATTTTTGGTAATTTTCGACCATCGATCAAATAATACTTGGGATTGGGATACACAATCAGCTAAAAAAATGGCCCCACAATAGTACCGCAAGAACGACTCTTGCGGTACTTTCTCTGACAGTCTTATTACGGTATAAGACTGGCCGGTTACAAATTTTCACGAGCCATATTTTTAGTAAATCTTGTTTCAATCTGTACTTCCTTTGCATTGTTGCTAGAAGTTTTCGACACACGCCCGAAAGCCCGACTGGGGAAGTACCTCCACCTAACAGAAAACCACAGCCAAATAGCACTAGACCCTACTCATAGTGTTGTGTTCCTGCTGGTAAGTAAGGTTGCCAAAGAGCTCAAAGAGGACTCAGTTTGTTGACGAGGGACCCTCTTGTTCTTTTACCGTCAACACAGTGAATCCACTTTTTTGTAAAAGGTCGGCGACGCGCATGTGACACCTCTGGAGTTACAGGCGTCCATAGGCTACGGTAGCTGCTTACCATCAGGCGGCATATGCTTGTTTGCCACCGTCGTGGTATAAAAATAAAAAAAAACACTGTAGTAAAACTCCACAATATGGTTTGACACATAATTTATTTGTTAACTATGGTAGCAGTTACATCAGTAGATCTATACCACACGTTATAAACAACGTCATATAATTCCCTTCAACCTTGCACGTCCGAACCGTACGGCCGTTACCACCAGAATGCCGCCAATGCTCCCACTTGCCGCCTAAATCCAGTCCCCACCGACCGCTACCGGCCAACCAGTTTTTCCAATGAGGGTTTCCGCGATTGAGATTTTCACTAGATGGCAGCACCGTGACGACAGGTCTTTTTGGCAGTAGCTGTCAAAATCCACCAATCAAAAATTATATGGTTAAACATGATTGGTGGATTGTGACAGCTAGACCTGTCGCCACGGTGCTACCATCTAGTGAAAAACTCGATCGCGGAAACCCTCATTACCCTCCAATAATTTGTAAATTAATTTAGTCAAATGACCATACAAACTCCTCGCGTAACACGTTTGTTCTAAACGTGTTACGAAACCTACTAACCTGTTCCGTAGTTTTCTTGTTAGCCAGCATGTTCTCCAGATTCTTGCCCATCTCCTCCATGTCGGACTCCTCGCTGACGGAGCTCTCGGCCTCGTCCGTGCTGAGCACCTCCGCGCTCGCCAGCACTCGGTTCTGAAGCTCAAATATACGCTGGCATTCCTCCTTGTATCTGTAATTACAGTTACAATGTTATTCAAAAACGTCCATAGTATTTCATTTCACTGAAATTATTCAAGCAACGCGTTAGAAGAAAAAAAACCGGCCAAGTGCGTGTTGGACCACGCATAGGAGGGTTCCGTACCTTCAATGGAATAAGAACCAAACTAATACCAAAAGGTCGTATCTGATGCCTATGGAAGAAGTTTTTTGGAGATAACTCAAAAATGGCTGAACCGATAATGTTCAAAACAATTTTCGTAGAAAGTATATGATAAGGAGCATCTCTTCAAATTTTTTTAACTTACGGTTTAAAAGTTACGGGGGGGGGCTATACAACTTTTCTGACTTTCGAAGCGATTATTTCAGAAAATATTCACTTATTCACAAAATAGTCAAAGAAACCTCAATGTTATTTTGAAAGACCTATCGATTGACGTGTCACATGTTGATATTTGGTTAATATTTTTTTTTATTTAGTTACCTGTATGGAGCGCCCCCCTAAAAATTTTTTTTTTTCAAATTTAACTACATAACTAAGTAGCTGCATACAAAATACACCTTATGTGTAAATTCTATTCAGATACGTCGTATAGTTTCCGAGTAAAATGCCTGTGACATACGGACGGACAGACAGACATGACGAATCCATAAGGGTTCCGTTTTTTGCCATTTGGCTACGGAACCCTAAAAATGCAGGTCACTTTTATTTATTATGGTACCTCTTGAATCTTTTAAAATAAACGTCGAGATTAAATACGTACGATGATTTGGAATATTTGTCAACGTTTTTTCTAAAAGGCCACTGGTTATAAATGCATTATATAGTTACCTATTCATAAACTGTTAGGAATCCTAACAAAAATTACTTTGAAAACATTAAAAATTATCATAATCCCATTACTCTACCGTCCTAATGATAGTTTTGAGATTCTCACCTATTAATGTTTAACTTTCCAGAACATTTCCTCAAAACAATAAATCACATACCTTTTAAATTTTTACCTTTCTTGATGCTCAGCGATGGAGAATCTGTTTCCTCTCGAGAACTTGGTCATGCCTTCTTCGCCCGCCTTCGCCTTTTCGGTCGACAGCGTTCTGACCACGTCAATAACCTCCCAGCGAGACAGTTTCTTGATCTGCCAACAAACAGGATAAGCTCAGATTGTATTTATGTTAATGTGCCACATTTAAATTAAGAGTTCCGTCGATTTCAACAAAATCCCATCATTTGATCGTTATGAAAATGGAAGCAATTCAGGTAGATTCTACCTTAATAATTTTCCAAATTAGAGAAATAGGGGAACATGCTTAACTATGCCCAGTGCATCTCATGCCCAGTCTGCTCAACCTTAGCTTTATCAGTGTTGCATGTTGCGTGAAAATCTTAGCTTAGTCGTAGAAAATTCTCATGACCGGTCAGTTTACATTTATAACACTAAAACTAAGTTTCAAGAATCGTCCTCATTGGGTACCCCAAATTTCCTCAACAAATCCTTAGCATTATTCAAGCTAAGCTTCCTCAAATCAACATCAGTCCCAGTCACAGTCCTCTTCAGCTGGGCCTTAATAGTGGGATATTATTTGGTCTTGTTGTAGAAGCTTCTCATGTCCGGTCAGGTTACATTTATAACTAGAGAGCGGATTTGATGTAGCGATCTCAATATTAATATGGATATGACTGGCATATTTTATTATTTTTTCTACACACAAAAATATAGTACATTGTTGCCGAGGGATGGAAAGAAAGGCATCTCCTGACGATGAGGTACCTAGATGCCAAAGGTCCGAGTCGGAAAATGCCTGTTTCCATTGAGGTATACATAGTGCTTTTCTCAAATAATGTGAGGAAATCAAACAAATAAAATTTCAACTATAAGTAATAATTATTTTACATGTTTTTTTAAAGTGGGGCATTCCACTCATACTATAGTATGTTATTCAATCAAATACAAACACTGAAAACATTGAAAAAATAATCAACCCAGCAGGATTTGAACCTCGCATCGATACGCCTTACCGGGGCTCGATCGCTTTACCAATTAAGCTATGGGTTGTGGGGCATTCCACTCATACTATAGTATGTTATTCAATCAAATACAAACACTGAAAACATTGAAAAAATAATCAACCCAGCAGGATTTGAACCTCACATCGATACGCCTTACCGGGGCTCGATCGCTTTACCAATTAAGCTATGGGTTCAGTTACTGAGTTGACGAAATTCTCAATGCCTTCAATCATCTTTTTGCATTTATTTTTACATAAACCCCCGGCCCCCCCGGTAAGGCGTATCGATGCGAGGTTCAAATCCTGCTGGGTTGATTATTTTTTCAATGTTTTCAGTGTTTGTATTTGATTGAATAACATACTATTGTATGAGTGGAATGCCCCACTTTAAAAAAACATGTAAAATAATTATGAGTTGATAGCAGCGCCATCTATTATTTCCGTTGTGACACTTGTAACAGGGTCGGCGGGAAAGGTATCTAACTCTAGTAGTTAGCACCTAGATGTCGCTTACGGCTGCTATAAAGTCGATGTAAAAATAAATGCAAAAAGATGATTGAAGGCATTGAGAATTTCGTCAACTCAGTAACTGAACCCATAGCTTAATTGGTAAAACGATCGAGCCCCGGTAAGGCGTATCGATGCGAGGTTCAAATCCTGCTGGGTTGATTATTTTTTCAATGTTTTCAGTGTTTGTATTTGATTGAATAACATACTATTGTATGAGTGGAATGCCCCACTTTAAAAAAACATGTAAAATAATTATGAGTTGATAGCAGCGCCATCTATTATTTCCGTTGTGACACTTGTAAAAGGGTCGGCGGGAAAGGTATCTAACTCTAGTAGTTAGCACCTAGATGTCGCTTACGGCTGCTATAAAGTCGATGTAAAAATAAATGCAAAAAGATGATTGAAGGCATTGAGAATTTCGTCAACTCAGTAACTGAACCCATAGCTTAATTGGTAAAGCGATCGAGCCCCGGTAAGGCGTATCGATGCGAGGTTCAAATCCTGCTGGGTTGATTATTTTTTCAATGTTTTCAGTGTTTGTATTTGATTGAATAACATACTATTGTATGAGTGGAATGCCCCACTTTAAAAAAACATGTAAAATAATTATGAGTTGATAGCAGCGCCATCTATTATTTCCGTTGTGACACTTGTAAAAGGGTCGGCGGGAAAGGTATCTAACTCTAGTAGTTAGCACCTAGATGTCGCTTACGGCTGCTATAAAGTCGATGTAAAAATAAATGCAAAAAGATGATTGAAGGCATTGAGAATTTCGTCAACTCAGTAACTGAACCCAAAGCTTAATTGGTAAAGCGATCGAGCCCCGGTAAGGCGTATCGATGCGAGGTTCAAATCCTGCTGGGTTGATTATTTTTTCAATGTTTTCAGTGTTTGAATTTGATTGAATAACATATAAGTAATAAGTTTTTAATAAGGGTTCAGTGACATAGTACAATACAAAAAATAAGGTATGTTATTAGTTAATGTTAAATGTTATATTAGACATTCCAGGGCAATTTGTGAACGAAAAGGTATTTCTAGCATTTTGGCTGTCCTTCCACAGAATGAACGTACCATGTCGTAAGTCCTGTTATATTTGTCCCGCGACTTAGCAGGAAGCAAGTTGTTCATTATTAAGCTTGCTTCTTCTTTCAAATGAGACGGTGTCCCGTCTAAATAGACGAATAGATAGATGGAAATCCATCTCACTGTCGTCATTTGAGCTCATACTGTTTTCTATTTTAATTAATTTTAAAGAAAACGATAATCAACGAATTGCCGCCTTTTATTTTGCATATTTTTTTTCAAATCTATTACCACAGACAAATAATTGTCCGATACGCGCATGCGCCAATGCGCGCGCATCTCGAATCGCGACAACGTGTTTGCGATTATTTTGACAATTGTCTGGTTGAACGAAGGTTTCACTTGGGTGAATGCAACATTTCCTTAGTCATTTATTTGTAAACGTAGGATTTAAAAAGTTAACGCAGCGGATAAAAATGGATTTTCATACAGTCATTTTATTCCTAGGAGTAAAATGATTCTATGGAAACTCATTTTTTTCCGCTGCGTTTTTACTTTTTAAATTTGAAAAGAATAAAATTGAGCACTTTGCTTCTTCAATTTACGAACAAAATACGACCATTTCCGAGCATGTTTGAGAAAATGTATTTTATCGTAATAAAAAAGTAAAGACCTTGTATAAAAACTCCTTTTTTAGGGTTCCGTAGTCAACTAGGAACCCTTATAGTTTCGCCATGTCTGCCCGTCCGTCCGTCCGCGGATAATCTCAGTGACCGTTAGAACTAGAAAGCTGAAATTTGGTACTAATATGTAGATCAATAACGCCGACAAAGTGGTAAAATAAAAAGTGGAAAAAAAATGTTTTATTAGGGTACCTCCCCTATACGTAAAGTGGGGAGTGATTTTTTTTTTCATTTCAACCCTAACGTGTGATATATTGTTGGATAGGTATTTAAAAATGAATAGGGGTTTACTAAAATCATTTTTTGATAATGTAAATATTTTCAGAAATAATCGCACCAGAAGTAAAAAAAAATGTGTCCCCCCCCTGTAACTTTTGAACCATAAGTTTTAAAATTATGAAAAAAATCTCAAAAGTAGAACTTTATAAAAACTTTCTAGGAAAATTATTTTGAACTTGATAGGTTGAATAGTTTTTGAAAAAAAATTACAAAATAATTTCTGAACTAAGTTTGTTTTAACCGTATAAGCAGGTGTTTATTGTACCTGTAATTTCTACAAAATCACAATGAAATGACGTGCTTTCAAAAACTCTTAAGTGGGGACACTTACTGTGACGGACGGAAAACTGCGGAACCCTACACTGAGCGTGGCCCGACACGCTCTTGGCCGGTTTTTAGAATAAAATACTTTTCTTTAAATGTTGTTTTTTGCAAAAATAACATTCATTTAATCTCATTATTTAGCTAAGATTGCGGTGTGCGGTGTAATAATAATAGACTGTAAGACCTTATATAACCAACATGACATGTATTTAACAAATTGCACTAGTCATATCCATATTGAGACCGCTACTTCAAATCCGCTCTCTATTTATAACACTAAACAAATTTTAAACAAACCTCCTCTTCGGGAACTCCGAACTTTCTCAACAAAGCCTTAGTATTATTCAAGCTAAGCCTCCACAAGTCGGCGTCAGTCCCAGTAACAGTCCTCTTCAGCTGGGCCTCAATAGTGGGATGTTATTTGGTCTTGTTGTAGAAGCTTCTCATGTCCGGGCAGGGCACATTTATAAACAAATTTTAAACAAACCTCCTCTTCGGGAACTCCGAACTTTCTCAACAAAGCCTTAGTATTATTCAAGCTAAGCCTCCTCAAGTCGGCGTCAGTCCCAGTAACAGTCCTCTTCAGCTGGGCCTCAATAGTGGGATGTTATTTGGTCTTGTTGTAGAAGCTTCTCATGTCCGGGCAGGGCACATTTATAAACAAATTTTAAACAAACCTCCTCTTCGGGAACTCCGAACTTTCTCAACAAAGCCTTAGTATTATTCAAGCTAAGCCTCCTCAAGTCGGCGTCAGTCCCAGTAACAGTCCTCTTCAGCTGGGCCTCAATAGTGGGATGTTATTTGGTCTTGTTGTAGAAGCTTCTCATGTCCGGGCAGGGCACATTTATAAACAAATTTTAAACAAACCTCCTCTTCGGGAACTCCGAACTTTCTCAACAAAGCCTTAGTATTATTCAAGCTAAGCCTCCTCAAGTCGGCGTCAGTCCCAGTAACAGTCCTCTTCAGCTGGGTCTCAATAGTGGGATGTTATTTGGTCTTGTTGTAGAAGCTTCTCATGTCCGGGCAGGGCACATTTATAAACAAATTTTAAACAAACCTCCTCTTCGGGAACTCCGAACTTTCTCAACAAAGCCTTAGCATTATTCAAGCTAAGCCTCCTCAAGTCGGCGTCGGTCCCGGTGACGGTCCGCTTGGGCTGCGCCTCGTCCGCGGGCTGCTGCGTGGGCTTGTTGGGCACGCGCACGTAGGAGAAGCCCTCGCCGCAGCCCGTGGGGTCGGCGGGCCCCGTGAGCTGCAGCAGGCACTTGCCGCGCATGGCCTGGATGTAGGCGCGCGTGGTGTTCCAGGGGGCCACCTTCACCTGTGTCACAACACTCATTTATGAAGCACTTGTAAAAGAAAAAAAGGTTAACAATACATATTCGTAGTTTATGTAACTGTTGCGTAATAAGGGTCCTTAAAATACGAGTGTGGTTTTCATAATAAGATCACACGAGTGTTTTAAGGCCTAAATGACGTGTTCGGAGACCATAAAATGACCGCCATTGCACCGCCATGGCCAACTCGATTGTGCCGGCGGTCGGGCGGGCGCGTGCCGTTGGTCAGGAAGGAGGACAGGATTTACATTATGTTATCAAATTCGATGTTCGGAATTTTAAACTTATAACGTATCAATATATGAGCATGTAAAGTTAAAATTACGTTACTGCCACAGATAAAAAGCTTATCGTAGTAAAATCGGTTGTGGTAATGCTAGCCATTGCCTACCGTTTTTGTACACGTTTTAGAGGACTTACAATGTGAGTGTAGATAAAAAGGTTAACAATACATACAATATATTACAATAGATAGCCCAACTTTTTATATCATGACAAAGAATCCCAAGTAAATCCCCTGCTTTGGCTGTTACCATCAAATATACCGGTCAGCTTCATCTTAGGCTCTGACTTCACTTTCCATCAGGTTAGACCAGGGCCAATCGCTGGTCAGTCCCATTATAAATAAATAAAAGTATTTAAGACAAATAGAATTGAGTAAATATATATTTCTTAAAATTTAATTTTAATTTACTTAGCGAAAACATTATGGCTTATAATGTCAGTAGAAACACTTCAATGTAAATTATAAACTGAGATAGATGCCATAAAGGAAAGAAAGTGACCAAAGCTTCCAGTACCTGGAGCTAGAATCGAATCAGCTTACGCGGCAGACGCCTTAACCTCTATCCTACCCGGGTTACGGCGGTACCCGTCGAAAATTCTGGTGTAAAAAACTAATTTTTGTAAATGCAGAGATGCATTTTGGCCTCTGATGCTGAAGTATGCGGAACATGGGTCATTCCGCACCATACACTACTGCAAAGGTCTTGAACTCGTACGGTAGACGGAGTTTAATGACAACATTACCTCATCGTCCATCTTCAGTTGCAACTCCTCGTCGTCATCCTCCTGCGAAGTGAAGATGAACTTCTCTCCGTAGCCGGCGTCCTTCAGCCGCTGTTCAGCGGCCGCCATGTTAAAGTAAGCCCAACATTGCGACACCATACACCATTGCAATGATCTCCAGTTTGTACGGTAGACGGAGTTTAATGACAACATTACCTCGTCGTCCATCTTCAGTTGCAACTCCTCGTCGTCATCTTCCTGCGGGGTGAAGATGAACTTCTCTCCGTAGCCGGCGTCCTTGAGCCGCTGTTCAGCGGACGCCATGTTAAAGTATGCCTAACATTGTGACACCGTACACCATTGCAAGGGTCTCCAGTTCGTACGGTAGACGGAGTTTAATGACAACATTACCTCATCGTCCATCTTCAGTTGCAACTCCTCGTCGTCATCCTCCTGCGGGGTGAAGATGAACTTCTCTCCGTAGCCGGCATCCTTCAGCCGCTGTTCGGCGGACGCCATGCTGAAGTATGCGCAACATTGCTCGGGGGAGACCATTGCGCGGATTTCCTCTTCAGAAGGCAAACGGAATTCTGGTTTGATGACCCACCTGGGGAGACATTATTGCTAAGCAAATAGGTTTTATACCTTATTTTCATTATTAAAGGTTGAAAGCGACGAAATATTTTTCCGAGGAACCTTAGTGTCGCTAATAGGGAATATTACGCAGGGGGCGGCACTAGCACAAACAGAGGGCCTACCGCGAAATACGAAAATCGAGATTTCGTCATCTGTCCCTCTGTCACTTTTGCATATTCGTACGATAGAGAGGCAGATAACGAAATTTCGATTTTCGCGTTTCGCGATAGTCTCTCTGTAAACAAACCGCTTTCAAATGGCATATTTATTCGTTTAAAATTGTCTGTAAAAACTTGTCAAAAAACTGTTTAAGGCCTAATATTGTATAAGTACTTTATACAACTTTTTTCTTATATGTAATTTTAAGTTTTGATGTACTACTGTTTTGAAAAAATAAGTCCCGTCTGTTTTGAAAAAATAAGTCGTTTCTTGCCTAGTTTCGAATTACAACCGGTGTAGTTTTTTTTTCTTTTACTTTGATAAATTATTTGACGTGTAATAATTTTAAACAAAAAAGAACCGACTTCACTTAGCATCCACCTTTCCAAAAGCAAATGCTCGAGCTGCTGTAAAAAATACTCAAATCACTATAGGTGTGCTTATAATAGTTGAAGAGTTCCCTCGATTTCTCCAGGATCCCATCATCAGATCCTCACCTGGTTACAATGGGACCAACTGTGAAGTATACTCTTTCAAACAAAAAAGAATTTTCCAAATCGGTCCAGCCGTCTTCGAATAATCGGTGAACATACATAAAAAAAAAATAGCAAAAACAAAGATCCCGACGAATTGATAACCTCCTCCTTCAAAATCTTGAAGTCGGTTGAAAATGCCTTTGTGGCCTACTTACTGAATGTTTGAGTTTGAGTTGAATTCGACTGGTTTATCACATAAGGCAGGTCTAATAAAATACTTACCAGTTAGAGTCCAATCCGGTACGCTTGAAATCGGCGCAAAGTTTCAGACGTTTTCTAATGGAGCTTTCAGAGTGTGATGGGAAAGCTCTCTTAATGTCGTCCATTTTAATACGGCGCGGGTTGTCACGTGACTTCCAAAACAGTCTGTAGATATAAACCTATAAAATAATTGTTTTCTTATAATACTTTATTGATGCTTAACATATGACTACAATTTATTGGTTGAAACCCAAAACAACTAGACAAAAAAGTTGCTCAAAAGTCGCAAGTAAATGTATGTGTGCCAGGTATGTCTACCAGTTCTAATTCTCCCCCAACTGCTCAAAGGTTGACTGGAAGAGACGGGATAAGTCCACCTTTGTACAAATATTGTGTATTCTTTCCTGTTGTATTTTTCTTTGTTGTACAGTCACCAGCATAAATATATGACTGTGGGCAGCGCTGTAAAAATATCTGATTCTCCATTGAGGGCAAAAGTATATACGACACTTCCATGGTAAAAATATGTGATGGTTTCTGGCCGGCATAAACATCGTTTTGCATCGATCAGCATAAATATCGGATCCGTCCACTTAAAAATATCTGATTACCTATCAAAAGCAAAATTATGTGACTACTGCTACCGGCATAAATATCTAACCGCTGTGAAAGCTTTAACATCGGATGACAGGTCGACCGCATAAATATCTGCCATAATAACAAAATCAAAATTATGTCATCAATATACAGAACTAAACCTTATCTAGCTGGTATAAAGCAGTAAATGGTATATGATGGTATGGTTGATATTCATCATGACGTTTAATAGATGTGATAAACCTTCTTATTACTATCCTAAACTATCATTAAAAAGTAAAATTTTTACGTCAATATGGCATGTCACATCAGAAATAAACAAGTCAAATTATTATTTTGCTTGGATTGTAACTCGTAATAATTAGATTAATTCAATGCCAATGTATAGCGCGTCTTATCAAATCTACGAGCAATTGAAGCATAGGATTATTTAAATATACGAAAAAATAGACCGCTCCATTAAATAATTAATCCATTGAGAGTTTATGTGAGTTGTTTCTTGTTTACTTACATGATACCTACGTAATCAATAGGTTCTACCGACTTAATAATGCATTTGTAATTTCATATTGTTTTTAGATAAATGCCGTGAAATCATGGATTACTTGCAAGTGGAAGTTGCAAAATCGACCATCCTAAAAATTTTGGCCGTATTCGTGAAAATACAGCTTAAGAGTTATTCAGTATATAACCCGGAGGGCCCAGAATGGTCGAATTTATGATACCTACTGAAGATAAATAGTGCAAAATAAAATTATTGAATATTGACCTTGTTTTATTGCATGTTGCAAGGCACCTGTCCGACAAGCGACAGGAGAGCAACGAGCCAATCAGGGTTGGGCAAAAACGTGTGTATTGAAACTAAAGTTAAAAATTAGAACGTTAATCTTTATCATATAAACATGATTACGATTTCAATCATGAGCTTTCCAATCAGATTGAGCACCGACATAAGTAAATCATGACGATTTTTAGTTTCTATCGTGATTACTTAGCTGAAGTGATGACATTAGTAAGACATCTGCTTAGTTAAACTAACGATTTAGTTGTTTTAATGATGTTTTAAATAGGATTAGATTTTGCATAGCTACTAGCTCCATTTTTTTTCCCTGGCGGAACAGAGGCGGTACGAGTAAGGTCAGTGTCAATAGAAAAGTAAAATAAGGTAAACAAATATGTCTGAATTTGTATGCATGAAAGGCATTTGAAACATGACAAAATAATATTAAAGAAATCTGTTTTCACTTAAATATGTAAATAATAAGTTTGTGTATGAAATGACAAAAAAAAAACATAATTGTTTAATTGTGAAGCAATGAAGGTAAATGTGTTTGGCTACATTATTTTACTTTTCTATTAACACCGACCTTATATACATTTAGGATAAATGGCTATTTGTGACAATATTTTGGTAAAGGTATTACTTGGTGGTTGGCGTTTAAGTCATAAAATGTATTATACAGATTCAATATTGTATTCGAGCAAAGAAAACGTATGTGCCAGCTGCCAAATGTTACCTTTACCAAAATACCGACATATTTGTTTGTAAATTTTTAGGTATGTGTAAAAATTAATGCTCCCATTAAACTTTGAAACGGCCCGTTCGATTTCATTGCAGTTTTCGGTTACGGTTAAGGTAACTATCACACTGCTGCGGTTTCCGCATGCGGCGACGACGTTCGAGTGAGATAGCGCTTTGCATATGTATAGTGCTGTTTCCTGGACGGGTGGCTGATATATGTGTCAAAACGTTTAGTTTCAAAGCTAATACCGAGTAATATGGCTGTGATATGCAGATTAACGGACAGATGGGCGGGCGGGTCGCATACGGCGTATATTCAAGAAATCTCAATCAAAGGTCTAATATACAGTTAGGTGCATAACTGAGTCAAAATTAGTACCTTAGTAAAATGTAAATAATTTGATAACAATAAAAGTTCTAAACGTAAAATATTAATCCTTGGGTACCGCTACAAAACTGCTTCACAAATTATTTTCTTCCGACTTATACATTTTTCTCAATTTCATACCGAAAACTGTGAAATTTCACCTAATTTATTTTTCCCATTATTTCATTTTTTCTTAGGCATTCCCAATTCAGTAACTCATTTAAAGTAAGGAATTCCACGACCATTATTTTAGTTATCAAACATTTCAATTAGGCTTATTTTTGTAATTAGTTACTGGCAATGTATTGTCAGGTGCAAAACTGAGTCAAGGCAAATGGCCGAACAACTTTCTCGTTAGTTAATTTTTGTAGCGGACTTCATTCTGAGATAACCATAAAAATACGTGAGTGATATAAAAGTCATACACCTCATTTTAAAGAGCATATAATGTACTATTTCAACTAATTGTCTTACCTGGTTGTGTAAAAGAAAAATATCAATATCGGGTTAAATAAAAAAAATGTAGTTTAACGGTTTTTGGTTCAAAATCATGGACGAATAAAAAAATCAAGATTGTGAATGCAATGAATCGAAATTGGCTTTCATATGGATACATAGCTGACACCGAGACGAACAAATATAACCTGAAAGTTTTTATTTTTTTCATAATTGATAAGACTTATCTTCATTTAACGATGTCGGTGCAAAACTGAGTCAGTACCAAATATTATCTAATAGAGAAAATGTTTATTTTTATCTACAATAACATAATAGGTCAGTAAGTTTATTAGCGTTGTTACCAATTAATAATAAAATAGTAACTTAATAACTAGCCTCTTCTGAAATAATGAAAGAAACATGTCAAAGTGATGCACATTGGTTCAGTTATGCACCTAACTGTATGTGCCGCTACTTAGTTTTATAGTAAAAATATATTTAAGGGGGTCACTCCATAATGCAAATAAATGTTAATAAAATTATTTTTAGGAACTACCAATATCATAGGTCTTATAAAATAAGAAGAAGAAGTTTTTAAAACAATTATTAGCTTAAGTACATAGTTTCAAAAATAATCGCTCCGAGAATCTTTAAACGTGTCAGTGTTGTAACCGTTTGTTCTTGTAAACAGTTGAACGCATAAAAAATTCTTTAGAGTAAAACTTGTTGCAAATTTGATGCTATACAATGTACTAATAGATGTCAACTTAAATGGAGTTATAAGAACCAATATAATCCCGAAAACCCCATTTTTGGAGTTTGACCTTGCATAACTTCAGGCCCAGACACGAGATTTTCTGAGATTTTAAAGATAACGTTAAAAATATCATAATGAAAGTATATAAGAGTTTCCAGCGTATTATTTCTGATTCCGAGGGTTACCTTAATATGCTTAGGCTAATTTGAATTCTATTTTTATTCCCGATATAAAAAAAGGAGTTCGGTTCGACAATATCTACCCATTCTATTTGGTTTTGGACGAAAGTAATAATTTAATTAGGTAGAATGTGGTAAATTCTCAATCTATCAAAATTTGTATTAAAATTAAATCAATATTGATGATAATGTAAATGATAAAGTCAGATTAGGGCAGATTGAGCGGTCGTTTTAGTAACTGCAATAAAACCTAGAATTTATCGAGAATACTGATGTTTACCTCAATATCTGATCACATCTATATCGTAGTTGCCTAAAATTATTTATTTACAAAAAAAAACGACGAAGCCATTTTCAACCTCATATATATGTAGTCCACAATACAGCATTCACTATAAACTGTTCATTGATTTCAATTTGAAAGAAGTAGGTAAATAAAAAATAAATAAATAAATAAAACAGTGAGATAAGACTAACAAAATCCTCCCACACTTTTCGTTACCTATATTAGAATTTAGTTGCTATCAGATAGGTCTATTTTGCAGAAACCTTTTTAGCTTGACAGGATTTTTATAAACCACTTTTTTTAATTAAATTATGTAAAATGTATATTAACGAAAATTTCTACAATTCAGAATAAAGGCCTTATATCCTTGTAATAATATAAATCAACTTAAAAATATTCCAATCATATTAAACGAATCATGATTGACTTTAGTAGATTAGCATTACTTTAGTTTAAATCAGCACCCGTCGTTAATGATATATTCTTGGCGAAATTACCTGATTGTTTTGTGTTATGATTTAATCAGCGATGATTTAATAATGGGAATTTTTAATCAAATCACCGACTTCAATTATGAGTCCCCAACTCTGGAGCCAATGAACCTTGGCATCACACAGGAATCGTAGAAATAAACCATTTTTAGCTACCATAGAAAAAATTAAGCATTTACCTCTGATTTTGTCTACGAATTGATGAATTCAGAACTGAATTCAGATCAAGTGTGTGGAGTGCCGAATACGGTTAACGTCTATCCAGACGTCAAGTTGGTGCCATTACGCGGTGAGTATAGACCCCTTTACCTCAGTCACTCGCCGGATTTCAAATGGGCGAATCTGCCTCTGCCGGTGTAGGACTACATTTACGAATGGATGTGAGAAACTGTGAATATTTTATGACTTTCGTGCTTTTTACATTAGAAATCTATTATACTCTCGTTTGCAATATTTCACTTACCTCCTGGTGGTGAGTGTTTCCTAGGGAGTAATGGACTTAATATTAATTAATTTATGATTTATTTAGATATTTTTTGACTCATTTTTTTTCACAAGAGTGATGAATAATTCGTAAGAATATTGCAAACTTGAGTAACAAGGACCGTAAACAAAACCAAAATTAACCTGGTTGTAGTGACTACATAGGCTGCTATTTATATATCCGGAAACCGGGATTACAATCTTCTTAAATAGCATATTTGACCTCCATGGTAAAATTTGAACTTTTTTAAGTACTGGCCGGTATATTTTTTCTTTCTTATTAACGCTCGTGTTTTGTTTTTGACGGGTTTTAAATGTCATCTCGCAGCAAGAATGGAACTCACTCGTGAAAACATTCGTGCTATGATTTATTATGATTTTCGGCGTGGTTTAACGCAACAACAGTGCATAGATCAACTAACTTCAACTTTTGGTGATGAAGCCCCATCTAAAACTACTGTGTATCACTGGTTTAGTGAGTTCAATCGTGGACGTAGTATGCTTACGGACGAAGTTAAGGCAGGTCGCCCGAAATCGGTCGTTTTACAATAAAATATCGAGGCTGTGCGAAAACTTATAATGGACGACCGACATGTTACGTACTGCGAGATAGAGGCGACTCTGGGTATTTCTATGACCAGCATTAATAGCATATTACATAATTATTTGGCTGTAAAAAAAATTTGTTCGCGTTGGATACCCCACAACTTAACAAAAGAGCAAAAAGATGCTCGCGTCGAATGGTGCAATAAAATGTTAAAAAAATATAACCGTGGTGACTCAAAAGCCGTTTATAACATCTATACAGGTGACGAATCCTGGATCTATCCATACGATCCCGAAACGAAGCAACAATCAACGGTATGGGTGTTTCAAAATGAGCCGAACCCTACGAAAGTTACTCGTGCAAAAAGTACATTGAAACAAATGGTGGCCTGCTTCTTCGGTATTAATGGCCATGTAGCTACAGTGCCACTAGAAAACCGTAGAACTGTTAATTCAGAGTGGTACACGACCATTTGCTTACCGGAAGTATTTGAACAAATTCGTAAAACTAACCAGCGACGAAGAATCATTCTTCATCATGACAATGCCAGCTGTCATACGTCACGCGAAACAACTCTATTTTTGGAGGGTCAAAATGTGGAATTAACGGGTCATCCGCCGTACAGCCCTGACTTGGCACCCAACGATTTTTATTTATTTCCAAATATAAAGAATAAATTACGCGGTCAACGATTTTCGACCGCTGAAGATGCTGTCGACGCATTCAAACAACACGTTATGGAGGTACCTCAGGCGGAGTGGCAGAAGTGCTTTAAAAATTGGTTCACGCGAATGCAAAAGTGCATAGATCATCAAGGGGAATACTTTGAAAAACAATAAAACCATTTTCAGCCGTGTACGTTTGTTTGTTTTTTTGTTTCCGGATATATAAGTAGCAACCCTCGTAGTTAGATATTATTGTGTCGCCGGGAAGTTATATTATAAAAATACTACCCGTAAATGTTCAAGGTAGTGTATTAAATAAACAGTACTGCTTCTTTAAATTAACAATTTATCTACCCTATATACGTAAATCAACCGTTAACAGTGTTGGCGCGCGATTTTTTTCTTTAATTTAATAAAATAAAATATCGCTTCTCGGAGATTGACGGCAGTCGCACCGAGTCCTAACTGTATGAATAAATCGTAAATATTGTAATGAAGCTTTTAATGCAATGAAACATATGAATTTGAATGTGTCAAATTCGTGATAGAAACTGTGAGATAGACATATGCAATGACAGTTCAATGACAAGTCTGCACTCTTTTCGTGAATTGTCAAATAGCTTTATACAATTAAGATCTCTATGCCAGCCAAATAGGGTTTGGTTTTGTATATTGATGAATGACATAATTTTGATTTGGTTATTATGTCAGATATTTAGGCGGTCGACCTGTCATCCGATGTTAAAGCTTTCACAGTGATTAGATATTTATGCCGGTGGCAGTAGTCACATAATTCTGATTTAGATGGGTAATCAGATATTTTTAAGCGGCCGGATCCGATATTTATGCTGATCGAAACGATGTTTATGCCGGCCACAAAGCATCACATATTTTTACCATGGAAGTGTCGTCATATACTTTTGCCCTCAATGGAGAATCAGATATTTTTGCAGGGCTGCCCATAGTCATATATTTATGCTGGTGACTGTACAATAAAGTATTATTATACTTTCTACGCTATATACGTATTATTATTCTGCCTCAATAGGTACAATATAAATAAAATCACTGGCTTGAGCAAGACTATTCGATTACTTAACAACCCAGCTGTGGACTTGGTATTCTATAAGATGAATCTACTTAACCAGTTGGCTGCTTTAGATTCTTAACTTTTTTTTAAATACTAATATTACGATTTGGTAATAGGCGGGTTCACACCTAACGCACCGCCTCGCGAGGAAATTGCTGCGCGAGGTACCTCGGCTAGTGTGGACGTGCCTCGCCCGAGGCATTACGGCCGCTCGTGCGGTTGCCTCGGCCGAGGCACATCCACACTAGCCGAGCTGCCTCGCGCGGCAATTTCCTCTCGAGGCGGTGCGTCAGGTGTGGACCCGCCAAATAACATATAAATTTAGAAATACATACAAACCTGTAGGAAATCTCTAACAAAATTATTGGCCCGTTTAGAGTTAGGTCCAGGCACTTCGTATAGTGGGCACTCCTGGCCCGCTACGTACAGGGCGTCGATTTCACGGATGTAGTACGCTTGTCTGAAATTAAGATTAAATCAATATTTTACCGTTAATAGAGTTTACTCTTTTCTAGGATGCACTAATCCAGGTTTTCCCAAAAATGTCAAATTCTGAGTGACTAGTTTATAATCAGCGCAGAGCCAAAACTACATAACGTAGAAACTTCAATTTCCTGCAGTGAATCCTCTGGAGCTACAGGCGTCCAGAGGCTACGTTAACTACTTACCATCAAGCGGGCCGTAAGCTTGTTTGTTACCGTCGTAGAATAAAAAAAAAGTATGTTACTTAAATAACGTTGGTTTACCTCTAAGAACGGATTTTACTAAACTGCAGTTAGTCCTGAATAGCTACATTTTGACAATTTATTTCAAGGCGAGTCACTTGCCATAGTCAAATCTAATTTAAACCTTAATTTCCAATACTAACGTTGAAATTCAAAGAACAAAATAAATTGTACTGTGCCTGGACACAGAGCAGGCAATGCTGGTAGCTGAGCGAAAAATTTACCGCAAAATACTTGGACCCATTCGCAGAACGGATGGAACCTGAAGGCACCGTAAGAACCAGGAAATTGAAGATCTGGTGTCCGAGCCGAACGTCATTGGGTAATCAAAGGCTCGGACACATAGTTCGTATGGGTGAAGATCGTGCTGTCTGGAGAGCATACTCTGGCCAGACAACTTGTCGAAGACCATCTGGGCGCCCTAGGTACCGCTGGAAAGGCGAGGTACTGAAGGACCTCACCGAGCTGGGCGCGGTTGGCTGGACAGAGACGGCTGTGAACAGAGAAGCGGCGATCTTTGGTGTCGAACGCCAAGATCCACTTAGGGTCGCTGCGCCGCTACAGTAAGTATGTCTGGATAAGTGTTAGGTTAGGTTAGTAGTGGAGTACGGGAACGCCTTTTTAACCTATAAAAATGACATAAATCACAAGTCCGATTTTATTTTGTGACCTGTTAGAATACGTTAAGTACTAATAATAAAAAATATTTTCTAACAATTGTTAGCATTGCGCTAGGTATAATACATGTATCTGTTTGTTACACATGGAAAAGATTATGTAAGTTTTATTTTTCTCCACCAGTGTATCGCTTTTTACTATTGCAACATAACATGTTATAACGGTTTTGTCAAGAGCATGTCGTCTCAGCCATTTTTAATTCGTTTAGAATTCAAGGTCACTTATATTTTGACAAATTGTTTTCGATTATGCTCACATGATCTATTGCCCAAACTGTTATAAAATGACAGATGATGTTGTAATAGTTGAATGCAATAGTATGGTAAAGGAAAATATATCTTGTATAATCTTTTCTTGTTTTTATTAACAAATATCTATACTCGTACTAGTCCGCCTCGAACTCAGAACTCGCGATTTCCTTGCAAACGAGATGACCAATATAACAAGACACTTCTGAAGATTTTTTTTCGCCTTCTAGCTCCACAACCCCTTGAACGATCCTGCTCATATACGAATTCACAAATTGTATGTATCTCTGCTACAACCCCAATAAATTTCATAAAGATCAGAAAAAGTTACTAAAGTTATCGCGGAACAAACTCTCGAAATCAAAAAGCCATCGAAATGCCGAGACGTCCCAGTAGCCGAAGTTGTTTGTAAGAGCTCACTTCGCTCGTTCGATAATACCTAGCGCGACGTCAAAAACTGTTACAAAATATTTTCTACTATAAGTAATCATATCATATTATCTAACTAAAAAAGAAAATCGCACTTGTGAGTTATCGAAGCTCAAAACTGTTCGCGTATTGTAGTATAGGCCACAGACCTTGTCCGGATGACGAGGAAGTCGGAGGGCGGCAGAGAGTGCTGGTAGACGGGCGCCCGGTACATGTTGTTCTCGAGCACGGGCTGCGTGGCGCCGGGCGGGAGTATGCCGAGGAAGGGCGAGGTGTGAGCGTACGCCACCTCGCCGTACTTCAGAGGCTTCGGCCCGCTGTCCTGGATACAAAACAATACTACATTATACAATAATTTGATTTGCTTCAAGAGTCATAGATGGCAGCACCATCTCTCTCGCTATACCAGAATCACGTAAGAAGTTCGGATAGGAGGTGCAAGCACGTACTGCGCATGCCCTTAGAGTGTGGTCAACGGCGCCTAGCCGTTTCAAATTCAGAGATTGCATATACATGAGAAAATTTGTCAAGTTCCGCCGTGACCGGGTGGTCTAGTGGTCAGGACGTCAGCCGCGAAAGCTGAAGACGCCAGTTCAAATCTGGCCTCGGACACCGGAGGGTTTGGTCACTTTTTCTGAAGTATATGACATCTATTTTCAATACTACATTACTTACCCAGGACTGTAAAATAAAGAAAGCCCGAAATCGCAGGTATTTGTATGCTCTCGCCTGAGGCTCGGGTAGTAAATATACGATAGAGGGCTTTCTTTTTTACCGCCCGTGGTGAGTACACAATTTTACGTCTCCACCTGGCCATAATGCGAGTTTTACCGTACGCGTAGCGTGCGATAAAACTCACATTATGGCCAGGTGTGACGTAATAGTACATTACTTACCAAGGACTGTAAAACAAAGAAAGCCCGAAATCGCAGGTATTTGTAACCCGAGCCACTGGCGAGGGTTGTAAATATGCGATAGAGGGCTTTCTTTTTTACCGCCCGTGGTGAGTAGGTACACAATTTTACGTCTCCACCTGGGCATAATGCGAGTTTTACCGTACGCGTAGCGTGCGATAAAACTCACATTATGGCCAGGTGTGACGTAATAGTACATTACTTACCAAGGACTGTAAAACAAAGAAAGCCCGAAATCGCAGGTATTTGTAACCCGAGCCACTGGCGAGGGTTGTAAATATGCGATAGAGGGCTTTCTTTTTTACCGCCCGTGGTGAGTAGGTACACAATTTTACGTCTCCACCTGGGCATAATGCGAGTTTTACCGTACGCGTAGCGTGCGATAAAACTCACATTATGGCCAGGTGTGACGTAATAGTACATTACTTACCAAGGACTGTAAAACAAAGAAAGCCCGAAATCGCAGGTATTTGTAACCCGAGCCACAGGCGAGGGTTGTAAATATGCGATAGAGGGCTTTCTTTTTTACCGCCCGTGGTGAGTAGGTACACAATTTTACGTCTCCACCTGGGCATAATGCGAGTTTTACCGTACGCGTAGCGCGCGTTAAAACTCTCATTATGGCCAGGTGTGACATAAATGTATTTATTTTTTCTATGCGGCGTACGACTTTTAACAAAATAAGAATTCTCTAGTCTTATTTAAGTTTGGTCTCGCTGAGTCTTCATCCATCACTACGCAATTTTGGTAATTTCTTGCAATAATATTATCTATGTCTTCTAAGGTCGCGGGAGTCCGCTAGATGCGGGTGGCGCAGGACCGGTCATTGTGGCACTCTTTGGGGGAGGCCTATGTCCAGCAGTGGACGTCTTTCGGCTGATATGATGATGATGATGTCTTCGTTTGAAGGTATAAATATATTTTTCACCTCAGCAGCTCGAACAAGCCTACTTCCCTGCGAATACACAGTGACGAAAGTCGCACTTTAGGGAGTGACGAAAGTGCGACTTTCGACACTCCAGGGAGTGAGACAAAGTAGTTTTTTAATTGAGTGAAGGCCATGAACTGCCACTTCATATTTCGGGGTCTATTACAAATTTGAAATACATATTTTTAACCTTTAATATGTTCTCACTACTGAGGTGAAAAGTTGTATGTGTCACACGAGAGCAAAGTTATTTTCAAAACCAACTTTCTTCTCTTGTTGCACAAATAACTATTTCACCATTTCACCTCGGAAACGCGCTCTTTATGCCTTTATAAGGCTAAAGGGTGTGAGAAATCAGGTGAAATTGAACCTTATCACTTTGAAATAAAGTTCAAATAATGGTGGGAAATATATTCCCTCTGCCTTATAAAGGCTTAAAAGCGGTGGAGGAAAAAGCATTTTCTCCACATGTGGGGAAAGTAATTTGGTACAAGTTTTGACTTGTTTTTTCACGTTGTCTGGCAGGGTGGAATTTAAAGGGATGATTTTGAATTATATAATTTGGAAAGCATTCATTTGGCTTCGTTATTTTTTCTATTTATAATTTACAGAGCTCGGATTTTTCACGGCAAAACAAAACACTAGCGTAATTTAGCCAGTGCTTGAAATATTATTTTATCGACACCTATCGAGTCTTACTAGAGTATATGACAGGTATTGCCTCAGTACATTTTTTCTTTTTTTATTCGATGGTACACCTATCAGTGTGAATGTCAAAATTTAAAAACTAACAAACGTGCGAAAATTTCGAAAAACAGGAGACTTACTAGAGCTCAAAATCAATATTTTTGACCAGTCTAAGGTGACCTACTGGGGGTTAGAAGGTTGTGCATTAATTACCGGACATCCTGTATAAGTAATAAAATAACTTTTCATTTTAGCTTTGCCATAGTCGAGCAACAAAGAGGCAGGTCTGCATGTACAACTTAGAACGAAGTAACTATACCACCTCATTTAAAATGATAGAAACGACTGCAAATTTCATCTCACATGACATATGACATTCACACTTTAACTGTCATTTCATTACGTATAAAACGTAAATTGCATCTAGGTATTATTTATTTCGCAACGCATTGAATCCGACGTGTTGGATATACGTATAATAACTTAATATTGCAAGGTATCAATTAATACAAAAATGAGTAATGTACAAGATCGGATCAAAACGTGGATTGAAAATCACCCTGAGTTAGTCTATAATGAAGTGACCTCCACTATATACTGCTCTATGTGCGATATGCATCTAAAACAGAAGAAATGCAATATTGAGAATCATGTGAAAAGCAACCGCCACAATTACCGTTCGGGGCAACCAAATAGGAAACATCAATTTTATTTCGATTTAATTATTTTTCTTATTTCATGCAACATACCATGGGCAACAGTCAACAACAATAATTTTCGTCATTTTTTTAACAAGTATTTATGTTGCGACTGCTCTATGACTTCTTTACCGGACGAATCGACCCTGCGAAAAATTTATTTAAATCTCGTGTACAAAAAAACTATACAGGGTATAAGAGAGGTAAACAAAACCAATTATTTGTGGATATCTATAGACGAAACACCAGATTTCATGGGAAAATGTGTGACAAACGTGGTGATTCGGTCTTTGCAAAAAAAATGTTCTAAGCAATTTTATCTTTTGGGGTCGAAGGTTTTAGAGAAGGTAAATGGGGAAACAATAGCAAACCTAATAAAATAATAAACCAATTAAAATTTTTGTTTCAAAATTCTTTTAATGATAACGTAAACAATTTGCTTTTACTTTGCACAGATAGTGCCGCATATATGCTTAAAGCCGGTCGTATTTTAAAAGCAACGTTTCCTCGTATGAACCACATTACGTGTTTAGCTCATGGTCTGCACCGGGTTGCCGAAGAAGTGCGAGATAATTTCAAAGGTGTGGATGGGTTGATATCGAATGTCAAAAAGATATTCCTAAAATCTCCAGAGCGTGTACGCCTTTTTAAGGCAAAATATCCGTCCATTCCCCTACCTCCCGAGCCAATTATCACCAGATGGGGAACTTGGATATCTGCTGCGGTATATTACGCTCAATACTATGAGCAAATACGTGATGTCGTCTCCATACTTGCTAATGACTCGGCAGCTATAAGAGCTGCAAAAAAATGTTTTCAAACACGCAAACTACGACCGGAGTTAAATTTCATTCGCGACAACTACGAAGTAATAGCCTCTTCAATAGAACAATTGCAATGTTCGACTTTATCCATTGCGGAATCCTTCCTCATTCTGGATACTGTTCGTTGCTACGTAAACTGGAGTAAACTTTTACCAGTGATACGTAAATTTGAAGCCGTGCTCGAACGAAATCCTGATTACGAAATTTTAAGAGACATATCTGAAAATATTACCCGAACTGATAATGAATTCTATAAATTTGCTCCCTTGACGTCAACTGAAGTTGAAAGTACATTTAGTGTACATAAATGGATTTATAGTGATAAACGCAACTGTTTACTCCCAGAGAATGTTGAAAAGATAATGATCATCTACTCCTATCAGTATCACTATTACCCAAATAAAATGTCTTGTGCTGCTGTGTGTACTGACGTAGATTTTGAAGAAGGAATTGCGTCTGTTTCTAATATATAGTAACTTTATACAAATGTTTTTATTAGTTTTATTACATATTAATTTTATTTGGTGACTTTTATTTCTTCTAGTTCTGAATTATCGATATCGATAAAATAATATTTCAAGCACTGGCTAAATTACGCTAGTGTTTTGTTTTGCCGTGAAAAATCCGAGCTCTGATAATTTATATCTTTCCTGTGGTTGTGGTGAAAAAAATTGAATTATATGTACTTGACAGCAAAGTTTGTTCAACCTCTCTTGCCTCGAGGCCCTCGTACGCTCAATATTCCAATTTTGGAATCTTTAACTGGCATGGGTCTCAATAAAAGCACGAGAGGTTAAACATCAACTTTGCCCCCTTGTATAATAAATAACTATCCTTTATTTACATTATATTCTTAAATACGATATAACTATAAAAACGTACAAATAACGACCGTGCGCCTGAAATGAAACTTCGCAATGGCATTTAAATTTTACGTACCTTGGTGGCACTTCGTTTGTAATAATTCTTAATCTTGGTACACATTCCAACTTGGCTGATGAGGGGCGGGTGCTCCTCGCAAAACTCTACCAGCACCATCTCTCCGTCGCGTCCACTCAAGTCTTCTGGTGTCCTCATGAAGAATACATCTCCACCGCCAGAGGCTAAGCGTTCTGCTTCGCGTTGCTGGAATTTTTTTATTATTTGTTAACCAAAAATGTTATTAAGGACAGGGGGTTTTACTATGTATCTCCATTGTACTCGTTTTTGCCGGAATAGAAGGGAAGGGTTGGCACATCGCTTATTACTTTATGGATGCGTTCGAGAATAGTATAATTTCAGGCAGTGTTTATGATATGCGTATGACATATCAATTGCAGATGACAATTTAATAAAAAAAAATCGCTTGTCTGTAAAGTCGGTTTACTGACGATAGTTGAACGTGACAACGTCATAAGAAAATACTGATGGAATGGTTGCATTTTTCAAAAGAAAATTTAAATTTCACTGCACTTCATACTTGACGAAAACATGTAAATGTATTATTGTATAGCAGCTGTCCACGCGGACGCATCGCTCACTCAAGTAGGAGAGAGACAGATGTCGAACGCTGCCGAACGCGAAGGCCGATTGTGCCTCTTTGTCGCTCGTTCCGCGCTCTCGCTTGCACTTCAACCCTTAAATGGAACGCCTCAGAGCGAGGTAACGCCGCATGAGTCATGTTTTTTCGTGCGTGCAGCCGGCTCCATCGAATTATAAGACGTTGTCACGTCAAAAATTGTGTGTTACGTGTGTATGTAGTTGTGTCAGAGCATGAGTTGTGACGTCAAACGTTTTCCAAAGAGCGTTTTAGGCGCAAATATTTTTATACCTTCCCCTTTCGAGGCAAAACATGAATTCTAGGGCAATGTTTGGTTTATACAGATCGTTATTGTAGCAGCCAGTTAGCTACTACACTTGCAGTTGTAGGTAGTTTGGTGATGAGCACGTAAACGATAGTCAAAGTTGGGATATGAGTATAATGCAATCAAAGTAAAAGTACAGTTAATAAGTTGACCCTCTTTCTCAAGAATCTAAGATGTCATGTTTAGCCTGTATTGCCGTTTTATACTTAGTAACATATTGCTGAGCAAAAGTGCTTCCGCTGTTAGTGGCTGTTTGACAGGTCGCGCCGTACGTGCGACTCCAATGTGGAAGATAATCACGTCTGACATGTACGTTGTAAGTGACCATGTACAGTGAATAGACTGTACAGTTATACTTGCGTTTCAATTGGCTACTTTCCTAAAAAAATATATTTAGTCCGTCAGTTAGATTATTAAAAAATATTGGACACGTATTTTTTATTTTGTCAATCAAACAAAAATTGGTGAAGATATAGCCCGTTAAAGTTTCGCGTGACGTCACATTTCAGTACAATTTTTAATATAGTTAATGTGACGTCACGCGGAACTTTAACGGGCTATATCTTCACCAATTTTTGTTTCATTGACAAAATAAAAAATACGTGTCCAATATTTTTTAATAATCTAACTGACGGACTAAATAGAATTATATTTTTTTTACCCAGGAAAGTGCCCAATTGGAAACAATTATATTGGGAAGGCCTATATTGAGTGGAGTCTGGAGGCTGTGAGATGGAGTCAGATACCTTGGCCTTCTTGCGGATGTGCTTGATGAGCGGCTGCACGGGCTGCGCGCCGGGCGCGGCCAGCGGGCCCCACGCCAGCTTGCGCATCGCCGGCCGGTGGAACGCTCGCAATCTGATGATAAGTTTAAATCAGAAAACACCTACAAATTATAATGGCTTTGGCTACCGGGTTTGTACATCCTTGAAATTGCAAAACAGGTTAGAGGGAACATCAACAACTTCTCGACGTTTGGAGACGTCCATGACCGCAACACTAGGCAGCGTCATTTGTTGAAATCACCGTTCACGCGACTAGATAAATCAAAAAAACTTCTGCATACGATCGGCCCGAAAATATACAACGCTATACCTGATGATATACAAAAACATCTAGTTACCAATCGTTCGTAAGTAAACTAAAGACGAAATTAGTTTCTGATGCGCTTTATAAAATAGAGGATTTCTTTAAGCCTTCTGGACCTACTGGATTGCTTGCCCAAATATATTAGTAATATCACTTACCGTAATATTAAATAAATAGTATTACTAATATAATGTAATATACATATTTATATAAGAATGTGAATGAATGTATTTTAAAATACCTATGACTAATATTAACAATGTAATATTCTAGCAAGTAAGTTTATAATGTTGACGTATAAAATATTTTTATCAATAAACGAATTGAATTGAATTTCGACATTTTCGACTGATTTTTCACTATGAAACCATATATGTACAAATTTACATATATGGTTTCATTTACATTACGCTCAATCGCTTATCAATACTTAATAAACAAGAAAACATTTATTTAACCCGGTACCCACTAATTACGTACGCAAACAAAATACCAAATTAAAAGTTTATTTATTTAAACTTTATTGCACAAAAGAAAATATTGATGTACAAAAGACGGACTTAATGCCAAGAGGCATTCTCTACCATTCAACCTTAAGGCAAAGCAGAGAAGTTATGGGCGGCGCTTACGAGAACAAAAGATAAAGAGTTAACTACAAACAAGTAAACAATGAATAAAATTATATACACTATAATATATATACGATACTCGTATATAACAAAAAATACATACATACAGTTTAGACGGGAATATGTTTTCATCGACAAATTCAGTTTTGAGCAAAACACGATGATTTTGATGCCATACATCAAGGTAGTCTTCCAAAATTGTGTATACTAGCCTTCTTGTCAGTCAGACCCATGTTAATTATATATTAAAATGAAGGTAAAACATCAAGCTAATGCAGTATGTAAGACTGAAGCCTCTTAAAATTGAATAAAAATAATTAGGATCAAAATCAACTCGAACAGGGCGCGTGTTTTTGACGTGGTTTTCTATTGCGCTTTTTCGAATGTTACAGGGAATTGTGTAAAACTGACACAACTATTTTCCTTAAATAATATCGTAAATTAATCACTGTTAAATAGGCTTTTTAACCATATATTGCAATAGTAAGCAACCTCTAACAGTTCCTATTTTACACGTCCAAACCCTAGTGACAGAACTTATGAACCGACTAAGTATGATATATAACAAAAAATACATATATTTTTTTTATACCACGACGGTGGCAAACAAGCATACGGCCCGCCTGATGGTAAGCAGCTACCGTAACCTATGGACGCCTGCTACTCCAAAGGAGTCACATGCGCGTTGCCGACCCTTTACAAAAAGGAGGATTCACTGTGTTGACGACTAAAGGAACAAGAAGGTCCCTCATCGTTAACACACTGGGTCCTCTTTGAGCTCTTATACATACAGTTTAGACGGGAATAAGTTTTCATCGACAAATTATGAAAACTAAAATTAACGTCACTTTTTCATCGAAATAAACATTTATGACGACGCTTTCACAAATCGTCACATTTCATCAAAATAAACATTTATGGCGACGCAATCACCTAATAAAATTTAATCAATAAGGGCTATCTAAGAGTAAACCTTAAGACTTATCATGAAATCAAGGATGATTAAGACATGGATTGACAATGCCTATACAAAATCGCATTCCTCGAACCTTCAGGCTATACGTCTGTTTTCGGTACTAAGTGCCACAGCGCCATCTGTTGAGTCTGGAGTCGAGTCATTCTGTCAGTGTTAATCGCCGAAGAAAATATTAGAAACTAGAATTTATTTATTTAATCTTAATTGCACAAAATAAGATGGTACAAATGGCGGACTTAATGCCATAAGGCATTCTCTACCAGTCAACCAATGGGCTTAACAGAAAGGTTAAGTAGGAATTTAGTGTTTGTGGTGACCGATAGATGACGCTAGTGCTTTAGCCTGAAATAAGGAAACGCGATTTTGTATAGGCATTGTCAATCCATGTCTTAATCATCCTTGCATGAAATGAAGGATATAAACCAACCTAGCCGGCCCCATGTGCGTCTGTATGAAGGGCGCGCGCAGCTCCACCACGGGCGTGCTGTGCTGGATGAGCTGCCCGCCGCCCACCTTCAGCCGCGGGTTCTGGGACTTGGGCTGGTAGAATCTACAACAAATTGTTCACGGTCATTATGCGCTGATGTTTAGGGTTGCAAAAAAACGGTTTTTTCTGTCTTGAAAAAAAAACCGTGAAAAAGAACAGTTTTTAGGGTTCCGTAGTCAACTAGGAACCCTTATAGTTTCGCCATGTCTGCCCGTCCGTCCGTCCGTCCGTCCGCGGATAATCTCAGTGACCGTTAGCACTAGAAAGCTGAAATTTGGTACTAATATGCATATCAATCACGCCGACAAAGTGGTAAAATAAAACGTGGAATATTTTTTTTTATTAGGGTACCTCCCCTATACGTAAAGTGGGGAGTGATTTTTTTTTTCATTTCAACCCTAACGTGTGATATATTGTTGGATAGGTATTTAAAAATGAATAGGGGTTTACTAAAATCATTTTTTGATAATGTAAATATTTTCGGAAATAATCGCTTCGAAAGTCGGAAAAATAGCGTCCCCCCCCTGTAACTTTTGCACCGTAAGTCCAAAAAATATGAAAAAAATTGAGAAGATGTGCGTTATGATAAACTTTATAGGAAAATTATTTTGAACATTATAGGTTTAGCCATTTTTGAGTTATTTCCAAAAAACTTCTTCCATAGGCATCAGATACGACCTTTTGGCATTAGTCTTTAACTCTTAAGTGGGTACACTTACTGTGACGGACGGAAAACTACGGAACCCTACACTGAGCGTGGCCCGACACGCTCTTGGCCGGTTTTTTTTTCTGGAATATGTTTTTTTTATCAAAAGTACGAAATCTCAAAATTTGCAAGGCAGTTAATACTCTTATACGGTTGTTTTAGACTTTATGTTAACTATTAACTAATTTAATTTAACAACTTTAATTTCTAGTTTTATAAAACTTATTTTAATGAAATACCATTACATATTTCATTAATATATTAATACTATGCTGCTGATAGTTCTAATGAATAAGTTCAAAGTTTTTTTTGCATTTACTGAGAATAGTTTAGTTACATAACATAACACACAACTTAATATTTGTTCATCTGAAAAAAAACCTTATTTAGAAAAAAACAATGGTGCCAGGTTTTTTTCATAAAATTGAAAAAAAAACATTTTGTTTTTTTTTTTCTATTTGCAACCCTACTGATGTTGTCGAGTATTTATTGATTCGTGTAAGACTTCTTCGGCAGATGTCGCTAGGCGTCCCCCTATGACGCATATGGGATACAGTGGAGAAATTCGCAGCTATCAGGTGTGTCTCAGTAGCTCAGTTGGTCAGAGCGATGGGCATGTATCCCAGAGTCGCGAGTTCGAGTCTCGCCTGAGGCAGTGGATTTTTCTACTTTTCCATTTTTTCTAAGCATTGTGGTATCGTTAGCAGACGTTCTGCTTAAGTCAAAATTAATATTTATTGATTGTTCTGGTCACGTATATCTACTTCAAGCAATTAAGCGTACTCACACGTCATTGGAAATATTGAAGGGATCCCGAGCATCCTCCTGCAGAACATTGATGACACCCGCTTTTCCGAGCAGGATCTTGGACTTCTTCACGTGAGGGTGTACGGGATCTTAACTTAGGGTTGTGGGCCGCGTTCTCACGATATATTAAAGTCTCACGCGACATTTATACTTACACGTCATTGGAAACATTGAAAGGGTCCCGATCAGGTGACTTTGGAGGCCGTGGCGCGTTCTCCTGCAGAACATTGATGAGACCCGCTTTTCCGAGCAGGATCTTGGACTTCTTCACGTGAGGGTGCAGGATCTACACTCTTGGGTTGTGGGCCGCGTTCGGACAACATATTAAAGTCTCACGCAAGTTTTATACTTACACGTCATTGGAAATATTGAAGGGATCCCGATCAGGTGACTTTGGAGGCGGTGGCGCGTTCTCCTGCAGAACATTGATGACACCCGCTTTTCCGAGCAGGACCATCTTCGCTTTTGGATTGCGGGCCGCGTTCTCACGATATATTAAAGTCTCACGCGACATTTATACTTACACGTCATTGGAAACATTGAAGGGGTCCCGATCAGGTGACTTTGGAAGCCGTGGCGCGTTTTCCTGCAGAACATTGATGAGACCCGCTTTTCCGAGCAGGATCTTGGACTTCTTCACGTGAGGGTGCAGGATCTACACTCTTGGGTTGTGGGCCGCGTTCGGACAACATATTAAAGTCTCACGCAAGTTTTATACTTACACGTCATTGGAAATATTGAAGGGATCCCGATCAGGTGACTTTGGAGGCGGTGGCGCGTTCTCCTGCAGAACATTGATGACACCCGCTTTTCCGAGCAGGACCATCTTCGCTTTTGGATTGCGGGCCGCGTTCTCACGATATATTAAAGTCTCACGCGACATTTATACTTACACGTCATTGGAAACATTGAAGGGGTCCCGATCAGGTGACTTTGGAGGCCGTGGCGCGTTCTCCTGCAGAACATTGATGAGACCCGCTTTTCCGAGCAGGATCTTGGACTTCTTCACGTGAGGGTGCAGGATCTACACTCTTGGGTTGTGGGCCGCGTTCGGACAACATATTAAAGTCTCACGCAAGTTTTATACTTACACGTCATTGGAAATATTGAAGGGATCCCGATCAGGTGACTTTGGAGGCGGTGGCGCGTTCTCCTGCAGAACATTGATGACACCCGCTTTTCCGAGCAGGACCATCTTCGCTTTTGGATTGCGGGCCGCGTTCTCACGATATATTAAAGTCTCACGCGACATTTATACTTACACGTCATTGGAAATATTGAAGGGATCCCGATCAGGTGACTTTGGAGGCGGCGGCGGAGCATCCTCCTGCAGAACATTGATGACACCCGCTTTTCCGAGCAGGATCTTGGACTTCTTCACGTGGGGATGAGGGATCTTCACTTTGGGCTGTGGCCCGCGTTCTGGGAATACAATTAAAAGTTTCGTTTTACTAGAAGAGTTTACAGATGTTTTAAAGAAGGTAAATGAGCAGTTGATAGACCCAATAATGCAGCATTGGCAGGGTCGCCATTTAAATATATAAAAGAAGAAACTGACTGACTGACTGATTGACTGACTGACATATCAATGCACAGCCTAAACCGCTGGTTCTAGAGATTCCACTAAGAAAGGATTTTTCAAAATTCAACCCCTAAGGGAGTAAAATGGGGGTCCAAAATTTGTATGGCGAATCAAGATTTGTTATACTATTTTATTCGAAACTTCACAGAAGTATTTCTAACGACAAATGAGTAAACACGTGTTTCAGGTTTTTTGAAAATTCAACCCCTAAAAGGGGCAAATGTGGTCACAAAGTCTGAAAATCAACATGGGTATCGTATCCTTTTTGAGTACTTATAGTACGCGGGCGAAGCCGCGGGAAGAGGCTAGTGTAATATAAATATTATTTCAATTAAATATCTTATTCTTAATGAAGATATAAACATTGGCAGTGTCTAGTACGTAAACAAACTTTACATTTTACTTTTGCGGATAAAAAAAACTATCACGTTACATTTGTAATCACGATTTATAATCTTTAATCGTAAAATTCGACTTGCTTGGCCTCTTTAGAGTTCACAAAAAAAAAAAAGAACGTACGTTGATTAATATTAGAGTGCAACATCATCTTTCTTTTACCCTCTAAAATACACCACTGTATGACGATAACACTCGCTAAGAGTGTGTTACATACAGGATGATCAATCCAAATGGGTCAGTAGGGACAAGTCAGAAACTATTAAAGATAGCGAGATCTGTTCTTAGGAACTATGGCTTCGATTTTAGATTTAATAATAATGGTATTAATTTTTTTTACCTCATATATAACCGGGTATTTAACCTGGTCGAAGTATCTGTAAATACTACACGCGATTACATAAAGAATATTGACCAGGTTCGATTCCCGGTTATATATAGGAGAAAAAAAAAGTTTGAATGTCATTATTATCTTTATATATATATAAAAGAAGAAACTGACTGACTGACTGACTGATTGACTGACATATGTATCAACCCACAGCCCAAACCGCTGGGTCTAGAGATTTCATATTTGGCACATAGGTTCCTTATAAGGTCTAGGGGAGCACTAAGAAAGGATTTTTCAAAATTCACCCGCTAAGGGGGTAAAATGGGGGTCCAAAGTTTGTATGGCGAATTCGAAACTTCACAGGAGTATTCCTAACGATAAATGAGTAAACACGTGTTTCAGGTTCTTTGAAATTCAACCCCCAAAAGGGGCAAATGTGGTCACAAAGTCTGAAAATCAACATGGGTATCGTATCCTTTTTGAGTACTTATAGTACGCGGGCGAAGCCGGACTTATAAAATCGATTTAAAGATAAAATCATTACCTCTGGTAATCTTGGAAGGATCAACATCGTCAGGTATCCCCAGTATAATGTTCTCATCATTCGGGTCCAGCGTCAGTATTTTAGGCTTCGGTATCTTGTTCATGTTCTCCGCGTCCCAGATAACCTCGTCTTCCCAGGTTCCGTATACTAGCTCCTCATTCTCTACTGGGAATATACTGTAATAATAAACTTGATTGTTAATAGGGTTGAGGTTAGTAAAAAAAAGCCCGCTAATGCAAACCCCATCAAGCGGTGAGGGCTAGGAGAGATCGAGACCGATGGAGACTTCACGAGAGCTGTAAAATGAAGTGGTCTAGATCCTCAGTAATTCCACATCCACAAAAAAATAACCTTGCTTTAAATTTTAAATTGAAACCTATTAATCTTGAAGCAAATCAAATTATTTTGTTCAATATTTTTTGATTTGCAATTTTAAGTAGTTACACTACTGTATATAAACTGAAAATAGATGTCATATACCTCAGAAAAAATATTGAACAAAATAATTTGATTTGCTTCAAGATTCATAGATGGCAGCACCATCTCTCTCGCTATACCGGAATCACGTAAGTGATTCGGATAGGAGGTGCAAGCACGTACTGCGCATGCCCTTAGAGTATGGGCAACGGCGCCTAGCCGTTTCAAATTCAGAGATTGCATATACATGAGAAAATTTGTCAAGTTCCGCCGTGACCGGGTGGTCTAGTGGTCAGGACGTCAGCCGCGAAAGCTGAAGACGCCAGTTCAAATCTGGCCTCGGACACCGGAGGGTTTGGTCACTTTTTCTGAAGTATATGACATCTATTTTCAGTTGAAACCTATTGTCTAGGCAATAAGGTTGATCAGATTATACACCGCCTCACAGCACAAATGTACAGAATACGCACCTGTACCAAGTGTTGTCTTCACCGTCGGCAGCCGCGGACGGTTGGGGGTTTGCGATAGACGTCGACGAACTAAAAAAGGAACAATATTTATTTAATTAATTTTGTACTAAGCAGAAACGTCTGCAAGCGAAATTTCAATTTTATAATTGAAAGAAAAATGGAAAAATTCACTGCGTCACCCTCTGACGTAAGCAATGAAGGAACTGATGGAAAGATTCACCGCGGTTGAGTAAGCGTCGATGGCTCAGTTGGTCAGAACGGTCGGACCGGTGTTCCGAAAGGTCGCAAGTTCGAATCTTGCTCGACGCAGTGAATTTTTCCATTTTTCTTTCAATTATAAAATATTTATTTACGCGTATTCGACGAAAATTTGAGAATATTTTTGTGTAATATAATTATATTTCCAACGGCTTGCCTAATTGACCGACCGGCTTGACCGACTATCAGCACTTTTAGCGTTGTGAGCGTTGTAAGTGTGATTCGGACCACGGCTATGATTGGTGGATTATGACAACTAGACCTCTCGCCACGGTGCTGCCATCTAGTGGAAATATCAATCGCGGAAACCTTCGTTGCATAGAAGGACTGTTTCCCATCTAGAATCAATGTATCGATACCTATAACAACAATAGTCACAGAGAAAGTTAAGGCAATAGGTAACTCTCTAATAAAAAAAATTTATACCACGACGGTGGTAAACAAGCATACAGCCCGCCTGATGGTAAGCAGTTACCGTAGCCTATGGACGCCTGCAACCCCAGAGGATTCACATGCGCGTTGCCTACCCTTTAGGAACCTACACACACTTTTTTTGAAGAACCTCATACTGTAGCTGATATGTATGCATGCATATGGCGCGCCCCTGCGCGCCCGTTATAGAAGTCAGTAATAAACCAGCTGTGCATCGGTACGAGTGCGTTTCATTACTCCCTGTCTGTTCTACCCACATACATCTCAGTAGCCCGCTGGGAAAACCTCGGCAGGGAGTTCATTCCACAGCCGCAGCGTTCGTGGGAGGAAATTCCTCTTAGACCGTACTGTGCGCGACCCTTTAGGCTGCTAACTGTATCATGAAGAAAGCAACAAATATTAGAAATGTGACTGTGTTGAACGTACGTAGTTGGTTTGGTGGGCAGCGGCGTGGGCTGCGGGCGCGGATGCGAGAACTGTTGAGCTGTCCGGCTCACCGACGTCGGCACCCAGCCCGCTGCATTGCTTTTGCTGTTCAGGCGCGCGAGCACCTATGGAAATGAAACTAATTGTAAATACTTACCAAGATCCCGAATGTCTCAGCCAAGTTCGAAGACCGTGGGTATATTTACACAAACAATTTTACCCATCCAAGTAATCAAAGAAATGCGTCGAAGTTACGGTACAGATCAATCAGTAGAGATAACTGTTTGAAAAAGAAAAAAACTTGCCAAGTCGCGCTATTAAGTAGCAAATATGTAACAAATATTATATCTTAAAGATACACAATAATGCGTAGTTCTGTAAGAAGACATATCAAAACAGCTTGAGAGATATACAATGTACGTATTGTTTAATTAAAATAAAATAATAATAATAAAATCCAAATCTGATTGCTTCACAAAACGTTTGATATGCTTTCCTATCTGAACTGTGTCCTCTAAATGTTAGATGAATTTGTAGTAGTTTCGATGTTACTTGCCCAATTCATTATATTGTAAGTTAACGCACCTTATGTTTAATTTCGCTACCGTCCCATATGACGTCGTCCTCCCACTGCAATTGAGACACCATCAAGAAAGAGTCCTCTGGGAACCCGCTATCGGGACTGTCTGCGGCCTCCTGTTCCTCAGTTTTGGTCTCCTCCGGCCTCTCCTTTGGTTCGGGCTCTCGATCGGGTGATTGCGCCTAGAAGTTGTAGATTGAGGTAAAATACTGGTTCTATACGGATTTTTTTTAATGAAACTAGTAGGAAGCGAGCAGACGAGCCGCCTGGTGGGAAGCGGTCAACGTTACCCATGAACATAAGCAACATCAAGGGAGCCGCCTACTATGCGTTGTCGACCTTTGAAAGCCCTGTACTCCCGCTTCTTGAAGAACCCCATGTCAAAACGCAATGGAAACACCTCGGGAGGCAGTTCATTCCACATTCCGCACGTTCTAGGGAGAAACGAACGAGATGCCCGTTTATTTTTGGTATACCAAGTGTCTAGGAAACGAGGATGAACGTTGTTCATTTGGCGAGAGGTGCGATGGTAGAAACGTGACGATGGCACCAGTTCAAAAAGTTCTTGAGAACATTCCCAAATTCATTAATTGTACATAGATTTATCTATCGAGTTTAATAATACATAGATTTATCTATCGAGGAAATATATGGAACCACTAGGAAACCCCGAAAACTGTTTAAATTTCCTCAACACACGAATTTGTTTAAAATTTGGAGAATCTGTTCCATAATTATTCTTAATTTATATATAATCTAATAATGTTTTACTTGTGATTATATGCTCAAAAAGTTGGAGCTGATTAGGTAGACATGTCATGGAACTGCAATGTCAGTGAAGCATAGACATATACCTAATTGGCTGTTGTTGTTGTCGGAATCTGTCTGTTGATTCTCTTCCACTAGTTTCTAACAAATATGTAGTTATACCATCTGTTTATTATCTAATTCCACAAAAAGCACTTACATCTACACCTTACGTGCTAATTGGTGTTTTTTAACCTAGTGTCTAACATGCATTATAAACTTATATAGATGTCATGTACAAAAGAAAAGAACTGAAGAAGGCTGGGATCAAACGAGCGTCTTCTGCATTCGCGGCAGACGCCTTAACCACGAGGCAACCCGGGTCACAGCAGCACCGGTCGAATTTATATAGTAGTGTCTACTTAAAATAAACAAATCAAAATATTTATTAAAACAATTTGATTTGTTCCGCAGTTGTACTCACGGCAGTGCCATATCTCTCGCTTTCAATGAACTCCTAAGGGTTCGGATTGTAGGTACGGACTCATAATGTTCTACCCTAGATGATTGGCTGAAATGCGCTTTAGCATTTACAAAGATTGCATATACACGGGAAAATTCGACCGGTGCTGCTGTGACCCGAGTGCCCAAGTGGTTAAGGCGTCTGCCACGAATGCAGAAGACGCTGGTTCGATCCCAGCCCTGGGCACCTGAGGCCTAGGTCACTTTTGCATTTCTATATCACATCTATATAAGTTTATAATTTATATAGTAGTGTGTCTACTTAAAGTAAACAAATCAAAATATTTATTAATTGGCTACTTTCCTAAAAAAATATATTTAGTCCGTCAGTTAGATTATCAAAAAATATTGGACACGTATTTTTTATTTTGTCGATCAAACAAAAATTGGTGAAGAATATAGCCCGTTAAAGTTCCGCGTGACGTCACATTTCAGTACAATTTTTAGTATAATGTGACGTCACGCGGAACTTTAACGGGCTATATCTTCACCAATTTTTGTTTGACAAAATAAAAAATACGTGTCCAATATTTTTTGATAATCTAACTGACGGACTAAATATAATTATATTTTTTTTACCCAGGAAAGTACCCAATTGATTTGTTCTTCAGTTGTAACAAAAAGTTTATCAAACTATATGTATTATATACCTTAACTTTGAAGCCGTAATCAAAACCGTCCCCCGTCTCAGGCACGTTCAGCATGTCGTACCAGACTTGTGCCGGCCCGAAGCACCAGTGGGCCGGCGTGGGCCGCTGTGATTTGTCGCCCGATTGGCTGTTGTTGTTGTCGACATCTGTCTGTTGAGTCTCCTCTACTAGTTTCTAACAAAAAGTTTATCAAACTATATGTATTGTATACCTTAACTTTGAAGCCGTAATCAAAGCCGTCCCCCGTCTCAGGCACGTTCAGCATGTCGTACCAGACTTGTGCCGGCCCGAAGCACCAGTGGGCCGGCGTGGGCCGCTGTGATTTGTCGCCCGATTGGCTGTTGTTGTTGTCGACATCTGTCTGTTGAGTCTCCTCTACTAGTTTCTAACAAAAAGTTTATCAAACTATATGTATTGTATACCTTAACTTTGAAGCCGTAATCAAAGCCGTCCCCCGTCTCAGGCACGTTCAGCATGTCGTACCAGACTTGTGCCGGCCCGAAGCACCAGTGGGCCGGCGTGGGCCGCTGTGATTTGTCGCCCGATTGGCTGTTGTTGTTGTCGACATCTGTCTGTTGAGTCTCCTCTACTAGTTTCTAACAAAAAGTTTATCAAACTATATGTATTGTATACCTTAACTTTGAAGCCGTAATCAAAACCGTCCCCCGTCTCAGGCACGTTCAGCATGTCGTACCAGACTTGTGCCGGCCCGAAGCACCAGTGGGCCGGCGTGGGCCGCTGTGATTTGTCGCCCGATTGGCTGTTGTTGTTGTCGACATCTGTCTGTTGAGTCTCCTCTACTAGTTTCTAACAAAAAGTTTATCAAACTATATGTATTGTATACCTTAACTTTGAAGCCGTAATCAAAGCCGTCCCCCGTCTCAGGCACGTTCAGCATGTCGTACCAGACTTGTGCGGGCCCGAAGCACCAGTGGGCCGGCGTGGGCCGCTGTGATTTGTCGCCCGATTGGCTGTTGTTGTTGTCGACATCTGTCTGTTGAGTCTCCTCTACTAGTTTCTAACAAAAAGTTTATCAAACTATATGTATTTGTATACCTTAACTTTGAAGCCGTAATCAAAGCCGTCCCCCGTCTCAGGCACGTTCAGCATGTCGTACCAGACTTGTGCCGGCCCGAAGCACCAGTGGGCCGGCGTGGGCCGCTGCGATTTGTCGCCCGATTGGCTGTTGTTGTTGTCGACATCTGTCTGTTGAGTCTCCTCTACTAGTTCCTAACAAAAAGTTTATCAAACTATATGTATTATATACCTTAACTTTGAAGCCGTAATCAAAGCCGTCCCCCGTCTCAGGCACGTTCAGCATGTCGTACCAAACTTGTGCGGGCCCGAAGCGCCAGTGGGCCGGCGTGGGCCGCTGCGATTTGTCGCCCGACTGGCTGTTGTTGTTGTCGGCGTTTGCCTGCTGGTTCTCTTCCATTGGTCTGTAAATAAAGTATATATATATAAAATCAGTCAAAAATAAATTAAAGCAAAAATCATATTACACAAAAATAAACCTAATTATGTAATCCGTACGGTTCACTAATGCTCTGAATTTATAGCAAGTTATAATGAGTTTTGTCACCTGAATCAATGAAAGAGTCTTTATATTGGTGTACTGCAGCTCGCGGCTTATTTTCGGATTTCTTTGGCGGGAGTATCACTTTTAATATTAATTCGACTTTAAACGTTAATTACCAGGAGATAAGGTTCAACCTTACCTGATGAATGTCTGTTTAGGTGTCTACCTTAGTAATAATTTCATCCTTAAGGCGTGGAAATATGATCTACTATCGCCTACAACTCTATTTTACCTCAGTAGTTTATCTTCGTCGTCACTGGCATATTGCGGCTCGTAGTTCTCAGGGGGTTGAGTGGGAGTATCACTACTGGTACTACCACTGCGTCGGCGCCGCCTCCGCTTTTTGACATAACGCCATATTTGGGGGAGGCTCGATAGCTTGCCTGGGCCAAAGAGGCGGGAGAAGAGAAGTACCTGGAATTATTGTATATCTACACCCATATCATAAATCCTCTATTCTGCGTTCGAAAACCGCATGTAATTACCACCATTATTGCAACCAGTAACGTAACATCAGTGTATTAACTGTAACAATGTGGTAAAAACGTATGAAAATTCATTACCACATCGATATAACGGTAACGTAATTAAAGTCCAGCCCTCCTCTCCGACCGCCGGCACGCGCCCCCCCGACCGCCGGCACAATCGAGTTGGCCATGGCGGTGCAATGGTGGTCATTATAATGGTTTCCGTACACGTCATTTAGGATTTATAATATGTGTATGTAGATAAAGTAGTGTATGCAACTGTACGTAATTAGGCTTTATTACGTAACAGTTACATAATAGTAGTTTATGTAACTGTTACGTAATAAGGGTCCTTAAAACATGAGTGTGGTTTTATGAAATGAGCCGCAGGCGAATTTCATAATAAGATCACACGAGTGTTTTGAGGCCTAATTACGTACAGTTGCATACACTGCTTTATCTACACTCATATTATATATATTAAATTAAGTGTTCGGAAACCATAGAATGACCGCCATTGTACCGTCATGGCCAACTCGATTGTGCCGGCGCTCGCGCGGGACCAATCGAGTTGGCCATGGCGGTAACATTATGTTATCAAATTCGATGTTCCAAATTTGAAACTCATTGCTTAACAATATTTGAGCATGCAAAGTTAAAATTACGTTACTGCCGCAGATAAGAAACTTATCATAGTTAAATAGTTTGTTGTAATGCTTGTCATTGTCTACGGTTTTTGATCGCATTTTAGAGTACTTACAGTATGAGTGTAGATAAACTACTATTTGTGTTACGCTCGATCCACACCGGAATAATAATAATAATAATAAAAGACGTTTATTTAATAAGATTGCATAAGTACATAATAAGAGTACAGTAGATCATGCTTAAACTTATTAAAAAGGAAAGTGACTCAGCTTATGTCTGTGCGAGAAGGCTTAAAGGCACTAGGGCCCTACCACCTTCAAGCAACGGACGCTGTTATTCTGCCACCGAATAGCACCGGCCGCCTCCCGACTCCGCTCGCCTAGTCTCCTCTTGATCAGTTTATAGAGCGCGGGGAGCGCGCGGCCGCCCGCGGTGCCACGAGCAGTGTCGCCGAGCTTAAGCGATATTAGTCTTTTGAAGTATGTAGATAAAGTTTAAAATTATTTCACACTGAAAGTGCTCGCTTCGCCGCTGCTATTCCGGTGTGAATCGGCCCTTATTGTGTGACTTATTCTAAAAATGTCTATTTGCAAAATTATGTCCAAGATAGTCCTTTAAAAAACATAAAGGATACACAGCCCTATTAGAAAAACGTCTGGCTCACAAAATGGCTCGTTTTTGCAAACACCTGATTTAAGTTTATTTGTTTATTTCACAAGAAATTGTAATTACAGCGTACGCCAAAACATTACAATCTTAATATACGTACATTTCCTCCTAATATTATTTATTAACCTAATAAATGAATTAATTGAGTACCATAAGCTACCTAATACATCGATTCAAATACTTTTTTACATTCTTTTATAAGCTGCGGCCATGTGGCTGCAAAAATGTCTGTAAGCGGTGCCGCTTCGAGCACAGAGTTGAGCAGTGTGAGTGCGGTGTGCAGGGGTGCTTGGTGTTACCATTGAGTTGAAGTTACCATTGAATGCACCATTAATTCTCTACGAGTAAAACCTCGGTTAAGTTAGGTCAGGGGTCGGCAAACTTTTGAGCCACAACTGACCCTTTAAAGAGCCGCATGCGGTTGGGTTAGGTTAAGTAACTTATAAGTTATATTATCATGTATGATAACATATATACTATCACGCGCCGTCGACGCACGCTTGTATCGTCTTGTATATCCACCTTATTGGGAGCTTTCAAAGGCTCCGTGTTCGGGTACAACTATTATAATACAATTGTTAGCTTACATACGTCCCACTGCTGGGTACAGGCCTCCTCTCATACACTAGAAGGATCGGGCTATAGCCAGGTGCGGATTAAGCACTTCGGGGCCCCTAGGCAATGCAATTTTTGGGGCCCTTTTTAGCAAAAGTTATAAAACAACTTGAACAGGACAGGACAAATGTGAACTCACTTTGTCCGGTCTAAAGTCTGGGAAAAGTTCGGTGACGTCAGTGTTGGCGTATTTTGATGGCAACATGGCCGCCAGCGGTGTCTCCAGTTTCTTACTGTCTGATATCTGAGTCTTTAATGTTCTGTCACTGAAATAATAAAAGATTATTAATATCTATTAACTTTCTAAATATACCATCAATGCTTTTCAAACGGTCTCTGAGTGTTAGGACGTTATCACACCGCATCCTTAAAATGATAGGATAGGGCTCAAAGGCCAGAGAGTTTTTAACGAAGTTACGAATAATATTAAAAAACAAGTCAAGAAATATATTTTTTTGATAAAAATAGTAGTTTATATAACTGTTACGTAATAAGGCCTAAGTACGTACAGTTGCATACACTGCTTTATCTACACTCATATTATTTATCCTAAATGCAGTATTCGGAAACCATAGAATGGCCGCCATTGCACCGCCATGGCCAACTCGATTGTGCCGGCGGTCGCGCGGGCGCGTGCAGGTGTACATTATGTTATCAAAACTCATAACACATCAATATTATATCATCAATATTTGAGCATGTAAAGTTAAAATTACGTTACTGCCACAGATAAAAAGCTTATCATAGTAAAATCGGTTGCAGTAATGCTAGCCATTGCCTACCGTTTTTGAACACGTTGTAGAGGACTTACAATGTGAGTGTAGATAAAGTTATTTTATAAGAAAATACCTAGCTTACAAACTATTCAACAAGCTCTAACAAATCTGTAAGCACTGCAATCATTGAAAACTAAAAGTCTTCTGATACCTAGTGTAGAAGATTTCAAGAAATAATCGCATATCACATAGATATGCGCCAAATTATATATATAAATTAAAAATATATATTTAAAAAACATTTTTAAAAAAATTGGCTGATAAATAAATATTATAGGACAATCTTATACAACTCGACCTAGTCCCACGGTTAGCTCAATAAGGCTTATTTTGTGGGTAAAAACTTCAATAAATAGAAAACATCCATAACTCAGGAACAAATGGACGCAGTTATGCAAACACGTTCCTACCCACATCTGGGGCTTTGTGGGTTGGAACGTTTTTGCATAACTACGTCCAAATATCTGTGATAAACACACAAATAAATGCCCTCACCAGGATTCGAACCTGGGACATCTTGATTCGTAGGCAGGCTCACTACCGACTTGGCTTGGCGGCCGTTAAAAATATTACACAATTTTATCGAAATTTTAAATTTTAAATTTTGACAAATCAAAATTACATTTGTCTTGGCATTCTTTTACTTGTGGGAGCAGGTTATTTTACAATCAGCAGAGCCAGGTCAAAAGCTCAAGATACTCACGGAATAGTAGAAGGCGGCGGCATGAGCCCTCCATCTCCTTCCATATCCCCCTCGTACCCATCATCCCCCGGCCTCTGCTCCTCCTGCTGAAAAATCTCTTTCTCTTTCCAATCTTCGTTCTGTGGACAATCGCTTTTTACTTCCGACACAGATGTGTCCATAGCCTCATCGGGCTTTGTGTCTTTTGTGTCGTGTGTGTCTTGTGCCTGGTTAGGTGTGTCTTCCTATTGTTAACACAAAATGTTAGGACAATTGTGGCTGTTTAGCACATTTAGTACCTATAGCGGTTAGCGGTGAGTGATTTGTAAAGGATGAAATTAATAATGGAATGGAGTGATTATTCATGCAGTGATATGGATGGTGCAATGAAGTTTGAAAATAAAAGAAGAAACATCACATTGACCCAGATTAGAATAACAAGGAATGGACTAAGAGCTGGCCACGTCATGTATATGACACAATAATGAGAGCAACAAATACCGTCTGGTTAGATTGCTATACTATCCTTATTGCTAGATCCGGCCATCTGGCAGTTTTTAATGGGTGGAGATCAGAGTGACAGACTAGCAAATAACACATGTGTTACATTTTTAAGTAATAAATGCATCAAACAATTTATTTTTGTTTAATTTAAGTACGCATTGGTCTATACGCCCAATACATTGTGTTGTGTCTCTTTTAACACAAGTATTATCAATACTTGTGGATGAATTTTAAGAAACTGAATAAATTTTATTTGATTTTAATACAGACCAAAATTATGCAAAATACTAGAGTATGATAACAATGATAACAGTATAATACCTAGCCTAGCCGTTTCAAATTCAGAGATTGCATATACATGAGAAAATTTGTCAAGTTCCGCCGTGACCGGGTGGTCTAGTGGTCAGGATGTCAGCCACGAAAGCTGAAGACGCCAGTTCAAATCTGGCCTCGGACACCGGAGGGTTTGGTTACTTTTTCTGAAGTATATGACATCTATTTTCAGTATAATACCTACCTAAGTATTGCTCTTAGAACCCAACCCATAATCACTGGATTTATTTACTAATAAAAAGGTTTTAACTGTCGCCACTCACCAACCAGATAAACACAACATAAAATAGCCCATAAGTAATCCAGCCAGCCATCATGTCAATACCACAGATATAATGTTGCTAACACTTAGAAATATCAGATTTTTGAGTAAGCTTAAAGGACGCAAAAAAAAAATAACAAATTTATTAATTTAACCATTTTTGGAATGTAAACAGTTTACATCATCAAGATTATTGGGGATTTTTTCCGAATTATTTGTCATCAAAGTTTTAATGCAACTCTTGAGAATTGAGGTCAAAAAGTTGTTTTCGGTTATTGCTTCTGAGGAAGATGGCTGTCCATAGTGTCCATACTAATCTTAACCTTTTGAACGCTTATTTATATTTGAATGAAGTGATCAGTGATCACTCACACGCCAAGAATCTCGTAGTGCTGTGTAGATTTTATTCATGATCAAAGTACACCTTCACTCGGACCCCTTTATGGGTTTGTTGGCATGGTGGGCATGACGACACAAGACCTCTTTAGGGGTTCTTGGCGTTCAAAGGGTTAAAATGAGTTTTACAAAGCGTGAAGGGTTAGTAATGAATGACTGTATTCCAGCGATGTAAGCATAGCTTTATTTATTTTGTCTTACTTGAGTGTCCTCGGCCACATCGTCTATATCGAAGAAGTCTACGGCAGATGGGCTTTTGATTGTGTAATCTGAAATCAATAAAAATATCGTTTCTATTTATTTTATACCAAACTAGCGACCCGCCCTGGCTTCGTACGGGATAAAAGTGGTTATTGTGGGTTTTTATGAGATTTATTTATTTCTTAAAGAAAAGACATAGTATTACAGTTGAAAACAAAATGCTTTCACTAAAAAGATCGTCATATATACTAATGTAAATAATAGGTACAACATATATTATTTGATTTTTGACATTTATATTATTATTTATAATTTATGATTTAATTTGTACACCTGATTTTTGACATTTATATTATTATTTATAATTTATGATTTAATTTGTACACCTTGACTTAAGCAATTTTTTATTTTAGACATTTTAATTTTCATATAATGTACCTAATATTTGATTATTTTCACTCGACATTTACGTTATTTTAATAAGATTTGATTTGTACAAACAATGACATAAACGTTTTTTAGGAAATATTTTTGCTTTTAATCTGACATATGTATTTTATTTCTCTCAATTAAATTCGTCATTTAATTTATTTTATATTAAACACGCGCACCTGCCATGGCACAAATGCATTTGTCATTTATTGTAAGCAAAGTTTGTTTTTGTATGTAAAAAAAACCACTATAATGCATGTTAGTCAATAGATATACAATACCAATTAGCACATAAGGTTTAGCTGTAAGTGCTTATTGTAGAAATAAATAAATATAAATAAATATAAAAATATAAATAAATATAAAAATATAAATATATAAGAACTATTTACAATACAAATCTATAAAACAATGTCATGCATGACACAAATAAAAATACAATGAAAAAAAAAAAAACAATACTGTAGTACATTGATTTTGATCTATCTCGTAGGGTTCAGCCAGCGATTGCAATGTAAGCGCAAAAAAGTGTTTATTTACGACATCACGTTAGAAACCTCTAAAATTATCAGTGTTTCTCTACTATATTATGCATGTATTATACACATAAACCTTCCTCTTGAATAACTCTATTTATTAAAAAAACCGCATCAAAATCCGTTACGTAGTTTTAAAGATCTAAGCATACATAGGAACAAACAGTCACTTTTCGATGAAGGAAAACATCGAGAGGAAACCGGATCTGATCCCAACAAGGCCTACATTCCCCTCTGGGTTGGAAAATCTGATGGCAGTCGCTTTCGTAAAAACTAGTGCCTACGCCAATTCCTGGGATTAGGTTGCCGAGCGGACCCCAGGCTCAGTAGAGCAAAAAGCTGGGACAAACACAATAATAGATTTAAGAAAATTTTATTCAAAATAATAGAACAGTTTTCAGTGGTTACTTGGTTGAATTCAATACTTTGTGAGTTCCTTTAAGTATATGACAACATTTAGAGGTGATAATCCCAGAGGAATGCGAAATAATGACTTTGAGAAGTGTTTGTTTACAATATAGGACAGGTACAGAATAATTTGGTATTCATCATAGCTAACCTTTATATCCTGAAACTGGAAGCACCTCCTTTCACACGGTTTATGACAATAGTTACACAAACCTTGATATTTTGCAAATAAGCCAGAATGAGAATTTATTGCCTATTAATGTTTACATCTTTCGGTTCCCGCAGGATTGTGTCAGCTAACTTGTATCTAGGAAAAGATCTGTGTAAGCTGAAGGTGTTAGGTTACAAGTTATAAGTTAAAAATAATGTTAGTAGTTGTGATTCATATGTTACAATTATTCAATAAGCCAGAAAGTGACTGTTATTGCCAGGGATCAGTAACCATTCTTTGCAAAACCCCAAAATAGCCCAATACTTTGAATTAATTTATGCTAATGACTAATGCTAACTTTATATTAATGACTCCATATTATTACATTGTCAAATTAAAAAAGAAATAATTAACCAAAGAACGAAAAAGGACTTTTAAATACCGGTATTTTTGTATGGAGCAAAGAACGGTTCCTGATCCCTGATTATTGCATTTTTTCACTGCATGACATATTGAAGTAAGTCAAGCAAAACGCACAAAGCAATTAACAAACCGAATTACCGGGGTCACATGTAGGTTTCTCATTGTTTTTCCTTTATCAAATATAATTTGTAATACAGGAATTCTGCTTAGAAATTTCCATACTAGGTTTTTTTCTAGTCGGTATCTGTTTGTTTATGGTCAAGCTGAGTGTAGATCAAAAACATTAAAGTAAGATTATCTCCGAACTTTGAAATTTCATTCCCGGTATTGTAAACAGTAATTTTACAAACCTTTTTCCTCTTCATCCTTTACTTTCTCTTCAGCATCCAGCACCTCAGACAGCATAGAGCCGAGCCCCAGCCGACTGAGAGAGGACAACATTCGTTTGGAGTCTCCATCGAGGAGTCCATCGTCTTCCAACTGTCCTCTCTCATCTATGTTGCCAAACAGAAACCCGGTCAGGTCAACGCCACCGCGGTCCTGGTCGGCAGGATCGTCGCTGTCACACATGGTGTAAGTAAACTACAATTTATGGAACAGTTTTACACATGATTTATCTAGAAAATAGTTCAAAATAGTATGCAAACAATTTAGAAACAAATAAATACAAATTTACGACAACCAAGCTCTTCACTACGGTGAGTGAATGGCGATTTCATGAACGAATAAAATGAATGGTTATGTCATCAGCCGTCATTTTTGACGTACGCTGTTTGAGGTAATTTTTAAAACTGTTAAAATGTGAATTGGTGTAGATTTTACGATTTTTGTTGCCTGTTCGCCTCTTGTTCGCTATTTGCTGTTATGCACACAGCATTACAGAGCTATATATGACTAATCGGGAAGGCCGGTGAAAACTTTTTGTAGAGGGCGCTGTTCCAGATACCATACAACGAGAGAAAGAGACAAAATATGAATAATCCTTAACAATGTAATGAAACTTTATACAGTTCTTTGACTCCCCTTCCCTAGCCTACATAATTTAGTCGGTTTCTTTGTTCCCCTTCAAAAAGCGGTGGAGGGTAACAAACGTTTATATGGTACTTTTAGTGCTTTTTGGAAGTAAGTAATAATCACAATGTGAGACTATGACAAGGACCAACGATAATAGCGCCTTCTCTGTCATACCTATAGAAAGTTTAATAAGACCATCCCGTTCCCTCTTGGTATTATTATTACCACTAGCTGTGCCCGCGGCTCCGCCCGCGTGGAATTCGGTCTGTGTAAGTGGCTAATTTGCCCCTAATTTCTCTCCCGCTACCCTGGAGGCGGAACTTGAAGTAAAGTTGACAGATGGATACGCTAGAGGACAGTAGTCCTGATAAAATATTTTACAATTACCACTAAATGAAACTACACTCAAAAATCAATACTTTTTTTGGCATGATTTAAACGACATAGAGTAGTAGGTGTATATCGGATACAGTACCACTTTTTCAAATCGATTCTCCCGTCAAATCAGTCTAAGCATAAAAGGTGCGGTTGAAATTGGGGGGGGGGGTCACAAATGCAAAAATGATTTTTTGAGGGGGTCAGTAACGTTTTTTTCTATTTGAGGTGTACTTGGGGGGGGGGGGTGACCCATTTGCAAATTTAACTCAATCTGTAGTGAGTGTAGTGGCCCCCACCCCTTTTAAACGTTTAATTTTTATAGGCTACGTATAAGCTGGGGATTTTCTTGAATTGGAATTAGTAATCTTTAAGGGATGATTTCGGGGATAACAATGCAAAAAAAACCGGCCAAGAGCATGTCGGGCGATGCTCAGTGTAGAGTTTCGTAGTTGCCGCCCTGTTTGGACCCACGGTTCAAAAGTTAGATGGAAGAGACGCCCTTTTTTGAACTTTCAAATCTAATATTTACGAAACTATCAGTTTCATCCAAAAAATGTATTAAAAGACCTCTATTCTTTTTGAAAGACCTATTCAATAATACCCAACACGATAGAGTTGGAGCGAAAAAAAATTCACTCCCCATTTTATGTGTACCCTAATAGAAGCATACACTGCTTTATCTACACACGTATTAAAAAAATCCTAAGTGACGTGTTCGGAAACCATTAGAACCCGTTACCGTAGGTAATGAATTTTCATACGTTTTTACCACACTGTCACAGATAATACACTGATGTTACGTTACTGATTGCATTAATGGTGGTAATTACATACGGTTTCTGAACGCGGAATAGAGGATTTATGATATTGTTGTACATCAAGATATTTATTCTTCAATGTAAGCAAATTACTATGCACTAATGAACGTCAGAGAAAAAAAAATACCTGAGTGCGTTTCGGTTGGAACGAAGTTATGTTATTTAATTTTATTTCATTTTTGACTTTTTCCTAATTTTTGTAGTTTTTATTTTTTTTAATTTAAATTTTTGAAATTTTTGATATTTTTGAAATTTTTGATATTTTTGAAATTTTTGATATTTTTGAATTTTTTGAAATTTTTTGAAATTTTTTGAGAAATTTGTGATATATGAGATTTTTGAAATGTTTGAAATTTATGAATTTTTTTAAATTTTCGAAATTTTTTAAATTTTCCAAATTTTTTAAATTTTCGAAATTTTTTGAATGTTTTGATTGTTTTGACATTTTTGACATTTTCGACATTTTTTACTTTCAGGTTCTCGACTTTTTTCACTTTGTCACTTCTCACTGTCACTATACACTCATTCTCACATCTCTATACAAAATTTCATTAAAATCCGTTCAGCTGTTTTCACGTGATGCGCGGTCAAATAAACAGACAAACAGATAAACAGACAAAAATTCTAAAAATTGTTGGAACGTGTTCGACTCTAAGTAACGACTCTAAGTATCCCCAGCCAACTTTTTTTCGAATATATTCCATGTACAGACTTTCGACCCTCTTCAGCTTTATTATATGTATAAGATAGATTTTTGGACCTAAGATTCTAAAGTAAAATGGGGGGGGGGGGGCTTTTTGAAGATGAAACTATCCTTTGTCCTTTCTCGAGACCCATACTATCTCTATACCAATTTTCATCAAAATCAGTTCAGCGGTAAAAAAATCCTCATACCAACTTCCAACCCCCTTTTCACCCCCACAAGGGTTTGAAAACTATCCTGTAACGTTTCTCGAGACTCAAATTATCTCCATACTCATTTCTATCTAAATCGTATCAGCGGTTAAAAATTCTCCATACAAACTTTCAACCCCATTTTCACCCCCACCAGGGTTGATTTTCGGGATTAAAACTATATATTATCCTTTCCCGAGACTCAAACTATCTCTATACAAAATTTCATCAAAATCCGTTCAGCCGTTTTCACGTGATGCGCGGTCAAATAAACAGACAAACAGATAAACAGATAAACAGATAAACAGACAAACAGATAAACAGACAAGAATTCTAAAAATTGTTGGAACGTGTTCTGTTATCGATTCTAAGTATCCCCAGCCAACTTTTTTTCGATTATCTTCCATGTACAGACTTTCGACCCTCTTCAGCTTTATTATATGTATAGATGACAGATCTATGGCTAGTATGTCTATGGAATATACGGTCAGGGTTTGCGTATATTTCGCCCTGGCAACCCTATAATAAAAATGGCGCGATAGAGAAGAGCGAACTTTTTTACTGTCGTTTTTTTCACCATACTGTCAGTATAATATGATTAATAAGATGAGCATATCGTGTTCCATATAATAGGGTAATTGTCCTAGTTTCCCGTCCAGGTCCAGTTTACCGTTCACTTGATTAAACTGCTGCAAATAAAAGGAATTTTTTTTTAAGGTCAACATAGTTTATGTTTATAGTTTATTCTTTAGTAGATTTTTAATTTTAAGCTTTTATTTTGGGAATAACTTGAAGATAAACATATAAATAAGTATGGACGGAAAACTGACAAGAGTGGGCGAAAACTAGAACAATCACCCTACGTCATTCGGGTACAGTCCGGTTCGTAACGGCGCTTCTGATAACATTTTGCACAGATATCTCAAATGTACTGATAAGTACATTAGTGAGAGCAGATCGGGAATATAGAAAAGTTCAACTTATAATTTCAGATCTGCTTTTCTCTGATATCTGTGACATTTTGCTATATGCCACCAGACACTGTCAGTAATAATGACATTATTTCTTTACCCGTCCTTTTCTATGTAAAGAATGACTAGAAATATATGATCATACGCCATGTTGCGGAATTTCGTTTGAACTAATTTCTTACACTGCCAATAATGTTAATGACAGGATGATATCCATGTGTGAGTGCTCGTGATAGGCTGTCACAGTTGTCAGTGTCATTGAGGCGGTTTACTTGAATAATAATAAAGTGTTGAATATTAAATAATAAACGATAAAAAAATCCCAAAGTTATCCATAGTCAAGAGCGAAACATTGTAAATAGTGTATATAATAAACTGCTGTGTAAATAATAAGTTTGGGAAATAAAATTATTCGCTGTGAAACATTTTCAAATTAACACCAGAGCTGACAGGAACCTAAACAAATCAATCGTGTTTAATGTTTGCTGATGATTTTAAGTTGCTTATGCCGGTCAGGAGCTACAATGACTGTGCTAAACTACAACAGGACATTGATAACGTTTTGGAATGGAGTGTCAGAAACAAACTATCTCTTAATGAAGACAAATGCTCCATCATGTCCTACGAGGGTTGCTACTTATATATCCGGAAACAAAAAAACAAACAAACGTACACGGCTGAAAATGGTTTTATTGTTTTTCAAAGTATTCCCCTTGATGATCTATGCACTTTTGCATTCGCGTGAACCAATTTTTAAAGCACTTCTGCCACTCCGCCTGAGGTACCTCCATAACGTGTTATTTGAATGCGTCGACAGCATCTTCAGCGGTCGAAAATCGTTGACCGCGTAATTTATTCTTTATATTTGGAAATAAATAAAAATCGTTGGGTGCCAAGTCAGGGCTGTACGGCGGATGACCCGTTAATTCCACATTTTGACCCTCCAAAAATAGAGTTGTTTCGCGTGACGTATGACAGCTGGCATTGTCATGATGAAGAATGATTCTTCGTCGCTGGTTAGTTTTACGAATTTGTTCAAATACTTCCGGTAAGCAAATGGTCGTGTACCACTCTGAATTAACCGTTCTACGGTTTTCTAGTGGCACTGTAGCTACATGGCCATTAATACCGAAGAAGCAGGCCACCATTTGTTTCAATGTACTTTTTGCACGAGTAACTTTCGTAGGGTTCGGCTCATTTTGAAACACCCATACCGTTGATTGTTGCTTCGTTTCGGGATCGTATGCATAGATCCAGGATTCGTCACCTGTATAGATGTTATAAACGGCTTTTGAGTCACCACGGTTATATTTTTTTAACATTTTATTGCACCATTCGACGCGAGCATCTTTTTGCTCTTTTGTTAAGTTGTGGGGTATCCAACGCGAACAAATTTTTTTTACAGCCAAATAATTATGTAATATGCTATTAATGCTGGTCATAGAAATACCCAGAGTCGCCTCTATCTCGCAGTACGTAACATGTCGGTCGTCCATTATAAGTTTTCGCACAGCCTCGATATTTTGTTGTACAACGACCGATTTCGGGCGACCTGCCTTAACTTCGTCCGTAAGCATACTACGTCCACGATTGAACTCACTAAACCAGTGATACACAGTAGTTTTAGATGGGGCTTCATCACCAAAAGTTGAAGTTAGTTGATCTATGCACTGTTGTTGCGTTAAACCACGCCGAAAATCATAATAAATCATAGCACGAATATTTTCACGAGTGAGTTCCATTCTTGCTGCGAGATGACATTTAAAACCCGTCAAAAACAAAACACGAGCGTTAATAAGAAAGAAAAAATATACCGGCCAGTACTTAAAAAAGTTCAAATTTTACCATGGAGGTCAAATATGCTATTTAAGAAGATTGTAATCCCGGTTTCCGGATATATAAATAGCAGCCTATGTACACCCGAGCTCACCAGTCGCTACATTATGACTATGTGATAGAGTACAGGTTTGACTCACACCTTACCTTCAACGAACACATTGTACATACTTGTAATGCTGCAAGAAAATGTTTGGGTTTTGTTATTCGCCAGTGTAAGCTTTTCGATTATCATACCGCCCTTATTGTGCTTTATAATGCGTATGTTCGAAGCCGACTCGAAAGTAACACATTAATCTGGTGCCCCCATGAACAACAGTATACCTTAATGCTAGAGAGGATACAGAAAATCTTTCTTCGCTTTCTCTTCCGAAAGCTCTATGGGTACTACCCTCACTTGTACCCTACTCTATATATACTCGGGATGGTGAACTACACTTCCCTTGAGGTCAGGAGAAATATCTAGCTTATAAGATATTTCTTTCAATTAATACGTGGCCAAACTTGTAACCCTCCATTGTCACTGCGTCCTCGTGTCACTGCGTGTGGCTCCAGTGACGGGTATTCAGCTCCGGCCACGTCGCCGTCAACTGTTTGCAGTTCCGTCGGCGCAAACTTGTGCTCTGTCTCACTCACCCCTACACCAAGCTCTGAGTCTTCTCAACGATATTTTAGACAACGACACTAAACTAGATATATTCTTTACCACGGAAAGTAGTTTTCTTGCCAATAGTAACTGCTATTTGGAATCCATTTCTGCTCGAAGCTCCATTAGTATTTAATTAGGATTTGTTAAAATTGTTTAGTACGTAAGTTTTAAGTAATTTGTAACATATTCTCTCGCTTTATCTGTCTGGCATTAACATGTGTAGCTAGACTGTAAGTGTTGATTTGAGGAATAAACAAACAAACAAACAAACAAATACCTTCAACGGAATAAGAAAAAAATATTATCAAAACGTCGTATCTGCCTATGTAAGAGGTTTTTGGAGATAACTCAAAAACGCTCTGTAACAGTGTTCATAGGGTAATTGTGCTCCTTTTCGTCCACTTATCGATTTTGCCAGCTTTGTGATGCAAAAAGAATATCTTAAAGTACCCTTACTTAAATGTATTATATTTCATTTTATAGCTTATATAGTCTAGTTTATGTTAATATTACGCGATAATTATCCATACTTGCGAGATTTTGTATAAAAAATATTATTTGAAAAAGTGGGGTATTCGTTAGTTTTCGTCCATAAATGTCAATTTTCCGTCCTGGGCTCTGCTAGTTTTCGTCCACTGAGTAGGATGATTATTTCTGAAAATATCCACTTAATCAAATAAAAAAAAACCGGCCAAGTGCGAGTCGGACTCGCGCACCGAGGGTTCCGTACAAACCTATAACAAGCAAAAGTTGTAGTATGTTTATTACTTATTTCAATTTAATACCTCTACGCGTTTACGAGGAAAAAGGTAGTAAGTTTAAAATTTCAAAAAATATTTTTTGTATGATTTTACTAAAAATGTCTACTTTTCGTAATTTTTCCTTTGTCTGTGCTATATGAAGTTTCTTCGTGCCAAGTTTCAAGTTTCTGAGTTTACGGGAAGTACCCTTTAGGTTTTGAGTTTCTTGCGAGTACTCAGTTTCAAAATATGCGACTTAAATTGCTATTTCTTTTGATTGCGTTCACATAAAAGTTTGGTTTTGCCACATCGGAAAGGTTCTATAGCCCTGAGTATTTAACATGAATTTCAATTTAATATCTCCACGCGTTTACGAGGGAAAAGGTAGTAAGTTTAAAATTTCAAAAAATATTTTTTGTATGATTTTACTAAAAATGTCTACTTTTCGTAATTTTTCCTTTGTCTGTGCTATATGAAGTTTCTTCGTGCAAAATTTCAAGTTTCTGAGTTCACGGGAAGTACCCCGTAGGTTTTGCAAGTGCCGAAAAACTCTAAAATTTGCAGCATAAACGACTGTATCTTTTGATTGCGTTGGCTTTTAAGTTTGATTTTTTCACAGCTTCAAGGGACAACAGACCTGAGTATTTGATATAAATTTCAGCTTGATACCTCCACGCGTTCCTGAGAAAAATGGTCTTGACAGACAGACAGACAGACAGACAGACAGACAGACAGACAGACAGACAGACGGACAACAAAGTGATCCTATAAGGGTTCCGTTTTTTCCTTTCGAGGTACGGAACCCTAAAAATGATGAAACAAACCTCAATGTTATTTTTAAAGTCCTATCGATTGATGTGCAACATGATGATTTTTGGTATAAAAAAAATTGTTACATGTATGGAAAACCCCTTGTGGCTCCCCCCTAAAAAAAATCTTTTCAGCAATTTTACTACAATACTAAGTAGGGGTATACCAAATACACCTTCTGTTATAATTTCATGAATATTAGTTATAGTCTCCAAATAAAAAATGGCCATGGCATACGGACGAACTACGGACATGACGAAACTATAAGGTTTCCGTTTTTGCCATTTTGGCTACGGAATCCTAAAAACTAATGTTAATAAATAAAAAAAATAAAAATAAAATTCATTTATTTCAGACCCATACTGATCCATACATTAAAATAAAATTATTAATACTACATTTGAATTAAAATTAAACATAAAATTTGAATTAAAATTAAACATAAATAATAAATATATTAGAAGGCATTGGCTATTGTCAGACCAAGCATGTAGCACGTAGCTACTTAGCTCTGCCAATAGCCACTTCCACCCACACCTTCGTAATCGGGCAGTCGAGTCTCTCGGCCAACACCCTAAGAAGACCGTTGCTGCTGCCGCGCACTCGCCTCAGCATAGAGCAGACTCTTTTTCGCCTTATGGCAAAGAAATCGTCTACTCGTGCCTCAGCAAACATGCCAGACGCACTGCAGTGCTTCGGCAGCCGCAACAGCATCCTCAGAATGTTATTATATTGAACGCGTAATGCATTATAGGCCCGTTGTGTAAACCTCACCCACAGGCTGCACGTGTAGAACGTCTGACAGTAGGCTCTAAAGAGCGTCAATTTTACTGATTTATTACAGCGTGCAAACCTGCGGGCGAGCATATTGCCTCTCACTGCCATCGATCTTCTCTCTCTCTCCACGTCCAGATCGTCACTCAAGTCTTCTGTGAGCATATGTCCAAGATACTTGAAGCGATCTACCACCTTTAGGGGTATACCGCACAGCATAATCCTAGGCTCAGTAGTCGGATTATACTTACGAGCTTTGAATATTAGCACCTCACTCTTGGCTGTGTTATATCTTAGACCATGCTGCTCGGCGTATCCCTCACAAATTTTGATGAGCTGCCGCACCGAGTCAACTGATGGTCCCAGGAGCGCCATGTCGTCCGCGTAGCTGATATTGTTAAAGCACACATTGCCTATATGGCAACCAACATGTACGCTGCTGAGACCCTCGATCAACTCGTTGACATAGAGGTTGAAAAGGAGAGGCGATGTCAGCCCTCCCTGTCTCACCCCGCACTGCAGCCTGTATTCGTCTGACTCCTCTCCCGCCCATCTCACTCGGTTGACCTGGCTGCTATACCAGTGTTTAAGCAGTGCAACGTATTCAGTGGGTACTCCAGTTTTCGCAAGCTTATTCCACAGTTTATCATACACAACCAGGTCGAACGCTTTTGACAAGTCCAGAAAGCACGCATATATAGGCGTGTTTCTGTCCTTGTAGTACCTGACAGCTTGCTTAAGGCACAAGATCGCACATTCTGTAGATAGCCCTGGCCTGAACCCAAATTGCGCGTCATGCAGTTTAATGTGTGTACAAAGTTGCGCGTTAAGCAAGCTGTCAAGAACCTTAGCAAGTACAGTTGCCAGTGAGATGGGCCTATAGTTACTCTGGTCTGACAAATCACCCGTTTTATTCTATACTATAGGCACCACTACTGTTCTTGTGAGTTGCTTCGGCAAATGTGAGTGACTGAGACACAATGACAAAAACATGGCTACAACACGAGGCAAGTGCTTTCCGGCATGCTTAAGGTGCTCAATGCTGAGACCGTCATGCCCTGGCGATTTACCTCTTTCCATGTGTTTAATTATTTTATCAACATCCTTAGAAGTAAATCTGCCACAGCTCCCACCCACGACCGTCCCAGCACCGTCCACCTCTGTCCCATGAGCCATCAAAAGTGGACTGACATTAAAGGCGCGCCTGAAGTTGTTGGCAATATTCCTCTGGTTACTCTCCCCACCCACGCTCACCGGGACACCTGCCCTCACATTCCACTTGTTAGTGTTCTTCCAGAAAGCTTTGAAGTCCTTGTTTCTACGATTTGTGGCCAGAATATCGCATTTTATTTGTTCTTGCCTGTCCTGGCACCACTTTAACTTGGACTTGAAAAGCTTTCTGCTGTCACACATATCCCGATACACTGGGCCATGCTTGGGTTTATTATGTGACACCCATAATAAAAACTTACTCCTAGCATCCCTGTGAGCGTCGGCTACGTACTTATTCCAGCCGGCTACCGGACCTTTACCTCTCCTCTTCCCCCCCCCTGCCCTACCAGACCTTCGCGCCGCATCCGTCAATATGTTAACTAAGCTGTCATATATGTTATCCAGCACTATTCTATGACTAGGGTCGTTGCAAAGTCTATCAGAGCAAGACGTTAGTTCAGCCGGAAAGTCCAGTAGTTTGAGCCCATCGTCACAGATCGACTGATATAGCTCCACCTGCTGGGGGCCTCTGTTACCCCATATTACCCCCTCGCGATGCCTTTCAACCGGTATGTTCTTAACTTGCAATTTATTTAAGTTACATTCTAGAATAAGAGGTAGGTGATCGGACCAGTACACGTCATACTTAACTTGAACACTAATACGTACAGTTTGCCGCGCTGCCTCAGTGACGATGCAATGATCCAACCACCTATTACAACCATGGGCATCGCTTGTGTAGGTATATGTTTCTGACTCGCTATCTAACATATCTAGATCCACGCAATACCAGTTTTGAATAACACAGAACTGACACAGCTCCCTATAGAACAACTCATTAATTAGGGTGGGCATTAAAGTCCCCCAAGATATAAACTGCCTCAGTGTCTGTCGATTCTTCACAAATGGCGGATATCTCACCTAAAACTTCAGTAAATAACGGTAAGGTCTCAGGCAAGTTAACTGGCATGTACACACTAAATACAAGGAGGGAAGAGCCTGGCATGTTAATTTTAATGGCCGCTAACCGAACACTAGTGCACTTTACGACCGACACATCAGGGAACACTGACTTCCTCCAAAGTATTGCTACGCCGCCGTAAGGACGTCCCGATAGTAGCCCAGCCTCGGAGTCCATCGCCGAGGTTCCCGTGTAAGCAAAGTCACTGTGTATAGACCCCAGCAACGGTAAATCATGCTCAAAAAGCCATAACTCCTGTAAAGCTATAATATCAGCCGTTTCACACAACTCATTCACTCCATTAATTGACCGTTTAAGCGACTTACAATTAAAGCTAATTAGTCTACTTAAGCGCTTATTACACATTTTATATGGTAAGCTTTATCGATCCTTCCTCACCGTTTTCGTTTGGCAAATTACTTTGCCGCTCCCTTGCCGAGATAAATGGCCTGAAATAAACACCTTTAGGCCATAACTTTTCATCTAGGTACACATTTACCCTCTTGCTTGAAACATACAATTTCCTTCTGCCTTCGCATTTTTACTTTAACTACTGAGACCCGCTCGTTTGTTTTTTGAAAGACATAGTTCCCGATATCTGTTTCCGAAACATCCTTGTGTACATTATAAATAAATATCGGTACTTTTTCCTCTGCCGCTTTAAATTTATTGCTTGACTCGGCATTACCTTTGCACCCTATAAACTTATTTCTAAGTCTTTTCTTTTGGACCTGTTTCCATCCTTCATCATCCTCCGATTTTTTCCAAGGCTCGCCGTTCATTAATAAATCCGCAAATGATGGTTTAGTAGCCAACTTTGCGGGTAATTCATTTGTTATGGTCGGGTTTTGTATACCGTCCATTCGTGACATCTGAATTTCGACCTTATCACTCTTATATTCGGCACTATCTCGTGTAACGCTCTCCTTCTCCGGCTCCTCGCCTTTAGAATGCAGCGGAGTGCGAGCGGGACACTGCTCCTGTTCGCTGTGGTCGTGCGATAAGGACGGCGAGTCTGTCCGCGGCCAGCCGATCGGCGCCTCCGCACCTATCTGTGACGTCATCGTGGACTCGCCGCGGTCATCGACTCGCTGCTCGGGCAATGACCCGTTGACGGCTAGCGATAAGAAGCCCATCGGACCGCTATTTTGCATGCATGTACCTCTTCTTATATTTACGTTCGCTTGCCCGCTGATGAAAGAAGCATATTTATCATGATGCCATTTCCTTTCGAGTTCTTCCATTTGATTCATGGTAGCATACGTATTTTTTATTTCTTGTACTTCGTATTTTAAACGAACTATATCCTTCAACAAAGATGACGCATCCAAAAAATCGAAAGTCACCGCAGGTAGCTTATTTAAGTCACTGGCTACAAAGGTCGGTAACAGTTCTCTGTCCACGTCGTGAAATACCATCATGATATCTTCTAAATCTCTCTGAGTTTTTCCTTCGTTTCTTCTTAGTATTTTCTTTCTTCCTGTGGCATTTAATGAGTCAAACAACATTGTTTTTGCCTCACTTATCTCTGTTTCCTTAAAAGCAGTCATACATATCCGCAGCATACTGTCATTGTCCATGACTCCAAACTTATTGTGCACAAAACACAGCAATTCACATATTACGATGTTGCAACTCGCGCATTTTAATGTTTTCGACGACGATGACGAAGCCATTTCATTAGTTAACGCACGCCGTGCGCTGCGCATCTCGTACACGCCCGATCGATGTCGCATACGCGAGCGCACTGATAATAAAGAAACACGGTGTTAATAAGGATTAACACCGTGTTTCTTTATTTCCGTTAATATTAGCATACAGTTAGGTACGATTAAGGAAACGAAATGGCGTAATTAGTTTTTATAAATTTGTTTTTTCCATACAAGTATGTATTGTTAAATCGATCACGGTATTATATTTAACTCAACCAAACAATCGAATATTATAACTAAGGCATTTTATCACCAAACAATGATATTGTAGGCCTTTAATGTTAACCACTGTCACTGCTTGTACTATAAAGCCTTGGCCAAACAGCAAGCGTGGCGCAGCGCCGCGGTCGCGCGGCGCGACCTGCCGTGCGACGACATATCGCCTGACTTCGTGTCACTGACTTTGAATAGAACTTCATACGCGAACGTACTGCTGCGGCCTGCGGTCGGGTTCCAACTTGTTTGTACCTTAGCCTTGGCCTAACAGCAAGCGTGGCGCAGCGCCGCGTCTGCGCCGCGTGACGCCGAAGCGATGACTGTTCAAACAGGGCGCGCGCGGATCGCGCCGGCCTCGCGCTCTCAACACGCCCTCATTGCGCGCGCGTGAACACGGCGCGGCCGCGCGCGATGCGGGCGTGACTCGCTCATTCCTTCCGAAGCCAAGATTATTTTTTCAAAGAGAAGATATTTTTTTCTATATCCATAATCACAATCACAGTATATTGCTACGCTCGCACGACGCACCGCGCTGCCTAACGTCCGACTGATGTGACCCAGCGCGGCGCAGCGTGCCGCCGCGCAGCGCTACGCCCGCGCCGCGTGGACGCGGGGGGCCGCGCGGCGCGGGGCGCGACAGAAGCGGGGCGCGGCGCCGGCGGGACGCAATCTGTTTGACGTCGCTAACCTGTTAACATGTGCCGCGGTCACGCCGCGCGACCGTGGCGCTGCGCCACGCTTGCTGTTTGACCAAGGCTTAATGCAATTGACACGACTAGCGTAGTCAACCGCGCATTGGATCGTTCATTATTGGGTCGTTCCTTAGAGAATTCAACCCGGAGTAGCCATGTCTGCCGTTTTCTTTACAAAGCAAGTCTGCCGATTTTTGCGGGGGAGGGGAACGTCAAGTGTATTCTGTGGCTATTCGTACGTAACGTACAAATAGGTGTAAGCATGACCACTGGTCATATGTTTTCGGCAAAGGGGGAACGCCTGTCAATGGCGACTCCGGTCGGTTGAATTCTCTAAGGGTCGTGCATTACCCGGAAAGGTTTCCGATTGGTTCCGATCAGATCCGAAGGTTATGCGACTATTTAAAAAAGTAGCTTTTTTCATAGTAATCAGATCAAAACACGAGACTTCCATATTTGTTCAAATATTTACAGCGCATGTTTTTGTTTGTTTGTTTTCGTGTGGTTTTAATTGCCGGTAAATAGATAAAGATGATGTGATAGTGCTTAGTGAAAATAACGGATAATATTCATTGTGAAAGATGTACGGGTGTGTGTGCGTGTGTGTGTGTACGGACGATGGCAATGGCACGATCACAAAGCTTTCTTTTGAAGTGAAATAAGCAGAGCACGCCATACTATGGAGGTTATAATTGTTATTCTACTTCCATTTGGTCATTCTAATGTTAATTATAGTTTTGTCTTCTCACAAATAACTCGTATATTAACGATAACAATGCAACAGAAGAGCTAGTTTTAGTCTTTGCTCAAGTCATTTAAATGTTTTATTTATTACATTTATTTACGTAACATTATATGAGGAATGGACATAAACTAAAGTGTGTAGGTAATCAAATATAATATTACCATACTACTATATACTATAATATTACGTTTTAATTAAGTATGTTGAAGTAAAATAACCATTAGAAATATTTACCTAGCTGTCTAGATTTCCGGGATCAGGTGGTCGCAAAACTGAAATTTATACCAAATTGCTCTGCTATTTTTGGTCCACAAAGTTTATATATTAATTATATTCTAAAACTTTAATCTCCACTTAAAATATTGTACAATTAACTTTAAAATAGATAATTCATGCCAAACATATTTAGTGCACTGCCTAAATCATTAATAAAACTCATCATAAACTTTTCCCGCCACAAGTTTTTTTCTTCATTGCGATGACATTTGCTAGGGCCGAATTCGAGGCGGCTATTAATGTTTTATTTTTAAAGGCACTATTTGTCAAATTACTTGTTTATGATAGTAGAATTGTTTCTTAGATATTATGGATCGCAACAAGACCAAACTTCCGCAGGAAAATTCATTTACGTTCAAGTTTTCTCCATATATTTGTAGCAGAACCGTCAGGTGGACGGAAACTGACCATGGACGGGAAACGAGCACAATCACCCTATATAATTTTCATTGAAATAATATGTAAAGATGTATCTTCTCAATTTTTCATATTTTTTGGACCTCAGAATCCTCTGATTCAAAATTCGTGTTACAAGGCCCTTGTAACATGGGGGGGCACACAATTTTTTAAACGTTCGGGGTGATTATTTCGGAAAATATTAACTAAACCTAAAAATATTTAAAAAAAAACCTCAATGTTATTTTCAAAGACCTATCGATTTATGTGCCACATGTTGCTATTTGGTAAAAAAATATGTTTCTCAATTAGGTACATGTATGGCGTGCCCCCATTAAGAATATATTTTCCAGCAAATTTACTACAAAACTAAGTATACAGACATAGATCATACAGAATTGAAATAAACCTTAGTTTAAAATTTTATTATGATATTTATGATACGCCTAATAGTTTCCGAGTAAAATGGCTGTGAAATACGGACGGACAGACAGACGGACATGACGAAACTATAAGGGTTCCGTTTTTGCCATTTTGGCTACGGCACCCATCGACATATAATATCAAGACGAGTAACGGCAAGCAAAGTTCATGTGAAAACACGACCCATTTTCATGTTTACAGAACTAAAATGTGTTATGTCTTGTTAACCAATCAAGTACTCATTCTTTAAGCATATTTTTTTGTGTTAACCTTAATTCTGCAAAGGTTTCATGCCATTTCACCAATAAGAAAAGTTGCCGTGTTGTGAGTGGTCAAAATCAATTTGACAATTAAGTTTAATTGGACAGGAGACACTCAAATCAAATGACTGAAAATGTCAAGTTAACGTATAATAAATACGCCTTAGTTTGACGTGGATGTGTTCACGTAATAAATAATACATACTTAATGCAATCAATTAACAATTTATTTTTAGTGCATTTTTCATTACTTATGTAATATAGGTACGTAAATTTAATCGTTCTTGGAATAAGGAATATGAAAGCCTTCTATTCATCTTTCATTTATTGAATTAAAGTGCTTAATTACAATATAGGGACTTACATACTACAAAATAAGCATAAATTAACATATTTTTTTTACAATTTTATAAATCCGTTACATAGGGAGACCCTCTTGGTCTCAAGCAACATAATGTTAAGCAATTAAGGGTGATTATGGCAAAAGAAAAACGATTATTTTTAACTTTATTTATGACCAGACCAGAAAATAATAGCATACCTTCAATATAAATAGTTAAAATTCTCTTTGCTTCCTCGTTTTTTAGAACTAAATAAATAACGGATGAGTTCGTTTATTATTATATAGATTTATTATTATAGATATATTAGATATATTATTTTTTATACTACAACGGTAGCAAACAGGCATACGGCTCACCTGATGGTAAGCAGTGCAGTAAAACACTTCTATAATTGCATTAACACGTTTAATTTTGAAGATAAAGTAAATTATTTAAAATTAGCAACAATAATCAGATTATTTAAAATTAGCATTTCACGTAAAAATTACAATAACGGTATCTATATAAAGATATTTCACATTCAATAACTTCCTTAGTGGTCAGAATGTAATTAAATTACAATAATCAAAATATTTAAAATTAGCATTTCACTTAAAAATTAAGATAACTGTACCTATATATATATTTTTTTTTTTTAATACTACGACGGTGGCAAACAAGCATACGGCCGCCTGATGGTAAGCAGCTACCGTAACCTATGGACCCCTGCATCTCCAAAGGAGTCACATGCGCGTTGCCGACCCTTTACAAAAAGTAGGATTCACTGTGTTGACGGCTAAAGGAACAAGAAGGTCCCTCATCGTCAACACACTGGGTCCTCTTTGAGCTCTTTGGCAACCTTACTCACCAGCAGGAACACAACACTATGAGTAGGGTCTAGTGCTATTTGGCTGTGGTTTTCTGTAAGGTGGAGGTACTTCCCCAGTCGGGCTCTGCTCCAGATTTGAGCGATGACATTCGCTGAACGTGCCCTACCACACTTAGCGAGATGCCATTCGCATTCGCCCATACCTCTCTTTTTGGCGTAGTTTAAGGACATACCCAAGTCCGGACGTAGTTTAAGGACATACCCCGGGTCCAAACATAAGGATATTTCACATTCAATAGTTACCTTAGTGGTTAGAATGTAATTAAATTACAATAATCAGAATATTTAATATTAGCACTTCACATAAAAATGACGATAACTGTACCTATATAAGGATATTTCACATTCAATAGTTACCTTAGTATTGTAAACGTCTACTTTCCGCACAAAAGGAAAATAAAAAGGATGGAGTACTAGCAAAACTGGTAAGTACAAATAAAGACTCGGCTGGTAATTTGGCTGCATGAAAATAATGGGCCAATGAGGCGGGTGATATGGATGGTGGCAGATGATTCGCTGGCTGAACGTAATAGCCTAAATTAAAGAGCCAGGTCTTTGTACGCCCGTCAAACGAGGCAATTAGAATTTCGGGGATATTTTAGCAAAACAACAAAAAAAGGCTATTATGGCACAAAAACGCTGGATACAAAAAAAAGGAATCGGATTTACAACGTTTTTTAAAAAAATGTAAATAATATGATATTCTCGAAAGACAGGATAGCTAAAACTGTAGTTAAATTTTAATAGAGTTCGTGGGCAAGCGTCCCCTTCGGTTTAGGCGGACCCAACAGCTCGCTGAACTCTCTTTCTCACTTGGAGAGCCCGCTGGATGCGGGCTCTAATTCTCCGACGACGCGACGGTGAAGAATCAGGCGGAACACGCGGCGGTTGCAGACCGTCTCGCCGCTCCGGCACCCACAAGCGCCTTCCGGAATCCTTCCGGCTCAGGCGGTCCCACTGTATAGCACTTGCTATATAATATATATAGCCTTTTTGCCCGGCAACGTATTTGGTTTTGTTTTTGCTTCAATAATGTATTAGCACTTGCTATATAATGTTTGAACGCAAAGATCTAGAGAAATAAATCGCACTTCACCACGATGCAACTAAGCAAATTATAGCAAAACCCTCGGACCAAACCAGAATATGTGTTTTTCTTTTTAAAATCTCACCGTCGATCTGACACACTCAATCAAAAATCAACTTTTTTTTTTTGACAATCTGGAATACCTCAAAAATTCATATTCAAAATTAGGGAGGATATTATCTCAATTTTATAACTGCCAGTCGTATTACAAAATGCGGACTGATATAAGCGCCATCTACCTACCCGTAATGCCGTGAATCACAATGAACGCTTTTTTATATATCAACCGTGACCTAGCCTTAGACACAGAAGTTCAGAAGTTCTAAAGAAAGTCGACAGATGTCGTACGATAAACGTAGCGTCATGCTACAGCAGCTACCGTAGCCTATGGACGCCTGTAATTCCAGAGGTGTCTCATGTGCTTTGCCGACGCTTTCATATAAAAGAGGATTCACTGTGTTGACAGCTAAAGGGACAAGAGGATCCCCCGTCGTCAACACACTGCATCCTCTGAGCTCTCTGGCAACCTTACTCACCGGCAGGAACACAACACTATGAGTAGGGTTTCGTGCTAATTGGCTGTGGTTTTCTGTAAGGTAGAGGTAGTTCCCCAGTCGGGCTCTGCTCTAGATTTGATAATTAAAGGCTATGCTATGAAGTTATAGCATTCATTATTAATGAAAAATAAGAGTCATACCTATTAGCCAGTTGTACTAGAAATGGCACGGCCAGAATGGTATGATTTTACCAGAGTAAGTATAGTAGGTACTAATTCGAAGGGTTTTGTTTTGTCGATTAATTACTACTAGGTAATACTTATAAATGAACATTCATTATACTTTTCCTCAAATGAGTTATGTTTACTTTTCCATAACTTATATTGCATAACATCGACCAAGTCCGTAATGTATGAGAATATCTATGCGTGATTTACTTACCGATGAAAAGAAATATCACCATCTTTGGCGCCTGTGTGGCTCCTGCACCAATTCACGGCACAAGCCGGCATTTTAATACCGATATATTATTATCGAAATTTCATGGACCGAAAAAACTAATATTTTGACGACATGAAAATTTCAAAATGTTTGACATGACATTAGGGCACCGCTGTCACAAGCTCCGCCCACTTTGGCACCAGGAAAGTGGAGCACATTTTGAGCGTTGATTACGCTTCCTTACTTATTATTCTTCCAAGACGGCACCCTAAAAACAAGCTGACACGTGTAGGTAGCGTAGGTGGGCTGGTAATAATGATCAACAATTTAAATATCAAGTTTCACATATGAGTTCCCTGTCTAAACTGCTTGGAAGTTTGTCTGTGACTGCCTTGTACAGTCGCCATCAAATATATCTGAGCGGCCAAGGTAGTCTAAAATATCTGAACATGCACTTTATCGCCTTGACAATAGAGGCGTTGTTCAGATATTTGTGATCACCTTGGCCGCTCCGATATATCTGATGGCGACTGTAGTAGTGCCATAGCCCACACTGTTAACTGTCCATTGGTGGACCTTATGTCTTTTGTAATAAGGTCCACCGATGTAAAGTTAAGAGTGTTGCTGTTTGTACGAAGGTTTTCAGTTTAGTTAGCCGCGGCTTAATTGTGTACTGTTTAGGGCGTCCGTTTCGTACGAGAGTCGTACGACTTTTCCGATAACTTCGGAAGCTGACACTTAGCCAAGATGACAAGTGTTTGTAGAAAACAAATCAAAACGCTAAGTCAATTAAATAGAGTCAGTGAGGAGTTCTGATTCTAACATTCATTCATTCAACCATCATTCATTCTACATTTGACGACAAAATTTACGTCACCAAGAACAAACGTAACGAACGAACGGACGATTGTCCCGGACCCGGATGTTTCCCACGGCTTTATTCTGGCCTTTGTTCGGAAAATAAAAACAACAAAATCACATAAGAAGTTGTCTTAATTCCTATTTAAGGTTTATTGTTTCGGTGTAAGTTAACTTCTCTTAAAATATTTGTACTTACCTACTTAATTTGGATATTTGTATATAGTTTCAGTATACATCGTAAATGACCATTCATCTTTTGTCTCTTTCTCTTGGAATCTGAATATACTAACGTACGTTACGTACGAAAACGCGTGGGCGCGGCCTTAAAAAAAAATACAACAAAGCGTGCGTGACGCGTATAATGTTATTATCATATTTTTACGAGTAAAACATTAATGGCCGCAAACTTGGCAGCTGCACTGTCCTATATGGACCTCGCATCGCAGCACTCACTGGATTTTCATTATCATCTGCTTTCCCATTACTACTACCCTAGGGAAGAAATACCTATCTATATCCAGTGACATGTAGCCATACGATAAATAAATAAAACATTAATATGCCTCCAGCTCAGTATAGAATTTGTTCGGAAAGATAAGTGTCGTAGTTTATATTGGAACTCATACATTTTCCGAACTTCTCTTTCCGAACAGACTCCAACAAATGTTCGTCTTTACAAAAAGCCTATTTTTGCAGAATGAATTTTCAAATATCTCCCGATCGATGGAATAGCGATTAAGGAAATACAAGGAACATCGGAGCAGCGCACAATAGAACATCTAAAGATCGAGGGTTTTGGAAATATCTTTCGCTTCATTTGTATTTAAGCTATTCTGCTATAAAAGCGTTTTTGCTAAAAAGACGCTCCATGATAATGAGATTAGATACCTACGTTATTAAATAGTTGAAATTCTACATGATGTTTATGAATTAACTTAACCTTTGGGTATTTTTTTTATTATTATGGCCTGTTTCACAATCTCCAGTTAAAGCATATCTATCAGATAAATGTTTGCTGTTCTTTTCTTTTATATGACTGGAGAAAAGGATAGGAATAATTTTAACTGGTAGATCAGTTTATCTGGAGATTGTGATACAAGCCCTTATTCTAATAAGTTACACACTACAGTATTAAAAACAAGGCACTGTGCACTACAAAAAATATACAGAAAAATACTGAAAACTAGTCGGATTTCGGCGACGTAAGCTGCGTGGCTCCGTTGCGTCGTCTGATAGTGCTTAAATAAGAAAAACTTTTATTATCTCCAATTCTGTGGTACAACTGTCTATCTTATTTGGTAAGCACACAATATTCAAGGATTAGGTTATAGATAAAACTCAAAATAAATAAATAGGCAGGTACTTATTTAACTAGGTAACCTAACTACCTATACCTACCTACTAGAGCAAGTGTCTCCAACCACCACTACGTTGTAGAGATCCACCTTCTTCAGCTGTCAAAACTATTCAATTTTTACACCAATTTAGGTGTCTGTGCCCCCTCATAAAATACCTTAACAAAACTTCTGATTAATTGTGTATCGATTTAAACTCACACGATTTTCACTCATTAATGGTCACACCAGCTGTTGTAAATGTTAGCTATAGCTAGTGTGGGACCACCATAAGTATTAGGATAAAAACGGGACTTAATCGCGTATACACTCTCGTGTGTGTGTGTGTGTGTGTGTTGTGTGTGTGTGTGTGTGTGTGTGTGTGTGTGTGTGTGTGTGTGTGTGTGTGTGTGTGTGTGTGTAGCGGCAAGAGTAAATAGGTATCTCATAGGTAAGCGTGCTCCACCGTAGACCGCATCATCATTTACCATCAGGTGAGATCGCGGTCAAACGATTGCCTATCCTCCATAAAAAAAACCTATTTTACGTCATGAATTCGAGCCGCAGGATGTAAAGATTCCTTGAAAGCCTTAGTTTCTGAAAATGGAATAATTGTCCGCACACGTATGCCGCGGGAGACAAGCTTCTGTATGCATTGTTTCGTTTGTGGTATGAAATGCGTTGGCAATCGAACGGGGGCAGTACTTTGTTCTAACATTCTGTCTAACTGTACTGATTTAAACTTACACGATTCTCACTCATTATTTTGACAAAATCGGGACTGCACACTTACTCTTATTATTTTCCTGACGTTTCGAGTGGGTCGTAATTCTCGTGGTCGCAGGTAGACTGGCGTCACTGGCGAGGAATTGTATCAGCATTTTCTAGCTGCGCGGGTTTTTCGAACTACCCGCAGTTGGTCTCGATCATGCACATTCACGCTAGCACACACACACACACACACATTCACTTTGCCTACACACAACACCCACGACATCTGATGGGTTGGAAATAAGGGTGGAAAAAAGTATTTTCACGCTTACTTTTGCTGATCACTGGATTCCACGAAGACAAGATCCCCTGTCCCTCGTTCTGGTTGAAATTCTTATGGTTCCTAATTTAAATAGCCTCTCGTAGTTTCCTGCTGTAACGAAGACGTTATGTGGAGAGGACTTTTGGATTATGGAGCTCAATCCACTGGTTTGGTCCAGATTCTAACAAATGTTCGGCTACACGCACGAAACGTCAGGAAAATAATAAAAGTAAGTGTACGCGATTAAGTCCCGTTTTTGTCAAAATAATTCTGTCTGTCTAATTTGATTCTTTTCGTCCTGTAATCTTATGTGTAATAAAAAAAATAACACACATAATGAGGCAAAGTTTGATTCTGTGCTTAGACGATCTCCAACAAAATTACCGTTGTCATAATCCTCTTTTCGCTGCTTATATCATTAATTATGAGCAAACTCGCTGAACATTAAAGAGACGAGATCTGCATGCTCCGCTGCAAGATTCTATTATAACGTACTTAAGTAATAAATAATGATTACGCTGCAACTACGAACATCCAAGAAGTGGAGCCCTATTACAAACGCTTCCTGGGCTCATGGACTATGAAAACCAGGGAATGTTGTGCATGTGATAAATGGGGGTGAAAATGTTTTTTATTTCGCTTCAACCTTATGGTGGTCGTTGCATAGATTTAACAAAGTAAGGGTCTTGGACAACTATTTTTTGATAAAGATAATAGTGTTGTGTTCCTGCTGGTAAGTAAGGTTGCTAAAGAGCTCAAAGAGGACCCAGTGTGTTGACGACGAGGGACCCTCTTGTTCCTTTAGCCGTCAACATAGTGAATCATCCTTTTTGTATAGGGTCGGCAACGCGCATGTGTCACCTTTGGAGTTGCAGGCGTCCATAGGCTACGGTAGCTGCCTACTATCAGGCGGGCCGTATGCTTGTTTGCCACCGTCGTGGTATAAAAAATAACTTTAACCTGGAAAATAATCCAAACTCAACGGAACTTTAATGGGTTGTTCGGGGGAATACTAGAAGACTCGTAAGTGTTCGACCTCGAGGATCCTGTGGAACTTGAAGGAGGGACAAAACCTCACTTTTTTAAAGGTTTTTCACTTTGTATGTATCTTCGTTAATATTTGGCCTGAAAATCTGGTATGACAGCTAACTATCAGGAAATTTATTGCTCTTTAACTTTGCCATACAAGGTGTACACAAAAAGTGCTAAGTTTAGGAGATATAAGCGAAAAACTGTCCTGTCCTGTACAAGGTTAATTTTGTACTAAGCAGAAACGTCTGTGTAGTGTATAGTTGTCTCGAGTACCTACATATGGCAGTAGGCACCCGACCGTGACAGAGGGCGGACGTGCGGTATGTATTGACGAGCCAACAGGAAAAGTCAAGGACATTACAGGTGGCGACGAGGATCAAAGTGAGTAGCACCAAAAGAAACGTGTATTCAAAAAAAAGAAATTATAAAATCGAATAATAACGGGCCATGATACACCGATAGTGTGTCAACAAGTTTTTCGTTACGCGCCATTCAAAGGTGAAATACATAAGTATTTGGAGGCTTGAAAATAATTATTGGAAGAGGTACGTCATTATAACTTTAACTTAACGTAGGCAAGTCATTAAGTACGACAAATGAGAATGATTACACAAATAAATCGGGTCCGGTCAAGACAATAAGCAAAGACGAGGGTATTTCCCTTATCCGTTCGAATGTAAGACCAAATCCGATGAGGTATTTGTAACTCCTACTTAAGTAATAATCTGCACCTATCTAGTATGCAAGTTTCTACATTAAATATTTTATACCTACCTACGTTATTGTTGCATAAAAGTCACAGTTAGGATTTTTTTACAATAAGTGTGACACAAAATCCGCGTTCCAGGGCAGACTAAAGGAAATAATATCTAATAGCAAGTAATTAAGTTTCTAGTTACCTTAGTACTGACGCCTGGTTCATATTGGTTATCCCGTAGCTATAGCTATGCATGTGAAAATATTTAATCGCATTAGACTCACGATTATTCAGACGAAACAGTCATTACCACAGTTTTGATAAGGATTATTCTACAAGACTATTCTACCTACCTACTTAAATGATAGGATGATTACAACTAAATACCCTATGGGGAGAGGGTGTTTTCTATCTTGCTCCAGGTTATACTGGTATCCATATTACTTACACATTAAGTACATACACCGACACACCTATAAGCATGAACTTGGTATTTTACCAATGTTCGAGCGCAGGGTGCTAAAGAAGTAAATAAATACCTACAACTACTTAGTGCTTATTTAAAGCAATTCCATCTGCATTAAACCACTTTTGTCGGTTAACTTGCCAATTTACTTGACACTTTTATGCATTTAACCCATTAAGTGCCTAGCGGGCGTTTTGCTCGTAGGTGCGTAGCCGATTACCTACATGCGTTTACACGTAGGTAGAAGAAACCTCTTATTATTGCGAAAATGGGTTGTAGGTAAAGATGGCAGGAAGCGTCGGTGCACTCGGTACACAAAATTGTATTGTTAAGTACATACAGTACCTATTGACCATGTAAATGGCACCTACTAAGGAACTTTACTCCATTTATGGTTGGAAAGGAAATGCATTAAATTGCAAATATTTAATAGTAGATAATGCATACACATTAAATTGTAGAGGTAAGTATTATTTAGCATGACCATTTAATTGGCATCTACTAAGGAACTTTACTCCGTTTATGGTTGGAAATGCATTAAATTGCAAATAATAGTAGATAATACATACACATTAAATTGTAGAGGTATTATTTAGCATGACCATTTAATTGGCATCTACTAAGGAACTTTATCCATTTATGGTTGGAAATGCATTAAATTGCAAATAATAGTAGATAATACATACACATTAAATTGTAGAGGTATTATTTAGCATGACCATTTAATTGGCATCTGCTAAGGAACTTTATCCATTTATGGTTGGAGATGCATTAAATTGCAAATAATAGTAGATAATACATACACATTAAATTGTAGAGGTATTATTTAGCATGACCATTTAATTGGCATCTACTAAGGAACTTTATCCATTTATGGTTGGAAATGCATTAAATTGCAAATAATAGTAGATAATACATACACATTAAATTTTAGAGGTATTATTTAGCATGACCATTTAATTGGCATCTACTAAGGAACTTTATCCATTTATGGTTGGAAATGCATTAAATTGCAAATAATAGTAGATAATACATGCACATTAAATTTTAGAGGTATTATTTAGCATGACCATTTAATTGGCATCTACTAAGGAACTTTATCAATTTATGGTTGGAAATGCATTAAATTGCAAATAATAGTAGATAATACATACACATTAAATTGTAGAGGTATTATTTAGCATGACCATTTAATTGGCATCTGCTAAGGAACTTTATCCATTTATGGTTGGAAATGCATTAAATTGCAAATAATAGTAGATAATACATACACATTAAATTGTAGAGGTATTATTTAGCATGACCATTTAATTGGCATCTACTAAGGAACTTTATCCATTTATGGTTGGAAATGCATTAAATTGCAAATAATAGTAGATAATACATACACATTAAATTTTAGAGGTATTATTTAGCATGACCATTTAATTGGCATCTACTAAGGAACTTTATCCATTTATGGTTGGAAATGCATTAAATTGCAAATAATAATAGATAATACATACACATTAAATTTTAGAGGTATTATTTAGCATGACCATTTAATTGGCATCTATTAAGGAACTTTATCCATTTATGGTTGGAAATGCATTAAATTGCAAATAATAGTAGATAATACATACACATTAAATTGTAAAACCATTTGGTATTGACCATTTAATTGGCATCTACTACTGAGGCATTAAATTGCGAATTTGAAAAGCAGTCGATAATACTGAACATTTAGACATTAAATTGTATTGTTTAGTATCAATAAAAAAAAAACTTGAACGTGCGCGATTTAATCATATGATATGATCTGGGCATTAAAAAGTGATAGATGTAATGAACGAGCGAGATGGGAGATAACTGCCCACATGGTTGCTTGAGCTGCTGATGAATAAGTTATTGCTATGCAGTTGGGGTTTCGTACTGTCTTATAATAACCTACATGTGAATGAATTTTATGATCCGGAAACTATAAAGCAAATACTTGTAGTTGCAAAGACAAAGACCATATTTACTTAAATGTCTGTATAATAATTCACACTTTTAAAAACAATGGTTAAATGTGTCTGTTATTATCATTAAACTCCTATTGAAAGAAAAATATAAGTTCATACGTAGCATATTGAATAGACTTGCAAAATAGGCACATGGTCCAAATAGGTATGAAATATAAAAGTGAAATAAATGAAGAATTTGGTACTAGTGAAATTAACAAAAAATTTAAAAAGTTGGCTACCGTAAAAGAGGGTGGTTTAAATATAGGTGGAGACGTTTTTTACACCAATTTGTCAATACTTTTTCTCGCCGCACTTTACGTAACACACAAGAATGAAAGAAATATAATTGTTTAACTAAACAGATGAAGAAAGTTCAAAAAGATGCAGCTTATGTGTGTTGCATTGATTTATTATGTATTCTACTAGATGTGACATCTAGAACAAATTTTGTGCGCCATGTTTGGCGGTTGACAGCTGTGCCTGAATCAAAGAGTAGTATAGACTTGTAGTGGCTATACGTCTGTTTTCGGTACGAAGTGCCACAGCACCATCTGTCGAGACGGAGTCGAGTTATTCTGTCAGCGTTAAGCGACGAACAAAGTATTAGAAACTAGGATTTAGTGTCTGGTGTAACCGATAGATGACGCTAGTGCTTTAACCTGAAATAAAAGGAACGTGATTTTGTATGGATATTATCCATCCATGTCTATATCATCCTTGGCAAATAGGAACCGATCCAAAATAGTGAAGTGATAATAAAATCAAGTAAATTAAAAGGATGCGCCTCACCGCGGCTACCCTATTCAATATATTATTAAAAATACAAATTTTAATATTTGATATATTTTCCGATTTTACAAGTAGAATTGCGTATATACTCTCAAGACGTGTTAACCTTAAATTCCGAAAATTTATTAATTGAATTATGACATGACTTTCATTGGTGTAATAATACATACATAGATCGCGTTATTTACCCATACTTGTTTAAATATGGCAGGAAATTATATTATGTGCGAGGAACATACCCTCAATTTTGTACTTGAAAAATACTTGAACTTGAGGATCGGGATATCAATACGCACATTACCGTTGAGGTTGCAATTGTTACGAATATGTGGCCAAAAAAAAATATATATTCACTTTTGTTGAAAAGTGTGGATACGCTAGAGAGTTGATAAAGCTCCCTTTAAAGGTCTTGTATTTCTACTCTCAGAGACACAAGCTAAGTAACAAATCTATAACGGTAAATTGTTGTCATTATATTGTGTTGAGAAAATAAATAAATAAATATTATGGGACAATCTTACACAAATCAACCTAGTCCCACGGTAAGCTCAATAAGGCTTGTGTTGTGGGTACTAGGCGATGATAGCCTAGTATGCTGAAATGGTTAAGAAAAGTATACTCTTGTATGCAGTTGTAAATGTTATAATTACTATAACGTAAGTATTGATTTACAAGTAACCGTACTGTACGGTTTAATCCTTTAACATTTGATACGAGTTACTTACTTTCTTATTAACTTGATACATGCTTGATACGCAACTGTATACAAGAGCACAGTTCTTAAGTTTCGTTTAAAACGAGTATTTCTTATAAGTGCTATTGAAGTACAATATTTCCCTTTAGACAGTATTCTAGTAAAATTTTAATGATAAGATAGGCATGACGCCTTCGCAAGGATGACATGCTCATTTGGGAAAGCGTTCCACATTTTGACTGGCACATAAGACTTCTCAAACACTGCCTGCGCAAGGCTGACTATCCTTTTGAGCAAGGAGCCCACAATCGCGGCAACATTATTTATTAACTGCCTTCTGGGCATTAATTTTGATTTATAATAAAATTGACTGTGGCCACATGCGCAAAGGTGTATAAAAATATGATAGTCATATCATTATTATTTGGAAACTGCTTTCTAGTTATTGCGACAAACTGGTATAATATTCAGCCTTCGCAAGGCACATTATTAAATTTATAATTTGGTTGGGCAATGAGGATAAACGCGCACATTGGTTATGGTTTGGAAATTTCTAATCCATTCAGTCTATGTTACTGTTACCGAGTCTCTAGAGACTAGACCTCAGAAAAGCATCAGAAATGGTTCCAATATAACAGTTAATATGGACCATTTATAATCTAAGGGTTTTTATCCTCATTAGCCTATTGCTAGAGAAATACTATTCACAAATTACTTTCGGGGTAATTGGACCTCATCAACACTGAGAAGTATGTAAAAGGCAAAAGACCCTAACCTGCGTAAGGTGTATTGTTCAATCATTATTAATCTGCAGATAAACAGTCTAAAGTGGACAAATTCATTATACGTCACAGTCGGAACTAACCGACGACCATATTTACAGCTTCAGATGAACGTTCATGCGTCCTAGTAACATTTTCTTTTTCTTATCATATAATGTGGCCTCCCGAAAATAACTGATTAAATTAAAGCATATAATGAATTGATATTTCAACCTGTCCTCGATGCAGGGAAACTATCATGCTGCTGCGTAGGCAAGCATGTTGAAAACCGAAATGTTCAAAAATGCCCCTACAAGGGTTTGGCAACTTACTTGTGAATATTTTGAGACTCTACTTATAATATTTTGGTATTGTAAAAAAAAAATTGCAAGTAGTTAACAGGTTTCTGTGATCTGTCCATGTACAAGTGTTGCCATTGCCATGAGCACACACAGACTTTATTTAATCTGTTATTACTAAAAAAGACATATAATACCTCGTTTGAATGGTTAAGACATCATGAGTACACATACTATGTAATGCTCTTAAAACTAACTTCTAATGGTTTGGGACGGGAGTTTCAGATCCTACAGGCAAACTCCCTCAAAAATCTGAAAACTAAACGGTCTTGCTCAGAACTGGAGCCTTCTTTGCTACAGCAAAGAGTGCCAACAAAGCAGTCTCTGGTTAACAAACACCTCATTCATCGAAGTTTTTAGTGCTTTTGAATCTAAGGTTTGCATAAAACCAGTATTCAAATACAAATACAAATAATTTATTGTACGAAAGTGAGTATTGATAATGATATTATTTTACATGTAGTGCGTCACTATCAGCCAGTGTTTGGCGTACAATTTGTTGTTTCTATTGCATGTTATTGAATATCTAGTATGTCAACACTGAGTGTAATATAGGCGGATGTCAAAATAATAATAATAATATAATTCTTAAATTAATATAAGTCATAATAATAATATGTCAATGTCATGCTATAGAAATAATTTAAAACTACAAATAAATAAAATTAAATATTACACATGCAGAAAAAAAAAATCGAGAAATGTCAATTGTGGAATAAGTATACATTAATAAAGAGTACTAGGTACATTTTCAAAGTGTTCACATGTTGTATTGGGTTGTTTCTAATTAAATATAGTGATCAATTGGAAACATGAGTTGCAATAAATTAAGTACTTGAGACTCTTGGTCTTTCTTAACCATTTTTTAATAGTAACAACAACCTGGGCAATTGTGAATAAACAAAATTAGAAGCAGTCAAGCTACCGAAATCCAGTGTTAATCTTAGCTGAAGGATAGTTTAACTTGTTGATATAAATACAAGTATCCTATATCACTGCTTAGCTTAATGCTATATGTTTCCATTACCATTGCCAATATTGGTTGAAAATAACTATAGTAAAAATCGCAAGTGATTTCAAAGCAGTTTGTAAGGACGTAGTCCACTTAAAAAAAAAAAAAAAAAATTACACGGCGACGGAGTGTCGTAAGCGGAGACGACGGTGATAAAAATTATTAAATGACAAGTGACATCGATATGGAGAAGAATTAGAGAAATGGAGTATTTACACTCTGATAATTGTTGTTAAGGAAAAGTAATCTGGATAATCCACAAATTATCGGAATTGTATTTACGTTAATACTCGTACATGTATCCAAATCAAAACAATGTTAATCTATTATTTAAATCTACAAATAAAAAAATAAAATAAAACAAGAAAGGGATGTAGTGTATAGTTGTCTCGAGTACATATGGCAGTAGGCACCCGACCGTGACAGAGGGCGGACGTGCGGTATGTATTGACGAGCCAACAGGAAAAGTCAAGGACATTACAGTCTGCATGCGAAATTTCAATTTTACCCTCCTTTCCTTCCTCTCTTCTTTCTTTCCTTTTTTTACGTCTCCCTCGGACGTAAGCAATGAAGGAACTGATGGAAAGATTCACCGCGGTTGAGTAGGCGTCGATGGTTGGTCAGAGCGGTCGGACCGGTGTTCCGAAAGGTCGCAAGTTCGAATCTTGCTCGACGCGGTGAATTTTTCCATTTTTATTTCAATTATAAACTTACTACAAGGTGTTTTTTATGTACCTAGAATCAGAAGATGGACCGGAACGATTGCTGCGCAATGTAACCTATCTCCTCCTCACTTTTGGCCATAGCTCTACTTATACTTGTTTCTAATTGAACTCGCTCGGTGACGATTGAGAACACCAGGCCGGCGGACGCGAACATCCTGCTAGTGCATGTGAAGAGCTTCTTCGTTGTACTTAGGTACTAGATCTAGAACAAGATCAGGCGAATCATCATCCACCTAGCGTTTGTCCCGGCATTTTACCACGGCTCAATTTTGAGCCTGTAGTGTATTGAAGTTGGATCGTGTATAAACCTGTTTTTTCTACTCCTGTACTTTTATCTGTCATTTATACATTCGTCAACAACTTTATAAGAACATAGATAATACACTCGATGAAAAGTCTATCTAGTCTATTCCCCAAAGTAACACTTGTTCTATAAAAGCGCCAAAATAGTATCGCGTAATCGCGTGCAAACACGACTATTAATATAAAATAAATTACTGCCAACCTAAGAAACCCAAATAAACGCAGCGTTTTTAGAAAAAAAAAACTTTAAAAAAGAAAAAATTAAAAGAACCACAGACCTACTTCGTAATTTTTTACGTTTCCCGTTCGTTTTTTGGGGCAAATTGCAAACTTTGAAAGTAATTTAGGTATTTTTACTAATCTCTGTAGCTCTTTAATAATTGATCAAATAACGACGGTGTGTATTTGTGTTAGTAATGTTAGTATTATTAAAAATAGTGTTTTAAAAGGTAAAACTTAAATGATTGTTGATTATGTTGACAAAATAACTGCGATATCCATGAAGTTTTCAATTTCGCATTTTATGTAAAAGTAAGTGTATTCGTAGAAAAAGTATTGTATGCAACGTCGTATAAGTAGATAAAAAAAGGTTCGTGGCATTTTTCTTAACAATTTTCGCCTACGGCTCAAATTGTTACCCACGCCACTCACCTTTTTTGACCCCTCTTATACATACAACTGTTGCATAAACTGCTATTAAAGTTAGAATACGATCCCTGGTGCCATTTCTAATTTTACAATACATAAACAATAAATAAAGTAAAAACCCAATCTATCTTAAATATATCACCAACACACAAACAATCAACCAATATTGAACTTGTATAGGAGTTGCATCGGAATAATTTTCATGCAAATTGTGATATTTCTGATTTAGCCATTTAAGCGTTTTTCTGGGATTCTACATGGCATAACTGACAGTCGCTTGCGAGACAACCATGATATCACACTTTTGTGACAGTTGAAATTTGGGGTGGAATCACTCAAGAGTGATATCTAAAATAGTGGCCATAGCCATAGACAAAACGCTCTAGCGAGACGTACTGACAGATTGACAGTTAGGAGTGGACACGTGTGGACAGATTGATATCACTCTATCCACTAGCGATACAAGTGTGACATCCACGTCTCACAGTTTGGCATGTCGAATCGCGACCCTGTATTGCGTAGTTAATGCATTGGAGTTGTATTGTGTCTGAAACGTGTTTTAAATTTAGAATACGGCCACGTACAAAAACAAAGCAAATACATAATTAACTACACTAGATATATAGAATAAAGTCAGCTATATATTCGGAGTGATAACCGCCTACGTAAACCACAACACGGCGTGTCACGTCACGACACGTAAGTCTCTGTGTTTTTATAACGTAAATTTTAGATGTGTTTACGTTTACGCCAAAGTTTACCTGTGTTTTGTTATGCCGCTTTCTGGGTTTTATTGTCATCGGTTGAGCGAGTGTAGGCGAATCTAATTCTTAGAAAAACGTGTAGGTACTCTTATATTTAGGCAACTTTTTTTGATGTGTACCTAGATATATTTTTTCTTCCACGGATAAGAATGTATTGAGCTGGAGAACAATTCAAATTAAAGCCTGACCAGAAATATATGATTATTGTCAAGAGGGCGCTATTACTCTCATTTATATGGCAACAGTTCAGTATAGTCATAGAGCTTTATGATATGGTGACATCTTGATTTGTGTACCTGTCAGCTCTGATGTCAATTTGAAAATGTTTCACAGCTAAATAGTTTCATTTCCCGAGCGTATTATTTACAGCAGTTTATTATATACACTATTTACAATGTTTCGCTCTTGACTATGGACAATTTTGGGATTTTTTGTCATTTATTATTTTATTTTCAACACTTTATTACTATTCAAGTAAACTGCCACAATAACAATGACAGCATGTCATGCACTCACACATGCATAATCATTCTGTCATTAAAATTATTGCTAGTGTAAGAAATTAGTTCCAATGAAATTCCGCAACTTGGTGCGTGATCATATATTTCTGTTCAGGCTTTATATTCCTTTGTATATGACATCTAGAGCCTTTTAACGTGTCCACTAACGCCACTCGTGAATAACTGTGGTACTTAGTTTAAATTTAACGATAGGTATTTAAATAATTTTAGAAGAAAAAAGTTTTTTTTTTATGCACGTTCACCGATTATTCGAAGACGGCTGGAACGATTTGGAAAATTCCTATTTTCCGTGAAAGAGCTACTTCACAGTTGGTCCCATTGTCATCAGGTCAGGATCTGATGATGGGATCCTGGAGACTCTTCAACTATTATAGGCACACCTATAGTGATTTGAGTATTTTTTACAGTACCTCGGGATTTTTTACAGTAGCTAGGAGGCTAAGTGAAGTCGGTTCTTTTTTGTTTAATTTTTTTTTTGTTAAAAAATCTTTAAGTTTTTGATTCGTCAATCTAGCCGTCCAAAGTTAAAACAGCCGTTTTACCTTTGAGCTAAAAGATTGCCGAATCTACCAATGTTAAAACTATGTTGATGTATTCAAAGGGTACTTAAATACAAAATACAGTAGATAGTGGCCCCCATTTTAAATCTCTTTTCCAAATTACGAGTGTGGACATGTTAAAGTGCTCTTCAAGTTTTTATTGATATACACAATTAAAAGTTCATACAAGCGAAGCCAATACCTACGCTCACACACCCTACTATAATAGCAGTATCTGGTTCAGTTGCAAAATAAGTGTACATTCCATATAAATAAAATGTCTTCAATGTTCAAAAATTAATAAAAAAATTATAAAAACGAACACGGGGTCGCGGGCCGCGGCAAACCTCGATGGCGATGGCGAGACGACCTTGACGCCTTCGATAGAAACACGTGGAAGGGAGGGAGGGAGGCCTTTGCCCAGCAGTGGGGTGTCCCACTGTCTTGGCTCCTATAAATAATTAATATATTGCAGAATTATTGCGGGTGAGACTGGAACTTACCCAACATACCTGCTGGCTGATGACGAGACGAGACGAGGACATATAATTTTGCTCAATAAAAAAAATATTTGTTAGTTTTAGTCTGGGGTAGCGCAAGTTATCGACAATTGCCAGTTAAGAAGTGAAATACTCTTACTGCAGATGTCCCTATGCGTCACCCTAACATGCATATGAGTGAAGCTAATGGAGGAAAAAATCGCATAAAAAGAACTAGTAACGCGGTAGCTCAGTAGTGGAGTATTTCCAAACATTGAAATGTCACGAATTTGCAATGCGTCATGCTGAATGCTTAAGTAGATATATAATTCAATATTTTTTACAACATTCTTATAATGACCCTAAGCACAAATAAAGCATAATGGTTGAAAAATTCACTGCAAACGGGTAAGTCTCGATAGCTACATTGGTAGAACAGTGCACAGGTACCTTGGAGTCGTGAGTTCAAGTCAAGTCCTTTTTTTTCCAAACATTGAAATATTTCCAAACGTTTTTTTTCCAAACATTGAAATATTTCCAAACGTTTCCAATCTTTTTTTTCCAAACGTTTGCGTCATGAAATGAATGTTCTGAATGCTTATATAATTAAATTCTTCTTAGAGAATTCTTATAAAATAGAGCACAAAACGTCATGTTATCAGTTACAAGTCACATTAATCGCGCGGCTGGTTCAGAAAGAAATCCCAAGAATACGGAGAGTGCTCTGATTTGCATGAGACTTGCCTTTTCAGACTTGCTAAAGTGAAACCGTGACGTGATCTGCATGCGTTTGATTTTTGATATGTGTTCTTTACTTCGATATCTTAACCCTTTATACACGCAAGGTCGGGCCACGGTCTCAAAGAAGACCACCTGTAACTTCATCTTTTGTATTTTTTTCTTGTAGAGAATTTTCAGGACTATATGGAATTGAGGATTTTTTTCAGTCTTGCCCATTAAAGGGTTAGGTTGTTCGAAGTGATGACTTTAAACCGAAGCCTTGAAGCCTATAGGCCCATTTACACATTGATTAGTGTTAAGTGCGAGTCCATGCATTTTCTACTTGTGTTTATTAACAAATGTATGAACTCGCACTTAACACTAATCAATGTGTAAATGGGGCTTAAGGGTAGGTACTTATTTTATTTTCCTCTTACAAAGCTCGGGGTTAATAAAACACCCTGATTTGATTTTCACGCATATTTCCAGGTTATGGTTTAACTTAACACGCGTTTTCAAGCATGTCAAAGCAATAATACCTCAACATCAATTAAACAGCTCATCCAACTGCGCCGGGAACAATTTAACCCCTACACGCCGATAATAGCATAATCCGATTAGTGAAATTAGTTTCAAGTTTGCCGGCCTGGGCCTGCATTCATATCACTTACCCGGATTTAGCTTGAAATACGAGGGTTGCTACTTATATATCCGGAAACAAAAAAACTACACGCCGATAATAGCATAATCCGATTAGTGAAATTAGTTTCAAGTTTGCCGGCCTGGGCCTGCATTCATATCACTTACCCGGATTTAGCTTGAAATACGAGGGTTGCTACTTATATATCCGGAAACAAAAAAACAAACAAACGTACACGGCTGAAAATGGTTTTATTGTTTTTCAAAGTATTCCCCTTGATGATCTATGCACTTTTGCATTCGCGTGAACCAATTTTTAAAGCACTTCTGCCACTCCGCCTGAGGTACAGTCGACGTCAAAGATATATTTACAATTGAAAGTTACAAAAAAATCTTTACATTAAAATAAGTTGCCATGTAATGTGACAAGTACTTGTTTACGTGATATATTACAGTTTTATATTTTCACTGAATGTGCCCAAAATATGTTTACACTATTTAATCCATGTAGTTTGCCACTTTTTCTGACTTATGTTCGTTTACATGACAAGTTACAGAATAATATTTACACCCAATGTGTCAAACGTGATACACGTCAAGAGCAACAGTTCTGTTTTTACGTTTCATGATGCATAAAAACTTTTACGCATTCTGCTACAAAAACATATTTACATACTTCACCTTTTTATTTACTAATTTCTTTATAATTCATCTATTTCATTCTGGCCTACTTTTTATTTAGGAAGGTAAAGAAAATTATAGCAAGGAGTTGCTATAATTTTCTTTACCTTCCTACTTATTTTTATTAATTCATATTAAGAATATTCCATTCTATATATGATATTTCTAGAAGTGTTTTATCTTTTCGAGTGTCATTGATGAATTGCGAGTGGCATTATAAAGATAAATTTCATAAACAATATTAAATAAAATGTTTCGCATAGACGACCATACAAAGCACAAAATAATTACCATGCGTGAATATGGAGCTACGGTTACGGATATATCGGAAGAACTGGGCATTTCGGTAAGTAAACATTTAAATGACGGTAGGAAATATGGCCTTACGTCATAACATATTAAATTTTATGAGAAATATTAAATAGCGAATCTCATCACTCTCATATTGTTTCAGCGACCAACAGTGTATCTGTGGATCAACAGATGGGGCACAGTGAACAGTGAAATGTCACTCATCTAAGGGCCGAAATAAAAAAACCTCGGAAGACACTGATAGGGCTTTAATAGAAAGTGTGATGGTCCAGCGATTTGTAAGCGTACCTACATATGCACAACAATTAAATGTTAGTGCTAATACGATCAGAAGACGATTAAAGAGTGCAGGACTTCGTCGTAGAATCCCTGCACGGAAACCGCAATTAACTGACCGGCACAAAAATTTACGGTTGAATTTTGCCAATAACTTTCGACACTTCGACTTTGAAGACGCGGTTTTTGTCGACGAAAAGGTCTTCACAACACGCCAAGATGGACGCGTTTCCCTATATCGCGTGGAAAACACGCGTTACGACGAACATAATGTCTTGGCTGATAGAAGAAGTGGGCGTTTATCAATTGGTTTTTGGGGGTGGATTTCGAGTTCGGGTCCAGGTGAACTTGTGGAAATCACAACACGAATGAATGCCAACAACTACATAGAAATCCTCAGGGATGTCTTACTACCAACACTTAAAGCTTCATTTGGTGATAAAAAAATATATTTGATACAGGACAACTCATCGGTCCATAATTCCCGTATAGTTCAAGCACGGATCAATGAACAAGATAGCATAGAACTGATGAAGTTGCCACCAAAATCCCCGGACATGAATGTCATTGAAAACATGTGGGGTCTTATGGTCCAAAACTGGGACTCTTTGAAGGTAAAGACCAAACAAAATTTAAGGGAACATGTACACGAGCTGTGGGAGTACTATCGCGGTATTGACTACTGTGTAAATTTAGTTCGTTCTATGGGCCAACGCTTACAAGACGTACAGGATACTTTTGGCGGCTACACACAATTTTAAAATGTTTAAACCTTAAGATATTCACACGTTGTATGGTTATTAATATAAGAAGTAATCTTTTTTTTAATAGAAGTAGTATAACATTTTTTTGAAATTAAATCATTTAACTTTACTGTCATAAGTCTTTTAATCAAAAGGTATAGTAGAAACGAAAGTAGGTATGTAAGTTTTTGATCAACATAAGCAATAAAGCCACGTTCCTACATACTTGTGATAAAAACGTTAAGTCGGTTTCTTTTAAAAATAAAAGCCCCCTAAAGCTAAAAAGCACTGAACTTAAGGGCCGATTTTGATTCCTCAGGTAGACATTTATCCTACAGATACCCATGACAATCCATACAGTTATTCATCGAATCTTATCTTATCTTACGTAAGGAACTTCGGCCCTAAATTCACTTTTATTTAACCTTTTCAACGCCAAAGACGTATATATTGGCACCGCAGGTTCAACGCCAAAACGTATATATATATATATATATATATGTATATGTATCTATATACAGGGTGACCAATCCAAATGGGTCAGTAGGGAGAAGTCTGAAATTATGAGAGATAGCGACATCTGTTCTTAGGAACCATGGCTTCGATTTTAGATTTAATCATAACGGCCTCCTAGCCAAGTCGGTAGTGACACTACCTACGAAGCAGGAGGTCCCGGGTTCGAATCCTGGTCAGGACATTTGTTTGTGTGTTTATCACAGATATTTGTTCCTCAGTTATGGATGTTTCTATGTATTTAAGTATTTATTCATATTTATCTATTATATATATCGTCGTCTAGTACCCATAACACAAGCCTTATTGAGCCATTTGCCTGGGTCCATTTTTGTAAGATTGTCCTATAATATTTATTTATTTATTTTATATAATGGCATTCAAACTTTATATTATACGAGTATATGTCCTCGACCACAGAGCAAATTAGACCTACGTGCACACGTATAAAGTTCAACTTTGAAATTTCGATGACGTGGCGTATGAGCGTTAGCTTTTGCGTTTGACATGGCGCCGAAAAGGTTAAACTTATAATTCTTCAGTATCTATGCATTTACAAAATAACCGGCGAAGGGCGAGTCGGATTCGTCCATTAAGGGTTCCGTACAATTGGCAAAAAATCACGTTTGTTGTATGGGAGCTCCACTTAAATATATATTTTATTCTGTTTTATTCTGATTTTAGTATTTGTTATTAAACTTAACGGCACAGAAATACATCGTCTGAAAGTTTTATCTATTTGTGAGATAGATACAGTCTGGTGACAGACAGACAGATGAACGGACAGTAGAGGTTTAGTAATTGGGTCGGTTTTAACCTTTGGGTACGAAACCCTGAAAATCAAAAATACTGAAAATGGTTTAAATGTAAACATCGGAATTACATACTCGACATAGCATTGACGTCATCTAAACGAACGAGACAAACAGACCATTTGACAGTATGGTACTCTTTTCGACGATTGTCATTATTTGAAATTAGAGTGCAGCTTTCAATTGTTTGTAAAGATATTTATTTAGCAGGAGGTATAAAACTGTTTATGTATGGTTGATTGTAAATATTACATTAGATCTTTACATGCAATTTAATTTGGTACATTAAGAGTAAATATTATTCTGTAACTTGTCATGTAAACGAACATAAGTCAGAAAAAGTGGCAAACTACATGGATTAAATAGTGTAAACATATTTTGGGCACATTGAGTGAAAATATAAAACTGTAATATATCACGTAAACAAGTACTTGTCACATTACATGGCAACTTATTTTAATGTAAAGATTTTTTTGTAACTTTCAATTGTAAATATATCTTTGACGTCGACTGTACCTCCATAACGTGTTGTTTGAATGCGTCGACAGCATCTTCAGCGGTCGAAAATCGTTGACCGCGTAATTTATTCTTTATATTTGGAAATAGATAAAAATCGTTGGGTGCCAAGTCAGGGCTGTACGGCGGATGACCCGTTAATTCCACATTTTGACCCTCCAAAAATAGAGTTGTTTCGCGTGACGTATGACAGCTGGCATTGTCATGATGAAGAATGATTCTTCGTCGCTGGTTAGTTTTACGAATTTGTTCAAATACTTCCGGTAAGCAAATGGTCGTGTACCACTCTGAATTAACCGTTCTACGGTTTTCTAGTGGCACTGTAGCTACATGGCCATTAATACCGAAGAAGCAGGCCACCATTTGTTTCAATGTACTTTTTGCACGAGTAACTTTCGTAAGGGTCGGCTCATTTTGAAACAGCCATACCGTTGATTGTTGCTTCGTTTCGGGATCGTATGCATAGATCCAGGATTCGTCACCTGTATAGATGTTATAAACGGCTTTTGAGTCACCACGGTTATATTTTTTTAACATTTTATTGCACCATTCGACGCGAGCATCTTTTTGCTCTTTTGTTAAGTTGTGGGGTATCCAACGCGAACAATTTTTTTTTACAGCCAAATAATTATGTAATATGCTATTAATGCTGGTCATAGAAATACCCAGAGTCGCCTCTATCTTGCGGTACGTAACATGTCGGTCGTCCATTATAAGTTTTCGCACAGCCTCGATATTTTGTTGTACAACGACCGATTTCGGGCGACCTGTCTTAACTTCGTCCGTAAGCATACTACGTCCACGATTGAACTCACTAAACCAGTGATACACAGTAGTTTTAGATGGGGCTTCATCACCAAAAGTTGAAGTTAGTTGATCTATGCACTGTTGTTGCGTTAAACCACGCCGAAAATCATAATAAATCATAGCACGAATATTTTCACGAGTGAGTTCCATTCTTGCTGCGAGATGACATTTAAAACCCGTCAAAAACAAAACACGAGCGTTAATAAGAAAGAAAAAATATACCGGCCAGTACTTAAAAAAGTTCAAATTTTACCATGGAGGTCAAATATGCTATTTAAGAAGATTGTAATCCCGGTTTCCGGATATATAAATAGCAGCCCTTGTATACGATTTATGATAGTCGCATTGTATGTTGTATAAGTATCAAAATTGTAACGGCTCCCTATGCTCCACACATTAATATGATCCTTGAACATAATAGCGCAAGACATGTAAAAAAACTTAAGGCGTGGGCTGTATTCTTACTTTAAAACATATTATTACACGATCCAACTTCAATACAACTCCAATGCATAAACTACGCAATACAGCTAGCGCCTAGCTAAACCTCTGAATCAGAAATGTCAGAATTTGCTTGAAAATTATTCCGATTCAACTCTAATACAACTTCAATATTGTTTGTTGAAGTTGTGTTTGAAATAGATTGTGTTTTTAATGTATTTTACGTCACACGGCCATAATGTGAGTTTTGCCGCACTCTACGCGTACGGTAAAACTCGCATTATGGCCAGGTGGATATGTAAAATTGTGTACTCACCACGGGCAGTAAAAAAGAAAGCCCTCTATCGCATATTTACAACCCTCGCCTGTGGCTCGGGTCACAAATACCTGCGATTTCGGGCATTCTTTCTTTTACAGTCCTTGGTAAGTAATGTACTATTAAAGTACGAATACGGCAAAGTGTTCAAAATTACTATTTTTGGACGTTATGTAGTACCTACTATTAGTTATACTGTGGTTATGTACGTACTTGTTTAGTGACCTAACCTAAGTGTACTTAAATATTATGCAGCCGCGATGAGAATGGGATTAGACTTGACAGATTTGCTATACACTTACGTCAAAATTAATATGGATTGACAGCTATCTCAATCCCATTCTAATCGCGGTTTAGTAATACCTGTACCTACCTTTTGATCCTGGGTACAAAAATGTAATTAAAAAGCTTTCATTGCTGGCTTTGATTTTAATTTGATATTGAACACAAATTCTATTGCACTCTGCCTCCCAAAATGAAAACTCGTGATTTTTACATAAAACACTGGACTAAGAGCTGGTTACGTCCAGGCGCGGATACAGGGGGGGGAGGAATTGCCCCCCCCCCCCTGTATCCGCCCCTCCCACTGACAAACAAGTTTCGTATGCTACGGGGGCCATAGGTAGTACGGACCGTAAGATTTTTTGACGGATGTTTTGTGAAGGAATTTGCCCCCCCCCCCTGAATGAAATCCTGGATCCGCGCCTGGCTACGTCAGATATGATATGACACAATAATGAGAGAAACTAAACCCGTCTGATTAGATTGCTAGATCCGGGCATATTTTAATCGGTGGAGGTCAGAGTGACTAGACTAGCAAAATTTTTGAATTGGAAAATAGTAATACCAAAATAGGAAAAAACTGCCCAAATTGTCTCAGTTATAAAGGACAGGCAGCATTTTTAGGGTTCCGTACCTCAAAAAGGAAAAAACGTAACTCTTATAGGATCACTCGCTGGTCTGTCCGTCCCTCTGTCACAGCCAATTTACTCCGAAACTACTGGACCGATTGAGTTGAAATTTGGTACACATATGTAAGATTCACAGAGTGGTTTCGTGGCCATCCCCGCGCCGCGCGGGGACACCAACGTCATCGCTCTGGCGCAGAACTACCGACCGTCGCCGCCGCCAGCGCTCCGGCACAACGCAAGTAATGCACCCGCAATTCCAAAACTCGATGCGCGACCGCGCAGTTTAGTCATATGTCAACAAAACATTCGCTCATTGGAAAATAAAACCCATCGACTGGAAGTACTGTTGCGAAATGAATTACAATGTGATGTGCTTGCGATTACAGAGCATTGGTTATGTGACGATAAACTAAAATGTGTTTGTATAGAGGATTTCAAATTAATTTCAAGTTTCTGCCGATCAAAATACGAACATGGAGGCTCTTGTCTATATATACGTAGTAGCATACGGGCGGTTGAAAATTTAAATATTACTGCATTGTCGGAAGAACGGTATTGTGAAATATTCGCAGTCGATCTCTTAGACTTTAACGTTACCGTCGTTTGTATTTACAGGTCTAATTGTAAAATAAGTAGTCGTGAATTTCTCTGGTACCTAGAACGCCTGCTCGATGAAATAAGTAGCGTCGACCGAGACTGTATAATACTAGGTGATACGAATATAGATGATTCGGAATGCAACATAAGACTAGAATTAAAATATTTGTATGACCTTCTTGCGACCCATGATTATAAAAATTTAGTGAATTTTCCAACAAGGATCACGGCCACTACGTCAACGAACCTCGACCATGCCTATTGGAACGGGGACCGCTCGGCGCTGAGCGCCGCGCCCGTCAACACGCACCTCGGCGACCACCTCGCCGTGCGCGCCGAGCTGCTGCGCCCGCGCCCCCCGCCCGCGCCCCGCACCCGCCGCGCGAGGGATTTCTCCCCGCGATGCTATAACGATTTTAGAGTTGCGATGCAAAGCGTGGATTGGGATGAAATACTACACCGCAACAAAGAATCCTTAAACAGGCTGATAGTGTCGTTGATTAATATTCTTAAAAATAAATTTGAAATTTGCTTCCCGATGAAAACCTTTAACAATAAAAAACCAGACTCGTGGGTAACAAGTGATATTTACGAACTCAAATTACTATTATTCGAAATTATAAATTTAGGAACACGTATACCCAATAACACACATATCACTAATCTTATTTCTAGTATGAATACAAAATATACCAGTCTCTTAAATTCTAAGAAAGCTTTGTACTATAAAAACAAAATTATTAACAGCGCTGATACTGTTAAATCTATGTGGTCGGTAATAAATCGGGAAAGAGGTAAGTCACCACGCAACTTGGTTGATTTCACCGACCTAATTACCGATACAAACGGAAAAAAATTTAATAGCAATAATATTTTTAAACAAAAAAGAACCGACTTCACTTAGCATCCACCTTTCCAACAGCAAATGCTCGAGCTGCTGTGAAAAATACTCAAATCACTATAGGTGTGCCTATAATAGTTGAAGAGTTCCCTCGATTTCTCCAGGATCCCATCATCAGATCCTGACTTGGTAACAATGGGACCAACTGTGAAGTATACTCTTTCAACGAAAAAAGAATTTTTCAAATCGGTCCAGCCGTCTTTAAATAATCGGTGAACATACATAAAAAAAAAAACAAGCAAAAACAAAGATCCCGACGAATTGATAACCTCCTCCTTCGAAATCTTGAAGTCGGTTGAAAAGGCTGCAGCCGATGCGATGAACACTAGACTTGCGGGCGCAGCAGCTGCATGCGGAGCAGCACCCGCCGACCTACCACACGCGCTTGACCTGCTTGGCTCTGCTCGCCCGCCCTCGTACCGTTGTATTAGGCTTAAATTATTTACACCTGACGAGGTATATCGTATTATCACCTCCAGTATAGCTAAAAAAAAAACTCGAGATATATACGACCTCTCGGTGGTGCTCGTTCATTCCTCTGCGGCAGAATTGTCTCCTATACTCACCATTATCTACAACAGGTGCCTGCGCGAAGGAGTGTTCCCCGATCCACTAAAAGAAAGCCGCATCTCTCCACTATACAAAGGTAAGGGGAAACCGGACGATATTGATACATACAGACCTGTCGCTGTCATCCCCGTGTTAGCTAAGATTTTTGAGCATGGCCTAAGTTCGAGATTGACACATTTTTTAAGCTCGACGAAGGCGTTATCAGATAGGCAATATGCATATCGAAAAGGTCGTTCAACTTCCACGCTAACACGAGCCGTAGTTCGGCAAATAATGGACGCCCGCGAACGCAAGAACCAAGTCGCTCTACTATGTTGCGACTTGTCGAAAGCATTCGACGTAGCTGATCATAAAGTCCTTATCAACAAGATGCGTCACTACGGCTTCGAAGGTTCTACATTGGCACTGATGGCTGACCTATTGCGGAACAGGACGCAGGTTATTGTCGCGGACAGTGGTCAAGTGCGATCCGACGCAGTGACTAAATACAACTATGGGCGTAGCACAGGGCTCCTCCGTCTCTAATATCCTCTTCTCATTGCTGTAAAAAGATCTTCCGGACGCCATTAACACAGGAGAGACGTACATGTACGCTGATGACGTAGCTGTGGTAGTGGTTGCTCCGACATATGAAGAATTGGAGCATAAATTGAATTTAACAGCTGAATCTGTCTCAAAGTGGTTTACGAACTAACGGTCTATTTTAAACACCAAAAAGACTCAATTCATGCACTTTGATCTCTCAGGCCGACCAGCCAGGCATTTGTCAGTGTCCGCTAATGGTAAGCTCATCAACCAAGTCCAGAGCTTGACATTTCTGGGGTTCGAGCTGGATAGCGGTCTCGCATGGAGCGGTCAAATTGACAAGATATGTAGTAAACTGGCCCCATCGTGTTTTGCACTAAAACGACTAGCACGTATACTTCCGACGGAAATGGTAAGAGCATGCTACTTTGCTTCCGTACATGCGAATCTCCAATATGGGGTAGAGCTGTGGGCGGGAGCAGCCGGTCGGGAGAGGGTTCTTCGTCTACAAAAACGAGCAATCCCTCAAAGAGACTCTGCAAAACCGCATTTTAAGTCGCTAGACATTTTGACGCTACCCTCACTCCCTATCCTACAAATGGCGGTAACCACACGTGAAGAGGTGGATGCAACGCCTGAGAACACAAATGTGGCCCCTCGCAGGTACGCGACCCGCAGCATGCTCTCCGGGAAACTACCTTGCGTGTCATACCGACTCAAAAAGTCAGGAAAGCTCACGCACATCATGGGTCGCAAGGTCTACAACCAGATCCCTGGTGAAATAACAGCACAGCAGTGCACAGGTGTATAAAACGAAACTAAAAAAATGGCTTCTTGAGCAGGCGTTTTACGACCAGAAGGAGTTATTTTGTAGTCATAGCAATAGTAATAATATTTATAAATTATAGTATTATAATAACAGTTTACAATTGTATACTGAATGTTTTAATATAATTTAATATAATGTTATTTAAAATGTAATTGTACGAAATGTTGACTTGCAATATATATTACCAATAAATAAACATAAACATAAACAACATAAACATAAACATTGTTTTAACATAGTACTCGTTGCGCTCATTTCAATAAACCCCACTCGTGCTTGGTAAGTGGTGCTAATAACAGCCCTGCCCGGACTCTTGCTAGACGTGTCGTCGTTGTTTCCTATAATATAATATGTAATCTATATTAATTGCCAATCCACGTGTCGGTATTTAGAGATTGATCTAAGCGTCGTAGACTCGTAGTCACTAGAAATAATTTAATACTTAGCACGATCCGACATGGAGACCTATTCGAATGAAATCATTTTAAAATGTCTTTGTTTCGATTTTAATTTGATTGACATTTTATTGTTATTGTCCTGTTACATAAGCAAGGAGACAAAAGAAATGTGACAGCCTACATCAAAAGGTACTATTTGGCGCAGCGGTGCTTACGTCGTAAGTTGTACAGATTGAACATTACTTTTATTGATTAACTAGCTTTTTCCCGCAGCTTCGCCCGCGTACTAAAAGTACTAAAAAAGCAGGTTCTCAGTTAGACTCTTATGTTTCGTTACATTCTGGAGGTTTCGGTATGCCACGTTTTGAAGACGACGGTTCCCTCATTTTTTATTTTAAAGAAATTATTGTAATAATTGTTTAATTGTTACGCCATCAACGACTTACTACTGAGAGATTATGATTAATACAGATTTCTACTCTTGAATAGAAGCTTTTCCCCGCGACTTCATTTGCGTGGAATTAGTAATCCACCCTCCTTTTTACCCGCTTAAGGAATGACTTCTGGGATAACAACTATTATATATCCTTCCCCAGAACGCAAAATATCTCCATACCAAATCATCTAAATAGGTTCAACGGTTATTAATTTCCCATACAAACTTTCAACCCCCGTTTCACCCCCTAGAGGGTTGATTTTCGAGATAAAAACTATCCTATATTGTTTACCGCGACTCAATCTATATAATATGTACCAAGTTTCATTTCAATCGTCTGTTCAGCAGTTAATAATTCGCCATACAAACTACCAACAGGTTTTCTACCCCTCTAAGATTGATTTTCGGCTTAAAAAATATTCTATATAGTTTCCTGGGACTCAAACTATATCCACAACAAAATTATCTAAATCGGTTCGCGGTATCACCATACAAACCTCCAACCCCTATTTCACCCCCTTAAAGATTGATTTTCGAGATAAAAACTGTCCCATGTCGTTTCCCGGTACACAAACTATCTCTATACCAAGTTTCATCTAAATTAGTTCAACGTTTAAAAATTCCCCATACAAACTATCAACCCCCATTTCACCCCCTTAAGTGTTGATTTCGTAATCAGCGACCCGATAAACCATAGAAACAATACCCATGTTGATATTTAAATTTTGTCACCACATTTCCCCCTCATGGGTTGAATTCTCAAAAAAGCTGAAACACTTGTTTTCTCATTTATCGTTAGGAATACTCCTGTAAAGTTTCGAATAAAATAGTTGAACTAATCTCGTTTCCCATACAACCTTTGAACCCCGTTTCCCCCCTTAGGAGGTAAATTTTTAAAAATTATTTCTAAGTGCATCCCTATGCCTTATAAGGAGCCTACGTACCACATTTGGAATCTCTAGAACCAGTGGTTTGGGCTGTGCGTTGATATGTCAGTCAGTTTCTTCTTTTATATATTTAGAAGAAGATTGCAATTTGGCACAAATACTTTCAAGAATTTTCATGTCCACAATATTAAATTTCAAAATCGATGCCATTTTCTTAATTAACGTCCCAAAAAATCACAAAAACGACACCCATATGGATATTTAGACATTTCAACCCCATTGTACCCTAACATGGGAGATGGTATTTCACGTCCGCCACGTCGGATTTTAAAATCGTTGTTGTTTTAGTAATCAACGACCCGATAAACCATAGAAACAATACCCATGTTGATTTTCAGACTTTTTGACGTAAAACCTGCAACACGTATTTACTCATTTATTGTTAGGAATACTTCTGTGAAGTTTCGAATAAAATAGACAAACTAATCTTGTTTCCCCATACAAACTTTGGACCCCCATTTCACCCCCTTAGGGGATGAATTTTGAAAAATCCTTTCTTAGTGCACCCCTAGACCTTATAAGGAACCTACGTGCCAAATTTGGAATCTCTAGAACCAGCGGTTTGGACTGTGCGTGGATAGATCACTATGTCAGCCAGTCAGTCACCTTTGAGTTATATATATTTAGAAGTGATGTTATACTAGTATGTAAAAAATACGTTGAAAAATGAGTCATTTAAGGAATAAGTGGAACAGTTTTTTTTTCATTTTCATACATATTTTTTTAACAAGATTATGGTTACCTAGAACAGTTTTAAGGAAATATGCCGAAGTTTAGGTGGTATTTTTGGGAATGTCTTAAAGTATTTCATAAAAATTTAAATCTATAAATAAAATTAGCTTTATGCTTTAATCAGATGATATAAAACATATTGGAGGGCATAAAACATACAGATTATATAAAATATCAAGGCAAGCTTACATGAATCATCGTCTTCACTAAACAAGCTCTGCAAGATTGAATTTTCGGGTATTAAATAATATTAAATGTGTATATTTTTTTGCAACAACAAGACTTCAAACTATCTTATTACATGCAATTCATGTTCGTTATTTCATTATTAGCGATTTTCGTATTCAAATCGTTACCGGACTCATTCTCTACCTGTCTGGCCAATGGAAAAAAATATGTTATGAATATTAGAAAGAAACAAATAAAGAAAGAAAAAAAAATCATGACGCTACAAAGTAAAACTAATACACAAATATTTTAAATGATTTATTCCACCAAAATAGTACATTACTGCAGAGTCCTGCAATCCCTGTTCCGGCCAAGGATTGTATAGTGCTTTTCTCAAACAATGTACGAAAAAATGTTTAAATTGCCGCCTTTTTTAGGGTTCCGTAGTCAACTAGGAACCCTTATAGTTTCGCCATGTCTGCCCGTCCGTCCGTCCGTCCGTCCGCGGATAATCTCAGTGACCGTTAGCACTAGAAAGCTGAAATTTGGTACTAATATGTATATTAATCACGCCGACAAAGTGGTAAAATAAAAAGTGGAAAAAATGTTTTATTAGGGTACCTACCTTATACGTAAAGTGGGGAGTGATTTTTTTTCATTTCAACCCTAACGTGTGATATATTGTTGGATAGGTATTTAAAAATGAATAGGGGTTTAGTAAAATCATTTTTAGATAATGTAAATATTTCCGGAAATAATCGCTCCAGAAGTAAAAAAATATGCGTCCCCCCCCCCTCTAACTTTTGAACCATAAGTTTTAAAAATATGAAAAAAATCTCAAAAGTAGAACTTCATAAAAACTTTCTAGGAAAATTATTTTGAACTTGATAGGATGAATAGTTTTTGAAAAAAAAATTACAAAATAATTTCTGAACTAAGTTTGTAATTTAACCGTATAAGCAGGTGTTTATTGTACCTGTAATTTGTACAAAATTACAATGAAATGACGTGCTTTCAAATAAAGTAAAAACGGTGAAAATCGGTTCACGCAATAAAGAATTATTCCATAAAAATCATCTTCCATACTATAAGCTCGCGCGCAATAGTTTACTTAATTTGCCGATATATGTCGCTGTAAGTGGAACTCTCATATCATATCCTACATGGCGGTGTTATTAACTCTTAAGTGGGGACACTTACTGTGACGGACGGAAAACTACGGAACCCTACACTGAGCGTGGCCCGACACGCTCTTGGCCGGTTTTTATTTTTTAAACTTGACATTTGAAAAAGCTATTCGTGCACCATGTTTAACGGCTTATAAATATGGTACGATAGATTTTGTTTTTTCTTTTTTAATTTTAATGTGGCAAGTATGCGTACATAGAGAGTGGTTACATAGAGTTGGCTGTATGTAATATTTTCTTTGTCAGCCTAATCTTAGTGAGCAAATTTAAAAAGTTAGAGCAGCGGACAATAATGTACGGGTCATACTAACTCCCTACATTACTTCTTGGCCTAGGTCAAAATAAATAAGCAACTTCATGTCTTCATTTCGTGACATTAACGCATACATTTCGGAGTATGTTTGAGAAAAAGAATGTGTCAACAACAATACATAATAATATACTTAAACCTACCATTAACCTAAATACAAAAATCCTTAATCATAACATAACATACACATAACACAACTATCTTAAACTAAATCTAAATAATTTTCAACAAAAAAGAACCGACTTCACTTAGTCTCTTTCCAAAAGCAAATGCTCGAACTGCTGTAAAAAAAAATTCAAATCACTATAGGTGTGCCTATAATAGTCGAAGAGTTCCCTCGATTTCTCCAGGATACCATCATCAGATCCTGTCCTGGTTACAATGGGACCAACTGTGAAGTATAGTCTTTCAAACAAAAATGAATTTTCCAAATCAGTCCAGACGTGTTCGAGTAATCGGTAAACATGCATAAAAAAAATAGCAAAAACAAAGATCCCGACGTATTGATAACCTCCTGCTTCGAAATCTTGAAGTCGGTAGAAAAGGTCACTCTAGCATGGTACCAAAGATGCCAGCTGTGTTACCCCTCTGAACGACAAATTAATAATAATTTTAAACAATAAAGAACCGACTTCACTAAGCATCCACCTTTCCAACACCAAATGCTCGATCTGCTGTAAAAAATACTCAAATCACCATAGGTGTGCCTATAATAGTTGAAGAGTTCCCTCGATTTTTCCAGGATCCCATCATCAGATCCTGACATGGTTACAATGGGACCAACTGTGAAGTATACGCTTTCAAAAAAAAAAAAAATTTTCCAAATCGGTCCAGCCGTCTTCGAATAATCGGTGAACATACATAAAAAAAAAAATAGCAAAAACAAAGATCCCGACGAATTGATAACCTCTTCCTTCGAAATCTTGAAGTCGGTTGAAAACAGTTTTAAAGACGTCACTGAAATAGTCACTCGGCATTATGTCAAGGTACCTTTGAGGTACCTAGACGCTGGTCTTCCGTGGCTACCGTACGTATTATGGAATTGTGTTTTCAACCGACTTCAAGATTTCGAAGGAGGAGGTTATCAATTCGTCGGGATCTTTGTTTTTTTTTTTTTTTTTTTTTTATGTATGTTCACCGATTATTCGAAGACGGCTGGACTGATTTGGAAAATTATTTTTTTGTTTGAAAGAGTATACTTCACAGTTGGTCCCATTGTAACCAAGTCAGGATCTGATAATGGGATCCTGGAGAAATCGAGGGAACTCTTCAACTATTATAGGCACACCTATAGTGATTTGAGTATTTTTTACAGCATCCCGAGCATTTGCTTTTGGAAAGGTGGATGCTAAGTGAAGTCGGTTCTTTTTTGTTTAAAATTATAATATTGTATGTTTTATCATTGTACTTATACCGTTGCTTAGCACCCATAGCACAAGTCTTGCTTTGTTCGCGGGTACGTCATTCATTTTCAGTCGATTCTGTGTAACATTGCCCACAAACATTTATTTATTTACTTTAGCTCATGTACGGGACGAACTACTATAGTTTAAACAAGAGTGTTATTTCAATAAACCCTAGCGACATTATTTAACCAAAGCACACGTCGTCGTCAGCCCAACATCAAAAGGCGTTGTCGTCTACGTAAACATTTATTACCGTCAACACGTTAAGTACTTTAAGCCCTATTTGAATATTAAGAACCTTAATTGGAATTGTGTACTAGATACCCGGATTGTTGAGGCACTTGCCAATGCCATTGTTTGTATTTTAGCCGTGTGATAAATGACCGATGTAACTGACAGTTGACAGCTAGTTGGTAACATCGGTCATTCATAACCAAAGCCCGGACGACGGGAGCAAAAATGCACTTTTCACTAGTGCTTTATTAAATATCGACTATTCTATCGACATAAATACGAACAATTTTTGAATCAGAAATGTATTGATCAAACTCATTATCTTACATGTCAGGTTGTTTTTATTACATCAGGTACCTAGGTAAGCTTACATTATATATTATTTCAGTCAACTAATTACATATTATAATTATTATCAATAATATCTAGACCCCGTTATATTGTCGCATAGATTTTGTTTTTCAGTAGAGCGTGAATGATTTTTTTAGCGACTAAATGTCGATACTGTATGTCACTGATCATTTCAAAGAGATGTCACTAGGTACTACTTATTACTTTTGTATAAAAATATATATAATAATAAACGAAGAAATAAAAGTCTAGGGTGTTCGTTAGTTAGGATTAATCATATTTTTTCCACAATAATTACAATAAACTTTACACAACATCGTACATCGTCAGTGAAACTATGGGTTATATAGGGATTTTCGTGATGACAAGTTCTACATTGGGCGGCAACTGTAAATCCTGCGGAATATTCATGCGAAAGACGCACTGACCAGCCCCACAACACGTCAAAAAACAAATGCTTTTTAAAAGCTGCTGGTAATGGTAATACAAAAATAGCTGTTGTCGTACGTTCCATCTAATAATTTTAAACAAAAAAGAACCGACTTCACTTAGCATCCACCTTTCAAACACCAAATGCTCGAGCTGCTGAAAAAAATACTCAAATCACTATAGTTGTGCCTATAATAGTTGAAGAGTTCCTTCGATTTCTCCAGGATCCCATCATCAGATCCTGACCTGGTTACAATGGGACCACCTGTAAAGTATACTCTTTCAAACAAAAAAAGAATTTTCCAAATCGGTCCAGCCGTCTTCGAATAATCGGTGATAATACATAAAAAAAAAAAAAAAAAAAAAAAAAATAGCAAAAACAAAGATCCCGACGAATTGATAACCTCCTCCTTCGAAATCTTGAAGTCGGTTGAAAATAACAAATAGGTACTTACAATCAGCGTCAACAAAAATAAAATCTAACAATACAATTACAAATAAATACCACTTACAGTATTGAAGTTCCCGATTTGGAGATCATGAGTTATGAAGAAATTATCAGTGACATATAGTATCGACATTTAATAGCTATCCACGCCGTTGCCGGCGACGGCGACCCAATAGCTAGTTGCGAGCGTGAGCTCTGATATGGCTGGCAAAACCGAACTTACTTTTAAATACACGATCGCATGTGGCACAATAAAGTTGACCGGAACTATTGTAGGTATAATTATAGGAGGGTTTAGGCCTGGATTTAGGCGCCTGGCGTTTCGCGTCAAGGTCAATAAGGCGAGCGTCTTCAAAATTATTTACGCTCGTTCTGACAAGAGAACGCCACTCTGGCCGCCACGAAGCATACTCCTCCCATTTGTGTGTCGGTATACTGCAGGCAGTAAGGTGGCGTTTAAGCACGTCCTTGTGACGTAGGTGCTGCCCACCGTGTTTTCGTTTACCAGCTGATAGCTGGGAGTAGAGAACGGCTTTCGGGAGCCTGCAGTCACTCATACGACAAACGTGGCCACACCACCTTAGCTGACCTTTCATTAACAGCGCCTCCATGCCAGGAAACTTGGAGCGACGAAGTACTTCAGTGTTGGGGACACGATCTTGCCATTTTATTTTTAGAATGGAACGCAGACAGCGTAAGTGAAACGTGTCAAGCAGACGAATGTCGCCTCTGTACAAACACCATGTCTCCGAGGCATACAAAAGTATGGGAAGCACCATGGCTTTAGACATTTTTTATCGACATTTAGATAGTCGATAAAAAAATCATTCACGCTCTACTGAAAAACAAAATCTATGCGACAAGATAACGGGGTCTAATAATATCATACTGATGTGAATGATCGTAATAATAAAATAAGAGAGACAGCTCTTTTAAATAGATACTTTTCTCATATCATAACTTATGATCAATAAATTTCTGATTCAAAAATTGTTAGTAGGTATGGATGTCGGTAGAATAGTCGATATTTAATTAAGCACTAGGAAAAAGTGCATATTTGCTCCCGTCATCTGGGCTTTGTTCATAACATGGCTAAACTACACAAGTAAATCAGTTAGAATTAATAAATATTTCACCTTGAAACTCGAGTAAATGTATTTCTATTCCTAATTTAAAATATGCAGCCTTTTTTAAATTAATGGCTGCAATTGTTTTATAACGTCGTTTGCATTGTTTTCCGTTGTTTTAAAAGATGGTCCTAAAACAAAATACAGTTTGGAATCAATAGGTAATGGATTTTAATTTAACCTCATTGAATGATGATTTTCTAATAGCTGCCACAAGAGGTCATGTCATGATTGTAATAAATCTATAACCAATCAATAAAAAATTTGAAGGTTAGAACACGCTTCTTGGAATCGTATGAAAATTCACACCCTCGCTAACTCAGCTTACTTAGGAAAAACTTTTTGGAACACTTTTAGCCCCTTTTTGTACATGACAATAGCCGCAAATTTCGCTTTTGTAAAAAGTATGTTGGTAAATAGGCTTAGAAAGGTAAATTGGGAAAGTATGGAAATGTACTTTGGAGTTATTGTTACGTAACAGACAATTTTATTGTGTTAATTCCCATCAGTAAAGTAAGGTTAATGTCTGTGCCCCTAGTGAAAAAGGGTATAAGTCTGATTTTGGCCAATTTGAGTTATATATACCAAAAAAATTCAAAAAAAAATTCGCGTCGCTTGGTGTAAACGGATCTAAGTTATCTTGTAAATTAACAAAGTTACGTTCGTGTTAAAGGGTATAACTGACACAAATGACCATGACGCGATGGGTACATATTGACATATATTCTTATAAACAATAAAAGCATATTATTATTTCGTGACAAATGGTATGAGTAAGGTTACAGCTTACGATTTCGTATGTTCTTTGTGTTTAACGATATAACTACACTTATCTGTTTTAGGAATGCTTAGTGCTTAAGGATCGATGTCTACTTATATCGGGTTACACTAATAACATGACATTACTAAGAGAACCAAGTCAACTTAAATCCGTATTCACGCCTTAATTTTGACAGTTGCTTCCGCAAGTCGACTTATACCGCCATAGGTTACAAAAATTACGTGTAAAACGATACAAGTGTAAATGCGATGCCCCCGCGCACACCAGCGGAGCGCTCAGTCGCCTTTGCGTAGTGATGAGAGAAGGACGTGCTTAGATTGTTCGCGGACCGCAAATGACGACGACGACGACGGGTGAGTTGTATCCCTTTTCACCTAGTTTTAAGATATTATCCGACAGGTTATGTCTACACTTTAAGGATTTATATTTACTTATACCCTTTTACACCAAGCAAGTTTTGACTTATATTGAGTAATGTTTGAATAAATAAAACTAAAATGGATTAATTTCACGTAGTATGATTAAACAGTAATACTTATTTAATGGACAAATACACTTTAGTCGTTTGGCAATAATCTTCGTCTGCGCCATATTGGTTTGTTTTAATAATAAAAACCTACCGTGACTATACTTTTTCGTCAAATAATTTCGAGTGGGGTATCATTAATAACATATTTGAAAAAGTACTTGCAGTGCGATTACCGATTAAGGTTTGCGATTAGGCATTTCTCAATAATAGCATTACAAATCATTTAAAAAAATACACACGTTACTGAAGTCAAAATAGTAGATTAATAGGTATTTCTTTTATTTGTTACATCATTTTGTACTCTCTATGTAGATAATGAGTCTTGCGGACAAGGACCGGGGAGTGCCGAAACGCAAACTGGTTTTAATCGTATTTTCATAGGTATTGTTTGTATGTGTAAATATTATTTTATTTATTTGTCGTTTTGTTTGTAGAATGGCCGGCAGAAATCGTATTCATCGAATGCTCAACCTTCTTGACAAGGAAAATTACATAAATAATACCAACTTTTTCACAAAAGATACTCAGCTAAGCCCTGAAAAACAGCCGGACAGCCCGAAGCCCGGTTGCTCCAAAGACTATCCGGCAGAATTCCTTACTCAGCTAAACCTTGAAAAACAGCCAGACAGCCCGAAGCCCGGTTTCTCAAAAGACTTTCAGGCAGAATTTCACACTCAGCCAAGCCCTGGAAAACAGCCAGACAGCCCGAAGCCCGGTTGCTCAAAAGACTTTCAGGCAGAATTTCATACTCAGCCAAGCCCTGGAAAACAGCCAGACAGCCCGAAGCCCGGTTGCTCAAAAGACGTTCAGGCAGAATTTCATACTGTAGATGATTTAATTCACCACAATATTGAAAATTCATCAGAAATTGGGGAAATCGCAGATAATTTCTTCACTGATCGCGATGAGGCATACATGACCTGCTTTGATATATTGTTTAACTTAGTAGACTCCTTGCCATGCTTTTATATAGACTATAGTTCAGACAGCAGTGATGATTATGTTCCTGATACTGAAGAGAGTTCTGATTCGGAAAGAATTGTACAAAGGTCTAATAGAGAAAACATAGTTATACCTGATTCAGAGCCAGAAGGTTCTTTTTGGGATAGAGTTGGTGTCAAAGAAGGACGAAAACGCAAGCCGTGGAAAAGTGAAAAAGAGAGAAGAAAGGACAGGGAAGAGAGAAAAAGAAGGAGAAATTTGGGTCAGAATTATGACACAAATAAAGTGAAACAAGTTAAAGAAAGAGAATTTCAGCAGCTTGAAGACTGTAGGATGAAATGTGCTGTAAAAATACCAGAAGAATTTAGGAAAAAAATGTTTGAAATTTACTGGAGTTTAGGAGAGTATGGAAAAAGAGTTCAATTTATTGCCAGTTTAATTAAATTACAAGAGAAAAAAATACGCAACAAAGTTAACGCAACAATAAACAGACAAGTTTCCAATTACTATTATTTGACAATGCAAACTGAGTCCTATAAAACTTGTAAGGGTTGTTTTCTTAAAACATTGAATGAAACTAACAAGTTTGTGCAAAACGTTGCCGAAAAACTTAAGATTAATGAAGGTCTTGTACCTGATTCACCCAGAGGAAGACAGCCAAGTGCCAACAAAATCAGCGATGAGAGGTTAGAAGCTGTGAAAAGTCAAATTTTGTCGTTCCCTGCGTTTGAAAGTCACTATGGCAGATCTAAAACTAAGAAAAAGTTTTTAGCTCCACATTTATGCTTGGCAGATATGTACAATGCTTATAAAGAAGTTACAGAAAATCCAGTGTCCGAAACAATATACAGCTGGGTATTTAAAAGTCAAGACCTTTCGTTTAAAAAACCGTACCTGGATACATGCTTAAAATGCGATAAACTTAATATGGAAATAAAAGCGTGTGAAGAGGAAGAAAAGGCAGCAAAAATAAGACTTAAAGAGGCTCATGTCAGAAATGCAGAAGGCATATACGATAGAAAAACTTCAGACAAGGAGATGTCGATAGAAAGTTCCGAAACGTTTGTGGCTGCGTTTGACTTACAACAATGTTTGCCGACACCATACTTAAAATCAGGTGCTGTATTTTATAAGCACCAACTATGGACCTTTAACCTGACCATAAGGAATTGCACAACTAATAGGTCTTATTGTTTTATGTGGCATGAGTCTATCGCTGGAAGGGGAGGTAATGAAATTGCATCCTGTGTGTATAATTTCATTCTTAACCATGTCCCAGACGGAGTGAAACATTTAATATTTTACTCGGACTCGTGTTTCGGACAAAACAAATTTTTTTATATGGTGGTCATGTATTTACTCGCGTTACGCAACCATCCTAGCTTGCAAACAATAACACATAACTTCTTTGTACCTGGACATAGTCATATGGAGTGTGATGTAGATCATGCACTAATTGAAAAAGAAAAAAAGAAAACCCAAATGGACCTACACCACCCAAGAGACTGGTATCAACTAGTTCGCACATGTGGAAAGCGGCATTATTTTACAGTGACTGAAATGGATAGGGATCTGTTTTTAAATTTTGCAAGTCTACTTAAGGGACCGCTGGTGCAAAGGAAAATTAACGAAGACAGAAATAAATTTAATATTTCGGAAACTGCCACTTTTCGTTACACACGGGAGGATTTTCCTAAATTTCAGTACCGGGGATATGAAAGCGATCAGTGGAACACTGTATCTCTTCTTAGAAAACGAGGGAAGTCTCCAATGCCAAACAATCTTTTCGAGACTGAAAACATTCCTCATTGTTATAACGAGCCGTTACCAATATCGGTAGAAAAAAAAAGAGACTTGATGTTTCTCCTGCCTTTGATAAACTCTAGCGCGAGATCTTTTTATGAAGATTTGCCTTTTTCTGAGAATGTAAGAGACACTCATCCGTTGGAACCTACTGAACATAATGATGTTTAACTGATAATAATAGTAACGAAAAAAGCTCTTATGAAAATGTTGTAATACTCATGTAATGTGATTGTTTTGTTTAGAATCTGTTGTATTATTATGACCAGAGCTCGGATTTTTCACGGCAAAACAAAACACTAGCGTAATTTAGCCAGTGCTTGAAATATTATTTTATCAATATCGATAATTCAGAACTAGAAGAAATAAAAGTCACCAAATAAAATTAATATGTAATAAAACTAATAAAAACATTTGTATAAAGTTACTATATATCAGAAACAGACGCAATTTCTTCTTCAAAATCTACGTCAGTACACACAGCAGCACAAGACATTTTATTTGGGTAATAGTGATAGGAGTAGATGATCATTATCTTTTCAACATTCTCTGGGAGTAAACAGTTGCGTTTATCACTATAAATCCATTTATGTACTGTAATGTACGTTCAACTTCAGTTGACGTCAAGGGAGCAAATTTATAGAATTCATTATCAGTTCGGGTAATATTTTCAGATATGTCTCTTAAAATTTCGTAATCAGGATTTCGTTCGAGCACGGCTTCAAATTTACGTATCACTGGTAAAAGTTTACTCCAGTTTACGTAGCAACGAACAGTATCCAGAATGAGGAAGGATTCCGCAATGGATAAAGTCGAACATTGCAATTGTTCTATTGAAGAGGCTATTACTTCGTAGTTGTCGCGAATGAAATTTAACTCCGGTCGTAGTTTGCGTGTTTGAAAACATTTTTTTGCAGCTCTTATAGCTGCCGAGTCATTAGCAAGTATGGAGACGACATCACGTATTTGCTCATAGTATTGAGCGTAATATACCGCAGCAGATATCCAAGTTCCCCATCTGGTGATAATTGGCTCGGGAGGTAGGGGAATGGACGGATATTTTGCCTTTAAAAGGCGTACACGCTCTGGAGATTTTAGGAATATCTTTTTGACATTCGATATCAACCCATCCACACCTTTGAAATTATCTCGCACTTCTTCGGCAACCCGGTGCAGACCATGAGCTAAACACGTAATGTGTTTCATACGAGGAAACGTTGCTTTTAAAATACGACCGGCTTTAAGCATATATGCGGCACTATCTGTGCAAAGTAAAAGCAAATTGTTTACGTTATCATTGAAAGAATTTTGAAACAAAAATTTTAATTGGTTTGCTATTGTTTCCCCATTTACCTTCTCTAAAACCTTCGACCCCAAAAGATAAAATTGCTTAGAACAATTTTTTTGCAAAGACCGAATCACCACGTTTGTCACACATTTTCCCATGAAATCTGGTGTTTCGTCTATAGATATCCACAAATAATTGGTTTTGTTTACCTCTCTTATACCCTGTATAGTTTTTTTGTACACGAGATTTAAATAAATTTTTCGCAGGGTCGATTCGTCCGGTAAAGAAGTCATAGAGCAGTCGCAACATAAATACTTGTTAAAAAAATGACGAAAATTATTGTTGTTGACTGTTGCCCATGGTATGTTGCATGAAATAAGAAAAATAATTAAATCGAAATAAAATTGATGTTTCCTATTTGGTTGCCCCGAACGGTAATTGTGGCGGTTGCTTTTCACATGATTCTCAATATTGCATTTCTTCAGTTTTAGATGCATATCGCACATAGAGCAGTATATAGTGGAGGTCACTTCATTATAGACTAACTCAGGGTGATTTTCAATCCACGTTTTGATCCGATCTTGTACATTACTCATTTTTGTATTAATTGATACCTTGCAATATTAAGTTATTATACGTATATCCAACACGTCGGATTCAATGCGTTGCGAAATAAATAATACCTAGATGCAATTTACGTTTTATACGTAATGAAATGACAGTTAAAGTGTGAATGTCATATGTCATGTGAGATGAAATTTGCAGTCGTTTCTATCATTTTAAATGAGGTGGTATAGTTACTTCGTTCTAAGTTGTACATGCAGACCTACCTCTTTGTTGCTCGACTATGGCAAAGCTAAAATGAAAAGTTATTTTATTACTTATACAGGATGTCCGGTAATTAATGCACAACCTTCTAACCCCCAGTAGGTCACCTTAGACTGGTCAAAAATATTGATTTTGAGCTCTAGTAAGTCTCCTGTTTTCCGAAATTTTCGCACGTTTGTTAGTTTTTAAATTTTGACATTCACACTGATAGGTGTACCATCGAATAAAAAAAGAAAAAATGTACTGAGGCAATACCTGTCATATACTCTAGTAAGACTCGATAGGTGTCGATAAAATAATATTTCAAGCACTGGCTAAATTACGCTAGTGTTTTGTTTTGCCGTGAAAAATCCGAGCTCTGATTATGACTTATGAAGAATATTGTTTGGTTTTGTTGTTAAAAAGTCTTCTGGAGGAAGAATTTATTATTTTTTCTAATTAAAACTATCAAAAAACGTGCCTTTTATTTCATTTTATTCCGTGAAATTTCGATACAAATCAAAAGAACTATTAAGTAATATAACTCTTTTTAAATCCATTTAAAATTGACTGACATGATGTGAAAATAGGTACAAGTCGATATTTTTGTACTTAAATAAAAAATGTGTATGTCATGTCATACTTATTCATTAGACAACTAAACTTTAACTAGGAAGTTTATTAAAAAAACTAAAACAAAAAGAGTTATTTTAAAAATATTTTAATGCATATCTTTTTTCACTTATATAAAAAGTACGTGAAAAGAGGGACTACTTTAGTTATATCTCATAAAAGCTTAAAATCAAATGGGTACAAGTCAATTATTTTATTAACCGTTAATTTTATACAAAATCCAATAATACTACATAAAAGAGAGCATTTTTTATACTTAAACTGCATTTAAAGTTATATTTCATTTTAAACTATTACGGCACAGAGCGCTGTAAAACATTCTCCTTTTGTTTTTTCGCTCTCCTGTAAAGTAGCAATTTTCGACTTGTATCGTTTTTCACTAGGGGCACAGATGTCCTAATGATCGACACGTTCATGCCCATTCGTTGACACCCTTCTGTTTAACCTTGGATGAATAAAATTAAAGGATGGAGCATGCCTGTACAACAAACTGTGACGCAAGATGGCGGCTGGTTTGAATGTGTGTGTCCAGACGAGTGTTGCCATGTAATACCAATTTTTCCGATTAAGAGTACAATATTTTTGTATTAAAAAAATAAAGATTATTAATATATGTATATGATTAAATAGGCACCTGTTTTCATAAATTTGATGAAATATATTTCTGAAGAGGCGATTAAAAGGAAAAAATGTAAAAAATCTAAATTTACTATTAATAATAAAAGTACGACTACTGTTGAGTGTGGTGGCCTCTCTTATCGTCCCAGTACTATTATTTTAAGCATACTTTATACCTTTTTAATCTGGAGGTACGGCAGTGCCCCCGCTAAGACGAACACAACTAAAAGTGTGTTATTACGTATTCATTTATTACGTAACACGATTTAGGGGGGGAGGGTAATTGATCATGTCTTACTTCTACTTCAGAGAGGAGGATTATTATTATTTTTTCTTATGTAGGGCCGGAAGGGGGTCTCTGGCAAAAAATGTCTTACGTAATCAATAAACGACATCTTATTTTATACTAAATCTTGTTTAGAATGTAACAAAAAAATTCTGAAAACTGCATCAAAATCGGTTCAGCCAAACGCGAGATAATCGCGAACAAACATACATACATACATACAAACATACGGGTCTAACTGAGAACCTCCTTTTTTCAAAGTTGGTTAAAAATTCTCCTCGATCGGTCATCACAATCGGTTTGACTTGAGAGCTGACCTCTCATTTTTACTATAGTTCCATCTCGTTCTAATTGCTTGACCAGCCGACTACTGGAGCGACTAGTCAGCCGCTCAGAGTGAGCGGGAGCGATAGTTAGAATGAGACGAAAGTTTGACAGATCAGTAGTGCTGACATAACTTCGCGCGTGGAATCTACGATGACATATGGACTTTTTGTTTTACGAAGTTTTTGGAATAATTTTAAGAAATATATAATTTTGTTTATTTACAAATTTTATTCAAAAAATAATAAAGAATATAATTTGCTCACAAAAGCATAAAAGTTAATAACTATTAGGTAACGTGTTAATTTTTGTTTAAAACGTGCGTGAAATAAAACGTCTAGATGGGAGTGGGGACGTCAATATCTGACAACATATCGCAGCGATTATAGACCCCCTTACGTTCGGAATGTTTCCCTATTCAACCACCTGGCAACACCGCTACCGTGTAGTTAATAGTATACGAATTTACTTATTTTTAATATGATTACGCAATTAATTGTTTACTTAACGGTGAAAAGTTACCCCATCCGTTTTTTTCTTTCGACCGGTGGCATTTCTGCAGCATTTTACAACGCACGACGGCATATTTTAATTATTTTTTAACAGCACTTGACTGCAAAGACGTTTGGACACGACTGTCGGAGGAGCGGCTCATTATTGCTGTGCGTATGTGTGTGTAGTGCGTAACCACAAGGACACTGGCTCATTATGGAAGCACAAACTGTTGTTAGCCGTACTCCATCTGAAGAATTATATAAATCTATGTGTTTAAGAGGCCTTAGTCCCAAAATGCGCATATTTTGCGAAATGCATCATATTCTTCGGAGGTTATAGCGAAAATGCTGTATATTTTTAAATTAACTTTGAATGCATATAATAGTCCTTTCTTTTATCTAGACGGCCATGGGAAAAGAAATTACATTTTTGAGGAAAAAACCTGACAAACATGGCTTCTCTTGGCAGGCCTCTTCAGAGTTTGCAGTTAGACGTCTGGTTTTTTTTCAGATTACTTAAATAAAGGGAACCTTTCTTATAAAATTTGAATACAATTAAATTCAGTATATCATGTTCAAGACGGCCATGGTAAGAAAAATTTAAGATTCATCTTGGATAATAGACAACATACCTTCTGAATATTGCTATTTTTTTGATGAAAACAGGTTCACATTTAATTTTTTTCACGGAAGTCCTATAAATATTCTGCCCTAAAAATATATAGGTAAATATATCAAAGTTCAGCTATAGATCTACCACGAACAAAAAAAATCACTACTGTAACGCAAAATTTAAATAAAGTGCAATTTTTTGAAGATGACTCTAAATCGGTTCAAAACTTGATAAAACACATCGCGCCGTCGCCTCTAGCTCAGTATGGATGGAACGAGAGAATGCGCGTACGACGATGGAAATCGTCCTACGCGCATTACGTAAGTTTGCCAGCTAGATACACTAAGAGGCCACTAAAACCTTGTATGAAATCCCCAACACGTAGTGACCTGTTTCCATTGCCCTATAGTTGCGAGAAGTGCGATTGAATTATAAAGATCCTTGAAATAAAAGATTGAAATATGTACTTAACTTAATATTATTAAATGTTTTTTTATTTGAAAACTAGACAATTTTCAACAACTCGGGGTGTGCAGAATTTAAAAATAATGATTATTGCGGTCATACACTTTATGGTAAAAATCGTTATGGTAGTCATTTCCGATTAATTAATGTGTGTAGGTTTCGGAAAAAGGACGGTTTTAAAATCAAAGATGGCGGAAACGGAAAATTTTGTCAAAATTGTCATGGTAGTCATTTCCGACTAATTCGGGTGTGCAGATTTCGAAAATAATGACCATTTAGAAATCCAAGATGACGGTCAAACACTTTTTTGGTAAAAATCGTTATAGTAGTAATTTTCGATTAATTCAGGGGTGAAGATTTCGAAAATAAGGACCGTTTTAAAATCAAAGATGGCGGAAATTGAAAATTCTGTCAAAATCGTCATGGTAGTCATTTCCGACTAATTCGGGTAAGCAGATATCGAAAATAATGTCTATTTGCAAATCCAAGATGGCGGCCATAGACTATTTTACTTAAAAATTGTAATGGTAGTAATTTCCGATTAATTCATGTGTGTAGATTTCGGAAAAAGGACGGTTTTAAAATCAAAGGTGGCGGAAACGGAAGATTTTGTCAAAATTGTCATGGTAGTCATTTCCGACTAATTCGGGTGTGCAGATTTCGAAAAGAATGTCTATTTAGAAATCCAAGATGGCGGTCAAACACTTTTTTGGTAAAAATCGTTATAGTAGTCATTTCCGATTAATTCAGGGGTGTAGATTTCGAAAATAAGGACCGTTTTAAAATCAAAGATGGCGGAAACGGAAAATTCTGTCAAAATCGTCATGGAAGTCATTTCCGACTAATTCGGGTGTGCAGATTTCGAAAATAATGACTATTTAGAAATCCAAGATGGCGGGCAAACACTTTTTTGGTAAAAATCGTTATAGTAGTCATTTTCGATTAATTCAGGGGTGAAGATTTCGAAAATAAGAACCGTTTTAAAATCAAAGATGGCGGAAATTGAAAATTCTGTCAAAATCGTCATGGTAGTCATTTCCGACTAATTCGGGTAAGCAGATATCGAAAATAATGTCTCATTTGAAATCCAAGAAGGCGGCCATACACTTTTTTACTTAAAAATTGTAATGGTAGTCATTTCCGATTAATTCATGTGTGTAGATTTCGGAAAAAAGGACGGTATTAAAATCAAAGATGGCGGAAACGGAAAATTTTGGCAAAATCGTCATGGTAGTCATTTCCGACTAATTCGGGTGTGCAGATTTCGAAAATAATGTCTATTTAGAAATCCAAGATTGCGGTCAAACACTTTTTTGGTAAAAATCGTTATGGTAGTCTTTTTCGATTAATTCAGGGGTGTAGATTTCGAAAATAAGGACCGTTTTAAAATCAAAGATGGCGGAAACGGAAAATTCTGTCAAAATCGTCATGGTAGTCATTTCCGACTAATTCGGGTAAGCAGATATCGAAAATAATGTCTATTTTGAAATCCAAGAAGGCGGCCATACACTTTTTTACTTAAAAATTGTAATGGTAGTCATTTCCGATTAATTCATGTGTGTAGATTTCGGAAAAAAGGACGGTATTAAAATCAAAGATGGCGGAAACGGAAAATTTTGGCAAAATCGTCATGGTAGTCATTTCCGACTAATTCGGGTGTGCAGATTTCGAAAATAATATCTATTTAGAAATCCAAGATTGCGGTCAAACACTTTTTTGGTAAAAATCGTTATGGTAGTCTTTTTCGATTAATTCAGGGGTGTAGATTTCGAAAATAAGGACCGTTTTAAAATCAAAGATGGCGGAAATGGAAAATTCTGTCAAAATCGTCATGGTAGTCATTTCCGACTAATTCGGATGTGCAGATTTTGAAAATAATGTCTATTTAAAAATCCAAGATGGCGGTCAAACACTTTTTTGGTAAAAATCATTATGGTAGTCATTTTAGATTAGGTAAGTCAGGGGTGTAGATTTCGAAAATAAGGACCGTTTTAAAATCAAAGATGGCGGAAACGGAAAATTCTGTCAAAATCGTCATGGTAGTAATTTCCGACTAATTCGGGTGTGCAGATTTCGAAAATAATGTCTATTTAGAAATCCAAGATGGCGGTCAACACTTTTTTGGTAAAAATCGTTATGGTAGTCATTTTAGATTAGGTAAGTCAGGGGTGTAGATTTCGAAAATAAGGACCGTTTTAAAATCAAAGATGGCGGAAACGATATTATTTTCGATATCTGCTTACCCGAATTAGTCGGAAATGACTTCCATGACGATTTTGACAGAATTTTCCGTTTCCGCCATCTTTGATTTTAAAACGGTCCTTATTTTCGAAATCTACACCCCTGAATTAATCGTAAATGACTACCATAACGATTTTTACCAAAAAAGTGTTTGACCGCCATCTTGGATTTCTAAATAGACTTTATTTTCGAAATCTGCACACCCGAATTAGTCGGAAATGACTACCATGACGATTTTGACAAAATTTTCCGTTTCCGCCATCTTTGATTTTAAAACCGTCCTTTTTTCCGAAATCTACACACGTGAATTAATCGAAAATGACTACCATTACGATTTTTACCAAAAAAGTGTTTGACCGCCATCTTGGATTTCTAAATAGACATTATTTTCGAATCTGCACACCCGAATTAGTCGGAAATGACTACCATGACGATTTAACAAAAAAGTATATTTCCGCCATCTTGGATTTTAAAACAGACATAATTTTCGACATCAACACGATTTTTTCAGAATAAAATGTATAACCGCCATCTTGGATTTTAAAACGGACATAATTTTCGAAATCTACACCCCTTAATTTGCCGAAAATGACTACCATGACGATTTTTCAGAATAAACTGTATAACCGCCATCTTGGATTTAAAAACGGACATAATTTTCGAAATCTACACCCCTTAATTAGCCGAAAAGGACTACCATGACGATTTTTCTGAATAAAGTATATAATCGCCATCTTCGATTTAAAAACAGACATCATTTTCGAAATCTACACACCCGAAGTAGTCGAAATTGGCTACCATGACCATTTTTACAATAAAAATTATTTCATCCATATTGGAATGTAAAACAAACCTAATTTTCAAAATTCGAAATTTATTATACTTTTAATTCGAAAAGTATCTCCAATAGTCCCTACTGATTAAGTCATTACCCGTCTTTGGTGTTAGATGCGTATATTTCCTTTAAACATACTTTAATTAGTAATATCTTCCATATAAAAGAAAATAAATAGCCTGTGTGTAACTTATGCGTAAAAAGAATTTTACTTGTAATTGAAGTTGAAAACGATCAAGATCGTTCGATCGTCGATCATTGCCAGCGGTCGCGTACTGAGTGCTACCGCCATCTATCGAGTAAGATTTCATGAAATTGAGGAACGTTCATGGGACTAAGGCCTCTATTTTAATGTGTCGTTTGCACTTTTCGGCAATAACAGGGTCGGACGGTGCTGCTCGATAAACTTTAGTTAATAGGTAATTAATTCAATTTACATGACTTGACTTATATCGATACGAATTCGGTATGTACAGTCACGACCCCGGATTGTTGAGCCACTTGGCATTGTTCGTAATTTAGCCGTGTAATAAATGACCGATGTAAATGACAGTTGACAGCTAGTCGGTAACATCGGCCATTCATAACACGGCTAAATTACGAACAATGGCAAGTGGCTCAACAATCCGGGTTCGTGACTGTACATTTAGACCGTGAGGCTTTTTGTAGGTAGGAGGCCCCGGGTTCGATCCTGCTCAGGGCATATATGTGTGTGTTTATCACAGATATTTGTTCCTGAGTTATGGGTGTTTTCTATATATTTAAGTATTTATCTATATATATATATATATATATATATATATATATATATATATATATATATATTATATCGTTGTCTAAAGATAAAAGATAAGAAGATATTTATTCTTAAATTTAGGCACATTACAATGCACTTATATATGAACGGTCTAGTAGGTAAGTACCCACAACACAACACTTAATTGAACTGACTGTGGGACTAGGTCGATTTATAAGTTGATATTGTAGGACAATCTTACACATTTTTTTTATTTATTACATTCATAAAACAATACAGAGATTGTGTTTGAAATACATAAAACGAATTAACATGAGAAAATAAAATAAAGATGGGTAGGTATGCAATTAAATGTGGCAATGCGAACTTATTTACTAATACCTAATTATTATTAATAGTAAAGACTTCTTCGACACTATAGAAACACCCTCTCAATAAAAATATTCTTAATTTTCTACAAAACAATCACAAATCAACCAAACAAATCCACCTGGTATATATATATTTATAATAGATAAATATGGATAAGTACTTAAATACATAGAAAACATCCATAACTCATCCATAACACATCAACGGCCTCCTAGCCCAGTCGGTAGTGACCCTGCCTATGAAGCAGGAGGTCCCGGGTTCAAATCCTGGTAAGGGCATTTATTTGTGTGTTTATCACGAATATTTGTTCCTGAGTTATGGGTGTTTCCTATGTATCTAAGTATATATTTATCTATATAAGTATGTATATCGTCGCCTAGTACCCATGGTACAAGCTTTGCTTAGTTTGGGACTAGGTTGATTTGTGTAAGATTGTCCCCAAATATTTATTTATTTATTATTTATAACTCAGGAACAAATATCTATGGTAAACACTCAAATAAATGCCCTGACCAGGATTCGAACCCGGGACAGGGAGCTTCGTCACTACCGACTTAGGTAGGAGGCCGTTAAACGGCCGTTGTTTAACTTTCAAAATACCATATTTTCTTACGAAGATCTCAAAGTAATGTTACTAGGTCTGATGATATCTACTCACCACGGTAGACAATCATTTGTTAAACATCATTTCATAAATAATCATTTTACAAACAACGTTTGGCAAATTAACGATTCACAAATAGAGGACGTTGCATAAAATATTGTTTTACAAATAGTTCATGAGACAAAATATTTACTTGATAAAACATCATTTTATATATCGTCTGCCAACAAACCACACTGTGGTTTGGCAGAAGAACTGTTGTAGAAAAATTGTAAGCCGTTTCGTAAATAAACATTTTTTTTTTTTTTTTTTATAAAACATTAATTGGCAAATTATTCATTTATTAATCGTGACAATTCACAAAATAACGCATGATAAAACAACGTTGATAAAATTAATTATTTGCTAAACATTTTGTTTAATAAATCATCATCGTGTGTACGTATTCATACGTATCTCAGAAAAATATAAACATTATCATAACTTATTATCTTAGTATAAAAAGTTATAACGATCATAGAGACATTTTAGTGTTCAGCTACTATATGAAGCCAATCAAGCAACACACCTGTCACATGTTAATCATTCCTGTCCTAAAATCACTTTTAGGTCATGAATGTATACTGACATAACGTGTGCCTCGCTGTGATCAACTGTGTAGCTGTGTTACTAAAAAAGCGATAGCGCTGCTTTTAGAGATAGATCTTAGTTTTTTGTATTTTTAAGTTAGTTCTGGTTTGTTTACATACCTAAGTTTATTTAAGTGTTTTAGCTGCCGCTCACCGCTCATAAGTATTATTATATTAAGCACTCGTTAATACAATTGTACACAAAATCGACATACAGAATTTATACCTCCAAGTCGCGGAACAGTTTTGCATGCCGTTACTTTTTGAATTTACCCAGAATGTAACCATGTAAATTTATTATTTTGCAAGCGTTAAAAAAACATAAAATCTATTTCCAGTACAATCACAGGCAATAGTATCTTCCTACATGAAGGCCGTAAAAATATGTGACACGCTCCTATTTGTAAGGTCATATATTTTTGCAGGCTTCGTGTAGGAAGATACTATTGCCGGTGACTGAACAAAATTGTACCAATTTGTAATTTAAAAGAATGCATTTGGCACCAATTTAAGGCTCAGTAAATTACCGAAATACAGATTGAACAATAATTCACAACATAATTACGGATAACCTTTATATTGTAACGCCCTGCGTTTCGTTACACAGAATGTTATTTTTATGGAACAATAGTTTATCAATTGACGTTTTGCAAAATAACGGATTTTAAAAACGAATTATTTGTGAAATCAATATTTTTTATTAATAATTTGTTTTGTAATATGTTTACAAAGTGTAATTTTTACTAAATGTCTATTTGTCAAGTAATTATTTACAGAATGAGAATTTTTAGGAATGACAGGTTTGTGAATCGTTGTTTGTTAAGTGATTATTTGCGAAACGTTGTTTAGGAAATGATGATAAACCACTCACCACCTAAGTGCTTAAGGGGAGTAATCTATTCCAAGATGTTTCACGAAAGGCAAGATAACATTAACAAAGCAGCATTTTCGAATGGCGCACTTAAGTAAAGGCCTAGTCACAAGATCTTTCTAAGCTTCAAAATAGACTGTGACTACCACTTTATAATTATTATGACCACGTACAATACATACAGCCACCAGCTTATACACGCTCAAAATTCTGTCATGCCAAGAACATAACAGCCAGTGAAAATTCAGTTTCAATTTGAAACTTATTCCACTACGATAAGGTATAGAATGGAATGAAGTATCCAATGGCGGTCACGACTTATAAATGTGCTGGTAGAATTGCTCTTTGTTGCGACACGGAACTTGCAGACATAATCTCCTATGAGCCCCCCGTGTTATTATTGTGGATTACGCTCAGAGCTCTAGAACGGCCCGATACGGTGTAGTATTGTGGGGAACTTCGACCATTACACGAGTGGTAATGTGCTGGGATTGTAACCGCTATCTTGTATGTGATAAGGCTCAAAATTGGGTATGTTGTGACAAAACTTAAATTGAAGTTTTCAATACACAGAATAGTGCAATTAAATAGGTACCTACAATAATAATAAGAGCATCTGTCGTAGGTATATTGTAAATGTACTTAATATGATTTTCAATTAACAACCTACTATTACGCTGTAAGTTTTAAAGACCGAAAATTGCAACTATCACAAGAAAATTTTCAGTTCAAAAAACGAGCTTAAATGTTAACTTGCAACAATACTACGAAGTTGACATCAAACATAATAATATAGTATTTATAAACAAAGAAGATGCGAGAGTGAGTTCAAATCTCATTCAATATTTTTTTCTGATTCAAAAAATATTATTTGAAGACTGCACTGCTTCTTATAAAACATTCATACATTCTCCATGCTCATTCTTTCTCCTTCTTAAACCAGGTAAGCCAAGTAACCATTAATTAGGCTCTCTATCTGGACACAAACAATAATTTTCGTGGCAATATCAAGCTCATAGTCCACCGCGAAATGAAATGTTCCTCTCATTCTGACATTTCTGACTGATGTTAGTACACTTAAAATAACTTTCATTTTGCGTGCATTATATTTCATTGACTGTATTCAGCAACAACAGATTTAATTTGGATTCAATTTAAATTTCAATGCATTGTAAATTGATTTAACGATGAAACCGATTAAACAGTGATGAAAACAGACGGTTTTGATGTTTGATTTGATTTATTTGCTGTTTTATTAAGTTGACCAAAAACGTAGGTACTTTAAATCAAATTATTCATGCAAATAACACGTAAGTTACCTATCAGTAATTACACTAAACGTTTTAGCGTAGGTACGCTCTCAAAATAACTGTTTTTCTTTTAAGAGAGTCTCAAGAACCTGCCTAAGTTTTATCTCATTTACGATACTGTTGGTGTGTGCGTGACATCCGACAATGACAAATGGCAAACAAAGAATTGATTTAGTCTCAGTAATGCATTCGGCAATAGAATCGCGGGTACCTAAATATAAACATTCAGTTTTATTTCCAACAAACTTTTTCAGTGAGCTACGTTATTTTTAGGCTGTTGAACAAACCACAAATATTTCACAGATATCGAAAATAAACACGTCGTTTAGTTTTTGCGGTTTTCGTAGTTTTTTATGTTGGTTGTTGCTAAGCATCATGTCAAAACGATGTAAAATCGGGGTCGAGATAACCGCTTTTTTAATATTAACATATTTTTAAGGATAAAAATGTTATTTAAATATAATTTGTTCTACTGTTGAATTAAATCACACATAACCGCTTTTCGTAAAGTTCGACCTTAAATAACTTACGACACAGACATGAGTTTTAAAGAGACTATTGAGACATCTTATACAACGTGTTACTTTCAAGACTAAAGACTGAAAACTGTTTATTGAGAATCGAGAGTGGAATCGATTTCAGTATATCTTAACATGGGCATACTTTTTCGTTAATTTTCCAATTTTTTATGTGTCGAGTCTAAAAGTTTCTAATACTACAGTTTACCAATCTATTGAGAGGTTAGGAGATAGAGGTTGAATATTTAATAATGGCTGTCAGCTTTGACAAATTTGTTTTTCATAGTCAAATTATGTCATCTTATGTCATCTAAATATATAAAAGAAGAAACTGACTGACTGATTGACTGACTGACTGACTGACTGACATATCAACGCACAGCCCAAACAGCTTGTTCTAGAGACTCCAAATTTGGGACGTAGGTTCCTTATAAGGTCTAGGGATGCACTAAGAAAGGATTTTAAAAAATTCATCCCCTAAGGGGGTAAAATGGGGTCCAAAGTTTGTATGGCGAATCAAGATTTGTTAGACTATTTTATTCGAAACTTCACAGGAGTATTCCTAACGATAAATGAGTAAACACGTTTTTCAGATTTTTTGAAAATTCAACCCCTAAAAGGGGCACATGTGGTCACAAAGTCTGAAAATCAACATGGGCATCGTATCCTTTTTGAGTACTTATAGTACGCGGGCGAAGCCGCGGGAAAGGGCTAGTATTATACAAATTGACAAAGTAAGTTGATAGGTTGATATGACATGACACATGTAGAGATGTGATAACAACGCAACAAATGTAGAGTTAACAATTGAGTAGAATTGCAAGGAAAAATAAACATACGAATATCTTTAGAAATAATTAACCGATTGAAAAATAAATTCTCTAGATTAATTAGCAATAATAAAAATCATTTGGGGTGTCTGGGGTTTTTAGTGGCTCAAGTAACACGATGTATAACGCTTTAAAAGAGGTGTATACGAGTTTTCAGGTTATTATCTCGGAATCCGAAAAATCCGTTATTCCAGACAAACTGTGGGAAGCGGAAACCTTTGTAAATTAACAGAAAAGTAGGTGTTGCAAAAGCAAATGCAAATAAACTAAACATTAATAAACTCACACATATATGTACAAGAAAGGAAAAATAAATAAATAAACGTAATGATACGTGCTACCTGCTTATACTTTTATCAAAGATATGTCCGGTTACAATAACTACACATACACAGCAGTAGCAGAGTCTTCTGCCACAAGTATATGTAATACTTACTAGGAGACTCCAAGCATCACTTTTCCTAATCAATAACATTTTTCATTTTCACCTGCATACTCATATATCTACAAGTCTGTATGTATTACGTAAATGAAAGTTCTGACATCAGCATAATTATGCAAATTGAGTCCTTTATAATGAAAAATCCAGCATCGCTCAGGTACAAAAAAGGTTGATTAACATTTTAATAGCCGTAAGAGCACTGCAAGGTCTGCGAAGGTACCTTCACCCTTTTCGTGATAGAGTGCTGTAATTGTGACCAGTACAGTCTCGTACATAATAATAAGTTTCGTATTAGGCAATTTGTACGTAAGTATACGACTACTTAACATAACTATTTTTTTTTTCCACACTTACAACTATTGTCACAGGTGCTAAGCCTAAGACAATAGTGTAACTATATTTAAGTTTAAAAACTAATACCTAAGTATATCTACAAACCTAAGTATACGACTACAAGTGCTTATAAATTAGTCAAGTCATCATCCTCCTAGCGTTTTGTACAAGAAAAGATAAAATATATTTATTCTTCAATTTAGGCACACTAGAATGCACTTATGAACGTCAGAGAGAAAAAAGCTACCACTGGTTCTAACCCTACACCTCTGACCCGAGAAGAATTATGACTGGCAAGGAACTCGGCGGGACTTATTTTTTCAAAAAAGTAATACATTAGATCTTAAAGATACACAATAATGCGTAGTTCTTCAAGAAGATATATCAAAACAGCTTGAGAGACAGACAATGCACCTATTCTTTAATTAAAAAGGAAAAAATTGCTTCACAAAACGTTGTTGATATGCTTTCCTGCCTGAACGGTGTCCTCTAAATGTTAGATGATTTTGTAGTTAGTTTCTGGTTTGGGCCATGCGTCTTTGTCCGTCATATAGTCCTAGACCAGGGTCTTGTTTTTTTCATATTTTTTTGTATGCATGGTCTCATTGGCCTTTATCTACGGTATACCTACCTATAATTTGTCACACATATAAAGTTAAACGCGGAATTCGCGGAAAGACTAACCTGGTTAGGAAACAGAAAATGTCGCAAGTCGTACAACAAAAAGCAGTTAAGTTTTACGAGTGTCTCCCCTACATAATTTGAGGGTAGACATGACAGCAACCTCGCCCTTCTATAAAAGTAAATAGCGCCATTTACTCACGCTGACTTCTGTATATCCGCTGCTTTTTTACATGATACAGATTAGTTAACTAAGATTTTGCATACCTGAGTAATCTATGTCATTTTAAATCTCTGTTTCTTTCAAACATAAATTTGAAAGAATCAGAATTTTCTTAAAAAATATTCCGATGCAACTCCATCACAACTTCAATATTGGTTGATTATTTGTTGTGTGTTGGAGTAAATTTTTGAGATAGTTGTGTTTTTAATGTATTTTAAAATCAGAATACGGTACCCGTTTTTAACGAAATAATGGGTGAAAATTGTGTGGTGTAAGTTCAAGTCAGTACATCTTTAGCTTTGACGTAATTGTAGTATTAATGTTACACCTTTAATGTTAACATATTCTGTACCTTGACTTTTTACTGGTGCCATATTCTAATTTTAAAGTACATAATCAATACATTAAAAACACAATCTATCTCATACATAACTCCAACACGCAACAAATAGCCAATAAGTTGTATTGGAGTTGCATCGGAATAATTTTCAAGAAAATTCTGATATTTCTGATTCAGATGTTAAGGCGTTAGCTGTATTGCGTAGTTAATGCATTGAAGTTAGGTTTTATCTAACTAAACATGTTGTAAAGTTATAATACGGGGAGCTTTAATGTTAACGAATTTTTTACCTTGCCTTTTTACGACCTTGAAAGAAACAATGAATCATTATTTATGAAACTCCCATAAAGCTGATTACCGTAAAAAGTGTCACTGCGCAATGTTGAAATAATCAGAATATGTCGACAAGGCTACTACAGGCATAAATGTCCTAACCGCCATTAGAAAACGAGTTTGAATTTATAATTTATAGCGCGGTAATACAGTATAGAATTGAATGAGTATTAAAACCGCTTTCACGGCTTTTTTGCAGGGAAGACGCAAGTTTTCAAAGCAAACAAGGACCTTATAATTCCTGGACTGTCAATGTCTATACCAGGTGTTTCCTGTACTACGAGCAATAAATGAAAACGTAGATTCTACTCCTCAAACAATAAAATGATTGTTTAACAACTTTTTAAAAATATTTATTATTTAAATTGTCTCTTTATCATACAAACAAATAGTATATTCAATGTACGTTAAAATCCGTCTATTTGACATTGCTTGTCAGTCTTTTCAGACTGTCAGACTTTAAAGTCAAACTGCAAGTTATTTTTCAAAGTCGCAGAACAAACGTTGTCTAATTTGAGGAGTAGAATCTGCGTTTTAATTAATTGCTCTTATTACAGGAATCACCCGGTATAAAATCGGCTTATTGTATTTCAGACAAATGCACGTGAGCATTCTATTAATCTATCGCGTCACTAACGTTAACATTATTTTCTACGGCGAATTTTAGAGTCGGCAAGGCGCTTTTACGGAGAAGGGTCGGCAACACGTATGTACAATTATTGTATACCTCTGGAGTTCCAAGCGTCTATTAACTGTGGTTGCTACTTACCATCAAAGAGACGTACGCTTGTAGTTTCGACACCGTCATGGTAAACAAAACCGGCCAAGTGCTAGTCGGACTCGCGCACGAAACGGCAAAAAAATCATGTCTGTTGTATGCCCCTTAAATATTTATTTTATTTTGTTTTTTAGTATTTGTTGTTATAGTGGCAACAGAAATAAATGATCTGTAAAAATTTCAACTGTCTAACGATCATGGTTCCTGAAATACAGCCTGGTGACAGACGGACGGACAGACAGACAGACGGATAGCGGAGTCTTAGTAGTAGGGTCCCGTTTTTACCCTTTGGGCACGGAACCCAAAAAAATGACGTTGAAAAATAACTCTAATTCATTCGATAGATGGGGCCGCGGTGTCTGACACAGATGTTTTCTGAATTTTAACGAAACGTGATTTTGTATAGACATTGTAGTCCAGGTATAACATGGTCCTTAAAAAGAACTGATTTGATAGGTGCCATAAAACAACACGTGTCAGCGTCGCTACAAATGGGCGATAAAACTGGGAGCTTTCGGCGGTAATACGGGACCCTTTTAATATTCATATGGAGAAAGTTTGAACGTAAAAAGTTTATGTTTGTCCACAGAAATACGAGTATGTTTTCACTGATATTAGAAATTTTATCGCTGTAGAGGTAGTAAAATAATTTATCTACACTCACACTGTAAGTCCTCTAAAACGTGTTCAAAAACGGTAGGCAATGGCTAGCATTACCACCACCGATTTTACTATGATAAGCTTTTTATCTGTGGCAGTAACGTAATTTTAACTTTACATGCTCATATGTTATGAGTTTAAAATTCCGAACATCGAATTTGATAACATAATGTAAATTCTGTGCTCCTTCCTGACCAACGGCACGCACCCGCGCCACCGCCGGCACAATCGAGTTGGCCATGGCGGTGCAATAGCGGTCATTCTATGGTTTCCGAACACTTAATTTAATATATATAATATGAGTGTAGATAAAGCAGTGTATGCAACTGTACGTAATTAGGCCTTATTACGTAACAGTTACATAAACTACTATTTCTAAACAACTGACACATAAATGTTGATACATATTTAAAATTAAAATAAGTTGCTCTCGGCTTGTGTAGTGTATTACAGTTTTATGTATTTTAAAATTACAATACTGCACCAGCTTTAATGTTAACTAATTTTTTACTTTGAATTAACTTTTTTTTGTGTATTCTAAACTTTATATACTTATAGTATCTGCCTTTTACACTACATAATACTCCCACTGAGGCCATGTGCCGTATTCTGATTTTAAAATACATTAACAATACATTGAAAACACCATCTATCTCAAACATAATTCCATCACACAACAAACAATCTAACAATATTGGAGTTGTATTGGAGTTGCATCAGAATCATTTTCACGCAAATTCTGTTATTTCTGATTCAGACGTTTAGGCGCTAGATGTATTGCGCAGTTAATGCATTGGAATTGTATTAAAGTTGGATCGTATCTAAACGTGTTTTAAAAAGAATACGGCCCTATATACAGGGTGTAATCGTTAAGTGTAGCCAGGCGATTATTCCGTAAATATAAGAGATATTAGAAATTTTCTAACTGATATCGAAAGTGCGTTACCCAATGAGTAAACTTGCATTAATAACTTTTTTGAAATAATACTATTAATATTAAAAATATTAAGTTTAAACGCTCCCATACAGTTAGTACCTACGACGAATCACTCTCAAAGTAGAACGTCGGTGCCGTAAGAGATAAAAATGCTTGAGATTCATTATTTGCACGAATAAACTGTAATAATAGTAGTTTATGTAACTGTTACGTTTTAAGGCCTAATTACGTACAGTTGCATACGCTGCTTTATCTACACTCATATTATTTATCTTAAATGCCGTATTCCGAAACCATAGAATGGCCGCCATTGCACCGCCATGGCCAACTCGATTGTGCCGGAGGTTGCGCGGGCGCGTGTCGGCGGCCGCGCGGGAGCGTGCCGGTGTACATTATGTTATCAAAACTCATAACACATCAATATTTGAGCATGTAAAGTTAAAATTACGTTACTGCCACAGATAAAAAGCTTATCATAGTAAAATCGGTTGTGGTATGCTAGCCATTGCCTACCGTTTTCGAACACGTTTTAGAGAACTTACAATGTGAGTGTAGATAAAATAATAAAACAATTCATGAATCATTTGATAACGGTGAAATGACTAGACCGTACAAACTAGTCTTTCAACGAACGTCGTACTAAATGTATGGGAGGGTTTGAAGTTAATGTTTGGGATAGTTCTGATTTTATAAAAAAAAGTTATTAATGTAATTTTACTCATTAGGTGACGCACTTTCGATATCCGTTAGATATTTTCTAATATCTCTTATATTTACGGAGTCTGGCTACACTTAACGATTACACCATGGCCGCGATTCGAAAAATAAACATACACACTGGACAGACACAGCTCCAACCCAACTCAACTCAACGCTATAACGACATTGACATTTGCTATTCGAACAGATATTCGTTCAACATTGGTATCACATTGGTCTCACATTGGTCTCACATTGGTCGTACATTGGTACAACATTGCTACAATGTGCGATGTGTGACCAATGTGAGACCAATGTGATACCAATGTTGAATGAATATCTGTTCGAATAGCAAATGTCAATGTCGTTATAGCGTTAAGTTGAGTTGGGTTGAGTTGGGTTGGAGCTGTGTCTTTCCAGTGTGTGTGTTTATTTTTCGAATCGCGGCCCCTGTATACACAAAAGAAAATATTTTAAAGGTTTAATTTTGTATCGTGCTACGTATTTCGTGGCGCTACGGCGTAGCACGATTGATCTACGACCGCTACAATGTTCGTAGCATCCGCAATTCTTCGGTTAAACCACGACGGTTATTTCACACTAAGCGATAACTAATGTTCCTTCAGTTCGGTTCTGTTCTGACTTCTGATAAGCTACATTGTAGGTTTAGTTTAAAAAAAACTTACAATATATATTTAACGTAAAAAAATATATATTAAAAAACCCAAATGTTTTACACCTTGAGCGATATTCTAACTTCTCAATTGATGTTAAATTGATAAAATTTTGTAATTTTTCGCTCGTACGTCTCGCTTACACCGATACATAAAATAATATCATATTGATGTCAATTTATAATTTCGAATATGCTTCACACTCATTACCTCTGTCAATTTCCTTAACTTCTGACCTTTTAAGGGTTCCGTATCCAAAGGGTAAAACCGGGACCTTATTACTAAGACTCCGCGGTCCGTCTGTCACCAGGCTGTATCTCATGAACTGTCATAGTTAGACAGTTGAAATTTTCACAGATGATGTATTTCTGTTTCTACTTTAACAACAAATACTAAAAATAATTATAAAATAAATATTTAAGGGGGCTCCCATACAATAGACATAATTTTTTTACCGTTTTTATAGATTATGGTACGGAACCCTTTGTGCGCGAGTCCGACTTGCACTTGACCGGTTTTCTATTATCTTTTCATCGTGCAAGATATTATACTAGTAGCAGGTGACTGTACGGTCGAGTCTGAAAATATGTATACATTTAATGTGACAAAAACATGTATCCAACACTTTACGCCTTAGTAAGGCGATTATCACACTGGCGCTGCAACCGCATGCGCCGACGGTGTGCAAGCGTGATAGCGCTATACTCATGCAGAGCGCTATCTCGCTCACGCACCGGCGCCGAATGCGGAAACCGCAGCAGTATAAAAGCCCTAATAGAGTCGTGGCTACATATTTTTGTCACATTAAATGTATCCATATTTTTAGATGTGACCGCACCTCACCCTGTTAGACGGAGAGTTAGCCACGTCAGTTATGACACAATAATGAGAGCGACGAAGCCCCTCTCGATAGTTTGCTATACTATGCTTATTTATAGATCCGGAAATCTGGCAGCTGTAAAGTGGATGTCAAAGAACGCAAACCACTTTAAGAATACAAATCCTAGAGTTCTGGTTTTGATGCAGTATTATGAGGAATTATATAAATAATTATCATTGCCAAAACTTTCTGATGGGGGAAAGTCGTCCAAAACGACGTATAATGTAATTCATAGTTTGTCACCTACTGTTTCTGTTTCCGAAATAATACGCAATGTTTTTTGTTCTAATATTAAAATGGCCCTGGTATACCTGAGACAACTTAGGCAGTTTTTATCTATTTTGGTATTACTATTTTCCAATTCAAATATTTTGCTAGTCTGTCACTCTGACCTCCACCCATTTAAAGCTGCCAGATGCCTGGATCTAGCAATAATAATAGTATAGCAATCTAACCAGACTGGTTTTATTGCTCTCATTATTGTGTCATATCCGACGTGGCCAGCTCTTAGTCCATGTGTTTTAACATTCCGAACCGCTCTATCTTCCCGTCTCATTAAAACAAAACTAACTCCCATAAATAATAAAATTGCATTCGTACAGTTTTCACTCGGACCTCGGTATAAATGTGGCGGCGAGGAACTTCAGCAATAATAACAGAACGTAAATCTTTTAGTTCTTTGAGAACCACAGACCATACACTTGAATAGCCCAACTGTGCCCGATCCGCCCGCAAGCCTTTAAAACACTGATATAACTGTTTATCAACTGGTATTTCATTTATTAATTTTATTATTAATTACAGTGAACTACAAGAATATACAGAAAAATACTTAAAACTAGTTTATTTAGGTGACGTCACTGCGTGGCTCCGTTGCGTCTTCTGATTTGGTGTAGGATTCGGTTTATCTCGTGGTGGTTAGGTGAAAAACGTTTTAATACACTCGGCAGCAAAGTTTGTTCACCTTTTGTGTCTCATGCAGCACTCAAAATTCCACTTTTTGAACCACTTGCTAAGTTTGAAACTTAATATCATTCACTTGCTTAAATAATATTAAATAAGTACGAACAACAATGAATATTATAGGCATGAACGATAATTGCAACGATTGTACATTTTTTTAAAGTATAGGTACTCCTAAATTAGACACAGAAAATATACTATTAAGTACTTGGTCGTTTTTATATTCCACGCCATTGTATGTGTAGCGTGCTTGTTTGTACAATTAAATATGCCTCACTGTGCCATACTTGGGTAGTAGAACTAAAATCCATAAATATCAGTTTCCCATTCATAAACTCTCGTGACGCTAGTACAAGTAATTGACATGCCCTTGGTTTTTGTTGATAGTCTTGTGGCATCTAGTCAAACTTATGGTCTGTGTTAAGAACGCAGTAAAATCTTGGCTTCGCTAATAATAAAGCGGGCATTTCACAAATTGTTTCACTTTAGAGTCAGCGTTTGGAAAATTGAATTACCGATCTCTGTTAAACCAAGCCGAACAAATGGTTTTTAAGACCGGTAAAAACCGGTAAAATACTTAAATTAACCAGGGGTCGAGTTCAGCGCGAGTGAAAGAGAAACACTGTGTTACGATTAGTAGGGAGCTCAATGCAAATTGATAAATAAAAAAACTACGTATTAATTGAGAAATATAAAATATCCTTAATTACTGACTGACTGACTGACTGACCGACCGACCGACCGACCGACCGACCGACCGACCGACCGACCGACCGACCGACCGACCGACCGACCGACCGACTGACCGACCGACCGACCGACCGACCGACCGACCGACCGACTGACTGACTGCCCAAACCGCTGGTTCTAGAGATTCAAAATTTGGCACGTAGATTCCTAATAAGGTCTAGGGGTGCACTAAGAAAGGATTTTTCAAAATTCACCCTCTAAGGGGGTAAAATGAGGGTCCAAAGTTTGTATGGCGAATCAAGATTTTATTCGAAACTTCACAGGAGAATTGCTAACGATAAATGAGTAAACACGTGTTTCAGGTTTTTTGAAAATTCAACCCCTAAAAGGGGCAAATGTGGTCACAAAGTTTGAAAATCAACATGGGTATCGTATCCTTTTTGAGTACTTATAGTACGCGGGCGAAGCCGCGGGAAAAGGCTAGTTCTGTATATTATTTTTCTTGTTTTTAATGTAGTTTTATGTATAGTTTAGTTTCGTATGATTTAATTTATTTTGTAAACCCATTATGTCACTATTAATGGTAATAAATCCTTCTTGCTACTTTGATATATTTTTTTTTTTTTTATACTACGACGGTGGCAAACAAGCATACGGCCCACCTGATGGTAAGCAGTTACCGTAGCTAAAGTATAATAAAGTATATATAACTGATATAACTAAAGTCAACAACGTGGGTCCTAAAATCCTGAAGATTATTAGTATAATTTGTATTTATTATTAAATTTGTATTAGTATATTTAATTTGTATATTTAATTGGTATATTTAATTATATAATTAGTATATTTAATTTGTATTAGTATAATTAGTATAATTTATATTAATATATTAGTATAATTTGCACCCTCAAATCCGATCACTGGTCATCGGGTGTTGTCAGCCTCTTAACCCTTTATAGCTGTGCTCTTGTCGGTGGAGCAATCTCCAACTCGTCCGGTCCACTACCAACTCTTTAAACTTCTGGTATGACACGACCTGAACCTTTTCTTTTATTTGGTCTTACCCGTTAAACGGTTAAAATGTCTCTACAGAGTGGATTTTCCAAACGGGTTAGTAAAGGCAGCTACCAGACCCGATGATGCTATGTAAAAATGGTCTTGGTGTTTAAAACTAAAAATATACTTTTTTTTTTTTATACTACGACGTTGGCAAAACAGGTATGGTAAGCAGCTACCGTAGCCTATGGACGCAAACAACTCCAGATGAGTCACATGCGCGTTGCCGACTCTTTACGAAAAGGATTCACTATGTTGACGGCTAAAGGAACAAGGGGGTCCCTCATCGTCAATACACTGGGTCCTCTTTGAGCTCTTTGGCAACCTTACTCACCAACAGGAATACAACACTATGAGTCCCTACTCATAGTGTACACAGAAAAACACAGCCAAATAGCACTAGACCCTTCTAGTGCTATTTGGCTGTACCTTCTGTAAGGTGGAGGTACTTCCCCAGTCGGGCTCTGCTCCAGATTTGAGCGTGATGACATTTGCTGTGCTGTGCCTTACCACGCATAGCGAGATGACATTCGCAGTACCCATACCTCTCTTTAAACTACTAAATCAATACTCTAAAGTTAAACGGTAACCGAATTGATAGTAATTGACTTCGAAAGGATCCGTGAGAGGTGAGAATAATTTAATTGTCTAGTTCAATTTGTCTATAGACTCGTGTGTATTCAGAGGCCATCGTGCCAACCTAATTTGGACCTTATTACCTACGAGATCGATTTTTCACTTAGAAGTCAATTCGTAATTTTGTAGGTCCTCGTATCTAGGGTTGTCACGAACTCACGACTCAGAATTAGCTATTCCAACGATCCGAATGTGGAATGGTATAAAATATTATGACTTATGTTTATAAGTTTTTCAAAAAAAGGCATTGTCGAAAAAATAATGAACAGAAAAAGAACGTAAAATTTTATTATAGATAAATATTTTAAAGTAGAACATCGATTTTGTAGGAATCATACCTAACTCAAATTATATAAAAAAATCTGTTAATATTTTCCAATAAGCGCTAAAAACAACGGATTGCACAAAAATTTGTTTAAACACTTTGATATTGCAAATCCATACACCATACAAAAAAATCTAAAATCTTGTGTTTAGTTCTCAAATCAAATACAGAATCTTAATGATGAGAAACAAAACCTTTCCTAGCCGCGCATGAGTGTGAAAACCCTTCAAGTCAACCTACTCTTATTTCTTCCAATATAGTTGAGCTTAATAAACTAAAATTTAAAAAGTCTTATAATATTCATTTGATAGTATGTCTTTGAGAGCTTGCTTATGTGCTAACTAGCTAGTTTATACAGTCTCCATCAAATATAAAGTAGCGGCCAAGGTACTCAAAAATATCTGAACATGCACTTTATCGCCTTGACAACAGAGGCGTTGTTCAGACATTATTATTATTTATTTATTATTTATTATGTGATCACATTGGCCGCTCCGATGTATCTGATAGCAACTGTAATACTGATTTAAAATTAGATCATCCAGCATCGCTTGAAGAACTTTGATCATGTCGTTTCGCGTCTTTATTTTCTAGAAATTAAAGTGCGACAGGGACGGAAAACTTTGTAGGTACTGGATATTAAAAAGTTTAGCGTAGATGCAGTATCGAGAGTAGCAACTGCATCTAAGTTTTATAATTACGATCTCGATTTGATATTATTATGACAGTAGCATCACGCATGAGACGGCACTTTGGAAAACTTTGGAAACACGGGTTATTGTATTAAATATAATATGATAAACAATTAAGTATGCACGTGGAGGGTAAAGTTAATCAGGGTAAAGTAAATGAGACACTGATTTAAACTTTCACGATTTTTACACATATCTATTTGAAGTCTTTCTTCGGGACCATGGGGACAATTTCGTCCTCGAAACGTCGAAGGTAATTTTTAGAAATATATACGCGGTTAAGTCCCGTTATTACAAATAGATAAAGCAAACGAGAGTCTAATTGAATCACGATGGCAAGGTGGGAGTAAACAAATACACTTGATAAATACCCCGTTTTCAACAGTTTTTGTAATATTTAGTTAGTCACGTCTAGGGCTTGCAATCCGGATATTTTGAATAGTAATTTCTATGGAGTATTATTCGAAATATCACTGGATTACAATAGCTCACCCTTTCCTAAGCTCTGCTCATGAGCCAGTGATTAAAACAGATGATTGTATTTTCCAATACAGAATTTTATGCGTGTTGGAGTAGATACGCGGACGCGCGAGATGCACTACAAACACTATCAAATCAAGACCAAATTTCTAAAGTTCGAAAGCCGATTCCGGATGAAGGACTCGTAACAACGTTAGTATCAGTTAGTTTCTTTCGTTACCATCTGAGATCACGGACAAATCCAAACAGACTGCTCCTGTTGCTGTCATTATTTATATTTATAAAGTACCTACTTCAATGTTTTTGATGTGTGATGGACCAATAAACTCTTTCAAGAGATAATCGTTTAAGTTCAAGATGGCTGCGGCGTTTTTGGAATAGTTTTTTATTTTTTGCTCATTTACGTAGTTCAGTAATATTGACAGCTTATTGTGCGGTGGCCTAACGAACAAGTATGCATATGAAAAATTAGTCTCAAAACGCGCGTAACCACCCTTTTTGTTGAACAAATGGTTATCCGGGGTCTCGGCCACCCACGTGTTTGTAGGGAGGCTATCACCTTACAATCAGCAAACCAAACTGGATCACTTCGGTCTTCTAAGACTGCTTATTACTTTTATTTTAACTGCGCATTCATTAATGGAGATTTTTGTCATAGACATATAAAATAAGGAAACGTAATTCCACGAAGATAAAATTGTAATTACATAATAAGCCGCGGTCTCGTACCCACACACTCACTTTGACGTTTGAACCAATCACTGCTCGTCCAGGAGTTGTTTAAGTGTGCATGTCGCACTTAAACACAAAGAAATCGGGAATCACAGTTTTGTCTTCACGGCGTTACCTCTTCTTATTTTATATGTCTATGATTTTTGAAATTGTTTAAGCATTTCGACGATACAAAAACTGATTTGATTTTAAGCTGCAGAGTGCTACGGCTCGTAAAATTACTTACTGTTTGCTTCACCTTAAAATAAATTTAGCGCCAGGCGCCAGCTACCATTTAATCTTAAATTATATAGTAGACAGCAGCGCCAGATTTGGATAAAGGGATTTAATCTCAGAAATACTTTTGAAAGGAATAAATTATTTTTGACTAACTTTTGCCGACGTTTAACTTGCTTGGACTTAACATAGATAGGTAGTTTTAATTGATATAAATTGAATAAATGAAGTCGCATGCAAATTTAAACTTGCTTACCTGTACTAAAAATATTACAAATTATAACGTTTTGTTCATTTATAAGACAACAAAATCTTGTAACTATGAGGTATCTACCAGGTACATTGAGTTAAGAAATTCCTTGTTTTTAAAACCGTCCACAACAACTTCGTTAACTTTTGTCTTAAGGGGCTGACAACACCTGAATTCCCTTCCTATCTTTTTCAGCGCGAGTGAAAGAGAAACACTGTGTTACGATTAGTATGGGAGCTCATTGCAAATTTTGCAAAACGATGAATAAAAAAATAACTACGCATTAATTGAGAAATATAAAACAACGAAGTTTTTAGTATTAGTGCGGTGGAATTTTGTCCTTAGTTACAGACGTATAAGTCAAGAAACTAAAGACATACAACTGTTTAAAGCTCATTTTAAGATGTAAGTAACTTTGGAATTATTTTCTATCGAGCCGATTTCGAATCGTGTATCGGAATTAACGAAGTTCTTCAAAATATAACATAACATATATTTTTTTTACTTTCTCAAAACAAGTAGTTATAGCTAAAAAAACTGTTTAAGTAAAGTCAATTTGAAGGTCATCGGGTGTTGTCAGCCTCTTAAAATTAAAAAGAATTTAAACTCAAAATTAAAGTTAAGTAGTGTGATCGTGTAATTCCCAAGAACTTCATATTAACGTTAGTTTTTTTTTAATTTTTACTCACCAAATGGCACTGTTGTTATAATTAAGAGGCTGACCTCCTATTGACTTTTTCTACATTATCTTCTCCACTACCCAAAGGTTGTCTGGAAGAGATCACTCATTAGCGATAAGACCGCCTGTTGTTTGCCTCTTTTATCATGTTATTTTTTTCTACTGTGCTGTTTTTTTTGGGGTGTGCAATAAAGCAATTATTCATTCATTCATTCATTCACCCGACCTTAAAATTGAGTTTACTTAAACAGTTTTGTAGCTATAACTACTTGTTTTGGAAAGGTAAAATATATGTTAATATTCATTTTATTTAGAATAACTATGTAAATTCCGATACACGATTGGACGAAATTGGCTTGATAGAAAATAATACCAAAGTTACACTTAAAATTAGCTTTAAAGAGTTGGATGTCTATAGTTTCTTGACGTACACGTCTGTAATTAAGAACAAAATTGCACCACACTAATACTAAAACCTTCATTATTTTATTTTTCTCAATGAATATGTAGTTTTTTTAATTTAACATTTTGCAAAATTTGCAATGAGCTCTACTAATCGTGTTTCTCTTTCACTTGCGGTGAAATAGATAGGAATGGACTTTAGCTGTTGCCATCCCCTTAAGTGTGTCGAGATTTTTTAAATAAATATTTTTCTATAGTAGGTATATGTATACGACCGACTGGTCGCCGTCCGGTGGGTCGGCCCATCGTTGGGGAGACAATATGGCGGCGGATCTGCTACAGCTTCGCGTCAATAACTGTCAAGAAGTTGCGCAGGATATGGACAGGTGGCGTGCTCTCATTTCGGAGGCCAATATTCTCTTTGGATCGTCGAGCCAAAATAGTTAGTTATAGTCATGTTATAGTATAGATTCAGATTCAGATTATTTATTTCTCAATAGTATTACAATGTTTTCATCAATATAATCAATGCATACATACGAGATCGTCAAGCTAGGTACACTAGGGTACACATTTTACACATTTCACAAAAATAAATTACATAATTTATGTTAAATCTGTGTTAAAATCTGTGAGCCGCACTCATGCAGCCGCTGTGGCGATCCTGTGGGCACACTGGGCCGTCATGGATTGCACTGTCTGCGGAGCGCGGGACTTTACAGGCATGCTGCAATTAACGATTTAATTAGACGTGCCCACTCCACTCTCTCCCTGCGACTCTGGAGCCATCGGGCCTCTCTGCAGGAGTTTGCGGCGCTCGCCGTTGAAACCATGGGTCCATGGTCGTCCGACACCAAACAGTTTGTTAAAAAGGTGTCGGAATGTCTCAAAGGCGTCTCGGGGGACTACAGGGCGGGCTCCTTCTTTGCCCAGAGGTTGAGTCTGGCCGTGCAGAGGGGCAACGCCGCCAGTATTCTGGGGTCTATGCCTGAAGTGGGGGATTTCGGTGAGGTGTTTAATATTTAGAATAAGTGTATAAATTTAGGCTTTATTTAGATTTTTAAGGTTTAGTTTTTAGTGATTTAATTATGGAATTCTAATTAATGCCAATTCTAATAATGTCTAACTATTCAAGTACCTTTTACGCTATATAGATATTGTCTTATTTAGTAATAGCAGTTTAACTTTGCGACGGAATTCATATATCTCGGTTATTATTATCTTTGGCAGTTTGTTATAATATAAAACAATGCTCTGATTTTCTAACACATAAACTAGATCCCATCTTCCGCATTTACTGTTTCGTAAAAAACGAAGTTAACTCGAACATAGCGTATAAATTCAACGGTATCAAACGCTGTGACATCAACAGCAGTAAATTGTGACTTCTTCGAGTGTAAAGTATACTGCACTGCCCGCCGCCCACCACTCAAAAGAGCCGTAAACGCCAATGGGAAATTCATGCAATTATCTACCGTATTCTAGAGCAATAAGTTCCAAATGCATACTCGTTTTTCATTGCATTTACGGGTTCTATACGTGATAGGACAGTCTAGACATTTTCTTTTTAACTACTGAAGATTTAGTTTCGGAGTACAATGAAACTCAACAAAGCTATTAAGCTTGTCTATCTATTAAGATAGAAAGTGCATTTAGTTTAGAATTAAAGGAATTGGAGGAAATGTGGTTACAAATTAATTGGTTCAGATGGGATCAATGTTACTCTGCGTCCGTAGGAAACACGTTAACCCTACACGTGATCCCTGGGTGGTGCTAAAAGAGTAACAAACTTGGCAGTTGCACTGTCCCATCTGGACCTCGCAGCACTCACTGGATTTTCTTTATCAACTGCTTTCCCACTACCTGACACAAGAAATGCCTATATATATCCAGTGATATGACGCCATACGATAAATAAATAATAATTGGTTCAGAAATGCGAACTTTAATACGTACCTAAACAGATTGGTCTTATTATTGTGTCATATCTGCCGTAGCCAGCTCTCCGTCTATAAGCGCCCTTCCCCTACGTGGTAAATTTTCCAAAAAAAGTGTCACATCTGATGATTCATTTTGATTTAGTTGTATTTCAAAACAAATGAGTACATTATAGATAATAGTCGGTAGGTACAGTCACCATCAGATATATCGGAGCGGCCAAGGTGGACACAAATATCTGAACAACGCCGCTATTGTCAAGGCAATAAAGTGCATGTTCAGATATTTTTTACTACCTTGGCCGCTCCGATATATTTGATGTTGACTGTACGCCTGTAAATACATACTTACTACAGGCCTAGTCACAGGGCGGACACGTCATACTACAAAACTCAGGCACGGCACATCAGTACACGCTTCATGCCTATTATAAGGTAGAACATAAGGACACCTGTTTATTATTAGACCACCAATGTAAACACTATGTTCTAGCAAAAAAAATATTTCATTTCATTTCAATATGTGCGTGCGTCTTAGGGCGCTGTTTCCGCTGTCCAAATGACAATCCATCGCTATTTTGTTTTTAATCGATGGGCTACCAACTTGACGGATTAGCCTACTAGTTTCCTACCAATCGGCCGCCGCGGGGTGAGGTAATTCCGATCGGGGCGGAGCGTAACGTGGCCATTCTGTATGAAATACTATTATTTATTTTGTGGCCTAGTACTACATCAGCCGCAAATGCAGATTCCATCAAATTAACATGCGCGAGACCAGCAATAGCTACATGAATGCCTGACCACGAGACATTGGAATCCGTTAGCCGGCAACATCAAATTAATGAGTAGATTTCAATAGTACGAGTATCACGAACGATAAGGGATATATGGCTAAAATTATTAACCAGTTAACCAGAGTCATAGGAATCTAAAATGGAAGAAATTATGTCCAGTGTTAGACCTGTATCTTTAAAGCAATAACTATTATAAATTAATAATTAAGTGAAAACCCCGAAAGGGCTGAATCGATTTAATAAAACATGCCTAAGATCACTTGTTAAAAAACCTACTATGAAAAAACGAAATACGCAAGCATTCAAGGTGTAACATAAATGCTGTTGATCCGTTCCGTCCGGGCGTAATTAAATAAAAAAAAATAAAAAAAAATTTAAAATTGTTTATTTCAGACATACGTCCATAAAAGTGTTAGTTGTACAACCTTAAGAGTCTATGTTAGTGTTACATAAAATAAAATAAAAATAAAAACAAATCACAACAAAAAATAATTTAGCGATGTTCCTCTGGCATGAAAGGTATTAAATATTTTATTTACTACCTGGTCCTGCCAATGACCACCACCGTAATTAGAATATGATACCAATTACAATGATGTAATTGGTATCATATTATAATTACAAAAAAAAATTGGTTTTGTATGGATGGTTGGACACCTTTGGAGTTGCAGGCGTCCATGGGCTCATAGGGGGATCAATGTTACTCTGTGTCCGTAGGAAACACCTTAGACAACCCTACACGTGATCCCTGGGTGGTGCTAAAAGAGTAACAAACTTGGCAGCTGCACTGTCCCATCTGGACCTCGCAGCACTCACTGGATTTTCTTTATCATCTGCTTTCCCACTACTACCCCGGGGAAGAAATGCCTATATACAGGGTGTAATCGTTAAGTGTGGCCAGGCCATAACTCCGTAAATATAACAGATATCAGAAAACTTCCAACTGATATCGAAAGTGCGTTACCCAATGAGTAAAATTACATTAATAACTTTTTTTAAATAAAAGTATTAATAATAAAAATATTAAGTTTAAACGCTCCCATACAGTTAGTACCTACGACGACTCACTCCCAAAGAAGAACGTCGGTGCCGTAAGAGATAAAACTGCTTGAGATTCATTATTTGCACGAATAAACTGTAATAACATGATAATTGATTGATATGGAATAAAATAAAACAATTCATGAATAATTTGATAACGGTGAAATGACTAGACCGTACAAACTAGTCTTATCCGAACGTCGGTCCGGGTTTGAAGTTAATGTTTGGGATAGTTCTGATTTTATTTAAAAAAAGTTATTAATGTAATTTTACTCATTTGGTAACGCACTTTCGATATCAGTTGGAAGTTTTCTGATATATGTTATATTTACGGAATTATGGCCTGGCCACACTTAACGATTACACCCTGTATATCCAGTGACATGTAGCCATACGATAAATAAATAAATAAATAGGCTGGTTACCACCAGGCAGGCCATATGCTTGTCTGCCACCTTTGTGGTATTAAAAAAAAAAAAAAATCTGTAGTTTGCACTTACTTCCAAAGGATAAATAATACCAGGGGGCTTAGAATACCAAGATGACAATCGTTTGTATAAAACGAAACAAAACCCCATCGGCATCGGTCTCTATCATTGACATTGACATGGAATGGTTGCATTCATGAATAACGTAAATTAAGTGTGTGTTTGTTTTTCATGCTCTCGTTTTGTGTAGTTTTTGTGGTTTTGAGTAATATTGTGTGTTATGTCGTGGCATCACCGAATGGGCCCTACGGAAGACCAGCGCTGGTTTTTAAGCTGGCATTATGCTGAGTTGGGTCCATTTTGTGATGCAAGTTCATTGTTTGTTTTCATTGTTATTGTCTCTCAATGTTCATGTAAGCGTCACAAATAAATGTTTTTATTCTTATTATTTATTCTATCACACTTCTATATTAGAGCGTTAGAGAGACGGATAGCGTTTCTAATCGTTTTCTACAAACGATTGCCATCTTGGCTAAGCCCCCAGTACCATCCACTTTCGTTTCTGCAAGCGTTGCCAAAACCATTATATCATCAACATAAACGAAAAATATGACAACGTGCTTCAGCCGCTTACGTAAAATTAACGAATACAATGCAAATGAACGTAAGTTCATTATTCGTAATTCAGGAACATAAAGTAAAAATCTCGTTAAATATACAACCGGAGGCGCATTCAGAATTTAATAGTATCATATTTCAAACATTGGCCTAGATTTATTTACAACACTATACACTAAATCATCATCTCAGCCATAAGACGTCCACTGCTGAACATAGGCCTCCCCTTTGGACCTCCACACGTACCGGTTGGAAAAGACCCGCATCCAGCGTCTTCCGGCGACCTTAATAAGATCGTCTGTCCATCTTGTAGGTGGACGTCCTACGCTGGTCCGCGTGGACGTGCTAGTCCGCGGTCTCCACGCAAGGATACAAAAAATACCCTAAATAAAAATAAATAAATTTACATTTGAAGTAATGGTAGTGTTATGAATAATATTTGTACCTAGCTATAGGTATACCGTATGGCGAGTTACACAGTTGTCTAGTATAAGTAGGATCAGGGAGGGAACAGTCGCTAGGATTTTTTCAACAGGCTGTTGCATGAAAAATATAAATCCCTGAACTAATTGTTGCAAGCACAGAGCACCGTGCATTATTAAACTTTCATATGTAGCAAATATATTTGCTGTTACTTTCACTAAAAAAGATATATCCATTCTTTTTTTAGAAATTGGGATTCGAGCCACTGTGTACCGGTTGCTGTACACAGTGACTAGGACCTGCTAGTACACAGTGGTTCTAACGGTGTACCGTTAGAACCACTGTGTACTAGCACAGCAGTGGCTGGAGTCACTGTGTACTACGCCCTGTACACAGTTGTTCTAACAGTACACAATGGCTAGGTACGTAGGAATCGAACCTAAATTATATAACAAATAACATTTTTGTTGAATAAAACGGTAATTAGAATAAGTAAGCCCAATTCCGGAATAATCGTTCCTGTTTCATTCTTCATTTAAAATAGGTACCTACTTAAATGTCGCATGATTTATTCACTTCATTTTCTTTAAAAAAAAGAGTGCAAATTTATTTTTAATATTCACAGAATTTTTATTCTTATTCATATTCAAGTAAAGGGTTTAGCAGGCTAAGGAAGGACGTGTGGCCCCTGTGAGGAATAGCTGAATTGGTAAATGTCAATTGTTTGTCGCCTCATAACTAGTAATCACTCCAACTTTCAGCTCTCTATCTTGAACTGTCAAAGAGATAATGTCAAAAATGTATTTTCTTATTTTTTTTTTTCAAACTCGTATATCTCCTAATCCATAGCAGCTAAAGCATCAATACAAAATCACAGCAACGTAGTTTGAGTTGAAGTATATCCTATAATTTTATTAATATTTGATACGTGAAAAATAATAGAAATAAATATCAATTTATTTTTTGACAGCTCTTTCCAGCACGTTTTTTTGAAAGTACAATTATGAAAAAAATCATGTAAATTGCTTATAGTATTAGCTATTAGCATACAAAAAATCAATTGATTATATTTGGTGCAACATACTGTAAAAAAAACTAACGAAAGTATTCAAGTATCAAGAGTAGGCTTCTGAACTGAAAGTTCGTTTTTAAGTTTTATAGGTATAGGTATCTATAGTGGAGATTTATTGTTTTAGGTACACAGGAAATATCATATAAACTCAGAACGCAAGACTCTTTTGATACTTGAATACTTTCGTTAGTTTTTTTTTTCAGTATGTTGCACCAAATATAATCAATTGATTTTTTGTATGCTAGTAGCTAATAATATAAGCAATTTACATGATTTTTTTCATAATTGTACTTAAAAAAAAACGTGTTGGAAAGAGCTGTCAAAAAATAAATTGTCATTTTTTTCTTTTATTTTTCACGTATAAAATATTAATAAAATTATAGGGTATACTCCCACTCAAACTACGTTGCTGTGATTTTGTTTCGATGCTTTAGCTGCTATGGATTAGGAGATATACGAGTTTAAAAAAAAATGTTAAGAAAATACATTTTTGACATTATCTCTGTGACAGTTCAAGATAGAGGGCTGAAAGTTGGAGTGATTACTAGTTATGAGGCGACAAACAATTGACATTTACCAATTCAACTATTCCTCACAGGGGCCACACGTCCTTCCTTAGCCTGCTAAACCCTTTTAGCCCAACTCTGTAAGGTGCACAGTGGTTCGCGAGCCACCGTGTACTTTTCCAAAACGAACGACTGTTTACCTTGGCGTCATTTTGTATTTTAGTTCAAATTAAAAACAAATACAAACACCTAGGGCCTTGAATTATCAGCCAATACTAAGTAGATTAGACACACTCTTCTATAATAACATAAGTAATTAAAAATCTCGTACGAGTTAAGAAAAAAGAGGAGTGAAACTTATCTGGAAATGTAATTTTGATAGCATTAAACACAAAAACGCACCATAACACATTCGCATGGCGCCGGAGCGCCTCACTAACTAGTTCGTACATGGTCGGGTACGGAACGCTTCCGATTGATGTAGAGGACAGACATAAAGCTCTTTCCGTTTCTCGCACAGCACATTCGAGCCACTGTTCCCACCGAGCGACTGTTCCCTCCCTGACCCTACATCTATAGGTACCTACGTGTATGCATTCATACTGCATCGCGCGTACTAATAAGAATCAGCTAGCAACCAAAAATCAGATAGGAAAGCATATCAAACGTTTTGTGAAGCAATCAGATTTGTTTTTTTTAAATTATTATCTCATTTTATTTTATTTTAATTAAACAATAGGGACATTGTCTGTCTCTCAAGCTGTTTTAATGTCTTCTTATATAACTACGCATTATTGTGTATCTTTAAGATCTAATGTATTACTGTTTTGAAAAAATAAGTCCCGCCGAGTTTCTTGCCGGTCATAATACTTCTCGAGTCAGAGGTGTAGGGTTAGAACCGGTGGTAAATTTTTTTCTCTGACGTTCGTAAGTGCATTGTAATGTGCCTAAATAAATGGAAGAATACATATCTTTTATCTTTTTTTTATCTTTTAACCGACCGTGTGCGTGTATCACTGTCTGAGTCCGTATAACCTCAAACCTAACAGGTAGCATTAGGCGGTCTTATCACTTTAAGCTATCTCTTCCTCACAAACTAATTCTGGACATGATCAGGTTGCGGATTTGTAGCCATGTGTTGAAGCCTGTGATGCGGATATTTATTAAATTGTTCAACGGTTTTTAGAAATTTGACATGTGTGTCTTTTTTGAATAAATATATTAATGTACAAAAAGAAAAGTCTAATTTTAGCATGAGATAAAGAACATAGTTTTAAAACAGATACCGCAAAACCAATAAACTATACCTAGTGCCGTATTCAAATTTTAAAATACACAAATAATATATTAAAAACACAATCTATCTCAAATATAATTCCAACGCACAACAAATAATCAACGAATATTGAAGTTGTATTGGAGTTGCATCGGAATATTTTTCAAGCAAATTCTGATATTTCTGATTCAGACGTTTATTTGCTAGATGTATTACGTATTTAATAGTTAATGCATTGGAGTTGTGTTGAAATTGGATCGAGTCTCATCGTGTTTTAAAGTTATGATACGGCCTCTACTCGTAGTCCAGTACTGCAACCATGGTCCTCAAGTTCAAGACGTAATTAAGTATCAATCCCAATCCTCTTATTGGTTATTTCTTTCAAGTTAGGTTTGACCAGAGTTGGAACTTGGGAGCTTTCGGATTATAGTTGGCTGGTTTTCCAGTAGTAAATAAAATATCTGAATGTGCCCCCGGTTAGTTAATCCGCGCGAGCTCATTACGGGAACGTTTCAAGGCTTATCTTTAACTCTTTAGTTACTATTTTAATGGGTTCAGGCGAAAGCTTAATGACAGACTGGGTTAAATGCGACTATGGGGTTAATGCGCTTTGTATAAAAATAGCTAGATAGCGTAGCTAATAGCGATGGTGGCCTAGACTAGATATGCGGCTTGAAAAACCAGAAGTCGTAATTAATAAGTTTCTGGGAACTTACGTGCGGAATATCTAAGTATCTACACTATAATCAGCCTTATTCAATCCGAAATATAGGATGATTTTTCAATAACTAGCCATATTGCGCGGGGTGATTTTAATAGCCCATACTAAACAACTTCTACTACGGGACCAACACCGAAATCACAAAAAAATTTTTGGCTGTGTAAAATAAATGTATGAAATTTCGGCCGATCAGACGTTGAGTTTTTCTATGGGAGGCCAATTTTTATTTATTTCGGTAGTAGTCCCATAGAAAAAGTTGTTCAGTATGACTTTAAATCACCTCTCACAATATGGCCAGTTATTGAAAAACCGGCCAAGTGCGTGTCGGACCACGCATAATGAAGGGTTCCGTAGCTTCAATGGAATAAGAACCAGACTAATGCCAAAAGGTCGTATCTGATGCCTATGGAAGAAGTTTTTTGGAAATAATTCAAAAACCTATAATGTTCAAAATATTTTTTGTAGAAAGTTTATGATAACGCGCATCTTCTCAAATTTTTATATTTTTTGAACTTACGGTTCAAAAGTTACAGGGGGGACGCTATTCTTTCGAAGCGATTATTTCTGAAAATATTGAATTAATCACAAAATGTTCAAAAAACCTCAATGTTATTTTTAAAGACCTATCGATTGATGTGCAACATGTTGATATTTGGTTATTTTTTTTTAGTTACATGTATGCCGCCCCCATGAAAATATTTTTTTCTGAAATTTTATTACATGACATACGGACGGACGGACAGACGGACATGACGAAACTATAAGGGTTCCGTTTTTGGCTGCGGAACCCTAAAAACAGCCTGTGTACGTACGTATTTTATCATGAAAATGTAACTTTTGGGAGACATATTATTTATAAACGTTCGGGACGTTATGAATATTTATGAATTCCCGCATCAATAAAAAAATCGTTTGAAATTAGTTCAATGTTACAGTTTTTGTATCTCTGCTCTATCAACCCTGCCCTATCCAATGAGTTTGTTTCGATTGTAATTTAAAATTTCATAACAACGGCCACTTTAAATAACTTTAAAACATTGTTATCTTTAATAACACTGAGCAGAAATCTCAGCAGAATTAAGTGTCGGTTAGCGCGACCGAAGTAGCGTGATTCCATATAGACTACCTCCGAACGACCTCGCGTTATCTCGGCAGATCGGCAGGCTTGTCAATGGAATTACAAATTTAAGTCAATCGATTAAGGTTTAAATTTGATGAGAGGGTAGAAAAAATACGTGATAATCCATATTGAAAGGGCAGGGTCCTAATGGAGGCTGGCGCCTTTATTTTATTGAAAATTATATCGAATCTGTACGACTATAACGTAAGCACCGGTGACCATAAGGGACCTTTCAATTTCAATATAGATTGTCACATACTATGATAGTAACGAGTTATTCATTAGATGGCAGTACAGTGGTGAGAGGTCTATCTTACATAATCCACCAATCATATTTAATCTTTTTTTTTTGATTGGTGGATTTTGACAGATGCTGGAAAAAGACCTCTCGCCATGGTGCTGTCATCTAGTGAAAAACTCGATTGCGGAAACCCTAATTAGTCCTTCAGTTAGATAATGACAAAATATAAGTCGTGTATTTTTGTTTTGTCAATCAACTAAAAAACAACAAATTTAAAGCACGTCAAAGTTCGGAAGTATGGTTCTTGATAAGTAATATATGAAGCGAGTGAAGGAGAAAGTGTTCGTTGTGTCGTTCCAGATATTAGAGCATTCAACCGACCGGAGTCGTCATTGACAGGCGTTCCCCTCTGCGAAAACATATGACCGGCGGTCATACATTATGTCATTTACTGTATGGACTGACGTTTATCTGACGTAGCTATTTGTACGTTACGTACGAGCAGCCATACATTTGACGTTCCCCTCCCCCGCAAAAATAGGCAGACTTTTTTTGTATAGAAAATGACAGACATGGCTACTCCGTTGAACGCTCTAAGTTTCAGACTATCAAGCAGAAGGTTTTCGAAAGGACTAGTAGACTAGTAGTAGCAGATATGCTGCATCTAGTAGGTGTATCTGTGGCAGCCCACGAGCAAACGCTGACTCAGCCCGTTACTAATTAGCACAAACATTGCTCCAAAATCCATTGCTTTTCCAAATGCAGCATTGTTCTTGCAACCATCGATATTACCGACCACTTTTAAGCCTTATTTCAACAAAATAAGGTCTATGATGTTACGTTTTTAGGGTTCCGTAGTCAACTAGGAACCCTTATAGTTTCGCCATGTCTGCCCGTCCGTCCGTCCGTTCGCGGATAATCTCAGCGACCATTAGCACTAGAAAGCTGAAATTTGGTACTAATATGTATATTAATCACGCCGACAAAGTGGTAAAATAAAAAGTGGAAAAAATGTTTTATTAGGGTACCTACCTTATACGTAAAGTGGGGAGTGATTATTTTTCATTTCAACCCTAACGTGTGATATATTGTTGGATAGGTATTTAAAAATGAATAGGGGTTTAGTAAAATCATTTTTTGATAATGTAAATATTTTCGGAAATAATCGCTCCAGAAGTAAAAAAAAATTGTGTCCCCCCCTCCCCTCTAACTTTTGAACCATAAGTTTTGAAAATATGAAAAAAATTTCAAAAGTAGAACTTTATAAAATCTTGCTAGGAAAATTATTTTGAACTTGATAGGTTGAAAAGTTTTTGGAAAAAAATTACAAAATAATTTCTAAACTAAGTTTGTTTTAATCGTATAAGCAGGTGTTTATTGTACCTGTAATTTCTACAAAATCACAATGAAAAGACGTGCTTTCAAAAACTCTTAAGTGGAGACACTTACTGTGACGGACAGAAAACTACGGAACCCTACACTGAGCGTGGCCCGACATGCTCTTGGCCGGTTTTTGTAAGTACCATCGCCCACACTGTTAACTGCCCATCGGTGGACCTAATAAGATAAGGTCCACCGATGTACAGTTAAGTGTTCCTGTTTGTACATTATGAAGAGTTTTAATCTACAAACGCTTCAAAGAATCTCTGCCTTGTAATTTTGCTAGCATTCCCTGTGTTAAAATAGTTAAAATGCTGACTTTTTGGCCTGAGATATCCGGCACCATAAAAACTGTATACATTTGAATTTGGAATTTATTCCCCACTAATACGACTCAAAATTGAATGAGTTATCCAATGGCGGATAGGCTCTTATGTGTGGTGGGCAGGATGTGTCCGAACATTTTGACACGAAAAACAACGAATGTATCCACGCCATGTAACTCAAGATATGGCCAGTGAAATGCACGAATGTTCTAAACAAGTCAGATTCGTTTTACGGAATTTTATTATAAAAAAGAATAGAAAAGAATTCTTCAATTTAGGCACATCACAATGCACTTATGAACGTCAGCCTCTGACCCGGGAGGTATTATGACCGGCAAAAAACTCGGCGGGACTTATTTTTTCAAAACAGTAATACTAATCTTAAAGATACACAATAATGCGTAGTTCTATACCGGGTGATGCAATTCTAAGAACTATGCTGAAAGGATTGTTATTTTTAAATGTTTTACAATCGATTTATACTAATAATAGCCCTCGCAATTAAAACAGAGAAATAAATTAGAATGATGTTTTTTATATTGCATTGCAACCCTAGTGCTCCTACGTAATGTTTACATTTTCAAAGAACAAAAATATTATTAATTTCAGTCGGTGTTTTTGATGACTTCCTTGTGGTGCCTATGTCGTTATTCCTTTAACAGGTAGACTCATTCACTGACTTTCACACACAACAAACAACTTTCAATCACAATTTCATATCTTGTGAAGATGAGCATGTAAGACACGATTTTGAGTTTTACCCACCACAATGTCTCTGTTGTCTACAAAATCGAAACAGCTGTTCCCAACGATGTAGTTTTTCTTAACGTGCGTTACGATTACAGTTCCAATTTTACTTCCGCAAATAAAAATAACTTAGATCATTTTATCCATTTATAGCAAAACATTATGACATTAAACATGACATGACGTAAACGTTACCATGTCTTTTGTGATGAGTTGTTATGTTATTAATGATCAAAATGACACACACCAAAAAGGTATGTTAATTCCTTAATAATTTAATTTATTGCTTTACTAAGGTATTTCGTGACTAAAAAAAGTAAAAATTTAAACCTCGAGAATTAAAAAATATGGCCATTTGGAAACAGTGATGTTGGAAATTGATTATTATGAATATTATTGTGTGTGTTAAAACCTTTGTGTTAAATCGACCTTATGTTTCTTAATGTTAAGCTCTTTAGTTGTCAATGTCGCCTAGCAAGCAAAATTCGACTTTATAATGACATTTCTTGTCAGTCATGTAAAGTTTGTTTACTATAAAGGTCATTAAACCCGTTTACTTATTAGGGTTGTAACATGCAGTGTTTTGCACTTTATTTTAACAAGCTCTAACTTGAAAACGGTTAGGAATATTAACATGGTTCATTGGCTTAAAAGTTATAACTAGAGCTAAACAAACCCCCATTTTCGTAAAAGTCCATCGTATTGTTCCACCCGGTATAAGAAGACGTATCAAAACAGCTTGAGTGACAGACAATGCACCTATTGTTTAATTAAAAAGAAAAAAAAATATCCAAATCTGATTGCTTCACAAAACGATCAAACGTTTGCTATGCTTTCCTATCTGATCTGTGTCCTCTAAATGTTAGATGATTTTGTAGTAGTTTCTGTAGTGTAGCAATTATGTCCTTATACGGATGTAAGTTAATATACGTAGACAAGCTTTTGCCCGCGGCTTCGCTCGCGTTAAATTCGGGGTAACATGGTTCCCCTTTTTTTTTTTTTTTTTTTTATACCACGACGGTGGCAAACAAGCATACGGCCCGCCTGATGGTAAGCAGCTACCGTAACCTATGGACGCCTGCTACTCCAAAGGAGTCACATGCGCGTTGCCGACCCTTTACAAAAAGGAGGATTCACTGTGTTGACGACTAAAGGAACAAGAAGGTCCCTCATCGTTAACACACTGGGTCCTCTTTGAGCTCTTTGGCAACCTTACTCACCAGCAGGAACACAACACTATGAGTAGGGTCTAGTGCTATTTGGCTGTGGTTTTCTGTAAGGTGGAGGTACTTCCCCAGTCGGGCTCTGCTCCAGATTTGAGCGATGACATTCGCTGAACGTGCCCTACCACACTTAGCGAGATGCCATTCGCAGTGCCCATACCTCTCTTTTTGGCGTAGTTTAAGGACATACCCAGGTCCGGACGTAGTTTAAGGACATACCCAGGTCCGGACGTAGTTTAAGGACATACCCAGGTCCGGACGTAGTTTAAGGACATACCCCGGGTCCCCTTTCCTGATTTAAAACACAGAAGAGAACTCGGAACAGAATAAACCGCACACAAATAGTCCGCATACTTACCAATTTTTAGCTTTCTACCTTGAAAATTGCGTAATGCTCCATACAAACTTCCACCCCCCATTTAAGGGAAGTGGGGGGTTAGAAAGAGACAAAAATGACACTCTCCATCCCTTCAACTAACTCCACTTAAAAAAATCACGTTAATTCGTCGTCCCGTTTTGCCGTGAAAGACGGACAAACAAACAAACACACACATACACTTTCCCATTTATAATATTAGTATGGATATCACCATGCTGGAGTCTTCATACGCCTCGCTATCCTCACTCAAACGACTCAACTTTCACTTCTCAGAGCTCCCAGAGCTGTGCTGTGATTCCCAACGCTTGCCGCTTTCATCTGCCATAATCATCTCCACTATGATGGTGCACTATAGGTTGATTAGAAAAAGGAGTGTACAGGTTTTTAATAGTACCAAGGACTGTAAAAGAAAGAAAGCCCGAAATCGCAGGTATTTGTAAATATGCGATAGATGGCTTTCTTTTTTACTGCCCGTGGTGAGTACACAATTTTACGTCTCCATCTGGCCATAACGTGAGTTTTACCGTACGCTTAGCGTGCGGTAAAACTAACATTATGGCCAGGTGTGACGTAAATTATTTTATTATCGTGTAGCAAAAATCGTGTTAACTACTTAAATTTTTAATACAGGGTGTAACAAAAATGTTGGTCATCCGTTTAAGGACATAATTTGATATCGTATCCGAATTATGAAAAACTAAAAAAAAAAAATTGTCACGAGAAAAAAAATGGTTTTGTATGGAAGATCAGCTGGTTGGGATGACGTGTCCCATACAATAGTGCATTATTGTCGAGGAGGTGAAGTAGCACATTGATGGCTGAGTATTACGTTTAAACGGACGACTTTAGGAGTCCGTTTAATTTAATACGAAGCCAGCAATGGCCCTTCACGCCGAGTCCAATATAGTGCTTTATTCAAAAATAATGCAAAACAGCCAACGTTGATGAACAACAAACAATATTGACATAAATAATATATTCAGGATAACTTCTCTTCTAGGTTAAAAGAATGACCACTACCGCGAGCATCGAATTTCGATTCAAATCCTATAATTATCTCCATCTCCATCGCTTCTCATTTTGAGTGAGAGAGACAGATTTATTCGAAACTACAATTTTTTATGTTCGCGGTACACGCTCAGCTTTGCCGCCTTTATATCTTTTTATTAAAACGTTTGAAGTGTATTTTTCTTCTGAATTTACCGTAAGCTATTTGAGCTAAATAAAAAATCGCGGTACCAACATTATAAATAACAAATACCGATGTTGTGTTTTGGCTGTTTAGGACCTTTGCCTTTCTTTTTGTATGGCTGTTGAACTTTTTAAAAAGTTTGTACCTCGACAAAAATGGAGTTTGTATGCAACATTTATGTCGCGAAATCGAGCCTGCAATTTCCGTAACTTTTTAATTTTTATTTGACTATAAACTAGGCACTTCGCCACCTAGTTTTTAACCGTAAAAGTCAACCTTGCCGGACATTTTTGAATAAAAATATTTTTTTTTTGCGTTCTAAAAATTGTTCTTCTACTTTTTCTTAATCTCAAAAGAAACGGAACGGAAAGGAACCACTATTTTTGTTACACCCTGTATTTCGATTTTAGGTATTAAAAGGCAAGCCCCGCACTACTGACAGCTCCAGAACGTGTTTTTCCCTGCACTAGAGAATGTCACTTCCGAACTGTCATTCGACATGGCGCGCCGACCGCGCCCGCAGATTCTAAGGTTTAATATTGTGTTTTCCACTGATTCCCATAATTAAATCATATATTATAACGGTGCTTGGTGTTTTTACTCTAATAACTTCAGTAGTGGGATTCTAGCCTGCTTCCATACAATTTTGCAAACGATTCCGTGGTTCAATTGCTTTACCTTATTTCAATGTTGTAAACTTATTAAACCGGTTAACCTGATTCTTATGAGTAAATGCATCAACACCAGAAATAAATAATACTAATAAATACACATATGCAATCATAAAATAAGTAAGTAACTTCGTATAAACGAAGTGGGGTCTCTGTAAGTAATGTCCTCGTCATTAACGGAATCGGCAGTTACAATCGTCGTGAAACATCAAGATGACAACTAGTCTACGATTCACACCTTTGGTAATCGTGAAGCCGCCATAACCATAAGAAGAAGTGTGATTTAACAAAGCTCAGCATAACATAATGCTGTATATTTGGCGGTGAATTTTGAGTAGGCACAAGTAGTGCTTCGCTATGCGTGTTTTGTTTTCAGAAAGCTATCAGTATCATTATAAAGTGATGTTCCTACTTGAGATAATAGTGAAACCATGCAACAAGCATTTTATTAAGTTTGTGTCACAACGGAGACCATCAGGGACCAGGTACTGTCAAGTACCATAATATAATGGATTACTGGACACTGGGATTGTCCAATTACATATCATGGATAAGTATGAGTAGTTCAGGTAACTAACTAATAATGATGGTAAGTTCTCCACTTTTATCAAGTAAAACATACATGTAATTTACAAATTGGGTAACATTTACAATTGTACTCTAGACTTTAAATGATACCCCACATTGAATGATTGTACATCATGGTTGTTATCAGATAGCTTGCCAAGTAACATTCATGTAAATATTTTTAAATGTGAGTTTCATCAAAGTATGTTTGAGAGACAGCGGTTATCAGTGTAGAGTCTGACAAGGAAATCATTAGTATTCAAAATATGTGTGCATATGTCCTTACCATTCCTCATATGTGTATTGCAACTAATTGTATGTTTTGTTGTGTTGTTTGTTCTGTGTAAATTTCAGAAATGTCATAGGAATGCACGCTGACCTTATAATCTGACTTTTGAACATGCATGGATTTGGCCCGTTGTCGACATGTTCATACTAATGGTTGGCCATGCCCGAGGATAAAAACAACTGGATATATGTAAAACAACATGTGGTTAGTTCTCATAGATCACAGGTATGTAATAATCCATTACACTAACAAAGGTGTTGTTACGAATAAGACAACACCCTACTCTACTCATAGTGTTGTGTTCTTGCTGGAAAAGAGCTCAAAGAGGACCCAGTGTGTTGAGGACGAGGACCCTCTTGTTCCTTTAGCCGTCAACACAATGAATCCTCCTTTTTGTAAAGGGTCGGTAATGTACACACCACTGGAGTTGCAGGCGTCCATAGGCTATGGTAGCTGCTTACCATCAGGCGGGCTGTATACTTGTTTGCCACCTTCGTGGTATAAATAAAATAAAATAAAACATTATTTACCACTATCATATGGAAGGTGAGGTATTCATTTAAAATTTTCTAAATTATAATTTACCCACATGTTTTATACTGATCTTATGTTAGTAGGGGTATGTTACACTAACTGTATGATATTCATGTGTACTTTTTGAATGACAAAGACATCTATTTATTTATACTATAGTTTTGTCATTGTCTATGTCAAATATTGAATCCAGCCCGCTGGTAAATATTTGTCATGGGCTTTGCATTAGGTTGCTGTAATTGGCATAAAGCAGAATAATACTACTACATTTGTTATAGTAACCATCTACAATTATTTTCAAATCTAAAAATGCAGAATATTTTAAATATTGTATTGTGTGCATGAACATTTTGAATGGAATATTGACTTATACATATGGCTCATTGTGATGATGGCTATGTCTATAGAGATGATTATATTAGTAGTATAGATTCACCGTTTCTACCCCATCGTTTTCCCACCACCAAAACAATGGTTTTTCGGGATTATGGTGGGTTTTCCGGACTATGAAACCTAAAAAAAAAAAAAAAGTTTGGTATGTTTTAGTACGTTTAGCCCCCCATTTAGATCGATTGCACTAGGTCTCAACAGTGCCCGGACCCTCCTTCAGCACTTAGGCACTCCGCTAATTAAACAATACACGCTCTTCGACACCACAGTAGAACCCTTGCTCACCTTTTTCTATTGTCTCTATTGTTAGCTCGACTCGGCGACATCGCATTGTTACCGAGCTCGGTAGAGGCATACTCCTGCGTTGTAGTTTGTTCTTTACGTATTTGCAATAGGTTTTATAATTGCTTAATTGGTTACTCCTTATGAAAGACTAGGTATACTACCTAAAGTGTCCATAGTTTAGGTATAGTTTTGGTGGTTGGAAATCAATGGGGTAGAAACGGTCATATAACTTAACGAGATTTTTAATGATCTAACAAGCCCCGCGAACTGACACAATTACATTACCCTTTATTAGTCTGGACTGGAGTAGGTATCAAATTTATACCTAAAGTAATTAATTCACATTTCGCGAATATATATGCAAATTTCAACGTATCTATATGTGTTACAGCACAATATGAAACTTCTGGTATATTTTACAACCCCATCAATTTTAGTTATTTAGTATCTATTCGTTTTCAGTTTTTGCCTAAAATTTATTATGTTATGCAAATCCAATTTTTGAAATATTATTTTATTGATTCTAGATTTGTGTTTATATATTTGTGTTGTCTTAATTTTTTTTTGGGTAAATTATTTTATGCAAATCCAATTTTTGAAATATTATTTTATTCATTCTAGATTATTTCCAGTCTAGATATTTGTGTTGTCTTAATTTTTTTTTTATGGTAAATTATTTTATGCAAATCCAATTTTTGAAATATTATTTTATTGATTTTAGATTATTTCTAGTCTAGATATTTGCGTTGTCTTATTTTTTTTTTGAACTCGTAAATAACTTTGGTATATGTGACAACCGACTGCTATTTATTGGTGGACAATAAACATGACTGTGTTTTGAACAAGTTTCAACCTGTAAGTATGCTGTACGTTTCCGTAAAGGAAGTTCCCATTATTTATTATAATATATAGATCTTTTGTTAATGTAGGATTCGGTGTGTGATTTATTGCATTCCTGTTTATACCAGTTAGGTGGGGCGGTGCGATGTTTAAAGACTCCTTTGGTGCTCTAATTTAAAGTCGCAATTTCTATTATTAGTTTTTTCTTTATGCCGTCGGCTTGAGAACTTTACCTTTTTTACTAGATGTCCTTTGAAGAAGGTAATAATTTACTTTTTATTCGTTTCTGAGAAATATATAAATCAATCATCGGGTTTGAAGTCACACGCGATTTTAATAGAAAGTAAATGGACAAAAGATCTGTCGTTTAAATTCTTTAGAATTCTTTTGATAATTTAATCTTTTGTTAGAAAACATTCCGCTGCAAACAAAAATTTACCTGTCCCCGAAATCCTGTTTAAACTCGTCGCTACCTACCTTGGTGGTCCTCTGTCCCCACCAGCCGTGACCTTTTTTTCAACACAAATTCATATAAAAAGACTGAGGCTGTGGGTAACTTTATATAGTACCTTCGGATCTCCAGTTCAGTTAAGAGCTCTCAGTTTCTACGCTTTGAAGTTTTAACGAAGACTATTCATAATGGATGTAAGTATTTAAATAGTATTACTCTATAATTATTGCATTAAAAATTTATGTGTTGTGTGTATGTTTTAAGTCTTTAATATTAATTATGAATTTTGTTTCAGTTTTCCGACAACACTTTCAAAAACTTTTACGTTGATGAAAATGAAGACGAAGCAAGTGATGAAGAGGGGACGCTGGCTTTCAAAGTGAAGCAAGCTATTGCGAAGAAGCGTCAATCAAACAATATTGATGGCTTTTTTGAAAGGCCTAAGAAGAAGACAAAAGTGTATAAGAAATCTTCAACGGTCTCCAAAAAAGAAGAAGACGGTGTTTCATATCTCACTTCGGGTCAGGACGATGGGGCATATGCATCACACCTCATAAAGATCGAAGTATACGACATGAATAAAATACGAAATGTTGGACCCTTGGACCACTGGAAACACTGTGACTATCGTGTTAAATATTATGCTAACGAAGGTGACTCACATGAACAAAGTGCTCGGGATGTTATATTTAATATAACGAAAGAACTATCATCTAAAACCAAATGTGTAAAATATTTTATAGAGACTGATAAGGGTGATAAAAAATAGTTTTAATCAGTGCTTTATTTATAACTAGAATAAGTTCCTTTATTTTTTCACTTATAAAAAATGTTTACTTTCTGTCTTGTTTTATTGTATATTCATGTTATTACTCATTTATTGAACATGTTTAATATTAGATGTAGTTTTAACTGCTTATTTTGTGTTTCTTTCTCCGTCACTGCATTTGTCTTAGGTAGTAGGAATATTTTGTAATTATAGTTGTAAGAAATAAAATAAAACCCAATTTATTTTCATAACACATTATTTTAATTCACAAAAACTGATTTAAACATATTCCTTAAAACTAAATCATTACAAAAAGAATTATCAGAAAACAGACGTAAAAACTCAGACATTTTGTTCCCTTGAAGCTTAAAATAAAGATAAACTAAACAGTATTCTCCACAAACTGAAGTAAAATAATTCTGAAGTGATTGATGGTTATAAAACCACCTCTTAGAGTTTCTATTTAAAAATAACCTGTGATAACCAGTAGGCTTTCGACCAAAAGAGTCAAAGTATTCACCATATCCATTCACATCAATGTGCATTGCAATCCAATGAGAACCGGGCTTTGAATCAGGATCCAGATTGCTTATAATAAAAGTAGGTAGATTAACCCAAACAGGAATCCGGTTTGTAGCAAAAACATTTGACTTAAACCTCGGGTTTATTTTATTCATACAAAATTGTATTTCATTCGAATCCATAATAATAATTAATCTCAAAAAGTAAACACTGGTGGTTTTACAGACAATGTTCAAGTGGTAATGATAAAATTGAGTGAATGCATTGTATTTATTTAATGACTAACTATTATAATCTACAGTGATATCACGATTTTTATTTATTTCAATTATATTATCAAATTCAGCATACACAATACAGTTGATAGTAGTACTTAAAGCTGAATCAAAACGAACTTCGATTCGAACACTTCCGTGTCTTACAAGATTCCAGTGTGAAGTTGAACTTGCAGATAAATCAGGAGTCAAATCGAAACATAATAAAGAATAACCACCCACATAGTTTGATCTGCTTATAGCATTACCTTCGTTATGGAAATGAAAACCAGTTCCAGAAAACAAAGTATGATATGCAGTTGCTATTAAACCCGGAGAGTTAAATGAGGGTTGCAAAGTTTTAGAAGGAATTTCATGACCATCTACGTACAAACTAAATGAATTCATATGAAAATGTTGAAAATTGAAGGGATTTATAGCTAAATTACCATTAAACCCAGAGTTTGAAACGAATCCAATAATACATCTTTTAGGGACTTGCCCGAGAAATATATTATCCAACGTTTTACCTTGTATACCTGCGGGTAATGTCAGAACCTTAACTTCTGTCCTTGTTATCGGATATTTCGCAGTTGTTGATGCTAATACTTTTTGATGAGCTAACAATACACTAGGATTTATTCTTGCTCTTCTGATAATGAGACTGGCATCTGTTATTTGTACTTTAAATTTACCATCCTTATGACAAATTAAATTAAATGTTTCTTTCGAACAGACTAATTTAACTCTCATTTCTACACCATTAATTAGAAATTTCTCCTGGTTAAACATATCACCATGTAAATGACCAATCATTTCAACTTCCTTGCTTTCCTTAACAAAGTCCATTCTTTCGTGAAACCCTTTATTAGTCGAGTCAACGGCGTCCATATAGTTGGGGGTATCTTCATACTACAATCCACAAGTCAGATGAGATTTTTTGGCTGCTGAACCATAATTAAGCAGATTTTCCATGTAGGCTCGGTAAGCATAAGTGTTGTTTGGAGGTGATATAAGCTTCTGATTTAAATAAATGTCTAGTTGGCTAAACAGGGAATGTAACCAATTGTTTACCGGTGCAACATTTGCATCAGGTTTTATTTTTGTACCATCTTGATTCAATATTTTGGCATTTATATGCAACAAAGTGTGTGATAGATCAATGTAGTCATCACCTGACCCAGGAACTTGAAACTCAATAGGACCATCGTCACTTAGAGATGAAATTGGTTTGTAATGAATCCACTGACCACTTTCAATGCTTGTTTGAGTTGATGGTAAAGCAAATAAGTCTAACTCAGATTTGGCACACTCACAAGAATGACTAAGTAAGAATGACATTTTTTAGTTTGTAAATATATCTTCAATATTGTTTTTCCTATATTTTTTACCTCCTCTTCTGTGCGATGCTCTTAAGTTAATGAATGGTCCACGTCTTTTTGTGGACGTTTTATACCCAGACCCCGACATCAAAGAATCAATTTTTTCATCTGCTTTTCTTTTTAAGTTGGCGCTTGCTTCATTGAACCGAGATCTAATAGAACTATCCATTGGTCGTGAATTTACCATATCGGATAAAAGACCGATTCCTGCATCTAAAGTTTCTTTTCCCACTGTTTTAAGACCACTAGATAATAATGGTAGCACAGACCTAAAAATACCACCCAAGAAACTCCCGATCCCATGTCCTCGTTGATATGGTACCCCTTTATAAACTATTCCTATACCCGTGCCAGCTTGGTGTGAATAGTAATGTTCATATGGGCAAGACGTAGATGATCTTTTATAATTCATTTTACCCGTTGAAAGTGTAGCTTCACGCAAGAAGATCCAAACTGGAATGGTATACTAGCTCCAGTAGTTGTCCTTATATCTATTTCTATAGTATCGAATTCTCTTCGTAATACGGGTACATAGTGAGCAGGTGAGAAAATATGTGTTTTGTAAGCACCATAGATAAATTTAGTTGGGTCTAACGGTATTATTCTCAGTAATGATGTAATTACATCTCCCACCACTTGTGGATGAATGATATCAGTATAAACAAATATGTGTGAGGGTAAACCTAAGTATAAATTTGCAGGATGTTTTCCAATTGACATTTCTTTTAAATTTGATCTTGGTCGAAATCCTAATTGTAGACTTAATATGGGTGTTGTTGTGACTGAGACTATTTCTTTATCTGTTGATATCCCCACCATTTTTGTAATTTTATCATATCTAAACTTAACTTTGCTTTTTAGCTGTGGGTTTTCATTTAATGCATCAAGAAAATGATCAAGACTATCATACGAAGTAGCTGGTATGTGAGTTTTTGAATCAACGATTTTATCCGTCTTGTCTGCAGGTCCTCGAACTTTCTTTTTAATATAAATGGTATTTTCATGTTCTTGAACATTGTACATGGAGCATGGGTATTGAAATTCTACTAAACCCACGACCCATTCTCCTTCCAATTTAATGGTTTTAGGTAATTTTGTTAAAAAGTGCGCAGTTGTATTATCATTAAAATATTCCGATGAGCTATTGCTCAACAAAGTTAAGTAAAAACTGTTTTCACTCATATTGTTTCTAAACTTGATGACGGTATCCAGGAATTAAATTTATTAGGATAACCTCGCCACTTCACGAACACTTCCTTTCTGCCACCAATACGGCGCGAGCGTATTATTTTATCAATTTTATATTTGATGGAGGGGTGGTGAGTTACTTTTTGTAATTCTTTAGAATAAAATGTACCAATTATTGATTCACCTTCCAAATCTTTTAAAGTATAAACAACCCACGGAGACCTATTGATAACTGATTCAATCAAAAATATTTCATCACTCCAATTGGTTTCATAACCCTTTTGGAATATATGTTTATATTTAGTTATCCTAACATGGTCACCTACATTTAGCCTTGCATTTTCTAAAGAAGGTTGTTTATCATTTTTTCTTTCATATAAGTTACACCAAACAGTCCTTATATTACTAGAGTTAACATCAACTGGACGCATTTTTATGCTGGAATGATAGCTATGGTTATATGAATAAAGCAGATCTTGTAATATATTAGTGTAATTGTAAGTATTCTTATGAGTGACATAACGCCACATTTTAGCTTTGAGAGTTCTTTGAAACCTTTCAACTATGCTAGCTTTAATGTCTGGGTTGTTAGTTGTATAATAATTTATGTTCTTACTTTTAAAATAATATCTCACCATCTTTGAAACAAATTATGTACCCTTATCAGATTGAATATGTCTAGGGGTTGCATTTGCTTCCGTGAATATGCTTTCAAAACACGGTTTAACCGTTTCAGCATCCTTCTTTTTCATAAGTCTCGCAAATGCATATTTGCTTAATACATCAATAACACAAAGAATGTATTTATACCCATCGTTGTATTGACTATAGGTACGCATATCACTTAGATCAGCTTGCCATAGTTCATTGTAGTTTGACAGGATGTATTTGTTATGCGAGAAACGTTTATGAACAGGTTTATGTAGAGTGTACGCTTCTTGGGACTGCAACCATTTTTTCACTTCCTCTCTATTCATTTGACCTTTCATTTCCTTCATAACATTATTTTAAATACTATATCCAGCCGGGTTTGATATATCGTAATATATTCTATTTATGTCTAATAAGGAGTCCATCTTTCCCAATCAACTTTCTTTTGAGACCTCGTTTTTGGCTTAGTAGATAGAGGAGTAGATGCGTTTTTTTCTTTAATTGATAGGTTGTGCTCGCTAATAGAAGCCTGTGAAGTGTTAGCTTCAGGTTTAGATTGAATTTTATTAATAAATTCTAAAGTCTCGGGGTTACCAATACATGACGATGGAACTTTTATATCATTTAAAAGACGAGCGAAATCCTCCCATCTCACTGGTTTTGAGCGTTTAAGCGGTCTAAGCACATCGCCTACCAAATCGAGAATATTGCTATTTGGTATTGTCTGACTGTTTATAACTACTTCACCGTTCTCCTTCCACCAAATTTTAGGTCTATTCAGAACGATGTTTTGCAGTAGCGTCTGACTTTTTGTCCTGTACGATTTAGGTATAACATCTATAATATAGGATGGAGAATATCGTTTAGGTAATTGAACCTTTGATACACCAGGAGGTGTGGCATAAACATCTTCTTCCGGCACAGGTGAATTTGCGTCTCCGCTTAAGTATTGAGTAAATGATTCCTCCTTTCGGATACTTTCCTCTTTTTTTACATTTTCCTCCTTTTTGTTAACTTTCGAAGCAACGTTGTAGTTATCGTTAGTAAGGTAGTTCACTTCATCCATCACTATTGGTAATTTAAATGGTCTTCGATCTGCCTCAGCAAAATGTAAAAATCGTTGTAGTGCTTGACAATACAATGCCCACTTTTCACGATCATTTATTTTTCTTCTAAGAATTGTTTGCATTTCTCCATCCAGACGGGATGATAAATTTTCCACCTGATTTTCACTTTTTTTAAGTCTTTCAATAAATTCAGGTTCTACTAACAACATTTTCTTTGTATTCTCCATTGTATCTAAGATAAGGAGTTTACCAAAACACTTAAAACTGCACCTAAAATTATTGGTAAAATGCACCCCCTTTCTGAATAAAACCGGTTTTTCTAAGCTTATTTTTGCCTTTTGAAACTAGTTTTCGCAATGTTTCCTTATATTTTTTTAATTTAGATTTTTCTTTGTTATCTAAAGGAATTTTACCCTTTAGAACGTTATAGATACATTCACAAATGATGTTGATCTCATCTTCATCGCACGATTTAAGCAAAGCAGTGCGATATTTTGGTTTAAGTAAATGCAGGGCTTCCAGTAAATGTTTATAGGTGCTTACTCGAGAATGCATCATTTAGAACTGACTGAAACTTAATGATCCTTGTTATATTTAAATCCTTTCTTTGGGATATACACTGTGCAATGGCCATCAAATGGAAATATTTTAGTTTTAAAACGACACATGTCATCTGTGTTTTGTTTTAGATCAATCATAAGATAGCCGTGAGAGTTTTTAGTAGCATCCTTGTAATCTTCGTCAACGAACTTTGAGTTTTCTGGGCATACTTGACGAGACAAATAACGTATTTGTGTTTTATCTCTAGGATTCTTAAAAAACACTAAATAACTTGTATTCAAAGACATATCACGTTGACCTTTACCCTGATGAAATATATTTTGAGTAATATAAAACAGGCTTAAATTTCTGTGGTGACTACCTTTTGTAAAAATATCAACAAGTCGGCCATTTGATTCCCGCATTAAATCATCTATTATAAGTAATTTGGGCTTCAGTCCATCAAACATGGACATATCAGGTATTCCTTGACTATAAATCACATTTTCTAGATTATATAGGGGTTGCATTTCATCATAACACCAAATCACTTCATCAAACTCAACATTACATAATTCTTTTGAATGTTCAAGAAAACTTGTAACAAATTTAGTTTTTCCACAACCACTCGGACCAGCTACAATAGTGGTGAAGGGATGGTAAAAATGAATCATTTTGAATTAACGTGAGGAGTGTGTTGTTATGAAAAGGAATTAATTTCAAATGAATTTTTTTTTTAAAGTTTCTCCTTTTATCAAGAACATTTATTAAAAATAACACATAACAAAAAAAAATTGACACAAAATAATTTTAACTTCTAAACTAAATCACACAATTTACAAAAATTATACACATTGCACAAAAAATAAATACATTTCATTGAATATTCTGTGTAAATTAAATAAATTTTAAAGTACACCATGAGGAATTTTATAATGACCACACGCAAGAGTATCAATAGAATTTCCTAACAAATATCGTTTCGTGTCATTACAGGAAAGCGTTATTTTGGTAATTTTCTGTGTAAATAAAATGTGTTTTATTGATTTGAAACGTAACATTGTATCATATTTAATTTTTTTCTTAAATAAACATTTTTTAAAACTATCAAGATTATATGTTTCCGTTACGCATTTATTGACACCTTTAGCTTTAGCTTTAATTTCTTTATTTTGTACATCTATGGCGTACATTTTTGAACGCAAACCAATAAATTCCTTAAATATTTCCCCATTGTTTTCATCTTTGAAAACACCAAGTTGCTTTTTATTTACCAGAGGGAAACCATACACGTTGTCCTCTGGGTATTCAGAAGTATCAAAATATAAATTAAGATCTGATTTTATGTCATCATAAAAGTCCTCTGTGAATATTTGATATAGTAAACTATCAGTATCTGTGTAAAGCAATTTCAAATTATTTTGATATTTGGTTTTCATATAGTCGTAATGAAATTGATACATTAAAGTTTTAGAAAGATCTAAAATGCAAAAACCTAGGTAAATTGGTTTGTTGTATAAAACTTTAGTTTTTTTCAATTGAACAGCTACTAAATCATGTGAAAAAACAGATAAACTATGAAATTCAGGTTTCGCAATTAAAGATTGAACTCTTTGAGATTTCCCACGATTTTCCCAGTGATTTAATAATTTGATGTTTACTCGTTTCATTACATTCTCCATAGTTTTACCAAACACTGAATTGTTCATGAGTTTGAAAAAATCTTTTTCGAATTCAGAAGATGCTTGGGATCGCATGTAGGTATTTAAATCTATGTAACTTTTTAACCATGGGGATTGCTCAAATTGTAATATTCTATGGATTTTAAGCAATTTTAATCCGTTTTGTAAACTTTGTTTAAGATTTCTGTAATGAATGACATAGTTTGTTTTCTTGTTTAGATTTGGTATTAATTTTTTTGCTTTAGAATTACCTAAACATACATTTTCGGGACAGAATGGTAGATCCGAATGATAATCATGTAATTTTTTAGGGTACGCAATGTCTACTTCTAAGATAAAGCCATGATTAGCATCATCTGCAATATTAAAATTCGTCTCTACATTCACCCATTCAAATTTACCTGTAGGAAGAGGTTGAGACATAGCCCATCCATACAAGTTATTTGCATCTAAATATACGAGAAAAGAAGACGGTTGGTTTGATTCATAGTTTGACATATATTTATTGTTAGCTTTTGCATGTCTGTGACTGCATTGGGATATACCTCCTCGAATATTTTTTGCTATGAAAGCAATTTTATCAATATCCGTCAAAAGTTCAAGTTTTATTTTTGTAACTTTTAACATAGCATCCCAACTCAATCCTGGGGCAGTGTAATAATGAGCTGGATCCAAACCATAGGTCTTAACACATACATTTCTAAAATGTTCGAATACATCAGTTAGTAGCAAAACATCTGTTTTCAGATACAAATCTGAATAGTCCCCCATATTTTGACAATTAAAGTGATTCCACACACCCACAGCATGTTCATAATCTTCATCTGAAATGTGGCTATTAGTCAGAGAACTATAAAATAAATCCTTACGTGGAAGGGCGGTAAGGTTTAAACTATCAAATGATGTCATGTATTCATATGGGTACACACCCTTACGTATTAAGCGCGTATAGTCTTCTTCACTTGGAAAATTTAATTTTAGTTCATTGAATTGGTTTGTTGTTAAGTTTTTAGCTAATTTTTCAAGACTACTAGACATGAACGTTTTTGTTTTTATTTAGTATTTGGACACTTAGAGACGTTATACATCTCTAAGTCTTGCATTCGCAAATATTTATATGTATAGATATATATTTAATGATCCTGACGCTTAGAGACATGTACATCTCTATGTCACTTTTATATTGTAATTTAGTTCACGCATGTAAAATACGAGCACAGAATATTGTTTCTCACCAGACTAAACATGGCTAGTTTTTATTAATTAATAAAGCCCGCCAGCTTGAACATGTCATGCTCGCTTAAAAGGCTCTGCTTATGGTGGCGTCGTTGATCGGGTCGCCACTTTCCCGAAGAAAGGTTGAGGGAGGCGATGGCTGAGATATGCGTCATACTCGTGAACGGGTGCTGTTTGTGGAGACCGGTCTGTTTAGGCTAACTGGGGCAACACATTTACGTAACTTTTTATTAATCATATTTAATTTTAGTTTAATTGGCTTTAGACACAACATTCGGTGCTTGATTATCCATATTTTTTTATTCAAGACACTTGGAGACCTTATACATCTCTAAGTATAATTTAGAAATAGTATGTTTATTGTATACTAGAATCACTTAAGTACTTTTTTTTATATTATTTAAATTCAAAGTTTGTTTCTAACTGTTGATGATGGATTATTATAATTTGGAAATTTATGTAGAAGACACAGTTCAGGTAAGAAAGTATATCAAACTTGTATGTAATTTATTTTCAATAGTCAGATTTGGACTCATCTTTTTTCTTTGGTATTTTTCTTAAACTATAACCTATTGTTGGTTAATCTAACCTTGGTTTGATATGTTTTCTTATAGAACAACGCACTATATGTATTGTTTAGTTTTGATGTACTGTTGTTTTGAAAAAATAAGTCCCGCCGAGTTTCTTGCCGGACATAATTCTTCTCGGGTCAGAGGTGTAGGGTTAGAACCGGTGTAGTTTGATTTTTTTTTCTCTCTCTTTTACTTTGACGTGTAAAAGTGCCCTTGTGGCCTACTTACTGAATAAATGTTTGAGTTTGAGTTTGAGTTTGAGTTTGAATTTAAGGGAATCAACGAATCTTAATTTCACTGTACGGTTATTCACTTTTAACATTTTAGAAAAGGAAATATATTTTTCTTTGTTCTGTGGGATTAGTTCTATATCACCATGTTCAAAGTTAAGCCCATGTACTATAAAGTGACTGTCATAGTTGCTTAAGTTATGAAAAAACACAGGTACAAAGTTTTGGGGTCTGTACGTTTCATTGCAAAGTGAATGTGCAACGCCTTCGTAAACACCGGTATGCCAGTTATAGGAAACGCAGGAATTCTCGTTTAAACATTTACTACAAATGAAACAGACTTTGCTGTTTGCAATGTGTTCTTTATTTAAAGTTGTTAAGGGTAATGGGGGCTTGGAAAATGTATTCTTTTTACAAATACTCTCCAAATCATGTTTAATACATTTCATAAACGTTTGACCACAGTTCTCCCCTTTGTATGTTCTATAAATTGATAACTTGTCATCATATGCACATTTAATAAAGTATCCAAAACTATAAACTTGATGTTTCTGAATGTTAATGGTTGAGGAACGCTTGTCTATACGTCTGCGTTTACGTTTGATTTTATGATCCACATAATCATCATCATCCATCTTTATCACTGTCAGGTGTTGGGGAATGACTATTATCTTTAGTGGTTTGTTCATTAGATTGTTCTGACTGAATAGGACTTAAAAATGCCTCAAAATCTGCATACACAACAAAAGGAACTCGTAATTTACGCTCGTAATTATTGAAATTAAGTTGACTTGAAGAAGTCATTTTGTTAAACCAATCTTTCCTTTTATCCTCTTCAGAGGGTAAATTGGTACATATATGAAAACAATCGTTCTTTTGATGCTCTACTAAATTCTGATTAGATGAAAAATTTGACAAACAACCATCACATATATTAACAGCATGTTGTGATTTATTTATTTGAGCGGATACTAATCGAGATAAATTGTTGATTAGACAATAGTGTCCTCTATTCCCCTTTGTTATATATAACAAATTAAAATGTTTTGTTTTTTTACATTTTGTAATGTGTAAAGGACCAACAATATCATGACTTTTATTTTGTGAATTATACTCCAAACCAAACACGTTAATACTTAAATCATTTAACTTTTCAAATTTCTGAATATCAGTAAACTTGATAGGAAAAGGAATGTCACCAAACTTCAATTTCTCCTTGTATTTGACATAACAGTTCACCATATTAGCGTGATTGTTTTTCTTAGGTGGATATAAACCCGAAAGCAATGCCCAACGGAAACATTCATGATCATTGTTTTTGATGTTTATTACTGCTCTTTTGTTTGTTATATCACGTGGTAATTCAATATATGAAGAACCACGCAATGGTTTATATTTATTAACATTAACGTCTAAGTGGTTTATGTTTACCAAACTCCATCCACTATCTTTTCTTTCAAAGTTTGTTAATCTCTCTGTTATTTCATTTACGAGGGATATGAAAAATAAATCTTTATCACTGCTCACATTAAAAAGTTGGTTGTTTAATTGAAAATCAAATGTATTTCTTAGCTGTTTGGTATCCTGACAAAAATTTGCATTTAAAATAAAATTAACTTTTAAAGCACAATGATCTGCAACTGATCGATTTAATAAAGTGAAAATTGTATCTTTATTTTTTTCTAAAAACGATTCGGGGGTTTCAAAGGGTTGGTAATCATTTTTATTACTTGATATTCTGTACGTAGCAAGAAGCGGAAGGGAAGGAAGCGGCTTTAGCCTTCGACTTAGCCATAGTAAACACCTGGTACCAAAAGAGAGAACAACATCTTATCTCATACCGTAGTGGCCAACATTCTACGCAGATAGATTATTTTTTGATAAAAAGGAGCAAAATTCATTCGGCTAAAGACTGCAAAATAATACCCAGTGAGAGTTTAGTTTCCCAGCATAGGCTACTGATCCTAGATTTGTGCCTTAAAGTAAAACGTTTGCCAAGGAAATCTAAGCCTCCGCCTAGAACGAAATGGAATAGACTGACTGACAGAGAGTTAGCTGAAGAATTCCGAAAAAGGGTAGTCGATAAGATGATAGAAATGAGTGATATGTCGGAGATTAGAGTGAATGATTGCTGGAATGAGATAGCAGTATGTATAAGGAATGAAGCGAGGGATGTCTTTGGAGAAACAAAAGGGAAAGGGAAGATTGATAAGGATACATGGTGGTGGAACGAAGACGTGCGATTGATTTTGAAAGAAAAGAAGAATGCTTTTAAAGAATGGAAAAGTTCGGAATACGAAAATAAAAGAGATCAAGGAAGTAAAAAGTCAGCTTATCTAACCAGTAAGAAAAAGGCAAAGAAAGCAGTTGCAATCGCAAGGGCCAAAGTACAGGATAAGCTGTACGATTTTCTGGAGAGTCCACAAGGCCAGAAAGACCTTTATAGAATAGCTCGAGAGCGGGAGAGGAATGCAAGAGATGTAAATCACATGAAATGTATGAGAGACGAAGCGGGAAAGATTTTGACGGATGACGTAGATATAAAAGAACGCTGGAAGAGCTATTTTAGTAAACTTATGAATGAGGAAAATGACTGGAACGGAGTGCTAGAAAATGCTAGGAGTAACTTTGGCATGGTCAAAGAGGTGACTGTAGAGGAAGTGAAGATGGCAGTACAGAGTATGAAGAATGGGAAAGCGGTGGGGCCAGACGGTATACCAGTAGAAGTATGGAAGTTTCTGAAAGCGGATGGATGGAAGTGGCTGACTTTGTTCTTCAATAAGTTGTTGCAAGAAGAGGCGGTCCCTGATGAGTGGTGCAACAGTTCACTGGTGCCCGTTTTTAAGAATAAGGGTGATGTACAGGATTGCAACAACTATCGAGGAATAAAGCTCATGTCACATAGTATGAAGATATGGGAAAAAGTGATAGCGAGACGAATGAGAGAGGAAAGTGAGGTAACACAGAACCAATTTGGGTTTATGCCGGGCCGGGGAACCACGGATGCCATATTTGCGCTTCGCCAGCTGGGCGAGAAATACAGGCTTGCGCAAAAGAATTTGCACATGGTGTTTGTGGACCTGGAAAAGGCATACGATAGGGTCCCCCGTAAGGTTCTGTGGTGGTCTATGAGAGAAAAAGGGCTGCCGGTGAAGTATGTGCGGCTTGTTCAGGCGATGTATGATAGAGCTAGTACGAACGTCCGGTCTGAAGCTGGAATCACCGAAAATTTCAGTGTGGCTGTAGGTTTACACCAGGGATCGGCTTTGAGCCCATATTTGTTCCTCCTGGTTATGGATGCTTTGACATCGAGCATACAGGAGGAAGCACCCTGGTGTATGCTGTTTGCTGATGACATTGTGATTGTCGGAGAAAATGCACTTGAGGTCCAGAGCAGGCTGGGAAAATGGCAAGAAAAGTTGGAAAGTGTTGGATTGAAAATAAGTAGAACCAAAACTGAACACATGTTCTGTGACTTTGGTGGTCTATCCAGCTTTTCCCACATTGCCTTAGATGGTGTATTCCTACCAGTTTGCTCCGAATTCCGGTACCTTGGGTCATTAATGCAAGGCGACGGCAACATCGACCGTGATGTAAGGAATAGGATAAATGCGGGATGGATGAAATGGCGGCAGGTCTCTGGAACAACGTGCGATCCGCGCATGCCCCTTAAACTTAAGGGGAAAATCTACAAAACGATCGTGAGGCCTGTCGTAATGTATGGATCAGAATGCTGGGCGACGAAAGTGACAGACGAAAGAAGAATGCATGCTGCGGAAATGAGAATGCTGAGATGGATGTGTGGACTGACAAGGAAGGATCGGATTAAGAATGAGTATATAAGGGGAAGCTTGAAAGTAGCACCAATAACAGAGAAAGTGAAGGGTGGTAGGTTAGCATGGTTTGGGCATGTCATGAGGAGGGATGAATGTAATATAAGCAAAAGAATGTTAGATATGAAAGTAGATGGGCGAAGAGCTATGGGTAGGCCAAGGAAACGATGGATGGATTGTGTAAAAGAGGACATGAGGAAAAAAGGAGTGAGTGAGGAGATGACGGGAGATAGAGGAGAATGGAAGAAGAAGACATGTTGTGCCGACCCCACATAACGTGGGATAAGGGCAGGGAGAAGAAGAAGATTCTGTACGTAGCAACCCTGTTTCGGAATGCATTTTCAATTAGCTGAACATTGATTAATTTTCTGTCTGAACTAAGAACATTGTTTTTGTGGTTATTGCTTTTCAAATGGTTTGCTAAATATCTTTTTACCACATACACATGGCACACAGAACATTCAATTTTGTCATTATTTTTTGTGCTCACGTCAATACAGCAAGCTTGTGTTGTAGAAGTTAATGCTGAATCATTGCTAGTTGAATGTTGACTCTTCTTTGTTGATGCCTTAGACACAGGATCCGTAGTTGCCATTTCTATTCCGCCTCCAACTTGTTGGGATCTAAAAAAATAAAATAAAACATCACAAATAATATAATTACATCATTACTTATAATATGATTACCAGAAACAAAGATTAATAATAACTACAAAATACTAACTTGTTTATTTCTTACAATGCAAACAATACGCTTGCATTGGTAGGACTCCGTCTACTACATCAGTAGTTGATATATGAATATCCTGTGTTTGATTCCTATGACCCTCACATGGGGTATAATATGGTTTAATATCTTGATCTTCTAAAATTGAATCAGGTAATAAGCCATCAATAAACCACAATCGGATGTGTCTATGAAATTTCTGGATTATTAACTTTTTGCTAAATCTTGCTATCTCGCTACGTTCTAATTTAGGCTCTAGATAAAATGCCATGTTGCAAAACTGAATCACACAACACCACAGGTACAAAACACTGGAACTTCAATTTGCTACAGATAATTTTAAAACTGGGGACCCACTTTTATACCACTATCCCCTCCGTATCCATGAGTCAGGTAAGGAAACATGTAACAACAGGTTTTAACTTAGATCACCCACCCCAACAAGATGCAAGGTAGAAAAAAATGTATAATGAATTAAATATTTAAACAGATTGATTAACTTACATTTCATATTTTTGTTGACTTAGAGATTCACACAAATTATATATTTCTTGGTCTTCAAAATATTCCTTCTCCGCGTCTTCACATAATTGAATAAGTTTAACATCACAATTATCATTTCCAATTGACATGCTATACATATAGGTAAAAAATCAGGATAGTATAAGTGTTTTATACTTTGAAATTTAAAGTGTTTCTTCAAATTCTATCTCTGATTAGTCAAAATTAAGAAATTTATTCAATTAAATGTTATTGAACACGCGATTTGCAGCTCACTTCGTTTCTAAAATTTACCCTCCAGCCTCAGTCTTTTTATATGAATTTATGGTGAAAAAAAGGTCACGGCTGGTGGGGACAGAGGACCACCTAGGTAGGTAGCGACGAGTTTAAACAGGATTTCGGGGACAGGTAAATTTTTGTTTGCAGCGAAATGTTTTCTAACAAAAGATTAAATTATCAAAAGAATTCTAAAGAATTTAAACGACAGATCTTTTGTGCATTTACTTTCTATTAAAATCGCGTGTGACTTCAAACCCGATGATTGATTTATATATTTCTCAGAAACGAATAAAAAGTAAATTATTACCTTCTTCAAAGGACATCTAGTAAAAAAGGTAAAGTTCTCAAGCCGACGGCATAAAGAAAAAACTAATAATAGAAATTGCGACTTTAAATTAGAGCACCAAAGGAGTCTTTAAACATCGCACCGCCCCACCTAACTGGTATAAACAGGAATGCAATAAATCACACACCGAATCCTACATTAACAAAAGATCTATATATTATAATAAATAATGGGAACTTCCTTTACGGAAACGTACAGCATACTTACAGGTTGAAACTTGTTCAAAACACAGTCATGTTTATTGTCCACCAATAAATAGCAGTCGGTTGTCACATATACCAAAGTTATTTACGAGTTCAAAAAAAAAAATGACAACGCAAATATCTAGACTAGAAATAATCTAAAATCAATAAAATAATATTTCAAAAATTGGATTTGCATAAAATAATTTACCATAAAAAAAAATTAAGACAACACAAATATCTAGACTGGAAATAATCTAGAATGAATAAAATAATATTTCAAAAATAAGTTTTGCATAAAATAATTTACCCAAAAAAAAATTAAGACAACACAAATATATAAACACAAATCTAGAATCAATAAAATAATATTTCAAAAATTGGGTTTGCATAAAATAATAAATTTTAGGCAAAAACTGAAAACGAATAGATACTAAATAACTAAAATTGATGGGGTTGAAAAATATACCAGAAGTTTCATATTGTGCTGTAACACATATAGATACGTTGAAATCTGCATATATATTCGCGAAATGTGAATTAATTACTTTAGGTATAAATTTGATACCTACTCCAGTCCAGACTAATAAAGGGTAATGTAATTGTGTCAGTTCGCGGGGCTTGTTAGATCATTAAAAATCTCGTTAAGTTATATGACCGTTTCTACCCCATTGATTTCCCACCACCAAAACTATACCTAAACTATGGACACTTTAGGTAGTATACCTAGTCTTTCATAAGGAGTAACCAATTAAGCAATTATAAAACCTATTGCAAATACGTAAAGAACAAACTACAACGTAGGAGTATGCCTCTACCGAGCTCGGTAACAATGCGATGTCGCCGAGTCGAGCTAACAATAGAGACAATAGAAAAAGGTGAGCAAGGGTTCTACTGTGGTGTCGAAGAGCGTGTATTGTTTAATTAGCGGAGTGCCTAAGTGCTGAAGGAGGGTCCGGGCACTGTTGAGACCTAGTGCAATCGATCTAAATGGGGGGCTAAACGTACTAAAACATACCAAACGTTTTTTTTTTTTTTTTTAGGTTTCATAGTCCGGAAAACCCACCATAATCCCGAAAAACCATTGTTTTGGTGGTGGGAAAACGATGGGGTAGAAACGGTGAATCTATACTACTCATATTTTATTTGTATGGCAAACATTTCATTCATCCAAACATCATCAAGTCAACCACAGACATATTGTTACATAGAAGTTGCTAGTGGTGCCACATGACTTAGGGTCCATGTCTTATTCAGACATTAGCAATGATAGATATTAAATGTATCTCATCTTGCGTTATGTTTCAGATTTATTTTCTAGATTGTACAAGTTAAATTATTGGTGACCAAATTTGTTAAAAATACTGGCACCAATAATTTATGACCTGGTTTGCCAGGTGGAGTTCCCAAGATGCAATGTGTTATGGAGTGAGGATTTACATGACACTGACGACGCCTAGACACTGGTGAGAGTAGTAATGGGAAGAAAGAAGTCACTCTAAGGACATTAACAGTCTACATGTCATGTATGTCTGTGACAATCAAATGTAATAGGACATTAAATATATTGATGTTCAAGGAGTCAAAAATACAGTAATGACAATATTGTGTGCAGTTTGAACTCATTTATTCTTTCAATGTGTGCTGGTCTGTTTTTCGGTTACCTAATAGTCAGCTACCAAAAATAATAATATTATATATGCCTAGTTCAAGGTTACCAGCTAAAAATTGGTAAGTGTATTCCTTGCTTGAGCGACTGTGATATTCCAGCATTGCCGTATTATATATTTTGCACACAATATTCTACACTTTCATTGAAGTACAGTGGAACCCCAATAAGTCGTACCTCGATATGGGGAAATACTTGGTAACTCGGACTTCTGTTATGTTCCACTGCATTTTAATATATAATTGCTGTTTTGTACAGGGTGCTTACTTCATGGAAGCGTACAACATATTTTGTGTTAATTGTGTGATTTATGTGTTAGGTCTGACTCTTATTTGATGTCATTATAATTGGTATCACAAATTAGTGAATATACACTTTGCTTAAGCGATTGTGATATTACAGCACTGTCGTGTCGTGTAATATTTACGACACCTTATGTTTTATTCAGATACAGTGAAACCTCGACAAGACGAATACCTCGATATGAGGAAATCCTCGGTAACTCGGGCTTCTGTTATGGCTTCACTGTGCTTAAATGTTATGTTTTTCAGTATCTATGCTGCTTGGGGGCACGGAAGGGTGCAGCCAGGTTGTTCATCGTTGTAGTGTGTCGATGTGTAGGTGCTTTCTCACACTTGGTGGCATTGCTATTAAGGACTAGTGCTGTCAATTTGATTACGGTAGTGTAATCTCGTCCTTGTTAAGTGTGTTTTAACGGAGTTGCAGATTCGGGTGAACATATTGTGATTAATTATCGTTGGGTTGCCATAGCGGTACAAGTATGTTCTTCTATGAGGGTCCTGGCTTGGGCTCAAACTTATTCGCTGAAACTGGGTTCTAGTACTGCTGGTTTGTAGCATTTGATTAAAGCTGGTTTTTTGGAAGAGCTGTTGTTTGTGTCGTGTCAGATGCGCCAGCTAACGTTGCTGTGCCCTCGGAGATCTGAATCAACTGTTATGGAGCGTGCTCTGTCAAATTAAGTTGCCTTTCAGAGTTTTGGGGCCAGACTGTCTGCTGTGTACCACGTTGTGGTTTTTGTTAAGCCCTTTAGCTGTATGCGACGTTGGTGGACTACTTCCGGTGCCAATTTCTGCAACACAGGCCTTAAAAGGTGGACTGTTGCCAAACGTTTTTATATTGCCCTTAACAGGCCAATTTCTGCAGCACAGGCCTTAAAAGGTGGACTGTTGCCACACGTTTTTATATTGCCCTTAACAGGCCAATTTCTGCAGCACAGGCCTTAAAAGGTGGACTGTTGCCAAACGTTTTTTTATATTGCCCTTAACAGGCCAATTTCTGCAGCACAGGCCTTAAAAGGCGGACTGTTGCCAAACGTTTTTATATTGCCCTTAACAGGCCAATTTCTGCAGCACAGGCCTTAAAAGGCGGACTGTTGCCAAACGTATTTATATTGTCCTTAACAAGCCAATTTCTGCAGCACAGGCCTTAAAAGGCGGACTGTTGCAAAACGTTTTTTTTATATTGCCCTTAACAGGCCAATTTCTGCAGCACAGGCCTTAAAAGGCGGACTGTTGCCAAACGTTTTTATATTGCCCTTAACAGGCCAATTTCTGCAGCACAGGCCTTAAAGGGTGGACTGTTGCCAAACGTTTTTATATTGCCCTTAACAGGCCAATTTCTGCAGCACAGGCCTTAAAAGGCGGACTGTTGCAAAACGTTTTTTTTATATTGCCCTTAACAGGCCAATTTCTGCAGCACAGACCTTAAAAGGCGGACTGTTGCTAAACGGTTTTATACTGTTTTCGGGCAAACCTCAAAAGGCGGAGCCCATAGCCCACTGTTTAACTCGAGTTTTACCACGCAGGCTTTAAAAAGCGGTCCGTGGGCTTAATTAACCTCGTAACATTCAGAAGTTACGTTAAGTGTTATTTATAATATCCTAATGTATATCTCTTACTATTTGTTGTTTTAACCTCGAAAGGTTAGCTTGAGATCTTGTCTTACAAGAGGATATTTTATAACCTTAAAGAGCGATGATCTCAAGGTTACTTTGAATGGGCGCTTGAAATTATGCCTTCACAGGTCGCTGGTGAAATTTCGATTTCCGATAGAGTTGGAGCGAGTGTTCGGGACGCCCAGCTATTTAATACGAATGCGTGTGTTCGACGGGCCTCGTGCCAACCATTTTATGAGAGCGCTAAGCTTTTGTAATCGCCGCGCCTTCAGCCCGTGGTCACCGGGTAATGTTTGTTTTTCCTAAGAAAAAAAAAAATTGGTCGCACAAGGCAGTGACTGAAAGTATTCAATTATGACTCCACAATAATTATTATTATATTGCTAATATTGATGCTATCTTTCTGTGCTCTTCAAAATATAGCATTGAGACCACAGTTATTTATATGTCAATGGTCTAAAATTGAATCTAACTATTAACCATATCTATACAAATTTATTAACCTCTGTTGTGGCTTAATGTACTACAGTCCCTAGACAGTCGTACCCTGGTAAAATTGAACAACGTAAAGATGTTTACGTCACACCTGGCCATAATGTGAGTTTTACCGCTCGCTACGCTTACGGTAAAACTCGCATTATGGCCAGGTGGGGACGTAAAATTGTGTACTCACCACGGGCAGTAAAAAAGAAAGCCCTCTATCGCATATTTACAACCCTCGCCTGCGGCTCGGGTCCCAAATACCTGCGATTTCGGGCTTTCTTTTTTTTACAGCCCTAGGTAAGTAATGTACTATTGTATTGATGAATGCCACTAATATTGGTAATGATTATCTCTTAACAATACTGACTCAGCTACTTAGTCTTAATCATCCTGCTATTCACATACTTCATGATTCGAGTGTCAACCAACCAGATACATTCAGTTACAGAAACAAGTTCATGTTGCATTTGTATTGAGAAACTTAGTTGACACATGTGTGTGAAATAGAACTTGTTATGTAACAGTTAATTTCTGTTCCCATGTGCTGCACTGGAGAGCGGCTATCAGCATGCATCTGTACGCGTCACTTGTTTAGCTGTTGATAGCGAGTTCTACTCCTTGTGGGTGCGGTGCTTTGCTGCTTACAGCGGAGGAGCCAACTATGAGTCTGTTCCATGTTATTGCCATTAAGGAAGCGCGATTCATCGTCGCTATGTTTAGCCGTGGGTCTATCATGCAGCAGTCATGGAAATGTTACATTTAGTAGTAGTAGGAAATGTTACACTTAACTGGACTTAGAGAAAATATTTAAATCTATGAAATGCTCTACAAATAATCCACAAAGATTGCAATTACCCGATTATTTCTGGTCATATTCCCATTAAATTAACAAGTAAATCTTTACTATTTGCCGCTAGATGGCATTGTATAAAATAAACGTTTTTTCTACCCACCGCTGGGTGTCGCACTCTTCACGTTATGTTATTGTTACTAATTTTAATTCAATAATTCTTCGAGCATTTCTCTGGGCTTTTGCCACGGCTGAATTAAGGTGATAAAATACAAACTGTTGTCTGAATCCTTATGTGTCAAAATTCTATACCTAATGGTATAAGAAGCCTTTGTTCAAGCGTGGCTATATTGGGGCTGAGTATCTTGGTCTAAGTTGTCAAGGCTTATGTTATGTAGGATTGCGCATAAATTGTGCTTATTAAATTCGCAGACTTGCGAATAGGTGGAGGCTACTGCCAGCTGGTGGAGGTCTGGTTTGCTGCGACTGTGCAGCCAGCTGCAAGCATCAGACGACCATAGAGAAATGACCTTCGGGACGAAGGTTGGGTCAGAAGATGGCCGAGATAAAAGGCAACACACCAGACGTAGCCCCGCACTACTGACAGCTCCAGAACGTGTTTTTCCCTGCACTAGAGAATGTCACTTCCGAACTGTCATTCGACATGGCGCGCCGACCGCGCCCGCAGATTCTAAGGTTTAATATTGTGTTTTCCACTAATTCCCATAATTAAATCATATATTATAACGGTGCTTGGTGTTTTTACTCTAATAGTATGCAATGGCATCCGTCGAAAGTTTAAATTAAATGCTCATAACATATTACTTAGCCGTTTTGACGAAGCAATCTATTTTAAATCTACTCGATAACTAATTGATAAGGAAACGAGCTTAGTAAATTAGAGAGTAGGTATGTATTAAATAGAGGGACCCAGTTTAAGAACTTTTTGAGGCTCCAAGTCTGAAGCGCCATATTGAAGGAGAGCAAACCAAACTTACTGCAGAATGTAGAGGGACCGTGCAGCGCCTAATTTCTGAAGTATACACCAAATGTCACTTTTGACAGGTCCTGTTCAATGTCAAACTAAATTCACACCAATGACACAACATGACCAAGTTATATTGTTGGAATACTTCACTTCCACTAGCATTTCGTGGCGCCAGCTAGATAGCGGTCTCGCGATCAGGGCTTGCAATTATCCGGATATTATTTAGATAATATGGCTACAATCTGGATAATTCCATACAAATTACTATTCTAAATATTCGAACTGCAAGCCCTACTCGCGATCCGTCGCAACTACGTACAGTCGACGTCCAACACATGTTTACGTTTTTGCACCTCATATTTGAAATCAACTGTATCTTCTTATACTGGTCCAAATTTTATCTGCGCTTCTGGAATAACAACAAGGATACTTCGAGGCAATCTCTGTCTGACATATTCATTAAGAGTGCAGTTAACTCGTCATGTGTCAACTGACAACTCTGTTGGGATGCTAGTTAACGTCCAATGGTGTGTCTTTGTTTACTGTACTTTTGCGAGGAACTTTATATACAGTCGTATTCACAATTAGGTGCAGTAAAGTGACATATGCGGGGAGCGCGCAAGAATGAAATAATTTTGAAATGTATTTATCAGATCTTAGACGTTAGACTTATACACAATTAAGTAACGTATAATAAATAATTTTTGTCACAATGTTTATCCACGTGTTTGAAGAAATATTGAATTTACACGATATTTGTTAATAAACGTACCAAAGAACAATAAAAATTATTCGTATTAATTAATTCGAATTGATATAAAATGTATTTTAATTATGTCATAATTCATATTTTATCTCATTAATACACGTCCATAAACCCAATTTCTAATGCTATAGCATACCTAACACTTTTAATAAATAGTAAATTGTACTTCAAACAATGCCAATAAACCGCAAGCACTCAATATTCCAAACCGCACTTTACTAATCTCGTGTAGCTATGATACGAGTATGATATGGCCGTCCAAATTAGGTTAGGTAAAACGCGAGCATAAACACAGAATATAAGCAAATAAAACGGGTATAGGGTAGATGCCCCGGTTTTGGCCACTTTAAGGAGAGTTTGTCTTATAAGACGTTCGTCATTTTGTGTCAATAAGGAATTATGACACACTTTATGTACTGTGTCATTGAAAATATATTTATATAAATCTCCGCTGTTTAGATTCTGACATTACATTTTTTTTTTTCGTTAATGAAATGTCAGAAAGGGGCCCAGGAGTCAGTTTTGGCCACTTTTTTCTATGGCTCCTGACAACTGACTGACAACTGATACATGCCAGATGACATTGCCATCTGTGCTGCCCAATTTGCTCTTATATTAAATATAAACCATATACTTGTAAATGTTTCTATACCTTAATAAAGTTGAAAATGGCCAAAACTGGCACAGTGACCACAACCGGGGCACCTGCCCTTTATATTTTCAAGGTAAACGGTTAACGGTAAATGATTTATTTTCAAGGTAAACGGTTAACGGTAAATGATTTATTTTCAAGGTAAACGGTTAACGGTAAATGATTTATTTTCAAGGTAAACGGTTAACGGTAAATGATTTATTTTAGTGACCCACATGCTGGTAAATCTAATGCAGGTATTATTTGCTTTAATATGCTGCTTCACATTTTCTTGGCTTTCAAAATAGTCTAAAAAAATCTATTTATCTCCTGACTTCATATTGTAATATTTATTGACGAAAAATCTTATCAACCGACTTCAAGATTTCGAAGGAGGAGGTTATCAATTCGTCGGGATCTTTGTTTTTGCTTTTTTTTTAATGTAAGTTCACCGATTATTCGAAGACGGGTATGCTTCACAGTTGGTCCCATTGTAACCATGTCAGGATCTGATGATGGGATCCTGAAGAAATCGCGGGAACTCTTCAACTATTATAGGCACACCTATAGTGATTTGAATATTTTTTTACAGCAGGTCGAGCATTTGCTGTTGGAAAGGTAGATGCTAAGTGAAGTCGGTTCTTTTTTGTTTAAAATTATTTAAGATAAAGGTTCGTTATATAATGTTTACCAAATGACAAATTACAAGACCAGGTAAATATATCAGCAGGTGATACAGTTCTTTGACCTATCCGACCAATTTTCAATAAAAATTTAGCACCTCTACACAAAACAATCCAAATATTTCACACCACTCAGATTCCCGCAAACCGCACTTTGCTAATCTCGCTCAACTATGAAACAGTCCAAGTTGGAAATGGTAGAATATTACCGCTCTCCAACCATCAAGTTTTGTAATATGGTATTCAGAGTTACACTTTGCCAATCTAAATCGAACCTGTAACTAAATACATACCTCATTCAGGTACTATCTACTGTAATATGTATTATGGACATGGTTGTCTATTAAAATATGAACATTAAGGATCTTTATTATCATTTTTTCATTCAAAGATAAAGGTTAAGAATCACGAAAATTGCTTAGTAATGGGCCGGGCGTGACAAATTATTACTTCAATACAAGAACCAATTAATCCAAGGAAACATCGAGCGGCAACATTCTGTATATCAAAAATAGATATATTATGTACTATTATTGCCATGTACATAACCTTGTTTGGTTCCCATAGCAACTACGGAGAAGAAAATTGACGAACAATAAAATTCATATTATTAAAATGCAGGTCAGTGAGACGTTGTCAAATAAATTTACACCTTAAGACAATGGCAGAAGACATAAAGTAAACAAAAGGCCAAAGAGAATTACGATCCTTTTCATTTGAGTCAAGGATATTTTTATTGATTTATTTCCCACGAGTGTAAAATAAAATTGAACCTTATGAAAATGGCATAAGACACATAATAGCAGAAAGGCAAGAAGAGTTATGATCTTTTTCATAAGTCAAGACGTAAGCATTCGATTAATAGTAATTGTGTTTCTGATAGACTAGGAGCTGACCGTGATGGATGTGACGCGGTGGGGGAAGCGTTCAGGGCCCGTCTGGTGATTGCTATATTATCCTTAATACTGGATCTGGGCATCTGGCGGCTTTTGATGGGTGGAGGTCGAAGTGACAGACTATCGAAATTGTTGATTTGGAAAATAATAATACCAAAATAGGAAAAGAAACCACCGAGGTTCATATAATTTCTCATAATAATTCATAATTCTTTTATTTATTCATTAATCGCTTCATAATAATGTGTTACACAAGGTCTTACGTAAGGCAAGGTCTTACATAGGACTTAAGTAACTAATGTATCTATAATATTGCATCAAACCCGGAACTTGAGGGTTTGTTTTACTAAAGTGGATTGCATTCTTTGGCCTCCGCCACTTTACAGCTGCCAGATATTACGGATATGAAGGTAGACATGGTGTGGCGGACTGATTGGGGGATTTCGTTGTTTACATTGTCGGATCGTGCTTGATGAGGCCGGCTCTCCGTCTAATGTAAGCACGGTGTAAGCATCTAAGGTTATAAATAGAGGTGAAAGGGATGCGCTCGGGCATTCAAATCTTAATTGTCGAACGGATAAGTGACTGGTTTTGGAAATCATTATTATTGGTACGTGTGAGTGAAATTTTCAGTGTCGCGAAGCTTTGGGCTAGAATTAAAATCAACATGATTTTGTTTCGGCTCAGAGTTAAATCTAGACTTTGCGGATCCGGGAAACTTTGAAAGTACCTCGGAAATGTAGATCTAGATGTTTTGCGGCGGTGAAGGTTTCGTTTACTATTTCTTGTGGTTTTTAATTGTTTTAACTTATGTTAATGGGAGTTTAGTTTTCATGCAAATTTTCTTGAGTGTTTATTTAAATAATAGAACCAGTTACTGTCTAAACCTAAAAGTGTGGTTATTCAGCTCTATCTTAACCTAACGGCTGTCAAACGAGACAGGGCTGAAGTTCTAGTTTTGTGACGAGCATGTGGAAGCTCGGCGTTGCTTTTTACCAACACAGTAACGTTACATCACCATGTGGTGCCACACTGAATACGAGAGGCCAGCTGTAAGGTTAGATAAGGGCCTCAATTCGATGTTAAGTTGCTGGCCAGCTTGTGACAAGACTTGTCGAAGCCTTACAGAGATCGTGTTCGGGACTTGTTAAATATACCAGCCAGAAGTACACACCAGATAGGGACCGATCTTACATTCTCCACCCTGGTGTTTTAGCCGAGGAAGGGGAGATTATCACCACACCATATTGATAGCTTTGCAATCTCGGATTCATTGGCCGAACTTTTACAGCTTAGGATTAGGGATACACTTGAGTATTGTCTGGAATATTTGGGCTATGGTAAGTACGACAGATATTCCAGAAATACTAGCAGATGGGGATAGTGATAGATTAAATTCATACACAATGGGGAAGTAGGCATTTTCTTAAAGCCTTTCATGTTTTTGAAAGCATCATCATTCTTTATAAATAACGGTTTTTCGGATAATATCCTGATTTTAACGTTTTAAAAGCAGCATTCTAATCTTTTGCGATATTTTCAAGTCTATTTTTGAGTTTTCTGGTATAATAAAGGTATAAATATACATTTAAATGGTTTTATAGTATTCATATAACTCTGAATAACAATCATTCTGAAACAGTAGTCTGATTTGGTCAGTGGCAAGCATCAGTCCATTGTATTATTTCAAAGTTACATAATGCTTAAATTGGTTAGTTTGATTTCATAAAATTTGTGGTCAACAACTAAGGTTGGTTCTTGGTTCTACATGTTAGAAAACTCAGAAATAATGACTCAGTTTACAGTTTATGGGATGGACAAGGGTTATTGGCGTTTAGATTTGCTCTCATGTTGTTAAATGAGATTAAATGGTTGACGATGAATATTTTGGCGGTTTTCTTCATCACAACGTCACCTAAGCTTCCAAACCGTTAGTAGAGTCGCTCGAAGGGTCTTACACTCCTAGGGTTAGGCAGGTAGGGATAGGCAAGCCCAAAATGATTTAACTATTCGGTAGTAAGGAGCCTTAATACCTCATCGGCATACATCGTTATCGCGGGAGCAAATACAAATGTGTTGAAGAATATGTATAACAGAATGTCCGTTTATTATAAACAGAATATTATGCCTACATGTCTTAGCCTCTAAGAAGTTCTTCATATCTAGCACAATGTTTTTGCTAGAAATGATCAATCAAACTCGACTTGCTCCTTTTCGACGTTCGTTAAACTGCGTCTTTTTGAGTAGAAATTTCGTTTAACAGAAGATTTATTTTTAATGAAAATAATAAAAAGTACCTAACGTTGATTTTTGAGAAAAAAATACTCTTCGTGTGTCTAAAATAATCCTTTATTTACAAGTCCAGACAAATCGATCGTGAATGTAAATTGTTTTGAATAACTGGTGACTGAAGAGGTTGTCGTTAGGATTGCGTGGCTAATCTTTTTAGTATGTAAGTACTATAATCAAGTCGATTACGAAGTTTAGATATTAGAAAAAACATCGATAAATTTTGAACTTGTAGGTATGTACAAACGCGTTGAAACTACTGTCACTTCTGTTATGTACAAACGCGTTGAAACTACTGTCACTTCTGTTATTTCTTATTTGTCATAATCTTTGACTACTGTCAAATCGTTGTTGCTCCCGCGATAACGACGTATGCTCATCGGGCAAGGATGTAGTACCTTAGTGTGATATTCACGCTTATCTTAGCACTCAGATAATAGGAGTAAATTCTATAATATATGTAGGGTTTAAAATGGACTTATTCCAGGAAGTTTGCTACATCCTTGTTATCCTAAGGACTAAATAGGCCGTTGGGGACCATTACCAAAAAAAAATATTTATTTTTAAGCATTTTTACCTTACATTTTACAATAAAAATTTATCATTCTGAAATTTTTATACCAAGTGACTCTGTTTCTTGTGTTCTCATTCTATTACTCATTCGTTAGGTAATTCAGGTACATTTATGCGTTTTTATTATCCTCCTAGGGGTTACAAGGGGTTAGGTTGCTATTTCCACCGGAGTCCGAAGAATAACTGATCTCACGTTAAAAGAAAATGGGTTACTACGGTACAACATAGGTGTCCTTTTCCCTAGACTGATCACGCGTTTGGCCATTACGTTTAAATTTCACGTTAATTAGATTTTCGTTAGTTTACTTAAATAGTTTTTGTTATTTAAAGTTATGTTAATTACATAGTGGGTGTTAACTAAGCTTTTTATTAAGGGGGGGGGGGGGAGGTACATGAACGCTATTATCGAACAAAACAGGTGTTGATATGAGACTGGCAAAACGGTCCTATAGAGATAGTACAGTAAAGATACGGTTGCGTCAAACATTAATTTGTAATAGCCAGATTTTTTTTATTTTTCATTCTTATGGGATATTTATAGATAATACATGCAAAAATCCTACAAACTTTTTACCCGGAAGTAGTTAAATAGATAAAAAAAAATACTTATATAAATAACTAGCTTTGGCCGGCGACCTCGCTCGCGTTAAATTCGGGGTAACAAACCATACAAACTTCCACCCCCCATTTTAGGGAAGTGGGGGGTTAGAAAGAGACAAAAAGTAGCCTATGTCACTGTCCATCCCTTCAACTATCTCCACTTATAAATCACGTCAATTCGTCGGCCCGTTTTAACGTGAAAGACGGACAAACAAACAAACAAACAAACACACACACTTTCCCATTTATAATATTAGTATGGATTTGTATATTTTTATTTACAATAATATAAAATATTTTTATTTGTAAACAAATCGATATTTAAGTCTTATTTCTGTTGAAAACGAAAAACAAGAAACCGTGTCCATGTAAAACCACATCATTTACAAAATGTACGGCGCGGGCGATATATATCCTAATTCGTTAGAAACAAATAGTAATAAGTGGTAGTTTGTTCTTACACATTTTAAAAGACTTAGAAACGATATATTCATTAAAATCCTACAAGAAAAACGCTTGTAATATGTGTGTACATATTTGTGGCGGTTAGCGAAAAACGATATTTTGTAGGATTTCATTGCATAAATAATACTAGTATCATGATATATCCGTTACACTAAAAATATTAGCTATTATTAATTATTTCCAATTCCCCATACTAGCCGCCCGTAAAATGACTGTAGTAAAAGCAAAAATCGGAGCCGTGTCTCCCTCGCACTCGTTATAAAATTGACACGCATTGACATTTCAACTTGTAGTCATGTTGGCATTATAGCCTGATGTTGTCATTTTTTTAATACCACGACGGTGGTAAACAAGCATACGGCCCGCCTGATGGTAAGCAGCTACCGTAGCCTATGGACGCCTGGAACTCCAGAGGTGTCACATGCGCGTTTCCGACCCTTTACAAAAAGGAGGATTCACTGTGTTGACGGCTAAAGGAACAAGAGGGTCTCTCATCGTCAACACACTGGATCCTCTTTGAGCTGTTTGGCAACCTTACTCACCAGCAGGAACACAACACTATGAGTTGTGTCTAGTGCTATTTGGCTGTGGTTTTCTGTAAGGTGGAGGTACTTCCCCAGTCGGGCTCTGCTCAGATTTGAGCGAGATGACATTCGTTGTGCTGTGCCCTACCACACAGCGAGATGACATTCGCTGTACCCCATACCTTTCTTTTAGACGTATTTTAAGGACATACCCGTGTCCGGACGTGGTTTAAGGACTTTAAGGACATACCCGGTTCCGGGTCATTGCTCCCTTATAGTCAAAACGAGATGCAGTCCTTTTTACTTTGATTTCTCTTTCGGCCTCTGTTTTTGATCGATGTGGGAACTCCATATTATAAAGCTTCATGTCTCCAACTAACACAAATGCTTGAACAAATACGTTGAAATCACAAAATGCTCCGTTTTAATGGGGAAATTTAATAACGACGTGCGATACGCGACATGAATTATTACATTTATTACAATGTTATTTCTAGTCTAAAATTGGGTGTGTAGATATTTGCAGCAAGTACTCTAGGGCATGGTAGATTACTTCAACTAATAGACGGAGCATATAAGAAAATTGACTACCGTTCCTAATGAATCAAATCAGTTAATTTTTATTCAACGTTATTTATATTATAATGTGCAAAATATCCTTTTCACCTCAGCAGTTCGAACAAGCCTACTTCCCTGCGAAAAAACAGTGACGAAAGTGCAACTTTCATCACTCCAGGGAGTAAGACAAAGTAGCTTTTTAATTTAGTGAAGGTCATGAACTGCCACTTCATACTTCGGGGTATATTACAAATTCTAAATACATAAATATGTTCGAAAAACTTTAATATGTTCTCACTACTGAGGTGAAAAGTTGTATGTGTAACACGAGAGCAAAGTTATTTTACATCTCGTGTTTTTGAGTCCCGAGTAAGTGAAAGATTCTATAATTGAATCATGAGCGAACGAGATAACTTAAAATCAACACTCGCAAGAAAAAACAACTTTCCTCTCTTTTTGCACAAATAACTAATTAACTATTGTATAAAGTTATTTCTCCTCCACGGGACAGGCTTTGCCTAGTGTGGAGGTCAGTAAAAACTGTACCCATCTGTATCTTTTTTGAAATAAACATTTTTTTTTAATTTACTTAAAGTGGTCCAGACACCATCAGTAAAAAAATTACGATTGAAAGAAATCAGTACTAATGTCATTGTTTCTGTACCCGTCCTTTTTAGGGTTCCGTACCTCGAAAGGAAAAAACGGAACCCTTAGAGAATCATTTTGTTATCCGTCCGTCCGTCCGTCCGTCTGTCAAGACCCTTTTTCTCAGGAACGCGTGGAGGTATCAAGCTGAAATTTATATCAAATACTCAGGTCTACTGTACCTTGAAGCTGTGAAAAAAATCAAACTTCTTAGATAACGATACAGCCGTTTATGCCGCAAATTTCCGCAAATTTTATGAAACTCGCAAGGGAATCAAAACCTACAGGGTACTTCCCGTGAACTCAGAATCTTGAAATTTGGTACGAAGCAACGTTTTATAGCACGAATAAAGGAAAATTTGCGAAAACCGTAAATTTTTTGATACATCTTTTTTTTTTTTATAATTTTGAAGTTACTACCCCTATATACCTACAGGTTTGTACGGAACCCTCAGTGCGGGAGTCCGACTTGGCCGGTTTTTTTATATATATGAAGGGCGAGCAGAGAAATAATGTCATTATTACTAACAGTGTCTGCAGGACTTAAGAACCCCAGAAACTCACCTGCTTGTGACCACGAGTGTTTTCACGCTCGAAACGTTAGGAAAATAATAACAGTAAGTGTACGCGATTAAGTCCCGTGTTTTGACAAAATAATGTACAAAAATACGTTTGACCTAGTTTATCCCGTGTATATTCGCAAATTAGATTTCATAACTGCAAAGAAACAATTAAACTAGAATATTTGCAGTCACCATGACATACTTGCATAGGCGCTTTCGTATCACTAATTGAGTATGGGAGTTTACCGCTTATTTATTTTAACTTAGTCAACTAAAGTTTATAGATATTTTTTTTTTTTAAGTTTAAGGGGTTAACCTAACCTGTTCTAGCATAAACTCATGTACCTAGATTGCTAAAACGTGAACTGAACTAAGCGGTGCCCCCATAGTAATTTACCTAATACGGAAGCGAGAATGTCAGATGATTTCGAGTCTTGTCTATCTTGTAGTTGAAGTGATCTGTGGTGCAGCAAATACTCTAGGGCACTAAAGCTAGGATATTTTATGAGAAAACATTGTATCATTGAAGAGGTTAACTACTTGCTCGGGCAACATTAAACAAGTTTATACCAGAGACGAGTAAGATTGGAGACTGTCTTCCTGCTAGGCAAACTAAGTTTCAAATTATTGCGTTGCGATTATGCATATCGTAATACTCATGTAATTCGGTGACGGAGAGAGCGAAGCAACTTCACTTTATCTTGCCTCACTTCCATGAATTTTTCCAAATTTTTTGGACCCACAGTTCAAAAGTTATATACCCGCCTGATGGTAAGCAGCTACCGTACCCTTTGGATGCCTGCAACTCCAGAGGTGTCACATGCGCGTTGCCGACCCTTTACAACAAAGGAGGGTTCACTGTGTTGACGGCTAAAGGAACAAGAGGGTCTCTCATCGTCAACACTCTGGGTCCTCTGAGCTCTTTGGCTACCTTACTTACTAGCAGGAACACAACACTATGAGTAGGGTCTACCACTAAGTATTTGGCTGTGGTATTCTGTAAGGTGGAGGTACTTCCCCATTCGGGATCTGCTCCAGATTTGAGCGAGATGACATTCGCTGTGCTGTGCCCTACCACACATAGCGAGATGACATTCGCACATACCTCTCTTTTCGTCGTAGTTTAAGGGCATACCCGTGTCCGGACGTAGTTTAAAGGACATACCCGGGTCCAATCCCTAATTTAATATAAATGGCGGAAATAGGCACATGTATGACCTAAGCGTCATTGAAGTATATGGCGCTTGGGTCATTGTGAGTTCTCCGTAATAATAAAAAAAAACAAAAGAAATATTTTTTTCTGACATCTTTTAATATGTATACTCACCCGTAAGTAGCTGAAAAAGTGAGAATCAGACATACTATCTCCGGATAAAAAATTTATGTTTACAGATTAAAAACGTTGGTTACGTTTGTAATTCCCACATATTTATCTTAAAAATAATAAATCAGTAGGTATAGGTACAAAAACTTGTCATGTGACAACCCTGTGCCGACGCTCACAGCTCGGTCATAAAACTGCGGCGCGCAAAGAAGATTCACGGTTCGTGCGCGGTTATAAGTTACAATTTTGCTTGCAGGTGGCGAGTATAGGTATAATTTTATACCTAAATCTGCCTTTTGTGAAGGAGTGAATCTTCTGTACGGTATACTACTAGTTATGTATAGGTTTAGTAGTATAACATCTGTAATTTTGTATATTTCGATTATGGTATGCTTGGTCTTGGTGGTGCGCTTGGCCCGAAGGCGCACTTGCCCTGACTGACTTTAAATTAAGCCAATCTTACTTAGTTATTTGGGAACCTTAATGTAACCAACCACAAAGTTTGAAACTGTCAGAAATGTCGCATGCGTTTGAAGCGATTGACTATCTTATTTGATAATTTTTCTTTGGTTCATACTTTGTGTTATATGGAGCGAATTTACGCCCTTAACTCCCTTTGTATCCCGCCTTTTGTTCCTTTTATGTCGTAGCGTTGACTTATTCAAAGTGTAATCGGGTCGTTTAGTATATTTAATACAAGAACTTACGTAAGTGCGCAAAGTACACGAACTTAACTTCAAAAACCCGGTCTTTATTAAGACTTTTTTTCTTATGAAGGTAAGAACCCTCATTCATAGAACTACGCGAACCCGAGTGTGAGCAATACATTCGAGAATGTTATTTTGAAACTATAGCTTTTCCGAGTAGCGCCGGTGTTTTGAAACCATTAATTAAAGATTATATTGGATTGAATACAAACAAAATATCACCGAAAATATTGCATAACATTGCCGGTTATATTCACAAATACTATTGAAAACGGGGAATGTAAGTACCATTTATATTTGTTTAAACGAGTTTCCGAATTTTCGGCACAGTTGCATGCACCATGTGGACTTATCGTGAATTTTGGTATGTCCTTAAGTGCGACTAAAAACCAGGGGCCGTATTCTAACTTTAACGATTAGATACGATCCAACTTTAATACAACTCCAATGCAGTAACTACGCAATACAGCTAGCGCCTAAACGTCTGAATCAGAAATGTCAGAATTTGCTCAATTCGCTTGAAAATTATTCCGATGCAACTTATTACTTTTATTTTATTTTTATGGGACTGACCAGCGATTGGCCCTAGTCTCACCTGATGGAAAGTGAAGACAGAGCCTAAAATGGAGCTCACCGGTTCAGTAATAGCCTATTCACTCTTGCCTTAAAAATACCGAGATCGTATTTATCAGGGAATACAGATGGCGGGAGCGCATTTCATTCCTTGGCAGTCAACTCTAGTTAATACAGCTTCAATATTTGGTTAATATATTGGTTGTGTGTTGAAGTTGTGTTTGAGATAGTTTGTGTTTTTAATGTATTGTTTATGTATTTTAAAATTATAATACGGCACCAGTTATGTTTTAACGATAAACATGGCTACCGAGCTAAAAACTGTCCAGTGGAACTCTTTTAAAATATTCCGGAGTTTGCGATTTTTTCAAACTTCCGCGTATTCCAATAATGAAGTCTGTTGCAGGCTTTGAGAAACTGTCCCCTGGGATTTTATTAGTATGTTAAAATGTCCCAAACTTTATACGGCCAATTTAATGAAAACTGAAATAATGCAGTTAGTATGTATTTTCTGAGAGGTACCTACTTATAAGGAAAAATATGTTTATTTTGCGTGGTATTGTTTTTACGTTAAAATAACATAGGTGAATATACTGCATAAAATTATCTTGTTTTCACCTATGACAGTTTTGTGAAAATTCGTCCATTATTTGTCTAACGCATTTGTAGCAATACTAGCGAGATATTCAAAACAATAGGGTGGTTTCCCCAAAATGTATTATTTGAAAGCGGTCATAAGGTAAATGTACGCTTCAGCGATCGTGCCGTATCGCCGAATATATTCAATTTTAAGCTATAAGTCGATTACTTACAGCAGATACTACGTTGTGATATTTTTTTCTGTGAGCTACATACCTACCCCTACGAATACGCGTCAGAGACGGCCATGTTGGGGCTCAGTTGCGACATGACAACTGATCTAGTCGGTCGAGTGCCACTTTGTATGGGCGCCCTTAACAAAATCGTTAAGAAATCGCGTGCACTTCTTAAGATCATAGAATCGTTTAAAACTATATGTGGGTTCCAAATTGTGGATTTAGAGTGGTGTTATTTAATAAGTTTATGTATTTTGGTATTTTAAGTGAATTTAGTGCAGTTATATTCTCAGAATTTGAGATAAATGTGAATCCGGTGATGTGTGACCCAACTTTTTGACTGGATGGTTTAACCGAACAGCGTACGGAATCAGGGAAAGCGTATGTCTTTGAAATTATTTTTTTACTGATTTATTATAAACTATTAATATAAACTTGTTGACTTTTCAAATAATGAAAAGTATTTGTAATTTTATGAGCATTTACCGAACATCTGTAGACAGTAAAGACTATAGTAAATCCGCGTTTGAAATCTTATAGTTTTACGACTTTTTGAGTTAAAAATAAGCATTTCGACAAAGCTATCTTTAATATTTTTTTTATAGTTATTTTACGGCAATATTAGTGAGGACTAAATACATGGACGGATTCATAACCCTTCTAATTATTAGTTTCAATGTTAAATTTGTGTTTATGTCACAATTGTTGCAATTTAGGTACTATTTTCAAAATTTGTTCGCGTATTACGTTCCACATATTTTATATGGTTTATTTACCGAACGCGCGTTCGGTAAATTGTACCCATAGTTTCTGCTACCGAATTCGTATCTGCCTCGGCCTCGTTTGTATTCGATAGACATTAAAATATCATCCTTATTTCTCTCACAGCTGGGTCGACATTAAAATGTATTATTTTTTCTGCCTTTTTATAAAGGCCTTTTTCTAAACAGGCCTTAAGGCCTTAAGGCCTTTCTGCCTTTTTCTAAACATTTAAACATGTTCATGGGCCTGCTGTTGATAGATCGTTTTGTATAAAGAGAAATTGTATAATAATATAATAAAATATTAAATTGTGTTTTTTATATTTTTAGATAAAATTTAACTTTTGAATTAATATTGTAAAAACTTCTATTACGTAAACACCCCAAAACGATAATGATATTTATGTAATATATAAAAATAATGGTAAGGTATTTTGAATAAATATAAAAAAGGAAGGTTACTTTTGTTTTGTATGAAGTAATTCAGTGATGTATGGGGACGCAAATTTAGCGCATTTAGATGACATTATCTAAACAGTGAGACAGTTTAAGTTTGAAAATCGCTCAACACTATATCCCCATACATTTTTCTTCTAGTTCGGTGAAGTGGTCACCGGATTCGGTAATATATGCAAATCATGTTTCTTAGTTCGCTTAATGGTACAAATCAAGTAAGGCGGTCTAAAAAACTTTATAAATATTATTTAAGTATGTCTAACCTTACAAATAATTTCTAAGTGCAATAAAATTATTACAAATGTATTTAAGTTACCAGTATAGTATTGACAATAACCGTATGAAAATGCCAGACCTTATTAAAAAATGAAACGTACATCCAGGTCTTAAGCGTTCGTGGAAACGTACATTTACCTTATAATCAAAACGGAAAGATTTCACCGAAAGAATCAAAACAAATGACATGTTTTTAAACTTTCAATTGTTTTTAAATAAACAAGAAACTAATGAAAATAAGATGGATTCCAAGTGACCCATTTTTATTGTGCTTGAATACAGTTCCAACAATCGTAATTCCTGTATTCATTCGAATACCATTCTTATCCACTCACGTGCCCTGCGCAACTACGGTTGCATTTTGTCAAAACGCAAAGTGCTCTCGCAACACTAGTTGCGAGTTGGAGTACCAACGGTTTTTAAATGATATCTATGTGCAACGTGTGAAGAGCGCTTTTATGTGGACTTAGTTAGGCAGAGGATTAACGTGGCAACATTAAAAAAAATAAAAACCGCAGTCTGTGGAACATTTTTACAAACTTCAGATTATTATTTTGGTGACTGTCAAAGTTCGGTATGTCAGCGAGGGAGCTAGTCATTAAAAAAATGCCATCAGTACTCAATTTCGCATATTTTAATTAGCATTGTATATCAAATTATTCCTTGTTTACTGCTCCATACGATAAAGCATATATTTCAATACTAATTTAAATATAATGTGATAAATTCTTTCAACAAATTAAGTCTAGTGATTAAATTTTGCGTGTTTTTGATTTTGAATCGTACATTTATTATACGATTACGCCATATTTCTGTCTAGGCTATTAGAATAAGTTAGTTTGTCTATTAACCTAAGCGTAAATCCTCTTTAAATGAGTAATTATGTACGTTTTGAACAGGATTAGGTGAAATAAACTTGTGATGTCTGTAAGTACAACTGTACGCAACAGTAGTTGCTCGAAGCATTTTAACAGATCCGCACAGGGTCCGCGTTTTATGTCATAAGGCATGGTGCACACTGGGTTTTGGTTGCAGATTGATTTAATTTAGCTTAGTCAATTTTGAGCGTTTTTATTTTCATTTGTGGAGGCTAATAATAATTTTTTGATAATTTTTAGTTTTTTTTATTAATCGGCAAAGGATGTTTTATCTTCTAAATATATAAAAGAAGAAACTGACTGACTGACTGACTGACTGACCTATCAACGCACAGCCCAAACCACTGGTTCTAGAGATTCCAAATTTTGCACGCAGGTTCCTTATAAGGTCAGGGGTGCACTAAGAAAGGATTTTTCAAAATTAACCCCCTAAGGGGATGAAATGGCGGTTCAAAGTTTGTATGGCGAAACAAGATTAGTTAGACTATTTTATTTTAAACTTCACAGGAGTATTCCTAACGATAAATGAGTAAATACGTGTTTCAGGTTTTTTGAAAATTCAACCCCTAAAAGGGGGAAAGGTGGTCACAAAGTCTGAAAATCAACATGGGTATTGTTTCTATGGTTTATAGAGTCGTTGATTACGAAAAAGATAACGATTTTAAAATCCAACGTGGCGAACGTGAAATACCATCCGCCATGTTGAGGTGAGATGGGGTTGAAATGTCTAAATATCAATATGGGTGTCGATTTTATGGTATTGTGGGATGTTAATTACGAAAATGGCATCGATTTTGAAATTTAATGTTGTGGACATAAAAATTCTTGAAAGTATTTGTACGAAATTGCAAACTTATAACATTAGGTAGCTTTCATCCAGAAAATCAACCCTTAAGGGGGTGAAAAGTGGGTTGGAAGTTTTTATGGCAATTTTTTAACAGGTGAACCTATTTCGATGAAACTTGGTATACAGATAGTTTGAGTCCCGGGAAGGAACATAAAATTGTTTATATCGAGAAAATCAACCCTTAAGGAGTGAAACGGCAACGCTGGCAGCTTCCTCGCCCAACGCCTTAGTATTGCGGTTCAGCGAGGAAATGCTGCCAGCGTCCTCGGCACGATGCCACAGGGGCCCATTTTAGAGATAGATTTTTAGTTTTTAGTATTTTTAAGTAAGTTAATTTTAGTTTATTTACATAGTTTATTTAAGTTTTATCCAGGAGTGAAATGGGGGTTGGAGGTTTGTATGGAGAAATTTTAACTGCGAACCGATTTAGATAAAATTTGGTATGGATAACCCTAGGGGTAGAAAAGGGGTTGGTTGTTTGTATGGCGAATTATTAACCGCTGAACAGACGATGGAGATAAAACTTGCTACATAGATAGTTTGAGTCCCGGGAAACAATATAGGATAGGTTTTATACCGAAAATACCGCTTCAGGGGGTGAAACTGTGGGTTGAAAATTTGTATGCGGAATTAATAACCACTGGGCCTATTTAGAAGATTTGGTATGGAGATAGTTTGAGTTCTGGTGAAGGATATATAATAGTTGTTATCCCTGAAGTCATTTCTTAAGCGGGTAAAAAGGAGGCTGTTTTGTAATTCCACGCAGACGAAGTTGCGGGGAAAAGCTTCTATTTAAGAGTAGAAATCTGCATTAATCATAATCTCTTCGTAGTAGTAAGTCGTTGCTGGTATAACAATTCAACAATTACTGCAATCATTTATTTAAGAAAAAAAAATAAGGGAACCACCTTCACCAAAACATGGTATACCGAAACCTACAGAGTGTAACAAATACTTTTCCGAAAACCGCATATAAATCGGTTCAGCAAGGTACATACAAACATACAAGTCTAACTGAGAATCTCCTTTTATAGTAATTTTAGTACGCGGGCGAAGCCGCGGGAAAAGCTCGTTATTAATATAAATGGTGCAAATTCACGGTGATGCTGATCGTACAATATATAATATGTATAAGATTAAAATTTTATATGCATAGCTTATTTTTAACAGAAATTTTCATGTTGCGTAATATTTTTTTGAACAACATAATCTTGTAGGTACGTAAAAAAACCATTAGCTTACTTGTGAATTGTAACTCCGTTCAAAATTACTCAAATCGGTCAGTTAATTCTGGTTTCAGTAATTTACGAGTAGATATGCTAAAATCTGCCCGTACCTACTATAACATACTATGTTAGTCTTTTGTGTGTAGTTTTTGTTAACATACTATGTTAGTGATATAGATCACTACAGCCACTGTTATTAAAATATAATTTATTAATTCAGGAAAATCAAGTCTGCGGTTCTGCGTGAGTGAACCGCTGCGCATAATATTTAATTTCGTATCAGCATTTTATACTTAAGTTATAATTATTCATAACTAGCTGACCCGGCGAACTTCGTACCATCAACAATTTTTTTTTAAATTTCTCCAATATTTTAATAGCTATTGTGCTTTCGAGGCGAAGATAAATCCAACAAATTAATCATCATTAAAATCGGTCCAGCCGTTCTTGAGTTATAAATGGTGTAACCGACACGACTTTGTTTTATATATAAAGATTGATACAATAAAATGTAAATAATATATAATTTCAATGTTGAAGATGTGATTTCGTTGCTTGTGTATCCCGTCCTTATACCGCCGCCATCTTGAATGATGGCCCCGCGAGGCCCGCCCGGTGACATCTAGTATGACTTTTGACACTCTGCACGTGGGTTTGTTTACTTTTGTAATGAAAAAAAAACAGTACATATTGAGTTGGTAATCGTCCTGATATGTATTTATTTGTAAAGTGTGACATGTGAGTGTATTTATGTTAAGTGTATATGTGGTTTGAAGTGGTGGGAATTGTCGGTAATCGGACGTCAAAAAAGGCACTCGTTACGGTAGGTATGTAGGCCTATTTTTTGTTATTGATAATTTGTGACATAAATTGCTGCGAGTTTGACAAAACTGGCACATGTTATTTAAAGATTAATAGTATCTTTATCTACGTATGACAATATTTTTGTCCTAATTTGCCTAAATTATTCGTAAAAAAATCATAAACAAACCACGCGGTTTGGCGGTCAATTGCGAAACTGACATTTTATAAATTATTGAAATAGTTTTTATAGATGTACTGGATTTTCCTGCCAATACTTTTGACAGAGGGGAAATGATACCTAAGGCCTCTCCTGGTTTAGAACTCTCTGCACCGATCCCATCATCGCGTAACACCGGAGGCATACGAGTATTTACATGAAATTTTTAACCTAAGTTGATCTAATTTGTGTTAAATGATTATCAAATCAATATCAAATCAAGTAATATTTTCAAAACCTGAATTTGAAGCAAATCAAAATATTTTTTGTTAAATAAAACGTTTAATAATAATATAAGTTCTAAGTAATATAATAAAAGTTCAACTAAATGACTGATTTCGAAAGTTCTAATCGAGTCGTAAAGAAATGATTCTGTTTCTGGCATTCGAGATTTAGAATTAAGCTCCTTAGTGGACTAAACAGCAGCTATAGCAGGCTATTTTTATAAATGCTCTTATTTGTGTACATATGTTTTATGCTAAATATTTCCCCGCGATCATATACTTTATTTGGTATCAATCGAAGCGTAAACTATTTAAGTTTCAAATAAACATAAAAAATACATATGTTATCGACTTAGATTTTTTTTAATAAATATATTTCTGGCAAAAGTCCCCATTCGAAACTGTATGTCAACTTTGTGATTTTTTTTAATTATTTTTACTACTATGACCTATTTAATTATTTATATAAACAAATTATCCGTTTCTTTAGCTTTACAACTTAAAAAGAATCATTACAAAAAGTTCAGTGAAAGCCATGCAATCGATTTATTAACAAAACATGACACGGTGCCGCTGGCGCGCGGTAAATCTTGGGCACTTCACAGCACCTTTTTTTGATTCGCGGGCACTCAAGTGGTTATTATAATAAGTTCAAAATTCTAAGTTTTTATTGTATATAATAATCATGTTACATTGAATTTACATCTAGGATACAAGTTCACATTTAGATACACTGAAACTTTACCTTTGCAGGTGTGCACACATTAACAATTATTATTATGTATTTACAACACATTTATCTACTAGCAACATTAATGTATACACATGGAATAAAAATATTTTTTCTATTAGTAACATCTTCATTTATAATTGAAATAAATTCATATTCATGTTTTTAAATTGGTCAGGCAACGTGTTGTAAATTGTTCATTTTTCAATGAGTGACAAGTAATACATTCTACTTAGTCCTAAATATGCGTGGAACAATAAGTAGTTATTTATTATTCAAGGGGGCAAAGTTGATGTTTAACCTCTCCTGCTTTTATTGAGACCCGAGCCAGCGAAGGATTACAAAATTGAGCCAGGAGCGTAGCGGGTGGTTCAAAAAATGCAATCTTGAGCTTACGAGGGCTTCAAGGCAAGAGAGGTAGAACAAACTCTGCTGTCGAATATAATACAAAAAATTTCACCGCACCACCGCAGGAAAAATATAAGCTATAAAATATAATTCAAAATCATCTCTTTAAAGTCCATCCTGCCATATAAAGTGAAGAAACAAGTCAAAACTTGTACTAAATTACTTTCCCAATTAGTTTTCCAAATTACTTTTACTTTCATGTGGATAAAATGCGTTTTTCCCCACCGCTTTCAAGGGATAAAGAGAGTGTTTCCAAGTTGGAGTGGTGAAAATGAATGAATCTTATAATCGTAGAGATATCTATATTTATAAACGAAAGCACAGAATTTCATACCTATAAAAAAATTGTGAAAGTAAGAATATTATCTAAACATATAAAAGAAGAAACTGACTGACTGACTGACATATCAACGCACAGCCCAAACCGCTGGTTCCAGAGATTCCAAATTTGGCACGTAGGTTCCTTATAAGGTCTAGGGGTGCACTAAGAAAGGATTTTTCAAAATTCACCCCCTAAGGGAGTAAAATGGGGGTCCAAAATTTGTATGGCGAATCAAGATTTGTTAGATTATTTTATTCGAAACTTCACAGGAGTATTCCTAACGATAAATGAGTAAACACGTGTTTCAGATTTTTTGAAAATTCAACCCCTAAAAGTGGCAAATGTGTATATAAGGTCTGAAAATCAACATGGGTATCGTATCCTTTTTGAGTACTTATAGTACGCGGGCGAAGCCGCGGGAAAAGGCTAGTACTGTATATAGATGGCGCGAATAATGTATGTATGTAAACACTTTATTCTACATAAAAAAGTAACAAAACAAACATGATAAACGAAAAATAAACAAAGTACAAAGGTGAACTTATCCCTGTAAGGGATCTCTTCCAGTTAACCTTTGAGCAATTGAGAGAAAAATTTAAGATAGACAAACATGCACTATGTACAGTGTATAATCCTTTTGCTAAAAAAATATGGCTTTAAACTAACGCTTTTGCAAATAAATACATGAAATAATAAATACTTCTTAAATAAAACTAAGTTATTTCTAATTGGTTACTCACGTAATTTAAGACGATTTTCGTTCGATATGTTTTGATCAATTTACGATGGACATATCATATTCATGAGCAGGCCGTTATAAATATTTTTACGTCACACCTGGCCATAATGTGAGTTTTACCGCTCGCTACGCTTACGGTAAAACTCGCATTATGGCCAGGTGGGGACGTAAAATTGTGTACTCACCACGGGCAGTAAAAAAGAAAGCCCTCTATCGCATATTTACAACCCTCGCCTGCGGCTCGGGTCCCAAATACCTGCGATTTCGGGCTTTCTTTTTTTTACAGCCCTAGGTAAGTAATGTACTATTAATATGCTAGAGTCTCAAGACAGTTTTATAGTTAAAACGAAGGTAAATAATTATAAAACATTGGATTCCAAGAATTCGACAGCACACGAAATGTATTTTTTGAAGATAAATATTATAAGTATTATAACGGTTCTAACCAACATTTAGAGTGATGTAAAATGTATTTACAAAATAATATTAATAAAATATTTTTTTACAAACGAAATGTTTGTAGTAAATATTTCAGAAGTAAATATGGCTCAATATTTACCTGCCTGAGTATAGTTTTTATCATAATTTAAGACAATATTTCACAGCTGCTCCTACAGCCGTCGAAAATATTAAGGTTTCACGATGGAAAAGAATTATTGACAGCGCTGGTAAGACGTCAGACTTTCAATCCGAAGGTCGTGGATTCAAACCCGGCTCGTACCACTGAGTTTTTCGGAACTTAAGTAGGAAATATCAGTTGATTTTTACCAGTCGCTTTTCGGTGAAGGAAAACATCATGAGGAAACCGGATCTAATCCCGACAAGGCCTAATTCCCCTCTGGGTTGAAAGGGCAGATGGCAGTCGCTTTCGTAAAAACTACGCGAATTCCTGGGATTAGGTTGCCGAGCGGACCCCAGGCTCAAAAGAGCAAAAAAAAAGCTGGGACAAACGCTAGGAGGAAGAGATGAAAAATAACTATTCACAACACCAGTAGCTGCTTTTAGTTTCCGCACTTTACGAGCGACGTAACTAACAGGCATCCTTTCGTTTTCAGTTAAGCGTCCACCGGGAATTTTCGGGAGAAGTATACGATTCAACGGAGACCGCCAATTCTCCGTGCAATGTTATGAAAACGGCCCCGATGTTTGGTTTAATAATGTAGGGGAAGCCCGGGCAAGACGCATATATTAAGGGAATTATGAAAAAAAAAAAAACACTGTAATTGTTAATGAAAATATACACTTTATATTTTTAATTTGTACTTAGTTAGCTTTGGAAAATGCTATCACAAATCCTTAAACTTAAACAACTTCTTATTGTTATTATTTTTTAAACAAATAGTTCCAATTATCCGTTTTGCCCGATCACCTCGGGCAAAAGGGATATACCTCAAGGGCAAAAAGGATACATATTGCAGTAAAACACTTCTATAATTGCATTAACACGTTTAATTTCGAAGACAAAGTAAATTATTTAAGATTAGCAAAAGTAGTCAGATTATTTAAAATTTAGCATTTCACGTAAAAATTACAATAACGGTATGTATATAAGGATATTTCACATTCAATAACTTCCCTAGTGGTCAGAATGTAATTAAATTACAATAATAAAAATATTTAAAATTAGCACTTCACTTAAAAATTAAGTCAACTGTACCTATATAAGGATATTTCACATTAAATAACTTCCCTAGTGGTCAGAATGTAATTAAATTACAATAATAATAATATTTAAAATTAGCACTTCACTTAAAAATGAAGACAACTGTACCTATATAGGGATATTTCACATTCAATAGTTAGCAAAACCGGTAAGTAAAAATAAAGACTCAGCTGGTAATAATTTGGCTGCAGGAAAATAATGGGTTAATGAGGCGGGTGATATGGATGGTGACAGATGATTCGCTGGCTGAACGTAGCCTAAATTAAAGAGCCAGGTCTTTATACGCCCGTCAAACGAGGCAATTGGAATTTGGGGAATTTAGCAAAACAACAAAAAAACTATTATGGCACAAAAATACTGGATACAAAGAAAAGGGATCGGGTTTATAACGTTTTTAAAAAAATGTAAATAATAAGATATTCTCGAAAGCAGGATGGCTAAAGCTGTAGTTTTTGAATTGAAAAGAGTTCGTGGGCAAGTGTCCGCTTTGATTTAGGCGGACCCAATAGCTCGCTGAACTCCTTTTCTCACTTGGACAGCCCGCTGGATGCGGACTCTAATTGTCCGACGATGGTGGAGAAACCCGCGGAAAACGCGGCAGCTGCAGACCGTCTCGCCGGTCCGGCACCCACAAGTGCCTTCCGGAATCCTTCCGGCTCAGGCGGTCCCTCTGGTTGCCTTTTTGTCCGGCGACGTATTTGGTTTTTAAAAATTTGTATTTAATAATGTATTAGCACTTGCTATATAACGTTTGAGCGCAAAGATCTACAGAAATAGATAACACTTCAACTCGATGCAACTAAGCAAATTACAGCAAAACTCTCAGACCAAAACCAGAATATCTGTTTTTCTTTAAAAATCTCCCGTCGCTCTGACACACTCAATCAAAAATCAACTTTTTTCTTTTTGACAATCTGGAATACCTCAAAAATTCACATTCAAAATTAGCGCGAGTATTATCTCAATTTTATAACTGCCAGACGTATTACAAAATGCGGACTGATATAAGCGCCATCTACCTGTAATGCCGTGAATCACAATGTACGCTTTTTATATATCAACCGTGACCTAGCCTTAGACCTCCCTTAGACACAGAAGTTCAGAAGTTCTAAAGAAAGTCGACAGATGTCGTACGATACGTAGCGTCATGCTACAATATATGACGCTACGTATGACAAATACGTATATGAATTACGCATCGCATTCATAAAAAAAATAACTGTCTATCCTTGAATAAGAAGTACAACCCTCATGGGCCTATTTTGCACTGGTTACACTGAGTCTGTCTTCGGTAGGTGGGTCAATGTATCTTTCAGCGCACACCAAAAAAGACACTGCGAATTATTCCCTCGTTTTTTTTTGTTTTAAGAAAAGTTTCTGTTTGTTAGTTTCGCTGGGGCCTAGCAATTAGAAATCTTAAGGTCTTTTCATGTTTCGTACCTTTTTGGAGTTTTCCATACACGCATAGCTATCCGTTTTGCCCATGTCCGTCTTGCCCGAAGTACTAAATATTTCGAATTGTTTATGCCAAGAATGCGTTTAACAGGTGGATAAAAAGTTATAGTCACAATTTAAGCCAAAGTTAATATACTATAGTCTTAACTAACCGTATTCGTAAACATACGAAACGTAATACAAAAAATTGATAGACTTGCTTTTCCAAAAATCACAACAAAACAGTCAAAACCTTTGTTTTTTTTCTCCACAACAAGTACACACGTTGTTTGCTTTGATTGAACTGTCATGGCGTCCTCGTATCGATGCTTTACCGACTTAAGCAAGCCTAGTTGCGCTATCTATTGTATAGCTTTGGTAAAATCAGATATTCTTCTTACCCACACTATGCGTATTGCCCGGGCTTCCCCTACACGTGTGTTTACCATGTTTTGAGGGGATGATTGAATTTTGTTATTACATTTTAACAGGTATTGTTTTTGAGTCGGAAGGCTGTATTGTGAAAACTTGAGAGGGGAAGCCCTTTGCCAACAAATAACCGTTTATAAATGCTTGTTTTTTAATTAAATAATCTAAATTAAAAAAGCTAGCAAAAATTTTTAAAAGTTGCTATTCTACAACGTTCACATCCACTAAAATAGCATTATCTAGGTATTTGGGGCCTGTAGAGTACTTACTGCCCTTCACTTTAAGCTGTAATAAGACCAATTTGGTATACTTTTAAATATTAATCGCGTTAATGAAACGGTAATAGTAGTTTATGTAACTGTTACGTAATAACGCCTAATTACGTACAGTTGCATACCTACACTGCTTTATCTTCACACATATTATAAAATCCTAAATGACGTGTTTGGAAACCATTAGAATGACCGCCATTGCACCGCCATGGCCAACTGGATTATGCGGGCGGTCGGGGAGGAGGGCTGGATTTTCATTACGTTACCGATATATCGATGACGTAATGAATTTTCTTACATTTTTACAACACTGTTACAGATAATACACTGATGTTACATAGGTGGTTGCAATAATGGTGGTGGTTACATACGGTTTCCAAACGCAGAGTAGAGGATTTATGATATGGATGTAGATAAAATATTTTTTATTGGTAAACTAGTTACATACTTACCTACCAAGCTGAAAGTCCGGGTTGACTCACGGTAAGGGCATATGAGACTTTATCACAAATATTTCCAGAGATTTCCAGATATTTTGTAATTTCTATTTATCATAAGTACGAGTATTGTCGTCTAATACCCTCAATATAAGTCTTATTGAGCGTACCGTTGAAGTAGGTCGATTTGTAAAAGATAGTTAATTTATGTATTTTTAGTTATTCCCAAATGGATTACATTAGTCCGGGGATTAGTATTGTAAAGTCGATAAAAGGGTGCTGTCAATTCGATGAAACAATGATTTATGAATGACTGTTGCTGGGTTAATCTCGGCATCCTTCAATTGACTAAAACAGACAATTTACGTAAATTAAATGTTTCAGCTCCAAAATTATATTTTTAAAACAGTTTAACACATTCAGCGCCGAGAACTCGACTAATGGGCCGCGATTTGAAAAATAAACACACACACTGGACAGACAACAGGCTCCAACCCAACTCAACGCTATAACGACATGAACATTTGTTATTCGAACAGATTTACATTCAACATTGGTCACACATTGGTCACACATTGTACCAATGTGAGACCACATTGGTACAACATTGGTACAATGTGTGACCAATGTTGAATGAAAATCTGTTCGAATAGCAAATGTCGAATAGTCATTGTTGTGTGTTTATTTTTCGAATCGCGGCCCCGGGTTCGTTGTCCATAGCTACTACGAGCTACATGCGACGAATACGTGGCTACGGGCTACGAGCGTAGCTCCTAGCACTAGGTGATACTGAATGTGTTAATAAAAACAGGGTGCCGTATTCTTATTTTAAAATACATAAACAATACGTTAACAACACAATCTATCTCAAACATAACTCCAACAACCCTTTAATATATGGCAGATACGCCGGTGCCCTCTCTACAGTGTGCCGATTTCGTAGAGGCATTGTACCCGCCGCACGCTGACTCTGTCTCAAATTGTACCCATTACTCTCTAACACCTGTCTGACGTGTCGCAGCTCTTCTTGCACATATGTACTGTGGATCACAGAGCCGCAGAGCTCTGTTAATCAATGCTCGCGGGACTGCCGACAGGTGTGCGGGATGATGATGAGAACCAGCCTGCAAATATCTGTCAGTGTGTGTGGCCTTTCGATGTACCTTATGTGACAGCTTTCCGCTCTGATCCCGCTGAACCAACACATTAAGAAAAGGTAGCGTACCATTCACCTCCTTCTCAAAGGTAAACTTTATTTTAAGATGCAGCTCGTTTAGGTAAATAAGTAACAGGTTCACATCTTTACCAGCCATCACAGCAAAAACGTCATCGACATATCGCCACCAGTGTTTCGGCTTATACGGGCAACCCTCCAGCGCTCTCCTCTCGAAATCCTCCATGAAAATGTTTGCCACTACCGGCGCTATAGGAGAGCCCATTGCTACACCTTCAATTTGTAAATAAAAGTGACGTGAGTGTAACCATTATATTTTATAGTACATATGTACATACTATAAATAAATAAATAAATATTATGGGACAATCTTACACAAATCAACCTAGTCCCACAGTAAGCTCAATAAAGCTTGTATTGTGGGTACTAGGCGATGATATATATAACAGATATATACATATAAATACTTAAATATATAGAAAACATCCATAACTCAGGAACAAATCCGTGATAAACACACAAATAAATGCCCTGACCAGGATTCGAACCCGGGACCTCCTGCTTCGTAGGCAGGGTCACTACCGACTAGGCTAGGAGGCCGTTACTATACAACACACAACAAACAATCAACGAATATTGGCGTTGCATCGGAATAATTTTCAAGCAAATTCTGATATTTCTGATTCGGACGTTTAGATTAGACGCTAACTGTATTGTTTAGTTAATGCTTTGGAGTTGTATTGAAGTTGAGTCGTGTTTAAAAGTGTTTAAAGTTATAATCCCCTCCCCACCCCTCTTTATTGTTGTCACTAAACGATATTGCGTGTTACTCCTACATATAAAAATAAATGGTTAGAAGCAGCTCACATCCTTCTTCTTGTTTAATTCGTTTCAGGCGAGTAACTAAATTTTACTTAACTCAGTTACAAACTTCACTCGCGTGATCTTATTTTTCCTTTTAGTGCTTTACTTATGTCATAATTTTGCCTACTAGAGGCTTCATTATTTAAATATACAAAACATTTGATCCGACAGACAACGCACAGTCTTTATTACCTTTTAACAAGGAACCTGGAAATTCGAAACAAATAAGTAAGTACGAAAGTTTTAAATATCAGAATTAATTTATTATATAAGTAGCAGATATTATCTACTTTTAAAGTAGGATCTATGATAGGATAGGATGATAGGAGGATTTATGAATATGATATTCCTTGTCATAATTTACGGCCTCCTAGCCCAGTCGGTAGTGACCCTGCCTATGAAGCAGGAGGTCCCGGGTTCAAATCCTGGTAAGGGCATTTATTTGTGTGTTTATCACGAATATTTGTTCCTGAGTTATGGGTGTTTCCTATGTATCTAAGTATATATTTATCTATATAAGTATGTATATCGTCGCCTAGTACCCATAGTACAAGCTTTGCTTAGTTTGGGACTAGGTTGATTTGTGTAAGATTGTCCCCAAATATTTATTTATTTATTTATTTATTAGCTCAACAGCAGTCGCTATACCAACGTACTGGAGTTAAGGTGGTCGTAGCCATTTACGGTTCAAGCTATTTTCTTTTGTTTAGTACATGCTCTATGAAAGATCCAGTGTAAAATGAACCCCATTCTACATTTTAGTGACCATTAATCTATTGCCAGAAAAAAGTATGATAGACATTGAATTTCGTGTATTTATACAATGTGTTGGTGTGCCCAAATTGTACCTGAACCGGAGAAGAGAGAAGGAACACTGAGTTATTGTGATAAAGAATATTTACACTACTGTTGTGATTATTAAACTAAGCAATCGGGATTGATAGCCTAATTAAGCCTCTTTCTCCGTCACAAAACAGCAAATTAAAGTAAAAGCCGAGTATTCTAAAATATGAATTTGATGAAAAAAGTCAAAAACGTATGTACAACGAAAAGTAGAATGGTCCAACTAAAGTCCGTGACCGTATGTAGCATTGTTGCTATCCTGACCTTTAACCATTTAGGATAGAGAAACGTGTAAATAATGTTATTACTCTATCCCTCTCACCAGCTAGTCTCCGACGAAAAGGAAGATATAATAGGCCCTCAAAACGCAGTAAAACATCTAAACAAGCACATAAACTAAGCAGAAGCCATCACGGCATGCGTGTCGCGTGCAAACTGTTAGTCTTGCTAATGTGTGTTGGCAACATTTTTATAGCGTTTAACTGCCATAAATATCCCAACGTTCGGCCCCGCCGCCTTGGGAGACTTACCTCTGACGTATTATGGCTTTGTCTGACTATGACACAGATATGTTTATGTAGAGCACGCTATTTGCATATATACGAATCGTTCTACACAGAGCCCATTTAATTTTATAAGTTTGAATTTTTTTTATGATAAATACATTTTTTTGTATTTTTTATGTACGTTTTTTATTAGAAAATAGTTTTTTTAATGGGGCTGGCAACTGTCAACTGTTTGGCTAGATGGCGCCAGCATAGCTCGTACCTGTCACTAGTTTCGTTCTATGGGATTTGGCTTAGAAGGCTAGCATCCAGTGAAAAAAAATAAAATAAAAAAAAATAAGAATTTGACACTGTTGGTAGGTTTGACAGATACTAGCTATGCTGGCGCCATCTGTAAACACTTTCGCCCGGCCAACCCCATTGGAATCTTCGAGCAACAATGTAAAGGAGGTACAGATTCAAATAAGATTTACTCAAAATATGGCACGGGAAAATTTGTAACCGGCCAGTCTTATACCGTTATAAGAAAGTACCGCACGAGTCATTCTTGCGGTATTATTGTAGAGCCATTCTTTTGGGCTGATTGTGTATCCCTAGTATTATTTGATCGGTGTTTGGAATACGTAATGTAAAGCAGGATCGATACTACATATATCAGTCGTTGAGACTACATGCAAACAGTTGACAATTTTAAATATAAAAGCAAAAAAATGACTAATTTGTTAGGTTAACTCTCGTTAAATCTATCTGTAACTAAGTTAAGTCAACACGCCAGTAGAAAACATATTACGTATTCAATTAGAATTGCCGATGAATACGTTCATAAAATAAAGTAGGTAATCACTGAAATTCTATTATGAGTTGGCACGCAGCCAGTAACATCAAAATGAGTTTAAAAAAACATAACCATAAACTATCATAGTAAGATTAAAACAAATTCTGTTTTTATAGTTCGGGTCCCGATGTCGCTTCACGTTGCACATAATTTATCGTATATTTCCCAAGTAATTGGTTTTCATACAAATTGTACACGATTTTTTCTCTCAGATACTTTGCTTTCATATAAAAGGTGGTACATGAGTGATCCATTAAAAATACATCTGTGCCCGAGCCCAGAACAAGATTTCTAAACAAATAGCCGCTCAGGGAATAGTTTTGGTTCGATAGCTTGCAAACGAAGTGCCTAATCGGTCTAATTCGCCAGCTGTGGCTTTTCGGTAGCACGTCCGTACTTTTCCTATGTTAAGGACTAGCAGTCTGGCCTATGGATTCGGTGACGGCGGCAGCGGAACGCGTCTGCCATAAGTTAGAGCGAGATTTCGTTCTCACCAAGTTATCACACGTTTAATCAAATCAAAATCCAAACTTGGCACTACAGGGTTCGTGGCCCAGTCCTAAAGCTTGTCCTATCGTTCATGACGGATAGGGCCCAGGGTGGTGGTTGGAGATCGAGGAAGCGTGACATCCTCAGAACGCCTTAACCGAACGAAGTGACGGCAGCAGTAAGTACGCCAACGAAAAACCAACTTGAATCGGCCTCAAACAGCGTGATCCAACAGCTGAAGGAGTGGTTCAAGTCAAACGGGCTAGCGCTTAACAAGAATAAGACCTGGAGGCTTAGGCAAGATGAAAATCGTTTGCAGAAAACGAATCGAAACGCTATGCGTCTCTCTATCACACTAATATGGAAGAGTGAGCGAGAGCGTGTAGCGTTTCGTTTCGTTTTCTGCAAACGATTGTCATCTTGGCTACAGGGCCTGTTTATGACGGTCAAACTAAACGGCCACCCCTGCGAGAGCCTGACAGAGTATGCAGACAGTGCCCCTCTACAGCAAGTGCCTGCACGCGCCTGCTTGGGTTCCACATCGACAAGGCTTTGACGTGGGAGAGGCACATAAACGAGCTGTGCGGTCAGCTGAGAAGTGCATGTTTCGCTCTTGGCCGGCTAGCTCTCACCGCAGGGAAGGCCGCGGTGCGGGATTGTTATTTCGCAACGGTCCACACTGCACTAAAACATGCAGTGGAACTGTGGGCCCGCGCCGCAGACTGGTACCGCGTTTTCTCCCTGCAAAAGCGAGCTCTTCGTCGAATGGCTAGAATGCCAATCGGCGCCCCAGCCCGAGAGCTATTCATCGAGTTCCAAATCCTGCCCCTCCCCTGCATTACAATACAGCAGGTAGCTATTTTTGCTAGTTTATTTATCGTATGGCAAGTAGGTGCACTGTGTTAGCTATATTACTTATATTCTAAATTTGCATTTCCCCAAGTAGTCAATAGCTGCGCTCGTTACGATCTTAAATCTTCCACTCGGCCATCATACTTTGTAAGTGGACACTCCAAAACGATATGCCGAACCGTTTGCTTTGGGCATCCACAGACGCAACACTCCCGGTCGCTCCATCCTCACTTTTTCCGGAGGTAGGCACAGTGACCGATTCCAGTTCTAATTCGGTTGAGCATGCACTACACTCGGCGTGACTCGCTGAATCCAGGAGAGTGTTCTCCCGGGTTCAGCTCGAAGAGATCGGCTGGAGTGTCTGCCTCTAGCCATTCTTCTGACCAGGCGTCGTTTAAGTTCCACTGGGAGCGTGGCCGGTGGATAAGCAGGGCTGGTGGATTTTTGCTAGTAAGCTATTTAAACGCAAGGGAATAAACGTAAATTACCCATTGGGGAGCAACAAACATGCAAGCCGATGCAAGCCGCCACCGGTGGCGGAGCAGCACAGTTTAGCGAAGTCAGAAAAGTCAGTCTATTGCCTCGGTCTCTCCGTGTATATCTTCTGCCTCGTTTTATTATAGATGCAGCATTAAAAACTAATTTTAAAAAGTGGTTACTATTAAATATGTACTACAGCTATATTTATATTTTTTGAACTATCACTTGCCCTATAAAATATAAATAATTGTATTAAAATGTAAGTAATTATATAGTATGATAATACCAATTTAATATTAGAAGGTATATAAATATGACATAATGAAGTACAATGAAAGAAAACGACCTGTAACAATACTGTTACCAATTAAATTTTAATTTCATCATTTATTTCAGGCATAGCACATAAAAGTGTTAGTATGTACAAAACAAAAACACAAATACAAATTACAGAACTAATTATCTATCTATCTATACATATAATAAAGCTGAAGAGGGTCGAAAGTCTGTACATGGAAGATAATCGAAAAAAAGTTGGCTGGGGATACTTAGAATCGATAACAGAACACGTTCCAACAATTTTTAGAATTTTTGTCTGTTTATCTGTTGGTCTGTTTATTTGACCGCGCATCACGTGAAAACGGCTGAACGGATTTTTATGAAATTTTGTATAGAGATAGTTTGAGTCCCGGGAAAGGATAATATATAGTTTTAATCCCGAAAATCAACCCTGGTGGGGGTGAAAATGGGGTTGAAAGTTTGTATGGAGAATTTTTAACCGCTGAAACGATTTAGATAGAAATGAGTATGGAGATAATTTGAGTCTCGAGAAACGTCATAAGATAGTTTTCGAACCCTTGTGGGGGTGAAAAGGGGGTTGGAAGTTGGTATTGGTATAGAGATAGTATGGGTCTCGAGAAAAGACAAAGGATAGTTTCATCTTCAAAACAGCCCCCCCCCCCCATCTTACTTTAGAATCGTAGGTACAAAAAATTTGAAAAAAATTATGGAAGTAAAGCCTGAAAGGTACTTTCAATAAAAACTATCTATACATATAATAAAGCTGAAGAGGGTCGAAAGTCTGTACATACAAATACAAATACAAAAAGTTTATTTCAGAAATATAATTACACAATGTTACATTTATGCTGATCCCCACACTAGGCATGGCCTGTCCTGTGGGGAAAATAAAACAGGTTAGGTACAGACGAAAGACAAAACATTAGTTAGTGTTAGTAAAATTAGAAAATCGGAATAAGTGCAAAACAATTGTACGAAAACAAACATAACTTTTCTACTCGTAACAAAAATAAAATCTTTATGAAATAGAAGTAAAAAAAAAAACTACTAACTAGGTAAGTACTTACTTACAACTAATAAGTAAAGTGCACGAGTGTGTGCATATATGTGTGTGTGTGGGTGTGTGTGTGTGTGTGTGTGTGTGTGTGTGTGTGTGTGTGTGTGTGTGTGTGTGTGTGTGTGTGTGTGTGTTTATATTATATGTATATTATGTGTGAGTTTAGTTAATATGGTGACTTTATGATTTTTTCCGTTTCTATATATGATAGATGCAACAAGTTCCTTAATAACAGCTTTTTTGCTTCGAAAATAGAGTGTCTTTTGAACGCGTATTGCCTCTGTAGTTGATTGTAAATTCGGGGATACAAAAAGAATGAAAAATGTTGTGCAAATGTAGTTTTAACAGCTGTAATAGGGATTTTAAAAATGCGACTGTTAAGTAACGTGTTATAGTTAGAAGATTTGAGAACTCTACTATGGACGTGCAACGCCACCCTTATTAACGCTTTCTAACACTGAGCACCTCAGCATGGTTGTACAAATCGCTTGTGGGGTACCAAATTGGTTTCTTCAAAGCGACTTTCAGCACCGCCCTTTGCGCTCTTTCTAGTTTTAGGAGAGTGGAGGGGGTCAGACCTCCCCAGGCAAGAATGCAGTAATTAATTATTGATTGACCAAGAGCTAGATATATAGATTTTAATAGAGGGAAATCGGCTGAGTCACGCAGCAACTTCATAGTATATATCAGCTTTCGGACCGGTCCTGAAACCGCAGACATTTGCTCTGTGAAACTTAGTTTTTCGTCTATCAAAGTTCCAAGATACTTTTCGGTATTCGTTCTGGTCATGTGGTCACAAGTGCAGTTTTGAGCCAGGGAGGTAGTACAGCTACTATTATGGACATGGAAGATAATCGAAAAAAAGTTGGCTGGGGGTACTTAGAATCGATAACAGAACACGTTCCAACAATTTTTAAAAATTTTGTCTGTTTATTTGACCGCGCATCACGTGAAAACGGCTGAACGGATTTTGATGAAATTTTGTGTAGAGATAGTTTGAGTCCCGGGAAATGACAAATAATAGTTTTCATCCCCAAAATCAACCCTGGAGGGGGTGAAAAGGCGGTTGAAAGTTTGTATGGAGAATTTTTAATAGAAATTAGTATGGAGATAATTTGAGTCCCGAGAAACGACAGAATAGTTTTATCCCGAAAATAAACCCTTGTTGTAAAAAAGGGGTTGGAAGTTGGTATGAGGATTTTTTTACCGATGAACTAATAAAGATGAAATTTGGTATAGTATGGGTCTCAAGAAAGGACAAAGGATAGTTTTCACCTCGAAAATCAACCCTAAAGGGGTGAAAAGGGAGTTGGAAATTTGTATAGTGAATTATTAACCGCAGAATCGATTTAGATAAAATTTGGTATGGAGATAATTTGAGCTCTGGAAAAGGAAATAAAATAGTTTTATCTCGGAAATTATCCCTTAAGCGGATGCAAAAGGGGTGGAAGTTTACATGGGGAAGAAACAACCAATAACCGCTGTACGTATTTATATGAAATTTGGTATTGAAATAATTTGTAATTTTTGGTCAAGGTGTTCATATTTATAACATGTTACCCGTCGATGCTTTAAATTTACCTTTACCTGCTCTTAAGAAATATTTGAAAATGTCGTGAATGTCAAAGGGTTATTGCAGGTTCAAGGACTATACATACATATATGACGGACAAAGTTGCATGGCCCAAATCAAAAAACTACTACAAAATCATCTAACGTTTATAAATAGGACACCGTTTAGGTAGAAAAACATATCAAACGTTTCGTGAAGCAGTCAGATTAGGATTTATTTTTCTTTATAATTAAACAATAGGTACATTATCTGTCTCTCAAGCTGTTTCGATATGTCTTCTTGAAAAACTACGCATTATTTTGTATCTTTAAGATCTAATAATGTATTACTGTTTTGAAAAAAATAAGTCCCGTCGAGTTTCTTTTCGGTCATAATACTTCTTGGGCCAGAGGTGTAGGATTAGAACCGGTGGTAGTTTTGGAACGAAGTTCCTTATCGGACGGTTCACGGATGGGGGGCTAGGCGAAAAAAAGTCACGTGACCGTCACGAAAAAGCGTCATGTCACGAAAACGTGACACCCATACGATTGAGAAACGTGTAAAATGGAATGAAATAAAAAATATATAAAATAGAATAAAGTGAAGTAAAGTGTAGTGAAAAGTAAAAGTGAGAAGTGATAAAAGTGAAAGAAGTCGAGAACCTAAAAGTAAAAACTATCGAAAATGTCAAAAATGGCAAAATTCCTAATTTTCAAAAATTTTAAAGAAATACAAAAAAAAAACCACAACATTTACGAAAAAGTCAAAAATAAAATAAAATTAAATAACAACTTCGTTCCAACCGAGTGTTCCACGACACTCACGTATTTTATTTTTCTCTACGTTCATTAGTGCATTGTAATAATAATTAGGCCTTATTAAGTAACAGTTACATAAACTACTATTTATCTCTTTTTAGGGTTCCGTAGTCAACTAGAAACCCTTATAGTTTCGCCATGTCCGTCCGTCTGTCCGCGGTCTAGCTCAGTTACTGTTCGCACTAGAAAGCTGAATTTTGGTGAGGCCTGATAAGAACTTTCAATAAAAACTATATTGAATAAAATCGGTTCAGCCGTTTTTGAATTATCAGTCAAAAACTTGAAAGGAAGTACCGGATAGTAAAATGACGTAAGCGCCGCCAAATATCCCTTAATAAACGACCTTTTGAACGGATGTTTTGTAACAGGGCGGCATCTACGAAACTCTACATTGAGCATCGCCCGACATGCTCTTGGCCGGTTTGTTTTTTGCATTGTTATCCCGGAAATTACCCCTTAAGGAATACTAATTCCAATTCAAAAAATTCCCAGTCAGGTTATACGTAGCCTATAAAAATTCAACGTCTAAAAGGGGGGGGGTAGCCACTACACTCGATTGAGTTAAATTTGCATGGGTCATGGACCCCCCCCCCCCCCCTCCCTCCAAGTGCACCTCAAATAGAAAAAAAAACATTTCTGCATTTGTGACCCCCTCCCCCCCCAGCCCCCAATTTCAACCGCGCCTGTTCTTACCTATCATGCTGACTGATTTGACGGGAGGATCGATTTGGATGATATTTGCCGTGGACATTAACGTATAAAAGTGGTCCTGTATCGTCCGATATACACCTACTACTCTATGTCATTTAAATCATGCCAAAAATAATTATAGGATAAAAATTCATTTTTGAGTTAGTTTCATTTAGTGGTAATATAATTGTAAAATATTTTATTAGGACTACTGCCCTCTAGCTGCCATCTGTCAACTTTACTTCAAGTTCCGCCTCCAAGGTAGCGGGAGCGAAATTAGGGGTGAATTAGCCGCTTGCTGACACAGACCGAATTCCACGCGGGCGGAGCCGCGGGCACAGCTAGTTATTAATAAATACAAACGTCAGAACAAAACACGCAAACAAAACACAGCACAGAGAAATAACCGGATGAGCATACAATTTTTAACTGTTAATATATTTGGTTTGTATTCCAAATGACTTTGATCTTAGTATCTGGACTCCCATAAGAATAATTAAATAACTTAAGCTTTATTTACTAGAAACCTCAAACGATTTTAAAATATATAAATGCCTCTTGAATAATATCTTAATCACTAATAATACTTATAATGGAAGCATGTAGTCTCATTAAAAAAAATCCCTGATATGGCCGAACAAATTAAGATACAGGGGCGAAATCAACCGTTATTGTTATAATCTTAAAAAAAACGATGTGTAGTAAATAAACCGCTATGTATGGAGCATGCACACAATGGCAAAGCCAGCTCGTTAAGCGCCGCGGCTAACTTATTCAAGAGGCAAGGGCTTTTTGCGCGAGAAATTATTTACAAATCCCGGAATAGACAATGCCGACCGCTGCACGAGCGGTATTCAGATTATAAAATAATTATTATGATTTGATATTGCCTATTCCCTTCCTTCCTTGGGCGACCTTCAAATATCACTGAAGCGTAAACGTAAACTCGTTGACATGTGTTCTGGCTGTTTTAATCTACGGTGCTCAAACATGGCCGCTCACCAGGCATCAGAAGCACAGAATAAATAATAGTATTTCATACAGAATCGCCACACTACGCCCCGCCCCGAACGGAACTCACCCCGCGGCGGCTGATTGGTAGGGAACTAGTAGGCTTATCCGTCAGGTTGGCAGCGCATCGATAAAAAGCGAAATGTCGGTGTATTGTCAAACGTCATTTACGACAGCGGAAACAGCGCCCTAAGACGCACGCACACATTAAATCATGTACAGATGCGCCGTGCAAACAAAGGCGCTTAATCGAGTTTTGTAGTATGACGTGTCAGACGCCCTGTGTCAGAAGTCCAAATTGAATGTTTGCCAGTAAGCAATATAGCGATTCTAGGTGTCAACAGGATGGATCGCATCCGGAACACTATAAGTACGTTGCGCTTCAAAACATGTATAGCTGACGTTGGTGAGAAGACTACCAAGCTAACGTGGTATGTGGGCCGGTCACGTCTGCCGTAAGTATTCGGATAGGTGGGCATGCGTAGCCACTAAATGGAAGCCGCAAGAGAGATGTGGGTAGGGCAGGATGCTTTCCTTAGCACCTGGCCGGTAAAACAGAAGACCGAGAGTGGCGGAGTTCAATGGGAGAGGCCCTTGGGACGCTATTACAGGATTATTAAAAAACCTACCGAGTCTGTAAAACGTTGGTAAGGCGTGCGTGCAATTCTGTGGACTCAGGTTCAAATCCCGGCTCGTACCAATGAGTTTGCCAGTCGCTTTTCGGTGAAGGAAATCCTCATGTGAAAACCCGAACTAATCTCAATAAGGCCTGGCTCCCTCTTTGGGTCAGATGTAAATTATTTTCGTATACTAGTGCTTACGCTAATTCATGAGATTAGGTTGCCGAGCGTCCCCAGATTCTATTGAGCCGTGCCATATGTGAGCTATAGTCCACTAATGCGGCACTGAAAATATATGGGAGCCTTGGCGTGAAAAACTAGCCGCCAGTCAGACTATTATTTTATGTCATTCTATTAGTGTCATATCAAAATCAGAAATATATAATCTAAACGCCGCTCTAGTACTCTAGCAGTTCTGATTCTTCTGCATTGAACAAGCTTGGAGTAAGCAAGCTCTTAATTAGATGCAAAAGTTTTCACTGCTTTTCGGTCTACATACGAGTATATTTAGACGGAGAGCTAGCCACGTCAGATATGACACAATAATGAGAGCAACGAAACCCTCTAATTAAATTTTTGCTATACTATGCTTATTTTTAGATCTGGACATCTGGCAGCTATACAGTGCTGGAGGTCAAAAAATGCCAACCACATCAAAAAAATAATCCTAGAGTGCTGAGTTTGATGCAATATTATGTGAAATTATATAAATAATTAAATTATATCATGGCCAATAGTTTCTGTTGGGGGAAAGTATATAGTGCTTAACGACGTATAATGTAATTCATAGTTTGTCACCTACTGTATTTGTTTCCGTAATAATCTATATATATAAACGTAAAAGTCCTGACTGACTGACTGACTGACTCACTTAAATCAACGCCCAGCCCGAACCGTTGGACCTAGAGAGCTGAATTTTTCACAATATTTAGTCTTTATAACGTTAGTATCCACTAAGAAGGGGTTTTTCAAAATTCATCCCCTAAGGGGGTAAAAAGGGTGTTGAAAGTTTGTATGGATGGGGTTTAGAATTTTGAGTCAGAGATTTGAAACTTCGTATGTTTACTAATAATTAAAAAACAATAAAATTGATTTCAGCGTTGTTTTAAAATTCGACCTCTAACAGGGTAAAAAAGGGGTTAAAAGTTTGTATAGAGATTTTATTTTGTGACAGACTTGAAAGTTCGTTTGTAGTAGCTCTTACTTCAAGGCAAAAAAAACTAATTTCAGCGTTTTTCAAAATTCCACCCCACAGGGGTTGAAATGAGGTTGAAAAGTTTATATTAAAGGGAGGCCGTAACTATACTGAAGCTAGAAAGTTATAATTTGCAAGCGCTTTTGAAAAATTCAACCCCTAAGGGGTAAAAGTTTGTATCGGTGGGGTTTAAAATTTGGAGCTAGAGATTTTAAACTTCGTACGTTTACTAATAATAAAAAAATAATAAATGCAATTTCAGCGTTTTTCATAATTCAACCTAGAACGGGGCTAAAAAGGGGTTGAAAGTTTGTATAGAGATTTACTATTTTTTTGGTTTGAGATTTACTAGGAATTATTGTTCGTATTTCCGTTCCATTTCCATGTTCCACGGTGAGCTCTTACAATAGTTTGGTCATCGTATCGCCAAATAAAAGCACCACAATATAGTACATTTACGTTATTATTTGCATATTAACACTTATTTGTAACTGAAACTTCTACGTTACCCGTTTTTTCGCCAAAATAGCTATAAGTATAAATAGATTAAGAAGGTGGTTCGGGGATTAACAAAAGTTAGTAAAGAAGATAAAATTGGATATGAAACTCTGTATGAGGAACCGTATTATACGCGGACGAAGTCGCGGGCGGAAAGCTAGTGCACAATATTTTTTGTTCTAATGTTAAAATATAGGCCTTGTCCGTTATAACTGAGACAACTTCGGCAGTTTTTACCTATTTAGGTATTACTATTTTCCAATTCAAAATTTTTGCTAGTCTGTCACTCTGACCTTCACCCATTAAAAGCTCCCAGATGCCTAGCTGGATCTAGCAATAAGGATGGTATAGCAATCTAACCAGACGGGTTTTGTTGCTCTCATTATTGTGTCATATCTGACGCTTACAGCTTCCACAGCCCCGTTGTTACTAATATTCTGTGCTTTAAATTTATTTATTTTTTATAAATCGTCATATTTACACTATGATCATGGATTGGCGCGACCATTTTATGAAAACTATTTGAACCTGTAAGCTCTACGATTCCAGTGCCGGCGCGACGCTTCCGCGGTCTCTTCGCCGAGTTCAAAATTTATATTTCGAGAGAAGAAAGAAGGTTTGGATTGCGCGCAGGGACTACGCCCTCCCCGTTGTGACAGCGTCTGCTATTGTGACAAGTTGACAACGCTTGACTTTTGAAGCCAGTTTTCCTTGTGTTATTATTTTATATTTTAATTTAATTACTTAAGTTGTGACTGAAAATAGATGTCATATACTTCAGAAAAAGTGACCAAACCCTCCGGTGTCCGAGGCCAGATTTGAACTGGCGTCTTCAGCTTTCGCGGCTGACGTCCTGACCACTAGTTTATATATAGTAGTGTAACTACTTAAAAATTGCAAATCAAAAAATATTGAAAAAATAATTTGATTTGCTTCAAGGTTTACTTAAGTTGTGTTCTTTAAATCATCGTAAGTCTATGTATAATTTTATAGAAATTCATTTATTAAGTAGGTATTTTAACTCACAGCTTTATATTTTAACAGACAACCATGGAATGTTGTGTTTGCAACAAGAGTTTCCAAACAGCTAAAGGCCTACACATACATCAGTCTCGCATCCACCACGTTCGTGTGTGCCTAAATTCTTCCGTCCTGAATCCCCAAAGCACCAATCACTCCTCATCATCATCACATCAATCCTCAATCCCACTCCAGACTCTTCTCGGTCGTCTTAAACAGTCTACGTCGTTAATTAAGCGTATACCGCGTGGAGCCAGGCCCGTCGTTGCTGAAGCCCTGACCTCCACAATAAATAATTGTGTAAACAAAAATAATATAGATTCCTGGCGCGGGATGTTAACATTTGCGTACAAAATTTTACACGTTTCAGATAATAACGACAATATTAGTCTGACTCAGAAAATCAAAAATAACATCCTTGTACCTGAACTGCCTTCAACCTCCCAGAAATCCCGAGACCAGGGTACAAAATACAACTTGTGTCAAAAAGTCGAAGATAAAGTGCATGACGGGGACCTAAAAGGTGCTGCTCGGCTCCTTTTTTCAAACGACACCCTCGCTCCTGACTCTCCCGAAACTTTAGCTACTCTACAAGATAAGCACCCCTCAGGACCTACCACACCTATCTTTGCAGATTCTCCTTCCGAGCCTTCAGTTTGTCTCCATGCCACGAAGGACAACATATCGTCAGCCCTCGCATCCTTTCCAAAAGGGTCCGCATCCGGCTTGGATGGCATCTCAGCCCAGCATCTTATTGACCTGACGAGTTATGGTTCTGAGCTGGCTGGCGAGCAATTGACGGTAAGCATTGTAAAACTTATAAACCTTATGCTCCTTGGAGATGTCAGCCAAGACGTGATGCCTATACTATACGGGGCCAACCTTATAGCTCTCTCTAAGAAGGATGGTGGCGTGCGGCCTATTGCCGTTGGTTCCACATTCCGGCGATTGGCAGCCAAAGTGCTAAATTAAAAAAACTCTTTGAGCCCGTGCAGGTCGGTTTTGGCACCCGCGGAGGCTGTGAAGTGCCAGTCCATGCCGTACGCACCTTTGTTCAAACGGATGCAGTGAGGTACTTCTAAAGATTGACGTGAAAAACGCTTTCAACGCCGTTAACAGAGACACCCTACTTAACGAAGTCAAAATTCATGTGCCAGAAATTTATAATTTCCTTTTACAGTGTTACCATAGTCCGTCCAAATTGATTCACAAAAATAGCGAAATTCTTTCGGCCGTGGGTTGCCAGCAGCGATCCCCTAGGTCCCGCTCTATTTAGCCTGGCTATAAACTCAATCATCCACAGCCTTACATCCAAGCTAAACGTGTGGTACTTGGACGACGGAACCCTTGGTGGAGATTCACAAACCGTTCTGGCAGATCTATTCAAAGTTTCAACGATATTGGCTTAAAACTTAATTTCGATAAATGCGAATTCAAAATTTTTATTAATGTACATTAATAAAAATTTAGAAGTATCTCTGGCATCCCAGATACTAGAAAGTTTTAAAATGTAGCCCTAAATATTAAAATATTGTCCAAGGACAATTTGCATCTTCTCGGCTCACCCATCTTTGATGATTTGATGAAGCTATCCCCTCTGTTTTGGCAAAATCAATTTCCAAATTTCGTGACAACTGGGAACGCTTAATCAAAATTAGTAGCCACTCCGCCCTTTTTATTTTAAAATTTTGTTTACTGGTTCCCAAATTTACTTACTTACTCCGTTGTTGCCCCGTCTGGAAATTCAGTCATCTAATCCAACCCATAGATAACCTTATCAAGTCACAATTACAATCAATCCTATATGTCCGATTTAATGAGGAAGCATGGTCCCAGGCTTCCCTGCCAATAAGATTTGGCGGTCTGGGAATTCGCAAGATCTCAAGTGTGGCTCTGCCCGCATTTTTGTCTTCAATTCACGGCACGTCAGATCTCGCAGGTAAAATCCTTAAAGCCTCATCGGCTACAAACTGCGAGATCGCGTGCCTGAATGAAGCCGAAAATGCCTGGCTTACCGACTTAGACCTAGAGTTCCCATCCAGACCCAAGAGGCAAAGGGCCTGGGATACTATAGCTTCCACTGCAGCTCTAAAATATCTTATAGACAACTCTTCAGGCAAAAACCGCGCAAGGCTTCTGGCAGTTTCCAGGCCAGAGTCTGGACACTGGCTCCACGCGTATTCTTCACCCAACACTGGCACTTACATTGACCCAGGAACCCTCCTTATAGCTATTGGTCTCCGGGTTGGGGCTGATGTATGTGTGGACCACAGCTGTGCCTCATGTGGGGCCCCCGTAGACGGCCTCGGCCACCACGGCCTTAGTTGTTCTTCGGGAGCCGGCCGCCTGTCCCGTCATCGACACTCAACGACATCCTGACGAGAGCGCTCGTTAGCGCCAACGTTCCCGCCGCTTTGGAACCCCAGATCGTGCGGGACGATGGCAAGCGCCCCGACGGGATGTCGTTGATCCCCTGGAGGATGGGCCGCGCGCTGGTGTGGGAATCCACCTGCGCCGACACGCTGGCGGCGTCCTATCTTCCAGCGACAAGCAGGCGGGCCGGGGCGGCGGCGGACACCCGAGAGAATATCAAAATTAATAAATATAGCTGTCTCGGCGCCAACTACGAGTTCGTAGCTTTTGGCGTCGAGACACTTGGTCCGTGGGGGAGGGGGGCGCGAGGGCTCCACAAGGCGCTCAGCAAGCGCCTCAGAGAGGCTACAGGTGACCCTCGCAGGCGACTTTCTTGCGCAAAGAATTGCTATCGCAATTCAGCGTGGGAATGCCGCCTGCGTGATGGGCACCTTGCCGAGAGGGCCAAATTTAGAGTTGCATTTTTAATTAATTATTTTATTTTTAAGTGGTTTCATTTATAGTTAGTATAATTTTAAGTTTTATTATTAATATTTTGTAACACCTATGTACCTATGTTTAACAATAAATTCCACTGATATATACGACAATTACGGAGTACATAACACTGGCTACATAAAATTGCAGTGAGATCAATTATATTAATAATAACTATATCTAAACATTAACCTAAAATTATACATATAGAAATTATTATACTCAAATTATACTGGCTAATATATTAATTACTAATAATAAAATATTTCTTTAAAATTTTAAAACAAACTTAAAACTAAAATTTACTTATATAAACTTTATTGGTAGGAACAAGAATATAAATTGGACTTACAAATAAAACATACCTATTTAAAATAAAACTAAACTAAAAACTAAAACTAAAAAATATCAAAAAAATGGGCCCCTTTGGCATGGTACCAAATCACTTATAAAACAATAAATACAATGTTCATAAAATTTACAGAGTATGCAAGTATTGTTCTCTTTGGCTAGAAGCTCTTTGCTTATAAGATGTATAATGTAATAAGTAATTGTTAGTGTTCATCTGCTTGTTTCAATTCCTGTAACGTAGAGGACTATCTCATTATTAAAGTAAATTGTTTTACACTGAATTCTACCTTTATTTAAAATGTTTGAGCAATGCTAAATAAAACTGAAAATATACATCGCTAAAAACATTATTTTCTCTGTTAAACATTAATTAAAAACTGGTAGTGGCGGCCTTAGGGGGTGGCTAACAGGACAGTTGCCTGGGGCCTCGCAACAACCCGATCAGATCCAGAAGGCCTCGCAGAGTAGATTTTTACAAGGGCTATCGAGGGCGGCGAAAGTTAGGGCTGCCACTGATTAGTAAGCCTCTAGATATAAGGTAAACGTAAACGAACTAGCGTTCAACATGCATTATTTTTCGTTAGCCTAGTTGGTGTCCCACTGCTGGGCAAAGGCCTCCCCTCTTTTTCCCTATTCGACCCTGTTGGTTGACAATTTCGACCACTTCTTGCGTCCCTCTTCTGTTATCTATGGTTCTCAACAAACTTCTTTTTTCTTTTAGTATACCTAAAACTTCTTCATTAGTTTTCTTTTCTTTCCAACTGATATTTTCCATGCGACGCCAGCAACACATCTCAAACGCCTCCCCTCTCTCTATCTGCTTCATAGTCCACGTTTCGCTTCCGTATAGGGCTTTGCTCCAGATGTACACTTTTAAGAGCCTTTTATGAATGTGCCTAGATAGATAGCTACCAGTGGAGTAACTATAGGGTGACAGAGCTGGCAAAATGCCACGGGCCCTTGGCCTAAGTGGGCCCCCGGCCGGAGGGGACAAGACTAAAGGAGGATTCTAACATTTTCCGTAAAAGGGACCCATACTATGAATTTGCCATGGGCCCCACTTAGCGTAGTTGCGCCACTAATAGCTACATATTTAGGATGCCCAAAATAGTAACACATTGTAAAGTCATGCTTAGATATACCTGACCCTTCTTACAACAACTTTATTAGCTGTGACGTGCATTAGTCCCATTTTTGAGCAAAGTCCGGGCGTAATATTACGGACGGCGCCTGATTTATTCATACGGAGACCGCCGGGTCCGGTGCTCGCTCAGCGGGGAAGAATAAAACAGTATAGATGTGAAACTTACTTAATAATTCCAAATAAACGAATATTACTACTCGTTTCACCAGAAATTATAAAAAATGCTATTAACTAAGCACTTAATTACTTGATTTATGGCCGGTTGCACAAAACCGTCCGTTAACGTCAACTTCATCGTTAAAAAAATCTTGTTTGAAAAGTTTGACAGTTTTCTATGGGATGACAGCTCCGTCGCCATATTTAACGTTGATTAGTTAATTAGTTATGCGTGGTGAAACCCACCGTTAGTCAGTTGACTTACTCTTTACTATTTCGGGCAATAAAATGATATACAGGTGTAACAAAAACTACTGGTGTTCCGTTTAAGAGGGCATAATTGGTATCGTATGGCGACTATGACAAAATAGGGAAAATAAAATTGTGGATGCGTAAAAAAAATATTGTATGGGACCCGTCGTCCCAGCCGGACAACCCTCCATACAAAACCATTATTTTCGCGTGAATAAATTTTTCTCTTAGTTTTCCGAAATTTTGGTGTACTTTAGTTATAGGTGTCTTACACAACATACTAAAACTACCGATGATGGGAGTAGCGCTCACGTGGAGGGGGGGGGGGGGGGGGGGGGCATTCGAAAAAAATGTTTTTTAGTTCATTCGTATATTTTTTTTACAAAAAAGATTCTATACACTTTTTTGCTGTCATCAATGAGATATCGAGGGAATAAGCTAGACACTTTTTGAAACTTTCGGAGCCATTATTTATGAAATTATTAGTTCTATCCAAAAATTGTTTTTAACGACCCTTGAATTGCAAAAAAGTTTCAAAACAACAAAAGTTCATACAAAAAAAAAACACCGAATTGAGCACCTCCTCCTTTTTTAAATCAGTTACCTAAATTAAAACGATGTACAATTTTGCTTAGAAAAGTACAAAATTTACGAATATTTTAAAATTGAATGAATAAATATTTTTATTTCAAGGTGATTTTATGACATATCATATCGTTAATTTTATGACGTATCATATGAGGGTATGTTTATAATACTTATTTATGTTTTACTACAATGCTTAAGAATTAGAAGCTTAATATGACAATTATGTTTAAATTATAATACCTTATGTAACATGTAATAACTTATAAGCTTTAGCTTAAGTTCCATATTAGCACAGATTAGATTAGTAGATAAAAAGTAAAAATTGCATGCTTATTTAAGTAAAATGTACGCACTTAACCTGTACCTTCCAACTGTATTTATCACTACATTTGCAAATAAATATTTGATTGATTGATTGAACACCCTTAACCGGTCATCGGTACTACTTATGCCGTTGCAATAGTTATTACAAATGGCCGGTTAACAATGTTGGTGATGGTAGGTAATAGGTATAATTCAGCAACGTTTCTACATAGCCTTGATCTTGCGCCAGCGCGCCCCCACCTGAGGTCGGGAAAGTTGTATATTAAATCTGTGACGAATCCAGCTTTTAGAGGGATCTTCTTCGGATATGGCTCTTATGTAAAATGTCTACTAGACTAGTAAGTATATTGTAAACGTATAAATTGATTTAAAAAAAGCATTTTTACCCGACTACAGCGAAGCCCAAAGGAAGGGTTATTTAATTTAATTTATTTAGAAAAAAAAACAGTCGTGTATTTACATTAGGTACAATAGAAGGTTTTTAGGTTATAGACTTACAGTTTCCTCAATATGGTTATGATTTTTGTAGTATAAATGTATGTGTGTTTGTATGTACGCATGCTCCTCTGTTCCAGGTCATCGGGAAATGGTTTAAAACTTGTTTACAAGAACTATTGTTTTCAACACCTTACAAACGTACCTTCTAATTAATAACAAATACAATGAGTTAAATAAAAGCTGTTAATAAACACTGACCTGTGAACCCTTTTGTTTTGCTGCAACGCCTGCAACGCATACAACAATTCTAACTAGGTGCCTACCTCCGCTGATGTTTTGTTATATTTTTAATTTTCTCAACTTATTCTTTGTGTTATTTTTATACTTTGCTTTTTTTGATATTGTGTATTATGGTAGTATTCAAATAAATTATTTATCCATCAAAAACGGTTTTCTATAGACAACAGTGACGTCACGTGGAGGCTGATAGACAAAGTATCTAGATCCAAGGCCGTTGAAGGTACAACCTTTAAATTTAGAACATTATATTCTTCAAATGTCACCACATATAACTAAGTACAGCCTTGGCCAGAAGTGTTGAGCATAGCTCTTTTTTGTTTACAATTTTGATGTTAAGTATTAATTCCCTATCATAACAATGTACGATGACGTAAAATGTTATATTTTATTGATATATCTAGAAAACTTCACTTAATAACACTTTCAAGCACCTATAAAATAATATATGAAAAGTGGAGGTCCCAAAAATGCGAATTTAGCTCGGTGCGACAAATTGCAAATATTCTATGCAGTTTGAACTAATTGATAAAATAACTTCAAAAAGATAGAAACGCTGGTCTAAAAGTTTTGTATGAAAATCGCAAGGGCGCTCAACACTTCTGGCCAAGGCTGTATACTCCTCAGTCCTTAACATATTTCTACCAATCAACCTTCGAAACGAACATTTTAAACAAGTTAACGAAGAAAATTCCCTTAGTCGGCTTACGTTAATTTGCCTAATGACGTGCATAATACAATCAATCGTGAAGCGTAATGATTAATTACGTTAAGGTACTGTTCCAGTTGTGACATCAATGTGGCATACGGTCGCGATCAATTGCAGCGGCAACAAATTCTACTTATCTGTATTATTTTCTGTGAAATTGCCGCAGTAGTGTCGAGGTGGCAGTGTGGCTACAAAAAAGTAAGTTTACTGCCGCTGAAGAAGGAAAATATACTAGCAATTGTCCTGAGAATAGAATTGAATGTTACTACAAATTATGATTTCATAACGCTAATTATTTATTAAATGACCAAAATTATTTTGTATGCACTAACATGTAGCTTAAGTATACTAACAATGTTTATGGAATCGCAATGTTCTGAAATAAAGATATTTTTTTTTATAAACCTTGCGATGCATATTAAGGCCCTATTTTGAAAAATAACCCGATCTTTAAAACGTCATAGTGGCAAGCATCGGAAACTAACAGATATGATTTTCGGATATATGTTTCTTGACTATGTGATATAACATATTACTAACCCGATACACGAATGCTTAAACTTTCCTCGATAGAAAATAAATCCAAAGTTACGTCTTCAGTTTTCTTTTTTTCCTTGGTTCAACTAAACAAAACATCTTTATGCAGTCTTATTTACTTTAAAGTAAAGGTTTTCATGTATTCTAATGTCTCTTAAACGAAAACGTATCGTATTCATAATAAAATCCAAATATTTGTTACCATTTTTGATTTCACGAATTCATCATCAAACGCCCACCACTTCACATTCCGCTTCTCTTTTCCTCACGCGCCGAAGTCATAAATCCGTCCTTTACGCGAGGCCAGCCCATAACGCCGGCGAATGTCACAGAGGGCAGACGGACGTTTGCCGCTTGAGCTCCCGTCTGATTTACGTAAAAATTAAATATCAAATAAACGATGACCTACGGCTCCGTTCATGTCGATTGAATCCCGAGGTCTTCTAAAATTGGGCTGTGTTTACGAGACTATGCGATACGCTTGTGTGCGTATTTTGGTTGCTTCACCCACATCTAACAATTACAAAAGGATGGAAAATTTCGTTATCAAATGCAATGTAATGGTAGCCTCGTGGTTCGTGGCTTTGGTAGTAAGTGAATAAAGAATCAATCCGGTGTCGGTGGATCAAATCTCAGTATTGAAAACTTTTTCATTTTTTTTTATAAGATGTAAAAAAATACATAAGCCAAAAAATCATTAGTACTCGCCCGGGTTCGAACCTGCAAAGTCCGGTTTGGATAACACTTAGTTCCCTTAGCAGGACTGCGTAAGTACGAGTGCGTGCCAGATATTAGGTACTATCTATTTCGCTCGCTCTAAGTATATCACACTGGCGCCGCAACCGCATGGGGCGACGGTGTGCAAGCGTGATATCGCTATACACACGCAGAACGCTATCTCGCTCGCGCACCAGCGCCGCATGCGGAAACCGCAGCAGTGTGGAGGACGCCTAATGTTCGCTTGCGTTAGGTAGGTATTAGAATGATGATGTGGATGCGAGTTTAGGTAAGTGATTACTTACCTACATCAATAAAACATATATGAACATAAAATAAAATAATTTTGATGATATTAAAAATAATAATAACCCGTCAGTGTGGCAACATAAATGCCTATCTACTAGGTATGTACGAGTAGTAACTTTATATCAGGTACCTATAACATAACAAGTGATTTATTCGTGTCGCAGGATAAATGCCTACTAGGTCTTGGTATATATATGTACTCGTAACTGTCTAGGTAGTAGTACTGGTAGGTTCTGAAGCTATGGATAGAAGAATCAATCATTTAGCCTTCCTTTTTTTCCCGACTACAGCGAAGCTAAAAGGAAGGGTTATGATTTTATTTAGCAGTCTATCAATGTAGTTACTCGCAAGGAAGTTACTTGTATAATCGTTTAGCAAAAATTTTACCAAAAAAGTAAGTAGGTAAGCAATAATTTACGATTATTTATTTTTGCAATAACAATTATTTATTTTATATAAGAGAACTTTTGCCACTTTTTGACCCCCTACGTTATTATTTTTATTTATTATTATTGATACCTAGGACGTCGTCCGCATGGATCCGTTATTAAACGATACAGGTATGTACTACTAAATTATCGTTTTAGCTTTAGTTAAATTTTTTTACTAAATTTTGTGTTGTTTTTTATTTTATACTTTTTAGTGACTGCAACTTCGTTTATTTTACAACAATATATACTTAAAACACATAAAATTTATATGCTATTTATGATCGAGTTAAACTAATATGTCATATCATGTCAAAAAGACTGACCCATATGTTTGTATGTATGTACATATGTCTGTATGTATGTAAGTATGCTAAACCGGTTTTGATGCAGTTTTCAGAAAAGTATTTGTTACATTCTGGACAAGATTTTGGTATAAGGTCAGGTGGTCGACAGTGTAACACTTTTTTTTAGTAGTCCGAAACCAATGATCAATATGATCATACATTAGGTGGTTGCTATTAAAAAGGATAGCATATTAATTTTATGTGTTTTAACTAGTTTTAAGTATATAATAATTGTTGTAAAATAAACGAAGTACTTACCTAATGTACATATCACAAAAAATTATGAAATAAAAAAATAAAAAGTTTAAATAAATAAACAACACAAAAACTTATAAAAAAAAAAAAACAAAACAAAAACTGAAACTAAAATGATAGTTTAATTTAATTTCTTTTTTAAAAATGGGAACCGTCTTCTAAAAAGCAATGATCTGAAGAGCACAAAATATTTTTTATATAATTATCTCACCCCTATCTTTATCCAGTCCCTATCCCGTCTCTATTTTTACCCTGTAAAGCAAATTTCTGCCAGAAAGTAATTAATACATAATAGTAAGAAAATTTATAATTTATTTTTTGAAGTAGGTGCCACCGCCAAACCACTTCACTGTCTCTTTGGAGCGGGAAATTAGTGAAAGAACTTAATTAATCGGCAGCTTTTTATCACCGCACCGCTCGCCGCCGGCAGGGTGTTCATCCTCACACCCCGGAGCCTAATAGGTCGCGCACTGTATGGTTTAAGAGGAATTTCCTCCCACGAACGCTGCGACTGTGGAATGAACTCCCTGCCGAGGTTTTCTCAGCGGGCTACAGTATGAGGTTCTTCATAAAAGGAGTGTATAGGTTCTTAAAGGGTAGGCAACGCGCATGTGAATCCTCGGGGGTTGCAGGCGTCCATAGGCTACGGTAACTGCTTACCATCAGGCGGGCCGTATGCGTGTTTGCCACCGTCGTGGTATTAAAAAAATAAAATAATGAGTAAACCATGTATTTGCAACTGCAGTGTTCTTCGTTGTCCTAAAATTTTAGTTTGGCACCGACTGACTTCAATAATAAAGTAAATACACAGACAAATTTAATTTTCTTTCTCTTTATTTATTTTAAATCTGGATAAGGATAGGGGTGGAACTTATGTATAAAAATTGTGCTTTTCAGTGGGTGGGTTGTTTGAAGGCCCTTTTTTTAAAAAGATATAATATAGTCTTTTTTGTTTTGATTTTTTTACTTAATTTTGTTTCGTATTTTATTTAAACAATTTACTTTTTCTAGTATACCAAAATCAAACTTCATTGAATGTACTGTATAGACTCAACAGAAACCAAACCTGAAATTGCATGTCATGCATCAAATGCAATGTACTATAATGCGAAAAAGCTTTTTACGAACTCCTTCCTTCCTTCCTTGAGTTTAAATAAAACGATCCGATTTCCGATTAACATGAACTTCCCCACTATCTATTTTCCTATTAGAGGCCTATGCTCAGCAGTGGGCGATAAATAGCTGATGATGATGACGATGAGTACCTATTTTCAAACGCCACTTTTATCTATTTCATTATGTCTGTTATGTTCTCGCTTCTTCTATTGGTTTCTTTCTTCATATTGTGGTCCATATCCAACTGGCTCGTTAAAATTTGTATTTTCTGTTGAAATGAAAGTATTTCGGTATTCAACGCTCCTGCACATCGGGGCTAATAAGATGATGATAATCAATAATACTAATAGAACTAATGTTTTCATACTTTTATATTAGAATTAGTATGTTATCGAATTTTCTCTTCTTGTTCGCATGTGTGTATGCGTTAGTAGCCTAGCATTAGTTTAATTTAGACTATATTATTATTACTTGTGAGTTCCTTTAATTGGCTTTCTGTGTATATTTAATTGTATAACTGTGACTTAAAAGCTGTTGGTTCTCCTTAACATAAATAAATAAATAATCTAATAAGTCATCAAGTCATCAGCTCACAATCGATAACGGATTTAAAACATCAAGCTCGGTCCTAAATAAAGCCTTATGTCCTTGTGAGACCCTGTTGTGAATTTTATTGATGACATTGATGTAAAGTTCATTCATATTGGCATGATTTTGACAAAAACGTGACTTAATCACGTACACTTTACTTTTATTATTTTCCTGACGTTTCGAGCGTGTCGATTCTGAAAAAACCATCTAAGTGCGAGTCGTACCACGCATAGTGGAGAGTTCCGTAACGGCTATCGAAAAAATTAATATTGCAAGGTCGTATCTGCCTATGTACCATCAGGTTCAAAATTGCATGGTCAATTAATCAATGAATTCATTCATAAATTGGCCATGCAATTCTGAACCCGATAGTACGTAGTTTTTTTGGAGATATTTCAAAAACGTCTGAACCGATAGTGTTCAAAATAATTTTCGTGGAAAAATATTCAAAGATCTTGATATAATAATATGTAATAATATAATATTATGGTGATCAGTTACAAAGTCATAAAAAGTGGTTCAGGATCACGACCCAGATTTTACCTTTTATAAACTCATATTTTTATATTTTTATGGAAGTAGAAAATTCCATCAGGGTAGAAATAGTAGGTAAGTAAGGTTGAAAAATCTTATCTCTTTGGCTTTATTATTATATAAAGTTTACATTTATTTTGTTCTGGTTCAGTTTATGACGGGCATTGAAAATATTATTAATGTAAGTACTATAGTTGTTACTTATAACGTATAAAGATCGATAATAATGGCATTTTAGTTGTATTGTGGTTTCATCATTATTTTTTTAATATTGATTATTGAAGAGAAATGACGTATTAATATTTTTTGTTTCTTGTCTTTTTTAACATGTTATTATATATAATATCTACTTGTTATTAGTAAAAAATAATCAGAAACAAATTTTACCTGTGACTTCACCCGCGTGAGTTTGTGTTTTAACTGCTTGATATCTGTATACGGTTCGTATTGTTTCGATTTTAATCTTACTATATCTGTCAGAAAAATAACCCAACGGCCTGGCTAAGTAGTGGGGGATGGAGGTGGAATGATCCACCCTAAATATCTTTCTAAGCTTGTAAATGATGTTTCTTGTATGATGTTAGTGGGATTTGTCGCGACTGACAAATATGATTCAATAAAAACTGAAAATAATCAAAACCAAACAAAAACTACATTAAATTAAGTATGCTATCCTTCTTGATATAACCTCTTATGGTCATTGGTTATGGCCACAAAAAAAAGTGTCCCACTGATGACTATCTGACCCTATACTAAAAACATTTTCCAGACTATAACAAATACTTTTCTGAAAACTGCATCAGAATCAGTTTAGCCATTTCAAATATAATAAAAAATAATTTTAAACAAAAAAGAACAGACTTCACTTATTCTCCACCTTTCCAAAAGCAAATTCCCGGGCTACTGTAAAAAACACTAAAATCATCATATAATATTTGAAGATTTCCCTCGATTTGTCCAAGATCCCATAATCAGAACCTGACCTGGTGACAATGGGACCAATCGTAGAGTATACTCTTTAAAACACAACAACAATTTCCTAAATCGGTTGAGCCGTCTTCGAATGATCGGTGAGCATAAAAAAAAAACAAAAAAAAAACCCGATGAATTGATAATCTCCTCCTTCAAAATCTAGAAACTATCTTGCTAAACTTGTTCTTAAGTTATTTTTAAGGTTTTTATTATGTTTTATCGGTACTTATCAAATATGGGGTTAAGAAGAAAATTCCTTTTTTAAATCATTATGCAGCTAATTTCTTCCGAAAAACTAAAATAAGGATAAGCACGTAGTCCTATAGATTTTTATGACAACCGGAACTATATTATTATTCCATTTAAATAATACTTAAATAGGACAGAACAATAAACATTTTCAGAACAGCGCCATCTGACGGTGCTTGGTTCATATTAACTTTGTGGCCGATTGAATCCAGTGGTAGTTAACAAGTATTACGCTAGATGGAGCTTTATTTTTCCAAGCGCGGCGGACCTTTTTATGTGTGCGTGTTAATTTGAAGGGTGGGGCCCCGTAGGCGTGGTTTAGAAATAGGTATTTTGCAGTCAAAGTAGGGTCTTAAAATGAATAGTCACGAAGCGACTCTCCTAATTCGACTTCAAAATTGTTTTCCTGACAATTTTCAATAATAAGTATATAAATATTAAATAAAATATGTTAATATTATGTTTTTTAAATAAGTAAATATTAGATAACAAATTATATTGGAAAAATAGTACTTACTTAATAAGTATTGAATGAAGAAACCTTTTAACAAATATGTAATATAGATACATGAAACACCTCAGTTGGCCCTGAAACCTCACTGCACACACACGATAAACGTTTTAATTACACGTCATATAGTTACAGCATAATGTTTTAATTATTCAGGTACCTAAATAAGTTGCTCACAGTCGTAACTGAAACGTAACCTTAACTGCCAAGGAGCGTGGAAGTATATTGTTTCGTTAAATACTTCCAGTTTCCAGTTGCTCCGTAACGTACGTAAGATTGTTGAGTGAGTGATTTGAGCTTCACATTTGTTGAAATGTGCTGCAAGTGATGTCTAAATGGAATCAAATGTGAAGTTCGAATGTCTTTTCAAGTCACAACATCCTATAAAATATAACGGTTAAACTCACGTCTCTTTAGTCACTTCGCCATTTTAGATGGAGACCTAGGCTCTCCGAAAAATGTTGCGCGAAATGACTATGGTGACGTGAGTGTAAACGTTATATTATATTTTATACCGTAAGTATGTGTTAAGACACATACTTTCGGTATAAAATATATCTCTCTATAACGATTTTGTGATTATTATTATTAATATTAAACTTACGTAAGGTAAGTTTAAATTTAATAATCACAAAATCCTTCTTTCAAAACACATTCTATCCTGTAATATGCAGAAAACGGTGTAAATGCCAACATCAATTTATAATTTACAGACTCGATAAACAAAGAGTTTTGGAATTCTGTTGATTTACTTAATAATCATATGTAGATCCCCGAATGTAAAGCTGCTCAATACTGCATATTTAAAGCCCGACATATGGGTAGGTTACAGGATACATATTTTATAAGGTACAATATATTTAGACCTAGCTGTTAGTTGTACTGTAAATAACAAGAAAAACTAAAGTATGCTGGAAGTCCCCTAAGACTTACAAAGCTATTAGTAGAGCCGGGACACTAGAGTCGCGCATTCGAGTCTCGCCCGAGGTAGTATTTCGTTATCCGTTTTATTTTATTGAGCTATAAAGCTGGTAGCATGGCGGTAAGATATCTGACTTTTAATCCGAAGGTTCAAACCCCGGCTCGCACCACTGAGTTTTTCGGATATCATTTATACTTATGTACGAAATATCATTTGATGTTTACCAGTCTCTTTTCGGTAAAGGAAAACATCTTCAGGAAACTGAATCTAATCCCAATAAGCCCTAATTTCCCGTATTGGTTGAAAGGTCAGATGGAAGTCACTTTCGTAAAAACAAGTGCCTACGCCAGTTCATAGTATTAGATTGCCAAGCGGACCCCGGGCTCAATTGAGCCGTGGCAAAATCCGGGACAAACGTTTATAGGAGAATGGTACTTTCACTCTTGTAGTCTGTATTTCTTGACAAAGCAAGCTTGAATAGGCTATGGGAGAAATTACTGAACCAATAAGATTTATCTTCCTTTTTTTCTTTTCTTTGTTTTATTTAATAAGGACACATTATTTAGTACGCCAGTCATTATATCCAAAAAACCGACCCTACCCGTGGATAATCAGTTCTTGGATTTTTTTCGTAGGTCCCTCGGGGGTGTGACTGGGAGTGTAAATTCAAAAAGTAGACTGAATCAGGCTCCTGTGTATATCCTAAAAACGGTTTTTCTTAAATAACTCGGCCATTTTTGATTTTACAGTAAAACCCTAAGGACAAAAATTTTAGGAAATTTGATTCTCTACAAGTTCGGTCCTTATAATTTTTCTTCTAGGATCGTTATTTCGGAAATCAAACCTGAAAAACGCGACAAATTCAAAATATTATCATTATCTCCTATGTTCCACGTTTTACGGCATGAATGAAAAGAAACAGAGTTGTAGAGTATCAAATTTTGAACAATTTTGGTTCCCACCTTTTTTCCCCCAAAATCGATATTTTGGAAATTAAACCTGAAAAACGCGACAAATTCAAAATATTATCATTATCTCCTATGTTCCACGTTTTACGGCATAAATGAAGAGGACTAAACTTGTAGAGAATCAAATTCTGAACAATTTTGGGGGAAAAAAGATGGGAACCAAAATTGTTCAGAATTTGATTCTCTACAACTTTGTTTCTCTTAATTCATGTCGTAAAACGTGGAACATAGGAGATAATGATAATATTTTGAATTTGTCGCGTTTTTCAGGTTTAATTTCCAAAATATCGAGCATAGAAGAAAAATTGTGAAGACAAACTTGTAGAGAATCAAATTTCCTACAATTTTGGTTCCCACCTTTTTCCCCCAAAATTGTTCAGAATTTGATACTCTACAAGTTTAGTCCTCTTCATTTATGCCGTAAAACGTGGAACATAGGAGATAATGATAATATTTTGAATTTGTCGCGTTTTTCAGGTTTAATTTCCAAAATATCGATTTTGGGGGAAAAAAGGTGGGAACCAAAATTGTTCAAAATTTGATACTCTACAACTCTGTTTCTTTTCATTCATGCCGTAAAACGTGGAACATAGGAGATAATGATAATATTTTGAATTTGTCGCGTTTTTCAGGTTTGATTTCCGAAATATCGATCCTAGAAGAAAAATTGTGAGTACAAACTTGTAGAGAATCAAATTTCCTACAATTTTTGTCCTCACGGTTTTACTTTAAAATCAAAAATGGCCGAATTATTCAAGAAAAACCGTTTATTTGGAAAAAAACATTTTTCGAATATACACAGGATTGATTCAGTCTACTTTTTGAATTTACACTCCCAGTGACCCCCCCGAGGGACCTACGAAAAAAAAATCCAAGAACTGATTATTCACGGGTCAAAATCTATAATGACTGAACTATAGGTGTTTCATATCAGTTGCACTGCCCTGTAAAATAGTTTGATGGCAGTTGATTTGCTCTTGGTTAACAGTTGTGTTTTCACTGAATTAAACTAAATTCATGCACTATCTTATTTTTACTTACTAGTAACAAAATTGACTAAGCATGCAAGTCTTATCTAATTTCTGTTACAACTTTTATTGCATTGTAAGCCGTCAAGCACAGTGTAACCGGGGGCAATTTGTATGGTTTTTTTTTATTTATTTAGAAAACAAACAGCCTTAAAAAAAATCAGTCAATACAAAAATAGACACAAATTAGGCCTAAAGTTTCCTATATTACTTCGTAAACATTTAGAAAATTGTACAACTACTTAGGGCCTGTTTCACAATCTGCAGATAAACTTATCTGCCAGTTAAAATTATTGCTATCCTTTTCTCCAGTCATATAAAAGAAAAGGACAGCAAACATTTATCTGACAGATATACTTTAACTGGAGATTGTGAAACAGGCCATTAATGTTACATAATTAATTGTACTACACTACACGCAAATAAAATATCATAACATAAAAAAGAGAATTGCTACTAACACTATAACAAAATCGCTTACTTCTTATTGTCAAAACAAAATTTGCCGAACCTTATTAAGTATGGGTTGAATATCAATCGGCCCGCTTTCACTGGTCTTGAGAGCAATTGTCTAATAGTAATTTTTTAACATTTCTCTTTGATTCTGCCTTAGAAATTTTGCGTCTATCCCCGGAATCCCCACAGTATAATAACTGCACCGAAAAACCCGATAAATGATAGGATTGCGGCGACGCGATTCGATTCCAAAGCTTTGCATTTAAATCAGGCTCATGCAGATGCACTTTCCATATTTTTTGTTGGTTTTCAGACGGCAGCCTGCATTTATCATCGCTAGACTATACTGTATTATTTTCACTTAGAACTAGAATAGAATACAATAGAAACATTTATTTCGAGTAACTAAAAATACTCATACAGATTGTTAGTAAGACTTATGTTACGTTAGTATTTACATGTCCACAGCCAAATAGCACTAGACCCTATTCATAGTGTTGTGTTCTGCTGATGAGTAAGGTTGCCAAAGAGCTCAAACAGGACCCAGTGTGTTGACGATGAGGGACCTTCTTGTTCCATTAGCCATCAACACAGTGAATCCTCCTTTTTGTAAAGGGTCGGCAACGCGCATGTGATTCCTTTGGAGTTGCAAGCGTCCATAGGTTACGGTAGCTGCTTACCATCAGGCGGGCCGTATGCTATTAATATAAAATCAAGATAATATCAACTTTTATGAGACACTTAAAAGTCTAAAATACAGACTTTAATCCATTGCTGGTAAAGTTATATTTGTGTGACGAGTACAAATATTCGTATTTACCTGAGTAATTGATATTTATTTTGCAATGAATTTAAATATTCATTTACCTTTTGTCGCTCGAATATGTAAGAGCAATATAGATTTAATATAGACTATTTTCGAATTTCGATGTTAGAATAGTGAAAGCCGTAAAAAAGACCATCTGGGTCTTTTCTATCGGGTTTCGTTTTCCATTATGACATAATATGTACTGTATTTACGGATGCAAATTGGTATTTTATTTACATATTTTTCCATACTTATTGAAATATATCTTTAAAATACGGCGCGCAATATTAATCGCAATTTATTCGGCCAAGCTCATGAATAATGCTATTAACGCTACTGTTACGCTACACATTTACCAGTTACATTAAAATTCCGAGCCATCACCAAACGTATTGAAATATTTCGGATACGAAAATGCGGAAAACGAGGTTAAAAGCTTACTATTCTGTAGGTAACATTTTAATGGTTTTGCAGTCAAATATAAACCCTTAAATATCTATTGCTTCGACATGCCCACCTGTTTATCCACTGGGCGCCGCTAGCGGGGTGGGGGGGGGGGGGGGGGGGGGGGTGTAAAGGTCCCTTATTTTAGATTTTCGTAAATAACTCGGTAACGGTGCCTCATACGAAAAAATGTTCTATCGCTTAATTTATTCACATATAATTTTCTATAAAAATATTCTTTGCACTTTTTTGCTGGGATCAATGTTTAATGAGATATCGAGGAAATACGATAAACACTTTTTCAAACTTTCGGAGCTAATATTTACGTATAATATAACAAAGGTCAAGGCTCTCGTGGGATGAAGCAGGTGGCTGTACTAGCTGTAGATATGCAGATTTGCATTTAGTTATGTAAACAGTAAACATTAGTACAAATTAACTTGTAATGGGTAAGTAGGTATAACACAAAATTGTTATTTTTATTTTAGAGCGCACTATTTGCCAACAAACTGTCCTAAGTTTGGCGAAAAAAAAATGTATACCTACCACTTAAGTTTTATCGTGAAATAAATAAATTAAATTAAATTAAAAAAATTACAAAAGTATTAGTCTTATCCAAAATAGTTTTAGAACACCCTTATTTTTTTTAAAGACCTATCCAACGATATCACACACATTTAGGTTGGAGTAAAAAATATATGTACCCCCCCCCCCTCCCAAACCATGTGTACGGGAGGTACCCGAAAAAATAATATTTTTTCACATTTTATTTTAAAACTTTGTCTGCGTAATTAAAACACATACTCCTACGAAATTTCACTTGTCTAGTACTAGCCATCACTGAGCAGGGTGAGCAGGGTGCCTACCCTTATAGTTTCGGCATGTCCGTCTGTCCCCGTCTGTCCGTCCACGGCTTTGCTCAGTGATGGTTAGTAATAGATGGGGTCAGACGGACATGGCGAAACTATAAGGGTAAGAAGTGAGGTAGCAGGGTGAGCAGCTTGCTCAGTGATGGTTAGTACTAGAAAGTAAAAAAAATCTATGAGTATGTGTTTTATTCACGCCAGCAAAGTTTTAAAACAAAATCTGAAAAAATATTATTTTTTCGGGTACCTCCCGTACACATGGAGTGGGGGGGTAAATATATTTTTTTACTCCAACCTAAATGTGTGGGATATCGTTGGATAGGTCTTTTAAAAAATAAGGGTGTTCTAAAACTATTTTTGGATAAGACTAATACTTTCGTAAATATTAGCTCCGAAAGTTTAAAAAAGTGTTTATCGTATTTCCTCGATATCTCATTAAACATTGATCCCAGCAAAAAAGTGCAAAGAATCTTTTTTATAGAAAATTATATGTGAGTGAATTAAGCTATAGAACATTTTTTCGTATGAGCCACCGTTACCGAGTTATTTACGAAGAACCTTTACACCCCCCTCTCCCCGCTAGCGGCGCCCCCATCCACCGGTACTTTTAGTATGTTGTGTAAAATACCTTTATCTACAACTACACGAAAATTCGGCTATACACGAATTATTTCCCCTATCAGGCAGTTAGCGTCTTCGTTTGGTGAGCTATAGACGCTGGAGATGGATTTGGTTAGTTCTTCGATTACGGTATAATCTGCACTCTGTGCTTTAACATACTCTAATGTATGCTTTAATACATTAGAGTATTTACGTAAGTAACGCCTAAAAGCGAAAATGTATGTCTGTCGCTACATAAATACTGGTCTGTAACAAAAATACTTGTGATCCGTTTAAGGGGAAAATTATCTGGGGGCACGGCAGTGCCCCCACCAAGTCGAGCAAAAAAGCGGCACGGCCGTACCATCCTTCTCTCGAAGAAGTTCTGGCCATTTTCGACCCCCTTCGTTGTGGATTAAACTAGAAGCCTGTATTTCTAGTAACCAAGCAAGCATTGTATAAACACCGTATATTTCAAATTTCATTCAATTTGAACCAGTAGTTTAAAAATTAGAACTAGTCAAAGTTCTTAATTTTGTCACTCACTGACTGACCGATCATCAAAACTCTAAGGCACTTCTAGTAGACATAGAAACTTAAAATGTTGAATACATGTAGTGTTTAGTGTATAAACCAAGGAAAAACTAAAATATTTTGCAATTTCAGTCCAGTTTTCTAGATACACCAACTTCATAAATAACTTTGTGATCCCATATGATATGATATATATAAATGATTCATTGAATATATATCAAAAATTGTAACATCAAGAAAGCCTCCGAGAAAAACCCATAGAGTCAGGGAGTGGGCTTTGAGAAAAACTGTAGCTGAAGCTCGGAAAACAAAAAGAGGAAGACTACCTACAAAAATAAGAAAAGCTCATTACACAGAGAGTGGGCTTTAAGAAAATTCGTTTTTGGTATTTAAGAAGTAGAGGGTATTAGAAAGGAAAAAAAGGAGGTCTATCTACAAAAAGAAATGAGATGCCATCAAAAACAAAACTTGTAAAAGAAACAAGTCTCGCAACTCAGTTCTTCTACCGTAAAATGTCGTAAGACCCATGTAATACCAAGTCGGTTGATTTATTCAGTCCCTACTTAGGACCTTCTGTCTTAAGTTATTTATTACGTAATTAGCTATTCTAATAACATCTTATAGTGACCACATTAATATTAAAAATCTTTTATGTTTAAATAAAATAGGTTGACTTGGCCATCGCATGAAAACACAATGCCATCAAAAACAAAACTTGTAAAAACAAAGAAGTCTCGCAACTCAGGCAGCGCGATTTTGCAATCGCACTAAACAATCTTATTTACTATAATATGTATTGCTTGTGTGAGTTACATTGTACACCTGCATATACGAGCATATTTGATTCATAATAAATTCTTGCTCACTCCACGGTACCAATTCTTCACTCTAAAATCTTGAAACGTACCTAAATTAGACTGGACATACATACGTAACTCCTCGACAGGGCATAGCTCACCGCGTAGCTAACAAATGGCTTGCAATCTAATTGAATTATGTCACCTGCCTGATCATTCCCGTTTTGGGGCGAGATCGCGAGTGTGTCGAGTTTTCGGGTTAACCAGTGTAAAAGGATTTATAGACTTTGTAATATGTATTGTTCTGTCATTTTACAGTGCCTCTGTCATTTGTATTGAAATACATACATATATACTATGTTATCATAACTTATATTTAGTTGTCGTTTGTCAGATTGCAATGATAACCTTATTGGAAAAAAAACTGCCGCTAAATTATGTGGCCAAGTGCATGTTGGACCACGCATAATGGAGGGTTCGGTAGCTACAATGGAATTTTATTAACCAAACTAATGCCAAAAGGTCGTATCTGATGGCTATTGAAGAAGTTTTTTGTAAATAATTCAAAAATGGCTTAACCGATAATGTTAAAAACAGTCGAAGAAAGTATGTGATAACGCGCATCTTCCCAAATTATTTCGTATTTTGTGGACTTACAGTTCCAAAGTTACAGGAGGGACGCTATTTTTTGACTTTCGAAGCGATTATTTCTGAAAATATTTACTTAATCATAAAATGTTCAAAAATACCTTAATGTTATTTTTAAAGACCTATTGATTGATGTGCAACATGTTGATATTTGGTACAGTCAAGTGTAAAAATATGGGTGTACTCATCTTACTCAAAAATATGTCCCATAGTATCTTATTCCGTTGTAATAAGTGCGTAGTACCATATTTATGAGACGATTTTTTCGATACGTATTTTTGCACTTGACTGTACTTAAAAAAAATTGTCACCTCGTGTCAAAATTATATTAAGATACCAACTTTCATAAAGTTCAGAAAAACGTTACTAAAATTATCACGGAACAACTTTACAAGATCAAAAAGCATACGAGATGCAGGGACGTCTAGGGTCTAGGTAGTTAGCTGACAGTAAATTGTTATGTTGTGTCCGAAGTTATTTGCAAGAACTTCACTTCGCTTACACTCCGCTCATACGATAGCACACGGAGTACGAGCAATTTGAATTTTAGCTGAATGTATTCTCTGTAAACCAGTAATTATTAAATCACCTGTAGATCCGCCTGTGTCCGGTAAGCGATAGGAACGCGGCCCGGACAGTAGGAGCCTCAATTTGACCTAATTTATAACACGACCGCATCACAGCGTTGCTAACTGCCCGTTCTTGATGAACATGCTAACTTGTTAAGGCGAAGGTCATGAGATCGTGAATCCCTAATATTTTAAAAGCGGAAATGACTGTCTGTCTATTACTCGTACTTCTCCTTGATCGCTGAACCGTCCTTAAAAGCCTGTTTTATTCTGTATAAAATACTCTTTTAGAAAAAAACTGTACCACGCTACAACTCAGGGATGCCAATTCTAAATTTAAAATACCTTATAAATACGAACTATATTTGTTATTCTTATAAAAAATAAATTAAATTAAATTAAATTTATTTATTTCGGACAAACCAGGTATCCATAGAGTGTTAGTAACAAACACACAACAATCTTAATCTAGTCTTAATAATTTAATTTTATTACCATTATATAACATTGACATAAAAATCTACAATATATACACAATTACAGCAGCACCTACACTACAAACTGCGCTACACTTTTGACTTGTCGCGTACAATATTTTAAGATAATACTACTATGAGACGAGTATTAGCAATGTTTTTCGCGTGCGCTAACACGTCTAAGCGAGATGCTTAATGATAAAACTAATAACCCTTATAATTTTTAGGGTGCCTTACCTCGAAAGGAAAAAATGGAACCCTTATAGGATCACTTTGTTGTCCGTCCGTCCGTCCGCCCGTCCGTCCGTCTGTGAAGACCGTTTTTCTCAGGAACAGGATTTCTTATATCAAATGCTCAGGTCTACTGTCTCTTGAAGCTGTGATTAAATCAAACTTCTAAGCCAACGCAATCAAAAGATACAGCTGTTTATGCCGCAAATTTCCGCAAATTTTCGTAAACTCAGAATCTTGAAATTTGGTACGAAGCAACGTCTTATAGCACAGATAAAGTAAAAATTGCGAAAACCGTAAATTTTTAGTTACATCTTGTAATAAAAATATTTTTAATCATTTTAAAGTTACTACGCGCGAGTTCGACTCGCACTTGGCCGGTTTTTTTATGAGTATACTGCGCATACGCCTTAACACAAAGCTAACGTACGTAGCTATGCGCATATTAATTACTAGCTGTGCCCGCGGCTCCGCCCGCGTGGAATTCGGTCTGTGTCAGTAAGCGGCTAATTCACCCCTAATTTCTCTCCCGCTACCCTGGAGGCGGAACTTGAAGTAAAGTTGACAGATGGATTTATCCTATTAATTTTTATTGGCATGATTTAAACGACATAGAATAGTAGGTGTATATCGGACGATACAGGACCACTTTTGTATTTATATGTTCATGTCCACGGCAAATATCATCCAAATCGATCCTCCCGTCAAATCAGTCTAAGCATGAAAGTTAAGAACAGGGGCGGTGTCACAAATGCAGAAATGTTTTTTTTCTATTTGAGGAATTAGTAATCCTTAAGGGGTGATTTCCGGGATAACAATGCAAAAAAAAACCGGCCAAGAGCATGTCGGGCGATGCTCAGTGTAGTTTGTAGTTACGAAACATCCGTTCAAACGGTCGTTTATTAAGGGATATTTGGCGGCGCTTACGTCAGTCTACTATCCGGCACATCCTTTCACTATGCGATTTTGACTGATAATTCAAAAACGGCTGAACCGATTTTATTCAATATAGTTTTTATTGAAAGTTCTTATCAGGCCTCACCAAATTTCAGCTTTCTAGTGCGAACAGTAACTGAGCTAGACCGTGGACAGACGGACGGACATGGCGAAACTATAAGGGTTCCTAGTTGACTACCGAACCCTAAAAAGAGATAAATAGTAACTGTTACGTAATAAGGCCTAATTATATACAGAAGCATACACTGCTTTTTACCTGATATTAAAAATCCACTGAAACCATGCGTGCCGGCGGTCGGGGGGGGGGGGGGGGGGGGGCGGATTTTGCTTACGTTACCGTAGGTAATGAATTTTCATACATTTTACGTTTTTACCACACTGTCACAGAAAAATAAAATACGTGAGTGTCGTGGAACACTCTGTTGGAACGAAGTTATGTTATTTTTTTTTTTTTCATTTTTGAGTTTTTCGTAAATTTTGTGGTTTTAATTTTTTTTTGTATTTTTATAAAATTTTTGAAAATGGAAATATTTGAAATTTTTGAAACTTGAAATTTTTGAAATTTTTGAAATTTAGAAATTTTGCCATTTTTGCCATTTTTTACTTTTACGTTCTCGACTTTTTTCACTTTTATCACTTTGTCACTTCTCACTTTCACTACAATTCACTTCACTTCACTTTATTCTATTTTATATATTTTTTATTTCATTCCATTTTACATGTTTCTCAATCGTATGGGTGTCGCGTTTTCGTGACGTGACGGTTTTTCGTGACGGTCACGTGACTTTTTTTCACCTAGCCCCCCATCCGCGAACCGTCCAATGAGGAACTTCGTTCCAAAACTACCATGCACCGGTTCTAACCCTACACCTCTGGCCCAAGAAGTATTATGACCGAAAAGATACTCGACGGGACTTATTTCTTTTAAAACAGTAATACATTAGATCTTAAAGATACAAAATAATGCGTAGTTCTTCAAGAAGACATCATCAAAACAGCTTGAGAGACAGATAATGTACCTATTGTTTAATTATAAAGAAAAATAAATCCTAATCTGACTGCTTCACAAAACGTTTGATATGTTTTCCTACCTAAACGGTGTCCTATAAATGTTGTAGAAGTTTTTTTGGTTTGGGCCATGCATCTTTGTCCGTCATATATAATACTCGAACCTGCAATAACCCTTTGACATTCATGACATTTTCAAATATTTCTTAAGAGCGGGTAAAGGTAAATTTAAAGCATCGACGGGTAACATGTTATAAATATGAACACCTTGACCAACAAAATTACAAATTATTTAAATACCAAATTTCATCTAAATACAGACAGCGGTTATTGGTTGTTTCTTCCCCATGTACTCTTTCACACCTTTTGTATCCGTTTAAAGGATAATTTCCGAGATAAAACTATTTTATTTCCTTTTTTAATTAATTATCTCCATACCAAATTTTATCTAAATCGATTCTGCGGTTAATAATTCCCTATACAAATTTCCAACTCTCTTTTCACCCCCTTAGGGTAGATCATCGGAGTGAAAACTATCATGTGTCCTTTCTTGAGACCCATACTATACCAAATTTCATCTTTATCAGTTCAGCGGTTAAAAATCGTCATACCAACTTCCAACCCCCTTTTCGGGGTGAAAGGGTTTATTTTCGGGATGAAAACTATTTTGTCGTTTCTCGGGACTCAAATTATCTGCATACTAATTTCTATTAAAAAATCTCCACACAAACTTTCAACCCCCTTTTCACCCCCTCCAGGGTTGATTTTCGGGATGAAAACTATTCTTTGTCCTTTCCCGGGACTCAAACTATCTCTACACAAAATTTCATCAAAATCCGTTCAGCCGTTTTCACGTGATAGATGTATAGATATATAGTTTTTATTGAAAGTACCTTTCAGGCTTCACTTCCATTATTTTTGGACCTACGGTTCTAAAGTAAGGTGGGGGGGTTCAAGATGAAACTATCCTTTGTCCTTTCTCGAGACCCATACTATCTCTATACCAATTTTCATCTAAATCTGTTCAGCGGTAAAAAAATCCTCATACCAACTTCCAACCCCCTTTTCACCCCCACAAGGGTTTGAAAACTATCCTATGACGTTTCTCGAGACTCAAATTATCTCCATACTCATTTCTATCTAAATCGTTTCAGCGGTTAAAAATTCTCCATACAAACTTTCAACCCCATTTTCACCCCCACCAGGGTTGATTTTCGGGATTAAAACTATATATTATCCTTTCCCGAGACTCAAACTATCTCTATACAAAATTTCATCGAAATCCGTTTAGCCGATTTCGCGTGATGCGCGGTCAAATAAACAGACAAACAGATAAACAGATAAACAGACAAAAATTATAAAAATTGTTGGAACGTGTTCTGTTATCGATTCTAAGTATCCCCAGCCAACTTTTTTTCGATTATCTTCCATGTACAGACTTTCGACCCTCTTCAGCTTTATTATATGTATAGATATTCAGTTCCATATTCAGTCAGCAATTATTAATTATCTCAATGCAACTAGAATTATTGTTTAACAGCAATATTATTACGATTATTTAGTTTTCTTTTCCTGGACCAATTATTTATCTAATTCACTGTTAACAATATAAATATAAATTACAGTTATTATTTTAAATTGACGTTATAATATTGAATGTAACCTAGCACGTTACCTGTGCAGCTAAGAATAGGAATTCACCCCACACGTGCAATTTTTTGGTATAGGTATACTCGATAGCCTGGCAACATTCTATAAAGTGCCTCTTTACCTAGTCTCAAATTATAACTTTTCATAGCCAATACGTGCAAGCAAGTTGACGTTGCTTAGCTCGTACGTGCAGATTTCAAATTGTCCTTATGATTAAATAGGGTCGTGTATCATATGTGCAGCATTCACGTATCATCAATACCTTCAAATGCTACACATGTGATGCATGCACAGGGAACGTGCTAGGCATTTACTAACCATATTTTTTTACCGAGTTGACTGTTTAAGGGATAAAATTTATGTATTTTGCTAACACAGTGCATTCCGGGAGCTTTGGCCTCCTTAGCGTCAACCAACACTAAATACTAACAACGTATAGTTAGCATTTTTTTTAATATCCGAATATTAGGAAGAGAGATTTCAAGTAACATCGGACATCGTACAAAATGTCAACTATATAGCATAATCAATATTCATACATATTAATAAAATATAGAAACATATGTTATATTTTTCTTCCTATATAATATTGTTATTTATAAATAAGTCGGTATGCTAATTACCCAACACGCAAAAGTAATTAACGCTGCAAATGTTTTAAAATTGAACGCACGAACCGACATCAGTATTTAATTATGCGACATTGATTACGGAGTTCCCCAAGGAAGTGTCCTAGGCCCCACACTTTTTTTAATTTACATGAACCAACTATGCAAAATGCACATTGACAACGCTTCCATTTTTGCTTACGCTGACGATACTGACGTTGTTTTCTATGGAAATACTTGGGAGGATGTACGCAAATCGACTGAGAAAGGCCTACGTAAAATCGCTTTCTGGTTACAAGAAAATCTTCTAACCTTAAATACTGATAAAACCAACTACATCTGTTTTACAATGACTACCAAAACGCAACCTGACTCTTCTTTTAAAATTCAGATACATAACTGCAAAGAAAATTCTCAACCTAACTGCTCCTGCCCTGCTATAACTAAAGTGGAAACCTTCAAATATCTAGGAGTAATAATTGATCAAAGATTGACATGGCATATGCACACCGAACTGATGATGTCCCGAACCCGTAAACTTATATGGACATTTAAACACTTGAGACATGTTGCAGATTCTAAATTATTAAATCAGATTTATATCTCTTTAGCACAATCAGTCTTGTCTTACTGCATCCCTGTCTGGGGTGGTGCTACAAAAACGAAGTTCTTGCAACTGGAAAGGGCCCAGAGAGCTTTACTAAAAGTTATGTACTTCAAGCCATTCAGATTTCCTACCAGCGACTTGTACGACTTATGTGGGCTTTTATCGGTAAGAAAATTATACGTCTTACACACTATCTTACGAAGACATAAAGGCACCCGTTTTAGTGGGATCACAAAAAAAGAAACGAGATTAAAACCTAACGTAATCACTATCCCACAAACAAAGCACGTATTTGCGGAAAAGCAATATCTAACACAGTCGGCAAATTTATATAACATTCTTGAAAAAGATCAAGACATATATCCTACAACCTTCAGAGAATGTAAAAAGAAAATTCTGGACTGGATTAAAACAAAAGATTATTATGATCTGGAAAATCTTTTAAAATAATGAGTGGGCTTATACATAAAATTATCTTCATTTACACTTTCAAACACACATACGCACACACGCACACACACACACACACACACACACACACACACACACACACACACACTAAAACACGCGCACATACACATACACATATTTACGGTGGCTCCTTCAATAGGATTGTATTATTTTGGTTAATTTTTAAATTGTATTTTTGTTCTATTTTTAATTTTAGTTTTGTTCTGCTTAAATTTTGCCTTATATTGTATATTTCGCGTAGTTTTCGTATATAAATGTTGTATACATAATTCTAGCAAACACCTCCAGAAAATGCACGTTTCTCTAGTACGTAAGTAAAATCAAAGCATACCCATATTATGATGTTGTTAATCTCTAAGGAAGAGCGGTGTCTCTTGACACAGGTATTTTTATACTTAAAAAGAGGCACCAACCTGAAAACTGTAACATTTTTTGTGCTATTGAATAAATATTTTTATTTATTTATTTAAAAAAAATTATTTGTCAAAACTGTCAAAATAAATTATTACCTGTCCGGTGTGCTATTTTGAATTCGTGATTTAAACTGGGAAACAAACCAAAGCTTTCCAGTATAATAATTTGGTCCTAACATAGACCCCGATGTCGGAGAAAAATAACTAAATAATTAAAACTAAACATGTTCCGCCGTGACCGGGTGGTCTATTCCGTCGTGTGAACTACGTGGGATTCGGCAGATTGCCCCGGAACCGTTGAAACACGACACCCTTCGGCCAGAATTCTTTAAAAATACAAGTTAAACGTAAACTCTTTTAGTTCAGTACTTATAGCAGCTAAATTGAATTATTTTTGTAAGTATAGTCTTGATGTTACTATTCTTTGTAACTACCTAGTCTACCTACTTTTGTTGTTTATTTTCTACGTACCATATTTTTTGTTAACTTTATGTAATTCAATGAACCTCCAGGTCTATTTGTACCCTCTCTTTGTTCTTGTACATTGTGTACGACATATGTTGTTTATTATTAAAACTGTTTGTGTTCTAAATAAAAATAAAAAATCTGCACTAACGATGGTGTTATGCGCGCCGTTCCAAGATTACCGCCTTCTGAATCTGACCCTTGATCCAACCACAACCCCGTAGTGAAAGTCTCTCAAGATGTTGGTCGAGACTCTTCACTATATGAGACCGTTCGCAGAGACAACTATCGGTACAGTAAAAGATAAAAAAAGATAAAAGATTCTTCAATTTAGGCACATTACAATGCACTTATGAACGTCAGAGAGAAAAAACAAAAAAAAATACTACCTCCGGTTCTAACCCTACACCTCTGACCCGAGAAGAATTATTTATGACCGGCAAGAAACTCGGCGGGACTTATTTTTTCAAAACAGTAATACAGTAATATTACATCTTAAAGATACACAATAATGCGTAGTTCTATAAGAAGGCATATCAAAACAGCTTGAGAGACATACAATGTACGTATTGTTTAATTAAAATAAAATAATAATAATAAAATCCAAATCTGATTGCTTCACAAAACGTTTCATATGCTTTCCTATCTGAACTGTGTCCTATGTTAGATGATTTTGTAGTATTTTCTGGTTTGGGCCATGCATCTTTGTCCGTCATATAGTCCTCGACCCTGTAATAACCCTTTGACATTAAACTTTTTTTCAAATATTTCTTAAGAGCGGGAAATGATAAATTTAAAGCATCGACGGGTAACTTGTTATAAATGTGAATACCTTGACCAAAAAATGACTTATATGCTTTGCGGATACGACTACTTCTGATAGCAAGCTTGTTTTTATTTCTAGTGTTATGGCTGTGGATGTCAGAAATTTTTTTGAATGTATGTATATTCTTTACAACAAAAATAATATTGTCATAGATATATTGGGAAGCAACAGTTAAAATATTAATTTCTTTAATTAGTTCAGTGATCGCCGAATCAACCTCCCACATGGCGGTTACCTCGTGAGCCAAGTCTAGGTACTTGCTGGACTTGTCCTTCTCGGCCTTCACGAGGTTCTCGTCACATGGGACGGTGATGTCGACGAGCATGGCCCGGCGTTGCGGTCGATCTATTACCACGATATCAGGCTCATTAGCTACAATAATCCTGTCCGTGATAATAGATCGATCCCAATAGAGCGTGGCACGACCATTTTCGAGAACTGGCGCAGGTGTGTACTTGTAGTACGGCACTTCGTGGTCCACAAGATCGTATGGGAGAGCAAGCGATTATACAATCGTGGCTATTTTATTTTATTATTATAATGTTTAATATTCATTGTCCTTCTCCAGACATAAAAAGTGTGGTCCTACGCAGACCGCATCTTACTTCTAATCCGTCTTCATGACAAATGTTTTGTTCCGGCAATGTTTACCTACATTATTTTTATTTACTTTTATTTGGGTAACTCGGCAATAAAAAGTAACGTCAAGGTTTACGAACCCTGCAGATAAAAATTACCGGACGGTCCGGTATTTTTTTGTGCTCATAAAACATACCTTATAATATAATATATCTGACCCACGGGTACGTAGTCATTTGTGCAAAGTTGTTTTACCGTTTGTACTTATATTAAAAGCAGAAAACGCGTAATATTCCAAATAACCAAATAAAAAACAAAATATATCAAAAAGTGAAATATAGAGCGTCGCGTGTATTTCAAGTCACTAGAGTCCAACAAAACACAAATTTACCTCTCCACGAAGAGTAAAATTACCTACTACGGGAAATCAACTTCAAAAGTATGTTTACTTTTGCCCAGGTACGAGTATAGGCATGATGACACATGTTGAATTATGCAATACAATTTAGATGATAGGATGCAAAATGATCAATATATCCAACTAAAGTGAAAATTTATAAATTCTATTGAAATGGCTCAAAGATATCAAACTGCAAAATTTCTAATATTAGGATTTTTTAAAGTGCGAAATTAAAAAAAAACAATGATACCATTCGATTTTTAACATTTTACTGTAAAATAAATTGTATGGCAACCATACACATAAACGCAACATTTCACTGTAAAAATAGCAATTTCATATTTTTTCCACACTTTAAACAGGGCGACTATGTGATCGTGACGTCACTTTTGCACGTCATTTTGTTAGGAGCGTTTTGAGAAACAAATGCAAATCTCGGACTTTAAATCTCATTTCTGACTTTTATGTTTCTTTAACGCAATTGGCCCCATATAGACATTTGATCCTCACAACAAAACGAATCGATTGATACCATACATGAAAACAATTCACCAATTATTACAATTGAGCGAGATGAGAGAGCTAGATGGAGAGATCACATCATTACAGTAGGTGGAAATACATGGACGAGAAAGGCAACGGACAAGGTACTGTGGAAACGTATGGAGGAGGCCGATACCAGTAAATGGTTATCTCGATAAATAAATATTGTAGGACAATCTTACACAAATCGACCTAGACCCACAGTAAGCTCAATAAGGCTTGTGTTATGGGTACTAGATGACGATATATATAATAGATAAATATTGATAAATACTTAAATACATAGAAAACATCCATAACTCAGGAACAAATCATCATCAGCCCTTTATCGCCACCTGTTGAGCATAGGCCTCTCTTCGTGTACGCCACTTGTTCCGGTCTTGTGCTAATCTCATCCAGAAGTGCCCCGCGACCTTCCGAATGTCGTCTACCTAACGAGCCAACGGACGCCAGGGGCTTCTTTCATCTGAAAGCGGAACAAATATCTGTGATAAACACACAAACAAATGCCCTGACGGATTCGAACCCGGGACCTTCTGCAGTGTCACTACCGACTGGGCTAGGGAGCCGTTAAAAACAAACGTCGATAAAAACATAAATAGTTAAATATGCCTACACGTATAAATATTATAGTTTAATATATACATATAAAATATTGTAAAATTTATAAAATGAGAAATAGAGGGCTTTTTATTTATTTTATTTATTACACAGGAATAAGTTGCAAAAGTACAAGCTCACTTTGACGTCTTCTATACAGACATTCGGATGTAAATGGAAATAAAAAACTTACTACAAGCTAGCGTGCAAAACAATGTTACTTGCCTAACATTACCTACCACGAGAACGACACATAAACCCTGCAAAAAGGCCTGCAATACACCTTTATTTTTGCACGGGTTGGCTGCTAACCGCTATGCCGGATTAATCTAGCCCCGAGATAACCGCAGCCGTAGATTGCTGGCTTCAGTGGCTTCTCCTGATCACTAGCAAAAATATACGGGATTGTGGTCTAGAAAATATAGATAGCTACCTACACACCGATTTACATGGAGCCTAAGGGGTCGCTCACTGTACGGTTTAAGTGGAATTTCCTCCCACGAACGCTGCGGCTGTGGAATGAACTCCCTGCCGAGGTTTTCCCAGCGGGCTACAGTATGAGGTTCTTCAAAAAAGGAGTGTATATGTTCTTAAAGGGTGGGCAACGCGCATGTGAATTCTCTGGGGTTGCAGGCGTCCATAGGCTACGGCAACTGCTTACCATCAGGCGGGCCGTATGCTTGTTTACCACCGTCGTGGAATAAAAATATTACATGTTGTAGTGACGGCTGTTGTTGTGACTTTATTCTGTTTGGTCCAATACGCGGTCCTTTATAGGAGGTTAGACAACACCTAAGTTATTTCAGTCCCTTTGTTTTTGAACGGGAGTGCAAGAAAAACACTGTGTAAAAACAACGCAGTAATTGTAGGCATAATATAAAATAATAGTGTTAAAATTTCGTTCTTATAAAAACAGTGTCCAACGCAAATTTTAAGACGTAACTTCGGAATTGTTTTTTATAGAGCCGATTACTTTTAATCTTGTATCGAATTCGAATACAGCAAATGTCTGCAATATGTAATGGATATTAACATATATTTTTGTTTACTTTTCCAAAACAAATACTTAGTTATTTAAAAAAATTCAAGGTCATCGGCTATTGTCAGCATAAAGATAAATTACTTTGGTGGTTGTGAAAACATTGTATCTGTAACGAAACTCGTTTAGAAAATACCTGTCTTTTCACAAGCTCTTTTTTACTAAAATAAAATACAAAATACAAATACAAATGCGTTTATTTCATTATTTTTTACAGGTTAGGCACGTAGGTAGTCCATGTTAGTTATAAAAACGTTAAACGTTATTTAAAATACTCATTGAAGTGTGAAATAGATACTTATTAGAGACCATAATGTGCTTTTTCAGTGCTCGGCATTAGCAATTTTCGATTGATCTGTAAAAAAACCTTCAAAATCGTCGGCAACTCGGCATAGCCGGCGGCCGCTGCCTCTAAATAAAATAATTTATTTTTCGTTTCCCTTAGGTTTATTTAGATAGTCGGTCTATTTACTTAAAAGGTTAATCATATTTTTCCTATATTTACTACTAATGAAAGGTCAGAATTAAGATTACGCTTGTTATACTTCAGCAAGCATACTACACCCCGCTAGACGATAATTTCGGTCACCGTATTGATCGATTCTTTTTTGACGGGCGAGTAGTAGAAATATAAAGATTTTTAGCTCAATCGATTATTATTATAACTATAATCAATTTATGGATTATTTTTATTCCTCCACACAATTTCCATTAATCGATTTGTTGATACTAATATTAAGACAATATTATGATTTCTTAATGTTCAGTTATCGATTTTGAATTAACTTTCACAAGCAAAAATATTATTTTACCAACGCGACGCCATCGTGACTCTAAACATATACATATTATAAGTAAAAATGTATGTATTGATCGAGTAGTAGGTTTGTTTTTTGCCCTATTTTTTATTAAAACAGGATCAAATATTCCACCCTGCGATTCAGTATTCTAAAAGGAATCAAAGGACAGTAAGCTTTCTCAGTGGACAATGCAAAGTCAGTAGCTACTTTATGCATTTTTCATTGTATTCATGTTATATATGTGTAGTTTAACTGTACGGCCTCAGTATGTGAGCAACAAATATTTATTATTGCAACAGTAAGTAAAATACAAATAATTTACTTATATTTAAGCACACTGCAGAACACCCATGGATCTTTTCTTCCACATATGGAGCCTACAATGAAACGCAACAAAACATCAGAAAAGTAGCTTAGCGAAAAAATATTTTCATAGGCTGGTACGTGGGTCGCTTGATTGATTTTAAAAAGGTCCGCGTAGAAGTGACTATAAGTATAATAGCTACGTACAGACAAAGGTTGGGTTTCGCAACCAAAGGGGTCCAATGTACAAACATCTAGACACACGGCAGTGTGTCCGCCAAGTTCGAGCAAAAAAAGCGACACACCGGCCGTGGGTTATGTTACACGAACCATTTCGGGCCAATTTCGACCACCCTATAACTCAAAACATATTTTATCTACGCATATGAAATTTCGAGTGGCTGTTGACATCCCCTTAATTGTCTAGAATACAAAATTTCATTATTCTACCTATAGCAGTTCTTGAGATATTGACGTCAGAAAATCGCTATTTTTACTATACACTCACTGACTCACTGACTCATCAAAAACCTAGACCACTTCCAATGGTCGTACTGACTTGAAATTTGGCATGGAGATAGGTCTTAAGGTCAAAGTAAAGAGAAAAATCTGAAAACGGCCAAGTGTGAGTCAGTTTTAAAAATAGCGAAGGTGTAACTTTGTTCTACTATGAAGTAATAATGAACTAAGTGGGTCTATCTTCCAATGGTCGTACCGACCTGAAATTTGGCTCGAATGTTTGTCTTTAGGTCGAAATAAAGTAAAAATCTGAAAACGGCCAAGTATGAGTCAGTTTCGAAAACAACGAATGTGTAATTTTGTTCTACTATAAGTAGGTATGGAGTGGAAATGAGATAAGACTTATTTAAATTGAGATACATACCAAGTTAAGACAATACATGTTTGACTTAAAGACAAGAACAATAAAATTGTTCACCACTCTGTGTGTGTCTGTTGCGGGAACCGAACCCACGATTTACGAAGTACAAAGCATGTCACTAGGTACACTAGGTGCGCTAAATCAGTCAAACAAAAATGAAAAGACTATTTTTTCTCGCATAGTCTAAATAATTTCTAATTTTACAACTAATAAAATCGCAGATTCAAGTACATGGAAATCATATATACTCTAAGATGGAATTATATATACTACTGCCCATCTCACCCTCCGATACGCCACGGGATGAGATGGGATGGTTGCACTTCTAGGGCTACATAATAGGCCACCAATTATAATACCTACTGGTAGGTAGGTATTACCAAGTTATTAATTATCTATGTAGGTAGCGTACTTACAAACAGAATAAAGTACGTTATTGATGTATGGAATTATATGTAAGTAGGTACATTTTATAGGTGTAGGGAGCCAGTTTATTTGTAAAAATCACCTATAAATAAATAGTAAAATAGAATTAGACGCTTAGTATAAAGGGTATAGTATAATGTACATACCTAAGTGGAATGAGACATTTCCTAAAGCAAAAGTGATAAAAAAAAAATAAAGAACCTACACCTAACAAAAATAAATGAAATTTTTTATGGGATATTATATTCACTTCATACGGTTGTACTCACTTGTATTTAGTCACTAGTTTCGGAGAGCTTAGGTCTTCATCCTCAAACACTAAGAGTGCTAGACGAACCGATCCATGCCCGGTGACGCGATCGGATCGGGTCGCGGATCGGTTCGCATAGCACTCTTTACCAGTAACATTCCTGATTTAACCATAGACTTTAGTACTCTAGCAATTTATTAATCGTATGGGTACATGTCACTGGATGTAGATAGGCATTTGTTCCCTGGGGTAGTAGTAGTGGGAAAGCAGATGATGAAGAAAGTCCAGTGAGTGCTGCGAGGTCCAGATGAGACAGTGCAGCTGCCAAGGTTGTTACTCTTTTAGCACCACCCAGGGATCACGTGTAGGGTTGTCTATGGTGTTTCCTACGGACGCAGAGTAACATTGATCCAATAAAGTTTGACGAGTAATAACTGCGTCGACGCTGGTACAGTCAGCAATAAAAGTAGATAAGCGAGTGAGGTGTTCAAGATGATCTTGGTACGACTTTATTGAGCAAGTGATAGCGAAGGTTTCCGTTTCAGCTTGGACAAAAATGCTTTCAGATGTTCGTTCGGCGTCTGTCTGTCTATACCTCGTTTTTTTTTTCAGATTAGAAAAATAACGGTCGTCTTCGCCAATGTATCTTTACTTTTAACAAATTATCAGCCATATCAGGGAAAATTTAAATGAGACTACTTTTTTCATTATTAGCATTAGATACGCTTAAGCCAATAAGATGTAAAATGGGGAACTTTAAAATCATTTTCCCGAAAATCGCACTACGACAATGGCACGATTTTTCTAATCTGAAAAACCGGTCAAGTGCGTGTCGGACCACGCATAGGAGGGTTCCGTACCTTCAAAGAATGGGAATAAGAACCAAACTACTACCAAAATGAAATATTGTGAGCGGGTTATATAGTTACGGATATTTTATTTGTCGTTTGATGTAAAATGGGGAACTTTAAAATCATTTTCCCGAAAATCGCACTACGACAATGGCACGATTTTTCTAATCTGAAAAACCGGTCAAGTGCGTGTCGGACCACGCATAGGAGGGTTCCGTACCTTCAAAGAATGGGAATAAGAACCAAACTACTACCAAAATGAAATATTGTGAGCAGGTTATATAGTTACGGATATTTTATTTGTCGTTTGATGTAAAATGGGGAACTTTAAAATCATTTTCCCGAAAATCGCACTACGACAATGGCACGATTTTTCTAATCTGAAAAACCGGTCAAGTGCGTGTCGGACCACGCATAGGAGGGTTCCGTACCTTCAAAGAATGGGAATAAGAACCAAACTACTACCAAAATGAAATATTGTGAGCAGGTTATATAGTTACGGATATTTTATTTGTCGTTTGATGTAAAATGGGGAACTTTAAAATCATTTTCCCGAAAATCGCACTACGACAATGGCACGATTTTTCTAATCTGAAAAACCGGTCAAGTGCGTGTCGGACCACGCATAGGAGGGTTCCGTACCTTCAAAGAATGGGAATAAGAACCAAACTACTACCAAAATGAAATATTGTGAGCAGGTTATATAGTTACGGATATTTTATTTGTCGTTTGATGTAAAATGGGGAACTTTAAAATCATTTTCCCGAAAATCGCACTACGACAATGGCACGATTTTTCTAATCTGAAAAACCGGTCAAGTGCGTGTCGGACCACGCATAGGAGGGTTCCGTACCTTCAAAGAATGGGAATAAGAACCAAACTACTACCAAAATGAAATATTGTGAGCGGGTTATATAGTTACGGATATTTTATTTGTCGTTTAATTTTTTGGAAAATATTCAAAATGTTGGGAATTGGCGCAAAGGACTTAACTAGGCATGGTGCATAAGAACATTGTGAGTTCACTAAGATATTAAATATTTATCAATTATCAAAGAGGCGAAGTATTTGCATCTATTCGTTTTACCTGTTTTCGCGAAGTCTACAGCTCACAGAACCACAAGTTATAAAGATAATAAGAGCGTGTAAAGGTCATTGTGAATTTCCCGCTAAGCTATTTTTTCTGCTGACTACATTGGAAACGTACGTGTCTGCGTGCGTGTCAATTTGTCCTGTCTAAATATAAAGCCTTTTTTCATATTCTTGTTATGTATTGCGTAGGTACGAGTATTATTCCGGGAATATTGATACGAGGGTATGGAGTATAAAAATACATCTTCTTTCTCCTAGCGTTTGTCCCAGCTTTTTTTTGCTCTGTTGAACCTGGGGTCCGCTCGGCAACCCTAATCCTAGGATTGGCGTAGGCACTAGATTTTACGAAAGCGACTGCCATCTGACATTTCAACCCAGAGGAAACTAGGCCTTGTTGAGATTAGATCCGGTTTCCTCACGATGTTTTCCTTCACCGAAAAGCGACTGGTAAATATCAAATTATATTTCGTACATAAGTTCCGAAAAACTCAGTGGTACGAGCCGGGGTTTGAACCCGCGAACTTCGGATATTAAATGTACAATAATGATATGAAGATATAAAATGTGATAAATACTTAAGATTTTAACAACGCTCTAAAACCGAAAGAAGTATTAGAAGTAGCTATTGACGTAAGTAGACAGTACATTTCGAAAAGTATTTTTATTAAATAAGTAAATTTGGTGATATTAGTCAGCTAAGTTTGTGTCATAAGCAGCTTAAATTACGAAGTTACCATTACCACAATGTACAAAGAAATTCTAATATTTTCAACAGATATCGAAGAAGTAATTCTTGGAAACTCATCTTCTTTCGACAAACTTTACTCATTTATTTTCATAGCTGGTTTTCGTTTCGGAGTGAAACGAATATTTTTACCAGTTTAGTTAGGTAAGTACCTGCGTATCATTTTTATATTATTTAGAATAACATATACGTATAAACATGTGTTGAGTACATTGGTACCGTAAAGGAAGAAGAAATAAATACTAAATATTATCAACCGACTTCAAGATTTCGAAGGAGGAGGTTATCAATTCGTCGGGATTTTTGTTTTTGCTATTTTGATTTTTTTATGTATGTTCACCGATTCTTTTTTTGTTTGAAAGAGTATACTTCACAGTTGGTCCCATTGTAACCAGGTCAGGATCTGATGATGGGATCCTGGAGTAATCGAAGGAACTCTTCAACTATTATAGGCACACCTATAGCGATTTGAGTATTTTTTACTTTTGGAAAGGTGGATGCTACGTGAAGTCAGTTCTTTTTTGTTTAAAATTATTTTATAATATATCACCATCATCATCTCAGCCGTAAGACGTCCACTGCTGAACATAGGCCTCCCCCTTGGACCTCCACACGTACCGGTTGGAAGCGACCCGCATCCAGCGTCTTCCGGCGACCTTAACAAGATCGTCTGACCATCTTGTGGGTGGACATCCTACGCTGCGCTTGCTGGTTCGTGGTCTCCACTCGAGCACTTTTCGGCCCCATCGGCCATCTTCTCTACGTGCAATGTGGCCTGCCCATTGCCACTTCAGCTTGCTAATCCGGTGGGCTATGTCGGTGACTTTAGTTCGTCTACGAATCTCCTCATTTCTGATTCGATTACGTAGAGAAACCCCGAGCATAGCCCTCTCCATAGCTCGTTGAGCGACTTTGAGTTTTGAGATGAGGCCGATAGTGAAAGACCACGGTTTCGGAGCCGTAAGTCATCACTGGTAACACACATTGATTAAAGACTTTTGTCTTGAGGCACTGAGGTATGTCGGACGAAAAGACATTACGTAGTTTCCCGAACGCTGCCCAACCGAGTTGGATTCGGCGGTTGACCTCTTTCTCGAAGTTGGACCTACCTAATTGGACTACTTGTCCTAGGTAGATGTACGAGTCAACAACTTCGAGTACCGAGTTCCCAACAGAGACTGGGATGGGCACAACATTGGCATTTGACATAAGTTTCGTCTTGTCCATGTTCATTTTCAAGCCCACTCGTTGTGAAACTCGGTTGAGGTCATCGAGCATCATGCTGAGTTCCTCCATCGACTTTGCCATGACTACGATATCGTCGGCAAACCGAAGGTGAGTGATGTATTCGCCGTTGATGTTGATGCCAAGTCCTTGCCATTCCAGGAGCTTGAAGGTATCTTCCATTACGGCAGTAAACAGTTTTGGAGAGATAACGTCTCCCTGCCTTACGCCTCTTCGCAATGGAATCGCCTTCGTACTCTGCTCCTGCACTCGGACCGACATGGTGGCGTTACTATACAAACACTTCAACACTTCGATGTACCGATAGTCAATATGGCATCGCTGAAGGGACTCAAGCACCGCCCATGTTTCCACCGAATCGAAGGATTTCTCATAGTCCACAAACGCTAAGCATAATGGCAAGTTATACTCTTCGGTCTTCTGTATAACTTGCCGCAGCGTATGGATATGGTCTATGGTACTATAGCCTTTTCGGAAGCCGGCTTGTTCGGGAGGCTGGAAGTCATCAAGTCTGTGTTCGAGACGGTTCGTGATGACCCTTGAAAACAGCTTATAGACATGGCTCAGAAGCGTGATGGGTCTGTAGTTCTTCAATAGGCTGTTATCACCTTTTTGAAGAACGGCACCACTTCGCCTCTATTCCATGTTTCAGGCGTTATGCCCTCGGACAAGACGGAATTAAAGAGCTTCTGGAGGACTTTAAGTACCGGTGTTCCACCCACTCTCAGAAGCTCTGAAGTAATTCCGTCTTTGCCCGGCGCCTTGTTGTTCTTAAGCTGCTTCAGGGCCATCCTAATCTCGTACAGACTGATGTCCGGGATATCTTCGGTATAATGTCGGGACAGCTTGGCTCTTGGGTCTCCTCCCAAGCTGTCAACGGGCTTTGCGATCGGAGTGTATAACTGTCCATAGAACCTCTCGATGTCGCCTAAAACCTCGGCTTTGCTCGACGCTATGCTGCCATCTTCCCGTTTCAGCTTTGTCATCTGGCTTTGCCCAATAGACTTGTCCTTTGCGAACACTTTGGAGCCTTGGTTTCGCTCAATAGTCTCTTTAATACGTTTAGTATTAAAGAGACGCAGATCATGTCGCAAGGACTTAGATATCCGCCTATTGAGCTGCCTATATGACTTCGCGTCATCGGGAGACTGCAACTGTAGCGAGCGTCGTTCAGCCATGAGGTTTAAGGTTTGCTCGGTCAATTTCTGAGGTCTATCTTGACGGCGGGGTCTAAAAAACTTAGACCCTACTGTGTGGACAGTTTCCACTAGCCCGTCGTTGATTTCGTCCACTGAAGCCAAGTTATCTAGGCAAGCAAAGCGGTTAGAGAGCTCGAGTTGAAAGCTTTCGGGGTTTTGAACATGGGCTCGAGTAGGTCGGAGCGTAGACTTCATCAGGCTGGACCTTTCAAGTTTAATATTGATATTCAGTGAGCCTCTTACGATTCGGTGATCACTACCGGTGTTTATCCTATTGATCACAGAGACATCACTGAATATCCGTTTCTTGTCGGTCATGATGAAGTCTATCTCGTTTCTCGTGGACCCGTCAGGACTCATCCAGGTCCATTTCCTGTGAGGCGGCTTCTGGAAGAAAGAGTTCATCATGAAGAGTTCCTCTCTCTCCAGAAAGTCGGCCAGCCTCTGACCCCTAGGGTTCCGTTGCCCATACCCAAATTGCCCCACTCTCAACTCATCACCGCTTCTCTTGCCCAACTTTGCGTTGAAGTCCCCCATAACAACAGTAAAGTAGGTTTTAGAAGTATGCATGGCCCTACTTACGTCCTCATACATAGCCTCTACTTCATCATCGGAGTGTGACGAAGTTGGTGCGTACCCCTGAATGACCTTCAACGAATACCTTTTGGATATTCTGAGTATTAGGTATACCACCCTGCTCGACACACTGTCGATGGTTATTATGTTGTTTATGAGGGACTTGTGAACGAGAAACCCGACACCACCTTGGGACTGTTGGTCGCCCTCCCGGTGGTAGAGCAAGTTACCAGACTTCAGGGTTGTCGTGCCTTCCCCTTCCCTACGAACTTCGCACAACCCTACAATGTCCCAGTGTAACCTGCTCAGTTCCTCTTCCAGCTCGAATATCTTTTCGTCAGTCCTTTGTGCGATTTCAAGATTTGTGCGTTACCAGGGCCAGTCGTCGTGGGGGTGGATAGCCGGATCTTTGCCGGAGATTCTTAGCACCCCTGACCCCGCTGATGTCCTGACCGCTACCATAGCCAGAGCACCGGGGGTCGCCGGAAACTCGGGGCCGTGGTTTATTTGTGCTCTGCATGATGGGGGGTTAATGCCATAATCGCCCACGCTTGGCAGGCGGGTTGGCGATCGCAGTCGAGTACACCGAATTTGAGGGACGCTGCTGCCCGTCCACCGGTGGTCTTGGACGTAGTTTAAGGACATACCCGGGTCCATAATATATAATTGTGACGTAATAAAAAGCTTTCAGTTGAGTACCGCGTTTAGGCCAAAAAGCTTGCTGAGTGGGCTAAGCAAGGTACGCGATTGAAAAGCTTAACTATGTCACTATTGTATACAATACTTTATCTACGAGTACTCAAATCTCCCGGTGTGATCTATAATATTGTATGACAATCCATTTTAGATTTTTCGACGATGCTAAAATGTGCGCTCCATCGAAAAGTATGCGCTAGTAGTTCGGTCTACAAACTCTCAGTTCAAGCATTGTAGTCAACGAGTAGAAAAAGTAGTATTTTAATCGAGTAAGTTTAACTATAGCCCCAGACGACACTTCCTGTCTAACCGTGTAGTGAAAGTGTGGAACAGTTTGCCCGAAGTAGTGCACCCTCAGTGAACTCTTTTAAAAATAGACTCGACAAACATTTTCGAAATGGACAAAACACAAGTGGAAATTGACATGCACGTATCAGCTATAAGCTGCTTGTGCATTAGCACAGAATAAATAATAGTATTTCATACAGAATGGCCACGCTCCGCCCCGCCCCAATCGGAATTACCTCACCCCGCGGCGGCCGCTTTGTAGGGAAGTAGTACCTAGGCTAATCCGTCAGTTTGGCAGCGCATCGATAAAAAGCACAATGGCGGTGTAATGTCAAACGTCATTTACGACAGCGGAAACAGCGCCCTAAGACGCACGCACACATTGAACCGTGTACAGCAGATGTGCCGTGCTCAAAGAGGACCCAGTGTGTTGACGATGAGGGACCTTCTTGTTCCTTTAGTCGTCAACACAGTGAATCCTCCTTTTTGTAAAGGGTCGGCAACGCGCATGTGACGCCTTTGGAGTTGCAGGCGTCCATAGGTTACGGTAGCTGCTTACCATCAGGCGGGCCGTATGCTTGTTTGCCACCGTCGTGGTATAAAAAAAAAAAATAAAAAAAAACATAAAGGCGCTCAAACGAGTTTTGTAGTATGACGTGTCCGCCCTGTGGCATTAGTTTATAATATAATATGATAAACTTACATATTTTAACTTATTATTATTACATTAATAGCAAAAGAAAATAAACAAAAATGTTCCTGCTAATGGTACGCTTTTCAAAATTCCGTCAATTTTCTAGTTAATACTGTTTATCATTTTTCAATTAATGAAATATTTAATATATATAATATTAATAAGTATTTAATAAAGTTTTATAAATAAATAAATATTATGGGACAATCTTACACAAATCGACCTAGGCCCACAGTAAGCTCAATAAGGCTTGTGTTATGGGTACTAGACGACGATATATATATATATAATACAAACCGTGTGGTGCCGGCTTCGAATTGCTCCACCCCAAATCTTCCCGTGGGTGTCGTAAGAGGCGACTTAGGGACATACCGGGGGGCGGGCAGCAGCGCCCCTGCAGAACAATCCCACCACCAAACTGCGATCCCCAACCCGCATGCCCAGCGTGGGGATTATGGGCATTAAAAGAAGGGCCCCCCCTTTATGATAAGTTCAGCCAAGAAATGGCCCCCAGTTCCCGGCCGCCTCGCTATTCCTGGCCATGGTAGCGGCCACGGTAACGGCGGGGCAGGGGGTGCTAGGAATCCCCGGGCTACGACAGGCTACCACACACTTTCTAAATTGACCTGGCTACGTTCAACGGACGCACTCTGAGGCTTGACCATCATCTAGCGCAGTTGGAAGTGGAGTTAGAGAACATTAAATGGCATGTTCTTGGGTTATGTGAAGTCCGTAGAGAGGGGGAGGACACCGTAACCCTAGACTCGGGCCATCTTCTCTACTTTCGCGAGGGTGATAAAACATCCCAGGGTGGCGTAGGTTTTCTCGTCAATAAGTCCCTCTCTAGCAACGTTCAAAAAATCTCCAGTGTGTCGAACAGGGTAGCGTACCTGATCCTTCGGCTTTCCAAGCGGTATAGCATGAAGGTAGTTCAGGTTTACGCACCGACCTCGGCACACTCGGATGATGAAGTGGAGGATATGTATGAAGACATATCCAAAGCCTTGCACAACACCACAAAGGCTCACTTCAACGTTGTTATGGGGGACTTTAACGGCAAGGTGGGAATCCGGACTGGCAACGAATCCCGAATAGGCCCGCATGGTTATGGAGTTAGGAATCACAGGGGGCAAATGCTTGTCAACTTCCTTGAGAAAGAGGAGCTTTTCTTAATGAACTCCTTCTTTAAGAAACAGCCTCAAAGGAAGTGGACATGGCAGAGCCCCGACAATGTGACAAAAAATGAGATCGACTTTATCTTGACGGATAGCAAGCACATATTCAGAGATGTCTCAGTGATCAACAGGTTCAATACCGGATCTGATCACCGACTGCTCCGAGGCTCTCTGAATATCAACTTGAAGCTTGAAAGAAACCGTCTGATGAAGTCCACGCTCCGGCCTAACCAAATCCAAATCATCGCGGGCACGGAGGAGTTTCAGCAGCTTCTCGGGAATAGATTTGTTGTCTTGGAACCCACTGATGACGCTGACGAGACCCTACACAATCTGGTCGAAACGCTGAGGGACGAGGGTATCAAGTTCTGCAGAAAACAGCGTAAGAAGTCCAAACTCTCGGATGAGACTCTGGGGCTGATGACAAGAAGGCGGGAGACCACCCAAGCGACTTCGTCAGAGAGGTCAGACCTGAATAAGCGAATTGCGAAGATGGTACGGCGCGACCTTCGGAGCTCCAACACACGCCTTATTGAAGAGGCGATAGAGCGAAACCGAGGGTCCAAAGTATTCACTCAGCAGCTTAGCAGGAGCCACCTGACGAAGCTAAAAACGCACGACGGGAGGACCGTATTGTCGAAGCCGGAGATCTCCGCCGAGATACAGGATTTTTATGGCCGGCTGTACTCTGCACATGCCCCCCACTACCGACGAGACGACCATGATTCAAGAGCCACCCTGACACGCCACTATACCGACGAACTGCCAGACATCAGTCAAGACGAGATCGTGTTAGCTCTGAGGCAGCTTAAAAATGGAAAAGCCCCCGGTGAGGATGGTATTACTTCAGAGCTTCTGAAGGCAGGAGGAGCTCCTGTTATACAGGAGCTGCAGAACCTCTTCAATGCCGTCCTTCACAGTGGGAGAACTCCTAAGGCGTGGAACGGGAGTTTGGTGGTGCTCTTTTTTAAGAAGGGTGATAAAACCCTCCTTAAAAACTACAGACCCATCACACTTCTGAGCCACGTCTATAAGCTTTTCTCACGAGTGGTCACGAATCGTCTCGCCAGGAGACTCGACGAGTTCCAGCCACCGGAACAGGCTGGGTTCCGCGGAGGATATGGCACCATAGACCACATTCACACAGTGACGCAGATTATACAGAAGTCCGAAGAGTATAATCAGCCCCTGTGTCTCGCTTTTGTGGATTATGAGAAGGCCTTTGACTCCGTGGAAACTTGGGCTGTTCTGGAATCCTTACAGCGATGCCAAGTAGACTATCGTTATATCGAGGTGCTGAGATGTCTCTCCGAAGCCGCCAGTATGAGTGTCCGAGTACAGGGCCAGCAGTCTAAACCCATCCAGTTGCGCAGAGGGGTGAGACAGGGGGATATCATATCCCCGAAACTGTTCACAAGCGCATTGGAAGACATGTTTAAGACGCTGGACTGGAAAGGTAAGGGCATAAACATAAACAGCGATTGATTACATCTCACACCTGCGATGCGCTGATGACATAGTCGTAATGGCGGAGTCGCTAGAGGAGCTGACCCAGATTCTGGACGGCCTAGCTTCAGCCTCGCGGCGCATCGGTCTTGGCATGAATTTGGATAAAACCAAAGTCATGATCAATGGCCACATTGATCCGGGACCGGTCGTCGTACATGGTCACCTTCTTGAAATTGTTTCTGAGTACACCTACCTTGGGCAGATCCTGCAGTTAGGTAAAAACAATTTTGAGAAGGAGGCCAAAAGGAGGATCCAGCTAGGCTGGGCAGTATTTGGGAAACTACGAAGAGTCTTCTCGTCATCCATACCGCAATGCTTGAAAACGAAAGTTTTCAATCAGTGCGTCCTACCCGTAATGACCTACGGAGCTGAGACGTGGACACTCACGGTAGGGCTGGTCCACCAGTTCAAAGTCGCTCAGCGAGCTATGGAAAGAGCTATGCTCGGAGTTTCTCTGAAGGATAAGATTCGTAACGAATACATCCGACAGAGAACCAAAGTTATCGACATAGCTCAAAGAATTAGCAAGCTGAAGTGGCAGTGGGCCGGCCATATCTCGCGAAGAACCGACAACCGCTGGGGTAAACGTGTTCTTGAGTGGAGACCGCGACTCGGCAAACGTAGTGTAGGACGCCCTCTGGCAAGGTGGGATGACGATCTGCGAAAGACTGTAGGCAGATGCTGGATGCGGTAAGCTGAAGACAGGGCGCTATGGCGCTCATTAGGGGAGGCCTATGTCCAGCAGTGGACTAATATAGGCTGATGATGATGATGATGATATATAATAGATAAATATGGATAAATACTTAAATACATAGAAAACATCCATAACTCAGGAACAAATATCTGTGATAAACACACAAATAAATGCCCCGACCAGGATAAACCGTTAAAATAACATTTCATATTCAAATAAGCTCCCAGTACTCAAGTGCCCAAATAAAACTTGAAACGATCTTGATGTAAACTTCAAACTTTTATGATACCCTTGACTCCAAGAAACCGAACCTAAACCAGACGTACACACGATGGGCCTTGAATAATATATATTATGCGTAAACAACCTTCTTTACAAATATTAATTTAATTTCACCTGTCCTGTTGTCTGTCTGTATTCAAATCTAGCAAGTTTTTGGCCCATTTCCCGGCTTCCAATTAAGCTGAAATGTTGCACGCATATGTATATCGCGCGACATTGCAATATTATGATGACATGAAGCTGATCTGATGATGGAGCTGGAAGGTGGCCATAGGAACTCATCATAGGCTTGTAACAAAAATGAAATTAAAAAAAACTTGTTTGTCTAACAAACCATGTTTGTCTAACAAATGCAGTTACAAAACCCCCGGACTCGGCTAGTATACGGTGGTTCTTTTTAAGTGACAATGGCGGCACACCACATAAGCTCTACGCCAATTAGGCTATGTTTCCATCAGAGATGAGCGAGGATGCGTTGCGAGGAATGTGTTTGTTAAGAAGCAGCGCAGCGCAGCTCTAGGATTGGTTCTTAACAAACACATTCCACGCACCGCTTCCTTACTCATCTCTGGTAGAAACGTTTTAGGATAAAGTTTAGAATAAGTTAGTACCTATTTGTCGACATCTTGCATATCATCAGGGTTCGACGCCAACGTGCCAATCGTTAACGCTCCGTAGCGAACGAAACGCAACTGTCCCTGTCGCACTAATATGGAGAGTGATAGAGAGAATAATCGTGAGTAGTTTTAGTCGCTCCATCTAGCAGCAACTGATCTGTAATAAATTCTCGCAACGCTATTAAGCCTGTAGTATATCACCGCATTAATATCTCTGCGCACCGCTCTCCGACATTGTTTGAAACACTACAGTCACGAACCCGGATTGTTGAGCCACTTGCCATTGTTCGTAATTTAGCCGTGTTATGAATGACCGTTGTTAGCGACTAGCTGTCAACTGTCAGTTACATCGATCATTTATTACACAGCTAAATTACGAACAATGGCTCAACAATCCGGGTTCGTGACTGTACCCAATTCACTTAAATTGGATACTTGTGGTAATCCATGTATTTAACCTTGAATTGCTACAAACTAGACAATGTAACCAAATTATACCTCATGTTCTTAGGATTATTAAATTGACAGTCGGTTTCTTTTTTTTTATGGAGGATAGGCAGACATTTGACCACGATCTCACCTGATGGTAAGTGATTATGCGGTCTACGGTGGAGCACACTTACCTATGAGGCACCTATTTACTCTCGCTTTGAAGTTACCCAAATTGTACTCAAGTAGAAACAGACTCGGGCAGCCGTTCCACTCCTTGGCAGTTCACATAAGGTATGTTGAAGTGAAACGCTTCGTGCGTATAAGTGGAATACCTACCATGAAGCGATGCTGGAGTGCCGATTGTCTGGTAGTCCGATGGTAAAATGGGGACAGAGGAATAAGGTTGTGCAGTTCCTCGGTACACTCTCCCAAATGTATCCTATAAAAGATGGATAGGCTGGCAACCTTGCGACGATGCTCCAGACTTTGAAGAGTTTGAAGTCGAGCATTCGTCAGCTCGTCATAATGGTGATCCTCTTATATATATTTTTTTTTTTGGCATATATTTTTTTAAGAGACTAGGTACTTGTTTTAGAGATACGCTTAACACAATTAGATGCAAAATGGCGAGTTTCTAAATCGTTTTCCCAAAAATCGCACGACGACAATCGGATGATTTTTCTAATTTTAATTAAACGAAATGTAGTAGCAACTGATAGACATCTGGCTTATAAATATGTGTGAAAACCGTGAAAGTTGAAATCAGTGTAATAGAAAGTGATCTGTAGTAAATTCTCGCAACGCTATTAAGCCCGTAGTATATCACCGCAATAATATGTCTGCGCACCGCTCTTCGACATTGTTTGAAACACTACAGTCACGAACCCGGATTGTTGAGCCACTTGCCATTGTTCGTAATTTAGCTGTATTATGAATGACCGATGTTACCGACTAGCCGTCAACTGTTAGTTACATCGGTCCAAAAGTACAGAACCCTCGGTGCGCGAGTCCGACTCGCACTTGGCCGTTTTTTCTAATTTTAATAAATCCAAATATAGTAGCAACTGATAGATATTTAGCTTATAAATATGTGTGTAAGTTGAAATCAGTCTAGTAGCAAGTCTTCTTCTTATTCTGCCATGCCCTAACGGGCGTCGGTGGCCACCTTTGCGAAGTCTTTCCTATTCGCGGCCAGTTTTGCGAGCGTGGCCGCGTCCTCAATGTTTGTCCATTTTTTGATGTTATCAAGCTAGTTCACCTTCCTTCTTCCTTTTCCCCGCCTTCCCTCTATTTTCCCTTATATTATACTCGTTAAGGTCGTATTTTTTATGTCTATATAGGTGTCCAAGATATGCAATCTTCCTACGTTTAATTATGGGTAGTATTTCTCTCTTCTTGTTGATTCGTCTTAAAATTTCTATGTTTGTCACTTTCGCGGCAAGCAAGTGATCTTTGATAAATTCTCGCAAAGCTATTAAGCCCGTATATCACCGCATTAATATGTCTGCGCGCCGCTCTCCGACATTGTTTTAACCACTAGGTACCCAATCCACTTGGGTTGGATACTTGTATACTCGTAGGTAATCCAAGTATTCAACCCCGACTTACCACAAACTAGACAATGTAACCAAATTATTCGATTTAGCCCATGTGCCGTATTCAACTTTAAAACACATAAACAATAAATAAATAACTAAACGCAATACAACTAAAACACACAGCAAATAATCAACCAATATTGGAGTTGTAGGTATAACATAACATAAATACTCTTTATCTACACCAATATCATTAATCCTCTATTCCGCGTTCGGAAACCGTATGTAATTACAGCCATTATTGCAACCAGTAACGTAACATCAGTGTATTATCTGTGACAGTGTGGTAAAAATGTATGAAAATACATTACCTACGGTAACGTAATGAAGATCTGCCCTCCTCTCCGACCGCCGGCACGCGCCCGCCCGACCGCCGGCACAATCTAGTTGGTCATGGCGGTGCAATGGCGGTCATTCTAATGGTTTCCGAACACTTCATTTAGGATTTATAACATGTGTGTAGATAAAACAGTGTATGCAACTGTACGTAATTAGGCCTTATTACGTAACAGTTACATAAACTACTATTATTGCACACCTCAAATTAAAGAAACAAAGTATACACAAGTATTGGAGTTGCATCGGAATAATTTTTAAGCAAATTCTGATTCGGACGTTTAGGTGTTAATGTATTGCGTATGCTTTGGGGTTGGATCGTGTTTTAAAGAGAAGAAAACGGCCCCATCGTAATTGTTTTACTAATACAAATATAAATACAAAACAATGAAATTAAATACAAATACAATACGTGGCGATTAGCGGGAGCGTGCACTGACGGGTGGCGCAAAATAGGGGAGGCCTTTGCCCATCAGCAGTGGGACATGAAATGGAATATGCTCGTAATACGTTTATTTGTCGAAAAGTGGATAATGTTACAAACAGGTTACAAAGGGAAGGTGCTTCACATTTTGCCGTATGAGGCATACACATATTTGCAGTGAGCGGGTGTGATTTAATAACATTTCATGCTTTCATGCATTTCATTCGGATTGGTCAAAAAAATATCGATTAAATTTCGACTTACATTCTATCTTACATTTGAAACATAAATAACATATTAAACATATCAATCAGTCAGTTCAGCCTTAAAGTTGGTCTTTGCTATGGCTTTGTATTAAATATATTTGGGTATTGGACATTAATGGGTGTACAGGCTTTCAATTATTTAATCACGGTACTAGTGGAAACATATCTTGTTTATAAGTATATAACATCTCTTTATGTGGTCAATTAATTATCTTACTTGCGATGAGCATTTTATTTGACTTTTTTGTACACTTAATTTTTGTACTGTTTCCTAGCAATTAATACTTACCTACATTACTTATTAATAAGTTATTATGTACAATGTAATTTATGGATAACTGTTATTGGCCATCTGTTATGTAACCATTTATATGTAATACTGTTATTTAAGACTGTTGTTGTCCTGAACATCAATAAATAAAAAAAAAATAAAAAAAATATGAATTAAAAAGTTTGCTGTCGTTAGATATTGATGACCCTTTGTCATATAATAGCATTTTTTTATTAGTTGGTAAAATTTGCACTGTGTCCGGAAGTTTATAAAGAAAACTAATGGCATGGTAAAATGCTTTTTTTTAAAGTGCGCAATACATCTTTGCGTTAAAAATACGAGGTGTCTATCTGTTGAGTTCCCCCGAATCCAATGCTATATACACGGTGCCGTGAGCATTGCGAGAGATTTTAACCACGCATTTCTGAGGTCGAAAGAATGAAAAAACATTATATGACTTTTGTTGTAAAACGCCCAAAAAAAATTTTTTTTTTTACTTTTTTTTTCACTTTTTTTTTTAATGCTGTTCTACATAAAAAGTAAATGTCATTAGAAAAAAGTAACGGACAAAAGTAAATTGCTACATTTTTTCTCGTAAAAACTAGTCCATGCAAAGTGTTTCTTAGGTCTTTGATATCAGTCAATAAGAGATGTCTAGACTATGCCCCATACCGGTGAGATCGCCATCAAAAATCATTTTACACTGAGAAACAATTCAAAATGCAATTTTTTGTAAGTAGTATTTACTCTGAAACTATGGCGATTTCGAAAAAGTTTAAAGGACATTTTGTTCTCTAAATATGATAATGAATACACTGTTAAAGTCTCTCGCAATGCTCACGGGCACCGTGTATAGTATATGTGATTAATAACTGGACATGTCAGTAGTAAGCAGTGATTTCGGTCTCTTTATTTACAAGTTTAACAAGCTGTGTCAGGGGATAAACGAAGCCATTAATTTCTTACAGATATTTTCAATGTGAAATTTCCAATTACAATGTTACAATGGCAAACGGCCTCCTAGCTCGGTAGTAACCCTGCCTATGAAGCAGGAGGGTCCCGGGTTCGAATCCTGGTCAGGGCATTTATTTGTATGTTTATCACGGATATTTGTGAGTTATTGATGTTTTCTATGTATTTAAGTATTTATCAGTATCTATCTACTATATATATCTACTATATATATCGTCGGCTTGTGTTGTGGGTACTAGACCACAACACAAGCCTTATTGAGCTTACTGTGGGACTAGGTTGATTTATGTAAGATTGTCCGATAATAATTATTTATTTGTCCAAAACTTGTGGAAGTCCAATTCTAGAAATTGAATGTAATTTACTAATCCCAATAAGGCCTAGTTTCCTCTCTGGGTTGAAAGGTTAGATGGCAGTCGCTTTCGTAAAAACTAGTTCCTACGCCAATGGGGTACTTTCCTGGGTAAAAAAAATATAATTCTATTTAGTCCGTCAGTTACATTATCAAAAAATATTGGACACGTATTTTTTTTTTGTCAATCAAACAAAAAATGGTGAAGATATAGCCCATTAAAGTTCCGCGTGACGTCACATTATATTAAAAATTGTACTGAAATGTGACGTCACGCGGAACTTTAACGGGCTGTATCTTCACTAATTTTTGTTTGATTGACAAAATAAAAAATACGTGTCCAATATTTTTTGATAATGTAACTGACGGACTAAATATATTTTTTTAGGAAAGTAGCCAATTCATGGGATAAGGTTGCCATGCAGACCTGAGGCTCAACTTAGCCGTTGCAAAAGCCGGTGCAAAAGCTAGGAGGATGTTCAAACTTTCCTCCAACTAACTCATATAGAATGTTCGTATACGTCGACGGAACTAAAATTTTATAATCCGGCGTTTCCATGCGAAACTTCATAACTACTCACGTCCAAAAGGCGTTAACCCTTTCGATAGTTACGGAAACTTAGTTCCTTCTTCTTTAGAGCAGGGAAAGGGTTAAGTCCTTGTATCGCCTTTATTAGTTTAATACGACCTGTGTTCCCGAACGTTACCGAGCGCAGGGACGATTCTTAAATTAATCGCACAGGAAAACAAAAATCGTCTTTTTCTGTTCCCGGAAGGTAATATTCAGGCCCATATTTCACCACGGTGACAATTGTCATCACAAGCGTCCATAGGCTAGAGTTACTGCTTACCATCAGGCGGGCTGTATGCTTGTTTGCCACCACAATGATTTTCAAATATGATTAAGCATAAAAATTATATCGTTAATAAATAGGTACTAGTTTGGTGAAGAGCTCACAACAATGGAGAACATGCGTGAAAAATATTTAATCGAATTTGTTCAATAAACACGTTCAACAACCCCAAATTAATATAAATAGTGGAAATCCGTAATCATTTTTAACAGTTTTTTAAAGATATTGCGTTTTTACAACGTACAATTTTAGGTATTTTTTTGTGTTTGTGTTTTAGGTATGTTCTAACAAGAAAAAAATGTATGCCAACTATATAGCTAAACGCATTTTTTCTTGCCTAAAATTACAAAAATGTTCCAAAAACCAGTTCCTTCCAAACAGTTTTCTGCAACTTTGAGGTCGGTGACGTCACAAACCTCACACTTTTTGTATGGGGCGTTTTGACGCGCGGCGCAGACGCCTAACGCATTTTCACATGTTTGACGTTTCAGGCCTATCATAGATATTGGGTTTATTAGAGACATTTGAATCTACAGGAAAATAGAATCGAAGGACGTCTTCCAAAAAAATCATGCATGTTCCTAATTGTCACGGAATAACAATGGTCCTTAAACGAATTGTCGATATTTTTCGACATAAGATAAAGCTCGTGTCGGAATTTCGTGCTTTTGTGACATATGTCAAAACGTCTGTTTACAAAAGTAGTTTTAGTGATAATAAATTAAGTTTTTCTTTAAATATTTATCACGCTGGTGGCAAACAAGCATCCAGCCCAATTGTAAGCGGTGTCAGTAGCCTGTAGACGCCTATGACGTCAGTAATAACGATGCTGACATCATTTTATACAAGTTTACCTGAGGTACCGACTCACCGTTATTATTTAAGCATGTGCAAGAGCACTCCTATTCCAAAGGATCGCAACTTGGCCGCTTAACCCTCCCGCTGCCGAGCACTTGCAACTTGCATTAGCCTAGATAATGGCCTGTCTCACACATTTGGGAAACGTTTGCGTAAACAACGGGACGGTTAAATTTTATGATGCCGTTGAATATACTGAAGATATGGACTGTCTTCACTATCACGAAGAAAATGATATTTTGAATAAGAATCTAAGTATTTTAATGTTGTGAAACGCGAATGGAAACAGATGAAAAATTAATAGAATATACAGTGTGGAAAGATAAGTCGGGCCCTGGAGGGAAACTACCTTACAATTCACTGAAAGGAAACTTTTTCTTTATTTTTTTTAAAGGGTCATAACTGCATTTACAAATTTTTGGAAAAGAGTACAGTTTACAAAAAAACTATTAATTATGTAATTTTTGCCATAAATAATTTTTATGACAATTGATGCCAATTCATCCTATTTCCAACAAGGATTTTTTCATACAATTAGTATGGAAAAAGTGAAATATAGAAAAAAACTGTGAATGCAGTTTTAGTTTTTAGGAAAAATAAAAGAATGTTTCCTTTCAGCGAATTGAGCTGTCTCGACGCTTTAAGGTAGTTTCCCTCCAGGGCCCGACTTATCTTTCCACACTGTATACCTACCTACATATAACAAGTAGAATTAAAAAGATTTAAAAGACCTAGCACCTGCACATTGAACTATTATTTATTACTACGTATAGAACCGACGCAGCGAACCAGTTTTTTGCGCCATGCATTGTTGCCGACCGGCAACAACACGTTTAGTCACAAGTCGACGCTCTTAGCGTTAGCACTTTGCCAGGTAACCTACCTAGCTCAACTAGCCTTGTGCTTAACTTCATCCAAACTGTAAGGCCGGTTTGGCGTTAAAGAAGGACAAACCAACTGCATGCGAAATTAATCCATACTAATATTATAAATGGGAAAGTGTATGTGTGTGTTTGTTTGTTGGTTTGTCCGTCTTTCACGACAGAACGGGGCGACGAATTGACGTGATTTTTTAAGTGGAGATAGTTGAAGGGATGGAGAGTGACATAGGCTACTTTTTGTCTCTTTTTATCCCCCCACTTCCCTTAAATGGGGGGTGGAAGTTTGTGTGGTTTGTTACCCCGAATTTAACGCGAGCGAAGCCGCGGGCAAAAGCTAGTATTCTATAATGGCAATATTTACCATTATAGCATACTTAATTTCGCATTAATAATATCAGCTAGTAGGAAGTATATTCATGAAACATCTATCAAGAGCTTCAATTTGAACGTGATGTGCTTGCAAGCTGGAAGATTAGTCAATAGACTAATAATAATAAAAGCCTTATAATAATAAGGCTTGATTTTCTGTACCGTACTCGATTGGCATCAACAACAGCATTTATACAGGCGAATCTACATTTCGAGAATAGATAAGATATTCATTTTCATTCCTGAAATAGGTAATTGAGTGACTTTGAGTTTTGACTCCTAAGAAATAGTGCCTAGGATGCTGGCAGCATTATTCCGAAGTTAATACGTCTTGAAATCAGCTTCAAACAAATTTAAGTATTTGTTTTTTTAACTTATACGTCTTTGATTAAGAAAACAACTCCAACATAAAACTTTTTTGTTTTATATTTAAAAATTAGTGCACTTTTTTTTGTTAGTATACACTTCAGTGTACTTATATCTTTCACTCGCGTTCAAAAAGATGGACCGAGTTTAACTATTATATTATCTGCCTCTTAATACCTAATCGAGAACATGCGTGTAAAATATTTCATTGAATTTGTTCAATAAACACATGCAACAACACCAAGTTAGTATAAAAAAAGTGGAAATCCGTACTAATTTTATAACATTTTTGTAAAGATATTGCGGTAGAACGTAAAATTTGAGCCATTTCTTTTCATTAGCCACGTATTTTCTCATTTTTGACGTTTCAGGGCTACAAGGTTTATTAGAGGCATTTTAATCTAACGGGAAATAGAATCGAATGACGTCTCCCAAAAATATCATGCATGTTGCTAATTGCCGATTCTAATATTCTCGGCCTCGCAACTTCTCTAACATTTCAAAGTTTACTCCTACATGCATTAAAGCTCTGTATTTCGCCAAAAGCCGACGATTAAGTTTCCCGATTCCAAACAGCCAAACCGGCACACGGAATAGGTAAATGCGATTTGCCTTTCCTTTAGTAAGTTCACCAAGTCAGAGAACTGGCTAAAGCTGAATTAGCAAGCGAGAAGATATGTAATTTACTAGTTGTGACATTATTTCGGTAAAGGTACCAGTTGGTGGCAGCCGCATAACCCTTACAGCACCGGCTGATACGATCGTGCGTTCAACTTTTAAAAAATCTAGTTTGAAAAATAATCAAGTTTGCCGCTTCAGTACGGCATCGATCGATCGTGCGTTCGATTATTATTCATTTTAAACCCGCGTGAGTTTAGTTAGGGGGCCAGTCGTCGGCGCGGTGAGCGCCAAGCAGGTACGTGTACGAGACGGACGACCAGGTCAGAAGTAGGTATTCACGAAATTTTTTAATTTGTGATTTTTAAATGTGTTAAATTCGTTTTTTATTAAATTAATCGTTCTTCTGTCGTATAATGTAGATAATTAAAAGTTTAAACTCGTATAATACAGGCTGTAACAGTAATACTGGTTATCAGTTCAAGGGCATAAGTGATATCGTATTACGACTAGGAAAAATCGACGCGAAATAGTAGTTTATGTAACTGTTACGTAATAAGGGTCCTTAAAACATGAGTGTGGTTTCATGAAACGAGCCGCAGGTCAGTTTCATAATAAGATCACACGAGTGTTTTAAGGCCTAATTACGTACAGTTGCATACACTGCTTTATCTACACTCATATTATTTATACTAAATGCCGTATTCCGAAACCATAGAATGGCCGCCATTGCACCGCCATGGCCAACTCGATTGTGCCGGCGGTCGGGGAGGCGCGTGTCGGCGGCCGCGCGGGAGCGTGCAGGTGTACATTATGTTATCAAAACTCATAACACATCAATAGTTGAGCATGTAAAGTTAAAATTACGTTACTGCCACACATAAAAAGCTTATCATAGTAAAATCGGTTGTGGTAATGCTAGCCATTGCCTACCGTTTTTGAACACGTTTTAGAGGACTTACAATGTGAGTGTAGATAAAAAAAAATTACGCGCGAAAAACAGTTTTTTTTTTTGGGTTATCTTAATCAGAATACGTTATCAATGTACGTTACCAATTAAACCCTTAAACAGATCACCAGTATTTTAGTTACACCCTGTATAGACTAAGACTTGTGTACGTCAGATATGACACAATAATGAGAGCAACAAAACCTAGATTGATATCCTTAGTGCTAGATCCGGGCAACTGGCAGCTTTTAATGGCTGGAGATCATTTTTGACTCAAATGAGCTCAGAATTATTTATTAAGGTCAAAATAATAAGTGAAAGCTACTCGTACTTCTAATAAAAATATGAAATAATTTTTTTATCCATTTTTTTTAAAGTGCACCTGCTAGAAATTTTTTGAGTATGACAAAAAATCAAGAATAATTGGTACTATAACTATCTGCGAGGATATAATAGTTTGGCTTTTATTTTTGAATAAAATTCGATTTTTCTCATTCGCTGCATACATTATTTTTTCATTTAAATTATAATTAATTATTTTCCCAACCAAATTACCTCAGACTCGTTTTGGGACATAATAAAATAAATAAAAATAAAAAATAAAAAATAAAAAAATAAAAAAATAAAATAAAAAAGCCTTTTATTTCTTGCCATTTTAGTACATGTCAACAATTGTCATATAGTCTTAATTTAATTTAATTACATTATATATATTTTGTCAGTCATAATTAATTCTTTTGTCAAATTACGAGGGTTGCTACTTATATATCCGGAAACAAAAAAACAAACAAACGTACACGGCTGAAAATGGTTTTATTGTTTTTCAAAGTATTCCCCTTGATGATCTATGCACTTTTGCATTCGCGTGAACCAATTTTTAAAGCACTTCTGCCACTCCGCCTGAGGTACCTCCATAACGTGTTGTTTGAATGCGTCGACAGCATCTTCAGCGGTCGAAAATCGTTGACCGCGTAATTTATTCTTTATATTTGGAAATAAATAAAAATCGTTGGGTGCCAAGTCAGGGCTGTACGGCGGATGACCCGTTAATTCCACATTTTGACCCTCCAAAAATAGAGTTGTTTCGCGTGACGTATGACAGCTGGCATTGTCATGATGAAGAATGATTCTTCGTCGCTGGTTAGTTTTACGAATTTGTTCAAATACTTCCGGTAAGCAAATGGTCGTGTACCACTCTGAATTAACCGTTCTACGCTTTTCTAGTGGCACTGTAGCTACATGGCCATTAATACCGAAGAAGCAGGCCACCATTTGTTTCAATGTACTTTTTGCACGAGTAACTTTCGTAGGGTTCGGATCATTTTGAAACACCCATACCGTTGATTGTTGCTTCGTTTCGGGATCGTATGCATAGATCCAGGATTCGTCACCTGTATAGATGTTATAAACAGCTTTTGAGTCACCACGGTTCTATTTTTTTAACATTTTATTGCACCATTCGACGCGAGCATCTTTTTGCTCTTTTGTTAAGTTGTGGGGTATCCAACGCGAACAAATTTTTTTTACAGCCAAATAATTATGTAATATGCTATTAATGCTGGTCATAGAAATACCCAGAGTCGCCTCTATCTCGCAGTACGTAACATGTCGGTCGTCCATTATAAGTTTTCGCACAGCCTCGATATTTTGTTGTACAACGACCGATTTCGGGCGACCTGCCTTAACTTCGTCCGTAAGCATACTACGTCCACGATTGAACTCACTAAACCAGTGATACACAGTAGTTTTAGATGGGGCTTCATCACCAAAAGTTGAAGTTAGTTGATCTATGCACTGTTGTTGCGTTAAACCACGCCGAAAATCATAATAAATCATAGCACGAATATTTTCACGAGTGAGTTCCATTCTTGCTGCGAGATGACATTTAAAACCCGTCAAAAACAAAACACGAGCGTTAATAAGAAAGAAAAAATATACCGGCCAGTACTTAAAAAAGTTCAAATTTTACCATGGAGGTCAAATATGCTATTTAAGAAGATTGTAATCCCGGTTTCCGGATATATAAATAGCAGCCTATGTATTTTTTGCTACATTATATATATATATATATATCGTCTACATAATTAAAACTAAGAAAGCAGTCGAAGCAAGAACCCCTTCTCAGGTGAAGGCCTCCTCCAGAGTAAGCCAGTCGGTTCTGTTTTGAACTTTTTGCATCCAGTTTGCGCCTAAGATTTTTACTAGTTCGTCTGCCCACCGTGTATAAGGTTTGCCGCTCTTGCGTTTTCCTAGTGGCCCCGGCCATGTCGTTACTTTTTTTGTCCATCTGTTATCTTTCATTCTAGCGACATGTCCTGCCCATCTCCATTTTTGTTTTTTTGCGTACTTGAGTGCGTCAATTACGTTGGTTTGAGATCTGATAGTGCTATGCTTTATTTTCTGTATTTTTTTTATATTTGTTATACTCCGTTCCATGCTTCTTTGGCATGTAGTTATTTTGTTTTTTATTTTATTTGTAAATTTCCAGGTTTGCGCAGCATATGTAAGCGATGGTAGTAAGCATGAGTCCATTATCTTCTTTTTAAATTTGATGGGTATTTCACTCTTTAGTATTTCCTTCTGGCTCCAGAATTTATTCCACGCGATTTTGATTCTCCTGTCCACTTCATGTTCGTTGTTTTTCATGTCAAATGAGATTTGTTTACCCAGGTATATGTAGTTTTTTACGTACTGCATTTCAGTACCATCAATACATAGTGGTATTTGTAAATTATTTGTCATTATTTTTGATTTGGTAAAGTTTATTTCGAGGCCTGTCTCTCTACTGGCAGTTTGCAGAGTGCGTATCATGTATTCTAAGTCTGAAAAGCGTTCTGAAAGAAGCACGATGTCGTCAGCAAATCTTAGGTGCTGGAGGTAGCTACCGTTTATATACAATCCAAGTTTAGACCAGTTTAGCTTGCTAATTATCGACTCTAGCACAGCAATGAATATCTTAGGTGATATGGGATCGCCCTGTCTTACGCCGCGTTCGATTTGTATGGGCGGGCCGGTTGATTCCAATTGTACTTTACTTGTGCAATTTTTGTAGAGATGCTTTAAGATATTAATGTACTGGAGCTCCACTTGTTGTGCTTCTAAAGCATCCCATATCGATAAATGCGACAGGGTATCAAAAGCCTTTTGATAATCTATGAAGGCAATGTAGAGCGGCCTCCGGAATTCCTGGTATTTTTCAATTAGAAGCTCTACCGTGTGCACATGGTCCATTGTAGAGAAGCCACTTCTGAAGCCTGCCTGTTCAACTGGTTGGTATTTTTCTAGTGATTTACTTATCCTTTTTTCTAGTATTGAAGAAAAAAGTTTATATAGACATGGTAGCAAACATATAGGACGATAATTTGTAATGTCCTTGGGATCGCCCTTTTTATACAAGAGAATAATATTTGATTGTGACCACTGCTTAGGCGTGAGTTCAGTTTCTAGTATTAGGTTGAACAGGTGCGCAAGTGGATGGGCAAGGATGTTTGCGGCGTATTTTGTCTGGACCTGGGCTTTTTTCTAGTTTAAGTTTCTTAATGTGCTGTACATAGGCTGCTATTTATATATCCGGAAACCGGGATTACAATCTTCTTAAATAGCATATTTGACCTCCATGGTAAAATTTGAACTTTTTTAAGTACTGGCCGGTATATTTTTTCTTTCTTATTAATGCTCGTGTTTTGTTTTTGACGGGTTTTAAATGTCATCTCGCAGCAAGAATGGAACTCAATCGTGAAAATATTCGTGCTATGATTTATTATGATTTTCGGCGTGGTTTAACGCAACAACAGTGCATAGATCAACTAACTTCAACTTTTGGTGATGAAGCCCCATCTAAAACTACTGTGTATCATTGGTTTAGTGAGTTCAATCGTGGACGTAGTATGCTTACGGACGAAGTTAAGGCAGGTCACCCGAAATCGGTCGTTGTACAACAAAATATCGAGGCTGTGCGAAAACTTATAATGGACGACCGACATGTTACGTACCGCAAGATAGAGGCGACCCTGGGTATTTCTATGACCAGCATTAATAGCATATTACATAATTATTTGGCTGTAAAAAAAATTTGTTCGCGTTGGATACCCCACAACTTAACAAAAGAGCAAAAAGATGCTCGCGTCGAATGGTGCAATAAAATGTTAAAAAAATATAACCGTGGTGACTCAAAAGCCGTTTATAACATCTATACAGGTGACGAATCCTGGATCTATGCATACGATCCCGAAACGAAGCAACAATCAACGGTATGGGTGTTTCAAAATGAGCCGAACCCTACGAAAGTTACTCGTGCAAAAAGTACATTGAAACAAATGGTGGCCTGCTTCTACGGTATTAATGGCCATGTAGCTACAGTGCCACTAGAAAACCGTAGAACGGTTAATTCAGAGTGGTACACGACCATTTGCTTACCGGAAGTATTTGAACAAATTCGTAAAACTAACCAGCGACGAAGAATCATTCTTCATCATGACAATGCCAGCTGTCATACGTCACGCGAAACAACTCTATTTTTGGAGGGTCAAAATGTGGAATTAACGGGTCATCCGCCGTACAGCCCTGACTTGGCACCCAACGGTTTTTATTTATTTCCAAATATAAAGAATAAATTACGCGGTCAACGATTTTCGACCGCTGAAGATGCTGTCGACGCATTCAAACAACACGTTATGGAGGTACCTCAGGCGGAGTGGCAGAAGTGCTTTAAAAATTGGTTCACGCGAATGCAAAAGTGCATAGATCATCAAGGGGAATACTTTGAAAAACAATAAAACCATTTTCAGCCGTGTACGTTTGTTTGTTTTTTTGTTTCCGGATATATAAGTAGCAACCTCGATTTCGTCGATTACCTTGACCTTATCTGTATTAAATAGTCTGCTTTGTTCCGTTTGACAGCTACTTGGCGACTTTTTTTCTTGATACAAAGCTCTGTAAAAGTTGGTGGCCGTAGTTAAAATATCGCTTCTTTTATGTGTTATTTTTTTTTCCGATGACTTTATTCCTTCTATCCACGTTTTGTGCGTTCTTAATTCTTTGTACGCTTTCTTTAAACTTCCAGACGAGGTAAGATGTTTTTTGAAGATTTCTAGTCTGTGGTTTTTGTGGTCGTTTTTAATGGATTTACTTGTTAGTTTGTAAAGCGCGCTCAACTCTTTTTTCATTATTAATGATTTCGGTTTTGTATTATGTAGCTCGTGTCTACGTCTTATTAGTTTTTTAGTTGAGTTGGTAATGTGAGAGCTTTTCGGTTGGCCTTTTCTTGCTTGCTGCGCTTTTTCGAGACTTCGTATAATTGCGCTTACAACCTTTGCGTGGTAGTCTTCTACTGTCGTGTTGGCGTCATAATCGAGAAGGTCCGCCTTGAAAGTTTCTAAAGAGTCTATATAAGCATCAATTTCATTTTTCGTTTTTAATAGGCTTTTAGGTAATTTGTTGTAGTCGACTCTACATTTTTTGTTATGCTGAAGATTTATCGTACCTCGTACTGGTCTGTGGTCCGATGGGTACGGGGTGTTAAGAACTTCAATGTTTTGAAACCATTTTGGCCGGTTTGATAGGATGTAGTCGATTTCATTTCTAGTCTCTCCATCGGGTGACCTCCAAGTCCATCGTCGGTTATTTCTTTTCTTAAAAAAGGTATTGAGTATGGATAACTTATTTTCATACGCGAATTGAATCAATTTCTCTCCTCTTTCATTCCTTGTTCCGTAACCATGGTGCCCTGTTATTAAGTATTCTTCAGGTTTCGGTTGGCCAATTTTTGCATTGAAATCTCCCATAAGTATCACGTTCTTTCCTGTAAGTTTCAGCGCCTCGTTGATTGAATCGTAGAATATTGTTATTTCTTCGTCGTCTGCTGATGTAGTCGGAGCGTAGACTTGTATTATATCGATTTTCAGGTTGGCAATGTTCATAGTAAGGAGAGCTATTCGTTCGGATAGCCCTATAAAGCTTTCTATAGATTTTTTAAGCGATTTGTTTACAATAAAGCCTACGCCATACTGCCCAGGTGTAGTTCCGACGGTACAGAGGATAAAGTCTGTATATTCTTCTATTGAACAACCAGTTCTTCTAACCTCGCAGATGCCAATAACGTCGAAGTGGATATTTTTCAATGCGTGCCATAGTTCGGTAAATTTTTCATATGTTGATAGCGATCGTATATTATATGTAGCGATGTAGAGTTTGTTAGAGTTGTTTTTGTTGTATTCGTCTGGAGGGTTGTGGTCATAATCTCCCTCGGTGACCAGCCGGCGTGGGAGATGTTGTATGGTTTGTTTTTGTTTTATTGCTTGTTTCAGTGCTTGAGAAGGGGTTGCTAGTTGCTATTCGTTTAACAAGTCTTTTTGTAGTGGTGGAGGGGCAGAGTTTACGGGATTAAAAAAGTTTATTATGCCTGGCTTGACTACTCCCTCCGAGGAGCCCGCAGCTCTTTGTTTGTGTTTGTCCTTAGGGTCAGCATGTGGGGCGATTGGGATGTATTTATTTTTCTTGCTAGCTTGTTCCTTCGTTGCTGAGCCATTTGGAGAGAGGCGGCTTTGTGGAGAAAGTGACAAGTTCCTCTTATTGTTCGGTGTTCTAGTCCCGTTCTTGTGCTTCAGTATAACCAATTTATCGTATTTGATTACGACTTTATTTCCCTTGTCCCTCTCCAATTGTGCTTGAGCTTGTAACTCTCTTCTAATTTTTAAGATTTGTTCTGGGTAGTCTTCCTTGATGTAGTAATGTGAGTTTGCTAATTTTCTTTTCTGTTTTAAAATTTGAATTTTTGTGTGAAGAGTCGTAAATGTCACGACAATGGGCCTTGTCTTGTCAGTCTTTTTCCCTATTCGCCTGGTTGATTCTATATCTCTGTAGCTTAGTTCCAAAGTAAAGTATTGTCTAGTAAAATTGATAATTTTTGTTTCAAGTTCTTCATATGATTTTTCGTTGTCTTCGATGCCAAAAAATACTAAGTTTCGTTGTCTGGCTTGTTTTTCTATAAAATATAAGCGATGCTCTTGATTTTCGACACGTTCTTTTAAATTGTCATATTTTTCTTGTAACAAATAAAAATTTTCATCTAATGTCTTCTGTATGTTTTCAGTCACGCTCACTGCATTTGCTCTAATACTTGATTCCAGGTCGTGTCGAATTGTGTGTAATGTTGCCATTATTTCTTCCAATCTAGCCTCCATCGTTAACAATTAACATATAATGTTGTGGTACTATTTATTTAACAAAACCACACCCTCTGGTGACGAGTAGCAGCAGTAGATCTACAGATCTGTAATGGGCTATAACAAGTGTGCTGTGCAAGTTGTTTTGCTATTCGACGCTAGATGGCGCTTAAATCAATGCGAGCTTGAACATTACATTGCAATTTCGATTGCGTATACGTATTGTTATGTATAACATACGTTGTAATTTTTAGGTTATAATGCCAACCACTTCGTTTAATAATACACTATAATGTTTCGTATGGTCAGATTGTAACGTCCTGTAGGCACTTAATACACTTCTGCTAAAAGTCTGAACCAAGAAATCGTCACTGATTACTGTTATTCACGTTTGTTTGCAAGTCACATTTTTCACACTTTTCCACCGTTTCCGTACATGAAAGTCACTGATAACAATTAATGGTGCGAGTCTTTCACTGTTGGTCAGTTTGACACTGAATTTGAGGTAATTTTCGGCGAATTAACTTTTATTTATAACATTTTATACGGAGCTCAAGTTGACGTGTCGGCACACTAGCGCCACCCCTCCGTTTTAAAGCTATTAATTAAAGCTATTTCAAGAAAAAAGGTACTTACAAATTAAGAAATTAATTTCTATTTCTGTTAAAGCTGATTTTCAGCCCACAGTGTGCCGAAGTTGTCTCGGTTAAAGGACGAGGCCTATATTTTAACATTAGAACAAAAAAGTATACTTTAGTTTTTAAAGCAAAAATCTTGATTTCGTTAATTCTTTAATTTTATTTTTATCCTAACGTGTAAAATAAAATAACTCTGGGCACATATATGTCATGCAAAGATAACAAAATATTAAATAAAAATCTACAAATATATAATTTTTATAGTTCCGTACCCAAACGGTAACCACAGAACCCTATTATTACTAAGACTAATAAGACTCCGCTGTCCGTCTGTCACTAGGCTGTCTCATGAACCGTGATAGTTAGATAGTTGAAATTTTCACAGATGATCTATTTCTGTTGCCGCTATAACAACAACCACTAAGAAACAGAATAAAATCAATGTATCAATGTATACAACAGACATGATTTATTGCCGTTTTTATAGATAATGGTATGGAACCCTTTGTGCGCGAGTCCGACTCGCATTTGGCCGGTTTTTTCAATTTCTTTGTTCCGGCGCCGTGCTGTAATCATACCCTAATTTTTCACAAACTGGGTGACATTGAAATAAATAAAGTATTAATGTTGCATTGCATTTCAATGAAAATCACCTTAAAATACAAAACCAATCATCTATATGTAACTCCCAACGGCAACATAGTGAAAATGGGTTTTCAAACTTCTTTTTACACTTTCTTAAAACTGCGGTTTTAGGATGTGTAGTTTGATGATTTTTAGGGTTCCGTAGCCAAATGGCAAGAAATGGATTCGTCATGTCTGTCTGTCTGTCTGTCTGTGAGTCCGTCCGTATGTCACAGCCATTTTACTCGGAAACTATACAAAGTGTCTGAATAAAATTTACACATAAGGTGTATTTTGTATACCGCTACTTAGTTATATAGTTAAATTTGAAAACAAAACATATTTAGGGGGGGTGCTCTATACATGTAACTAAATTTAAAAAAAAAAATTTTAACCAAATATCAACATGTGACACATCGGTCGATAGGTCTTTAAAAATAACATTAAGGTTTTTTTGACCATTTTGTGATTAAGTGAATATTTTCTGAAATAATCGCTTCGAAAGTCAGAAAAATTGTGTTCCCCCCCTGTAACTTTTGAACCGTAAGTCCAAAAGATATAAAAAAAATTTAAGAGATGCGCCTTATCATATACTTTCTAAGAAAATTGTTTTGAACTTTATCGGTTCAGCCATTTTTGAGTTATGTCCAAAAAACTTCTTCCATAGGCATCAGATACGACCTTTTGGTATTAGTTTGGTTCTATCTCCTATGCGTGGTCCGACACGCACTTGGCCGGTTTTTTATTTTAAAATAAGTATGGGACTCATAGGTCATGGATTTTTTGTATTAGGTAGCTTATAAAACGCATATTTATGATCTCTACTTAACTAAATATCGAGCATAAGGGCCCTTTAAACATGGAACGCCATATTTACGTAAATTAAGTAGTTTCCAAACGTAATATTTCACTCTGTCATAATTAACATAATTGTAAGCCCAAAGGGATAATCCATAACATAACAGTAACACACAAATTAGCCGGCTGTTGTAGCTAAACCCCAAAAATGCGATATTTGCTGAAAAAATAATGTTTGTTAAATTGATAATTGGAACAAAGTTCGTTATCGGACGGTTCGCGGATGGGCGCTAGGCGAAAAAAAGTCACGTGACCGTCACAAAAACGTGACACAAAGCCGCGTTACCTAGATATTCCGTGTGTTGCGAAACATGTGAAATAAAATAATATAGAATAATATAAAGTGAAGTGACAAAGTGAAAAGCCAAAACAAAAATCAAAAAATGTCAAAAAAAAAATTAAATAATCACAAAACGTCAAAAAAGGCAGAGAAGTCAAAAAAAAACTAAATCACACAAATTGCAAAAAATACAAAACGTACAAAAAATACAAAAAAGTCAAATATAAGATTTAATTAAATAACATGAGCATGACTTCATTCCAACCGAGTGTTCCACGACACTCACGTATTTTTTTAGTACCTACTGACCGACCACGTTGGCTACGCACTCGTTAAAGCTCCGTAGCGAACGAAACGCAACTTTCACTGTCGCACTAATACGGAAGAGTGATAGAGAGAGGTGACTACGATACGCTACGGAGCGTTAACGATTGGTACGTTGGCTACGCACACTGTATTGTTTTTGGTCTCCCAATCGGATTCAAATATTTATAATATTTGTAAATAAAAAAAAGGTAATGAATGAATTTTCATGACAACAGCACCTTATCGACAACCGACAGTGAGGTACCTTTTACTTGAAATATTACATTTAAATTCTTCTCTTTTTGTTTTTTTTTAACTTTTTATACAACCACGGTGGCAAACAAGCATACGGCCTACCTGATGGTAAGCAGTTATAATATCCTACAGACGCCTGCAATTCCATTGGTGTCTCATGTGCGTTGCCGAACCTTTATAGGAAAATACACTGTGTTAACTTTTAAAGGTACAAGAAGACAGAGTTTGAAAACGGTATTCGCAAAAAACCCAATATATTTCATTATTTTATGGTATTTATGTAGAACTCAGCATTGTATTTAGGAAATGACTTCATATTATAAGATTGTTCAATTAATAATGAATAAACCAAAGACCGAAAAAATATCGGTATTTTAGTATGGAGAAAATACCGGTTTTCAAGCCCTGCAAGAGGGCTCTCGTCGACAACACACTGCATCCTCTTTTGATCCTCTTTGACCTCTCTGGCAAGCGGCAACCTAACTCACCAACCTTGGAGTAACCTAGTAGGCTAATCTAAGTGTACCGGATTTCGAGGTTTGACTGCAACGCAACAAGCACGTTGTCAGCGGAAACCGCAAACTAAATTGTGGCTTCGAGTGTTCTAGATGTTCGGTTTAACGTGAGCCGCAGAATTATAAGCATTTATCGAAGCAGCATTTCTGTAAGCACATTAACACTAGACGTAATGATAGTTTGGTACCAATCAGAATGTTCTTTTAAGTCTTAAAAAAATTCATTGTCAATCTTTTGTACGTATAAACCGTTGTTGCGATGAAAATAAACCCTGACGGGCTAAATAAATAAATAAATATTATGGGACAATCTTACACAAATCAACCTAGTCCCACAGTAAGCTCAATGTGGCTTCTGTAGTAGGTACTAGGTGGCGATATATATAATTAAATAGATATACAGTGTGTTTTTTTAAGTGTGACAATTATGGGGAAATCCTAAAGTATAGGAGATACAGGGAAACTGCCTTAGGAAACATTAATTTATAAAATTAAATTGGTATAGTCTAAATTTTGGTCAAGTGTGAGTTGTCCCTAAAAATTAATAATATTGAAGAGTTTTTTTTGACGCAGATCTTCTCAGTTTCTTGAGAGGCCTTATTCCCAAAATGCGCGTATTTTGCGAGATGCATCATTTTCTTCGGAGGTTATAGCGAAAATGCTTTGTGTTTTTAAATTAACTTTTAATGCATATAATAGTCCGTTCCTTTATCTAGACGGCCATGGGAATAAAAATTAATTTTTTTTAGAAAAAACCTGAAAAACATGGCTTCTCTTGGCAGGCCTCCTCAGAGTTTGCGGTTAGACGTCTGGTTTTTTTTCAGATTACTCAAACAAAGGGAACCTTTCTTATAACATTTGAATACAATTCAATTCAGTACCTATATCATGTTCAAGACGGCCATGGTAAGAAAAATTGAAGATTCATCTTGGATAATAGACAACATACCTTCTGAATATTTTTTGATGAAAACAGGTTTACATTTAATTATTTTCACGGAAGTCCTATAAATATTCTGCCCTAAAAATAAAAATATATCAAAGTTCAGCTATAGATCTACCACGTAAAAAAAAAATCATTACTGTCACGCAAAATTTAAATAAAGTGTAATTTTTTGAAGATGACTTTAAATCGGTTCAAAACTTGACAAAACACATCGCGCCGTCGCCTCTGGCTCAGTATGGAACGAGAGCTCACAGACGACGGACCTGTGCTAAATCGTCCTACGCGCATTACGTAAGTTTGCCAGCTAGATACACTAAGAGGCCACTAAAACGGGTAACCTTGTATGAAATCCCCAACACGTAGTGACCTGTTTCCATTGCCCTATAGTTGCGAGAAGTGCGATTGAATTATACAGATCCTTGAAATAAAAAATTGAAATATTTACTTTACTTAATATTATTAAATGACTTTTTTATTTGAAAACTAGGTGCAGATTTCGAAAATAATGTATATTTAGAAATCCAAGCTGGCGGTCAAACACTTTATGGTAAAAACTGTTATGGTAGTCCGTTACGGTTTTAAAATCAAAGATGGCGGAAACGGAAAATTTTGTAAAAATCGTCATGGTAGTCATTTTCGACTAATTTGGGTGTGCAGATTTCGAAAATAATGTCTATTTTGAAATCCAAGATGGCGGTCATACACTTTTTTGGTAAAAAATGTTAAATCGAAAATGAAGACTGTTTTAAAATCCAAGATGGCGGAAATGGAAAATTTTGTGAAAATCGTCATGGTAGTATTCGGGAGTGTAGATTTCGAAAATAATGTGTGTTTCAAAATCCAAGATGGCGGCCATACACTTTTTACTTAAAAATCGTAATGGACGTCTTTTTTGATTAATTCAGGGATGAAAACTTCGAAAATAAGGACCGTTTTAAAATCAAAGATGGCGGAAACGGATAATTTTGTCAAAATCATCATGGTAGTCATTTCCGACTAATTCGGGTGTGCAGATTTCGAAAATCATGTCTATTTAGAAATCCAAGATGGCGGTCAAACACTTTTTTGGTTAAAATCGTCATGGTAGTCATTTTCGACTAATTTGGGTGTGCAGATTTCGAAAATAATGTCTATTTTGAAATCCAAGATGGCGGTCATACACTTTTTTGGTAAAAAATGTTAAATCGAAAATGAAGACTGTTTTAAAATCCAAGATGGCGGAAATGGAAAATTTTGTGAAAATCGTCATGGTAGTATTCGGGAGTGTAGATTTCGAAAATAATGTGTGTTTCAAAATCCAAGATGGCGGCCATACACTTTTTACTTAAAAATCGTAATGGACGTCATTTTTGATTAATTCAGGGATGAAAACTTCGAAAATAAGGACCGTTTTAAAATCAAAGACGGCGGAAACGGATAATTTTGTCAAAATCATCATGGTAGTCATTTCCGACTAATTTGGGTGTGCAGATTTCGAAAATAATGTCTATTTTGAAATCCAAGATGGCGGTCATACACTTTTTTGGTAAAAAATGTTAAATCGAAAATGAAGACTGTTTTAAAATCCAAGATGGCGGAAATGGAAAATTTTGTGAAAATCGTCATGGTAGTATTCGGGAGTGTAGATTTCGAAAATAATGTGTGTTTCAAAATCCAAGATGGCGGCCATACACTTTTTACTTAAAAATCGTAATGGACGTCATTTTTGATTAATTCAGGGATGAAAACTTCGAAAATAAGGACCGTTTTAAAATCAAAGATGGCGGAAACGGATAATTTTGTCAAAATCATCATGGTAGTCATTTCCGACTAATTCGGGTGTGCAGATTTCGAAAATCATGTCTATTTAGAAATCCAAGATGGCGGTCAAACACTTTTTTGGTAAAAATCGTTATGGTAGTCATTTTCGATTAATTCAGGGGTGTAGATTTCGAAAATAATATCCGTTTTAAAATCAAAGATGGCGGAAATGGAGAATTTTGTCAAAATCGTCATGGTAGTAATTTTCGACTAATTTGGGTGTGCAGATTTCGAAAATAATATCTATTTAGGAATCCAAGATGGGGGTAAACACTTTTTTGGTAAAAATCGTTATGGTAGTCATTTTCGATTAATTCAGGGGTGTAGATTTCAAAAATAAAATCCGTTTTAAAATAAAAGACGGCGGAAATGGAAAACTTTGTCTTAATCGCCATAGTAGTCATTTTCGACTAATTTGGGTATGCAGATTTCGAAAATAATGTCTATTTTGTAATCCAAGATGGCGGTCGTACACTTTTTTGGTAAAAATCGTTGAATTGAAAATAAAGACCGTTTTAAAATAAAAGACGGCGGAAATGGAAAATTTTGTCTTAATCGCCATAGTAGTCATTTTCGACTAATTTGGGTGTGCAGATTTCGAAAATAATGTCTATTTTGTAATCCAAGATGGCGGCGGTCATACACTTTTTTGGTAAAAATCGTTGAATTGAAAATAAAGACCGCTTTAAAATCCAAGATGGCGGGAATGGAAAATTTTGACAAAATCGTCATGGTAGTCATTTTCGACTAATTCGGGTATGCAGATTTTGAAAATAATGCCTATTTAGAAATCCAAGATGGCGGTCATAAACTTTTTTGGTAAAAATCGTTATGGTAGTAATTTCCGATTAATTCAGGGGCGTAGATTTCGAAAATAAGGACGGTTTGAAAATCAAAGATGGCGGATATGTTAAATTTTGTCAAAATGGTCATGGTAGTCATTTTCGACTAATTTGGGTGTGCAGATTTCGAAAAAAATGTCTCTTTTGAAATTCAAGATGGCGGTCATACAATTTTTGGTAAACATCGCTAAATCGAAAATAATGACCGTTTTAAAATCCAACATGGCGGAAATGGAAAATTTTGTCAAGGTCGTTATGGTAGTCGTCTTTGACTAATTCGGGGGTGTAGACTTCGAAAATAATGGGTGTTTTAAAATCCAAGATGGCGGCCATACAATGTTTTCTTAATAATCGTAATGGTAGTCATTTCCGATTAATTCATGGGTGTGGATTTCGGAAATAAGGACGGTTTTATAATTAAATATGGCGAAAATGGAAAATTTTGTCATATTGATCATGTCATGGTAGTCATTTTCGACTAATTTGTGGGTCTGCAGATTTCGAAAAAAATGTCTATTTTGAAATCCAAGATGGCGGTCATACAATTTTTTGGTAAACATCGTTAAATCGAAAATAAAGACCGTTTTTAAATTATCCATTTCCGCCATCTTAGATTTTAAAATTGTCTTTATTTTCGAAATCTAAATCCCTGAATTAATGGAAAATTACCATCATAACGATTTTTACTAAAAATGTGTATGACCGCCATCTTGGATTTCGAAATAGACATTGTTTTCGAAATCTGCACACCCGAATTAGTCGGAAATGACTACCAAGACAATATTGACAAAATTTTCCGTTTCCGCCATCTTTAATTTTAAAACGGTCCTTATTTTCGAAATCTACACACCCAAATTAGTCGAAAATGACTACCATGATGATTTTGACAAAATTGTCCATTTGCGCCATCTTTGATTTAAAAAACGGATATTATTTTCGAAATCTACGCGCCTGAATCAATCGAAAACGACTACCATGACGATTTCTCAGAAAAAAGAGTATATCCGCCATCTTGGATTTTAAAACAGACATAATTTTCGAAATATACACCCACTAATTAGCAGATAATGACTACCGCGCCAATTTTGCAGAATAAAGTGTATAACCGTCATCTTTTTTTCTTTGGGACAAAAAACAGTAACACACGAGATTATGGCTAATAGTAACAATACACAAATTACAAAGTGTGAGACCATCTACAATGTCCACAGATTTGGGATTGATGTTGGATTTTAAAACAGACATAATTTTCAAAATCGACACCCCGTAATTAGCCGAAAATCACTCCCATGACGATTTTTCAGAAAAAAAAATATGATGTCCGTCTTGGATTTTAAAACAGACATAATTTTCGAAATCTACATCCCCTAAGTAGCCGAAAATGACTACCATGTCGATTTTTCAGAATAAAGTGTATAACCAGCGGATCTTGGATTTAGAAACTGACATAATTTTCGAAATCTACAACCCTTAATTAGCCGAAAAGAACTACCATGACGCTTTTTCTGAATAAAGTATATAACCGCCATCTTGGATTTAAAAACAGACATTATTTTCGAAATCTACACACCCGAAGTAGTCGAAATTGGCTATTATGACCATTTTTACAAAAAAAAGTATTTCAGCCATGTTGGAATTTAAAACAAACCTAATTTTCGAAAATCGAAATGTATTATACTTTTAATTCGAAAAGTATCTCCAACAGTCCCAACTGATTAAGTAATAATCCGTCTTTGGTGTTAGATGCGTATATTTCCTTTAACCATACTTTAATTAGTAGTATCTTCCATATAAAAGAAGATAAATAGTCTCTGTTTAACTTATACCTAAAAAAAACTGTTACTTGTAATTGAAGTTGAAAACGATCAAGACCGTTCGATCGTCGATCATTGCCAGCGGTCGTGTACTGAGCGCTAACGCCATCTATCGTGTCAGATTTCGTGAAATTGAGGAACGTTCATGGGACTAAGGCCTCTTAACTGGAGTTGGAATCGATAACAGATCGCTCACATTTCCGTAAGTACCTACATTTTTGCCATTTCGCTAGGAAGAGACAATAATCATGTATAGCACACATGATTATTGTCTCTTCCTAGCAAGAAGCTAACTTCTTGCCATGGCTTTATTGAGTCTGAGGCCCACCCGGCAACCTAATCTCAGGAATCAGCGTAGTTTTTACGAAAGCGACTGCCATCTGACTTTCCAGCCCAGAGGGGAAACTATTCCTACACACTCATCTTACCGTATCGTACAGTACCTAAGTCTGCCTAGCACTTCCAACTTTCTCTCTCAATTGTCCAAAGGTTAACTGGAAGAAATCCCTTAAAGGGATAAGTTCGCCTTTGTACGTACATGTTGTGTTATATGTCTTTCGTTGTGTTTTCTTGTACTACCTATTACTCCTACTACTACTATTCCCAAGCTAAGGGATGAGGTCTGTTTTCCTTCAACAAAAAGTGACAGGTAAATATCAAACGATTTTCGTACATAACTAGCATAAGTTCCGAAAAACTCAGTGGTACGAGCCGGGGTTTGAGCTGGATTGAAAGTCTGTCATCTTGGCCACCACCGCTTCATGTACGATATTATTGATCAATTCCGTTAAATATCAAATAGGCATTATGACACATGTTGAATTTAGTAATAAAATTAAATAAAAGGGATGCAAAATTATTAATATATCCTAATAAAGTAAGATTAAAAAAAAATATTTATACAGTTCAAAGATATGGGAGAAAAAACATTGATACCATTCGATTTTTAACTGTTTACTGTAAAATAAATTGTATGGCAACCATTTACATAACATAAACGCAATATTTCACCGTCAAAATAACAATTTCATAATTTTTCCATACTATAAAAAGGGCAACTATGCAACCATGACGTCACTGTTGCATAGCATTTTGTTAGGAGCGTTTTGAGAAACAAAAGCGAGTGCCAGATTTTGAATCTCATTTCTGATTTTGGTGTTGCTTTAACGCAATTGGCCCTATACAGACATTTGATCCTTACAACAAAACGAATCGATTGATACCATACATGAAAAAAATGTATCATGCCTATTAAGGTAGCGCAGTCTCGTACGTTTTAGGGAATTTTCAGCAGACACGTGCAATCTACGAGCTAATACGGCTGCGGCTATCTCGGGGCTAGATTAATCCGGCGGCAGTTAGCAGCTACCTGGAGCAGTAAAAATAAAGATTTATCACAGGCCCTTTGCAGTTTTATGTGGCCAACCAAAGTCGAACCTTATTACCGAACATAACAGTTGTTTATAGGAGACTAGAAAAAACAGCCCAATAGAGAGCATAATACAGGGCCCCGATTCGAGATGCCAAACTGCGAAACGTTGCTCTCACACTTGTCTCACTAGGTGATAGAGTGATACACCTAACTGTCAAGCTGTCAGTAGGTCTCGCTAGAGCGTTTTGTCTATGGCTATGGCCACCATTTTAGATATGTTGACACGACATTGGGAATCCCATGGCAGAGAGTTTGGTGTTTTTTTTTTAGTAGGTATACGTAGGTATCGACCCATGGATGTATATGACGTGGATCTCATTCTTCGGTCACAAAGTGAGGCCGACAGAGAAGCTTATCTAAGGGAGTGTCTCGTTTTGACTAAGGAGGTAATGACGTCATCAGACAATCAAAATGTGACAATTTTGTAACGAGTGCGAGTGAGGCACCGCCCCCCACTATTATGCTCTCTATCGGACCGTTTTTAGTACTTTTAAGGGTTCCGTAGCCAAAATGGCATAAACGGTACCCTTATAGTTTCGTCATGTCCGTCTGTCTGTCCGTCAGTCCGTCTGTCCGTGTGTCACAGCCATTTTACTCGGAAACTATAAGACGAATACAATAAAATTTAGACATAAGGTGTATTTTTCATGCCGCTATTTAATTATAGTCTGGCAAACCATTTTTTCAGTAGAAAAGCGCGGCAAATTCAAAATACGTACATGTGCCAACCCTTTGTGATGAGACACCGTGTTCGTGACGAACATTTCAATTCACATTTCTTTTACATTGAATTTGTTTCTAGTGCATTTCACTCTCTCGTCTTAAGCGCGAGTGAGATAGAACTCCTGCAACTCTTTTACTCGGTAATAATTTTCAACTGTGGCTAGGGCACCGAGTAAACAATAGTACTATACAGAGGTCCCTCTTTGACGTTACGAATCATGTTGTCCCTTCTTCACGCATGGCAAGTTCTCTTTCTCACTTAGGCAAACGTATCGGATACTAGTTGTCAAATTCAATGACAGAAATGCACTTCCTTGGTTAGGGACAAGGTTTAAGAAAAAGATCCACTTTATATAAATCTGTGATACGAACACAGATTACACCTTGTTAGCCCGCCCCACTGTAAATTTATCAAAAATCTTATCGGTTGGCTTCCATATAGCGATATAGAGCCCATCTTCAGATCATGAAAAAATAAGTCTTACTAGGTCTTAAATGGGCGCTAGTATGTATAACACGATGTAAATTGTTCTTGAATAAATATCATATCATATCATATGGCGTCAAGTTGAAAATACAAGAAAATAACGTTAATTAATCAGTGGTTTTACCGCTCCAAATTTGTACTCACGGTAAAGTCTACTTCAAATAACCTACATACCAAATTCCGGTGGGAGCATACAATAGGCATGGTGAATTTTTTTCATGTATGGTATCAATCGATTCGTTTTGTTGTGAGGATCAAATGTCTATATGGGGCCAATTGCGTTAAAGCAACAGAAAAGTCAGAAATGAGACTTAAAGTCCGAGATTTGCATTTGTTTCTCAAAACGCTCCTAACAAAATGACGTGCAAAAGTGACGTCACGATCACATATTTGCCCTTTTTAAAGTATGGAAAAAATATGAAATTGCTATTTTTACAGTGAAATGTTGCATTTATGTGTATGGTTGCCATACAATTTATTTTACAGTACAATGTTAAAAATCATTTCAATTCACACTTTAAAAAATCGTAAAATTTAGAAATTTTGCAGCTTGATATCTTTGAGCCACTTCAAAAGAATTTATAAATTTTCGCTTTAGTTGGATATATTGATCATTTTGCATCCTATCAACTAAATTTTATTGCATAAATCAATATGTGTCATCATGCCTATTTTAAGATTCGAATCTAATCGCATATTTTGCATTAGTATTATTTTTGAGCTAAAAACTCCAAATTTTTTGACCATAAACTAGGCACTTCTCCGCCTTATTTTAAACCGTAAAAGTTAACCTTGCGGGACAGTTTTGAAAAAAATACTTTAAATAGTTTCAAATATTTACTTAATTGGCACACGCATAACTGGATATCCATGTTTAAGTGGCTTATAGTTTAACATGCCGTTATAAAGTGTATAACAGGTATATGTTTTTTTTCCTGTTTTTTATTGTTTTTTTTTTCTCTTGTTTTGATTAAGATATTCTTACTTTGGGGATGTGATCGTAGCGTCAATGCGCCGTGTCGTCAAATGGTTGCAACGGAAGACCAGCGCTGGCCCTACCGGCATTTAACGCTGAGTTTCGACGATTTCGTGGCAATTAATGTTTCGGGTTGTATATGTTATTGTTTATTATATTTTTTGTAATTGTCATGAATAAATCTTTCATTCATTCACTCATTCATTCATGTTTCTAAAAGAATGCTTTCAATGTTCATCCTTATATTTTTTTATTATTGAAAAAAAATGGTATTCAATATTTATATGACGTTCTAAATAAAACAATTTTTTTTTAACGTCGTAGAACGCAATTTTTTTTATGGAAGTTTTATTTAATTTAAAACGGGGTATTTACCATGGGTATTTGTTTTGTCGAGGTTCCGATATATATTATATGTATCGACATGTTAGAAACTAACAAACGAGGATGGTGGCAGCATTTCTCCGCTATATCGCAAAACTTATGAGTTGAGCGAGGAAGCTGCCAGCTCTTTGGTCACCAATAGAGTCGACGAGCCTCTTTTTGCGTTCTTTAAAAAGTTACTGAGCACTGGGTCCCCACGCGCCAAGGGTCTCGACTACGAAAGGTATAAAAATGTTTTATGGGTCTTCAGTTTTTCAGCTTCTTTGGCCACCGCACCTGCTTATTTATTGGTTCCGGTGAAGTGAGAAGCCGCCAGTGTGTCTACGCATATAGCATCCCACAGGCACACATGTGGCATTTACTTAAGTACCGCAAGAACACCTGTGTGGAGCACAAACACGGACTCAAAGCCGGAATCAGATTACAATCAATCAGGTGCCGGTCCAGATACTATACGGTTTAAGACATTTATTTCTCAAAAAGATTTACATAAATCACTTACTGAGAAAACAATATTTATCTTAAAGCTAAATGGGAGAGGGTAGAATGCAAAAACTGGTGGACGAGTTAAGAACAAAGGCGCTCGGTAACACCAAGCGCAATGCAACAATGTAATGTTGTGCATAGGGACCAGTTGAACAGAACTACCCGGTGCGTTCACTGGTTAACTTACATATGATTTGTGTGTATTCATTAAGTGCATATTTTGTGGAATAGCCTTAGAAGACGTTTTTATTTTAGTTTTTAACTTTTTGATGTTATACATTTTTGTACATTTATATATTTTTTCTTTTTTTTTAAGTATTTTAATTATTTAATGTTATTATTATTTGACTTATTTCTATCCAGTAATAATGTCAATATTTCTGTACCCATCCTTTTCTATGTATATGAATGAAGGATGAGCAAGATGAGTAGAGAAATAATTCAATTCAATTCAATTCAAATCATTTATTTCAGGCAAAGCCCATAAAAGTGTTAGTAATTGAAACAAAAACATAAAAGTTACTTATAAAACTAATGTTAATAAATACAAGTCATAAGAATAAACATATGTACAAAACACAGCACCGAGACATAACCGGATGAGCATTCATCTTTTTTAAGTTACAAAAATAATATATTTGATTCGTTTTCAGATCATTAGTTGAGGTATGTATGATAACAATAAAATAAAATAATAACAATGAAAATTAATTTGATTTGATATGTCAATATGAGTAAATTTTATAAAAATGTCAAATGGAGTAAATAAATAAAAATGTCAAATTGAGTAAATTAGATTATTAAATAATAATTGGAAAAAAATAATAATAATACATTGATTTAATTTAATTTCATTCAAATAATAATCAAAAAACACATCACCAATTAAAATTTACCAAAGTGGAATGTAAACCGATCCATTTTTTTAACATGGGCGAATCCCATCTGTCGGCAAACACCCTTAGAAGACCGTTAGGGCTCCCCCGCATCCTTTCCATTAATGAGGCGCAGCGCTTCCTCATAATCGCATGGAAACCATCGATTCCTGCCTCCGTAAACATGCCCGAAGCACTGCACCTCCAATTAAGCCCTAGCAATGCTCTAAAAGCGTTATTATATTGCACTCGGAGTGCGCTATACGTCCGCTGCGTATAATTGACCCAGAGATTGCAGGTGTAAAAGCACTGGCAATATGCCCTAAATAGCGTTAGCTTTACTTCTCTAGTACACCCCACAAATCTCCGAGCCAACATGTTGCAGCGAACGGATAGCGCCCTCCTCTCCCTCTCCATATCCATATTATCGGAGAGGTCTTCAGTGACCCAGTGGCCCAGATACTTGAAGTGCTGAATTCTGCTTAAGAAAGTGCCACATAGAGCAATTGGTGGCACAACCTCGTATGTCTTAGCACCAGCCTTGAAAATTAGGAATTCACTCTTCTTAGCATTGTATCTGAGCCCATGGTCCACTAATATTACTGACAGTAATGTCATTATTACTGACAGTGTCTGGAAAAGCTGTCCACCCGTCACCAAACCTCCTGTTTGGTGACGGGTAAGCCGGTAGCCAGTGCTGCGGCTTAGGAGTGAGTGACTCATAAGAAATTTGGCACAATACGTCGTCCCAGCTCCAATGGCAATTTGGATGGGTAAAAACATCCTGACCCGCCAACCACTTCACCAAGCTTTTTTGGCCTCCTCTAAGTCCACAGTTCCATGGTTTGGGGGTGGGGGTCCTGTAATATTTTAGTGACTTTACCTACGAGGCTGGCTGAGCTGTAGACGGAGGAGTGTCTTACAGTTGATGTTATGAAGACGACTATTTCTTAAAAAGGTTTTAATTCCTTATGCGCCCACCGGTATGGTCTTAAATTTGGTATTTTCTTAATAAACGGGTCTTATAGCTTCTGTAAAAATTTCGAGCAGTAAGCTCAAAAATAAATTAAGGCTCAACAAATTGCGATTTCAACTGGTCTTAAAACCTTATACGCCCACCGTAATGGCCTTAAATTTGGTAAGTATGTAGATTTTGTGGGTAGTTAAGTAAGTGGGCTTCGCCGTGTATCAAAATTTAAGCGTAACGATGAATTAACGTATTTTTTTTTGTATTTTCAACTTGACGCCACACATACTAGCGCCCATTTACGACCTTTAAGACTTATGTTTTCAATATCTCCGTGATGGGCTCTACAACGCTATCAACGCTATATGGAAGCCGACCGGTAATTTTAGGTTTTTGATAAATTTACAGTATAGTCGGCACCAGTATCTATAATGGTTAAGTAGTGAAGTATCAGATGTCAAACAATCCTTTAAGGTACTGACTACCAGGCTACCGATAGTAATAATGGAGGCGACCTCTAGTAATTGCCCCCACGAAACTTTTGCGCGAAGTTGATTTCTGACTATTCAAACTAGGTAAGATACCTACTAGAAGTAATTATAAAATTGATATGATTTTAAGACATTTTCACTGAGAGCACATTAATATTTATAATTTTTATGATTTTTAATTGTAGGTATTTACTAAAAATATATAACTGTTAAAATATAATATGATTGGCATTACCTATTTAACCTAAAGTTCAATTAACATGCCATAAAAGAAATGTCGATATCTGGCCGAGGAGCGAATGGATAAACATCAAAAAGTGCGATGAGTTGTAGGTGTTCTTCCACCCTGCTGTTGGGAATATCTCTACAGTACCCTGCATTCACTGTGCTCTGCATTATTTTGTGTAATTTGGATGCTATGTTAGAGTAGATTTCCTCAGATTAAGCAAGCCACTAGCAATAAATCTCCTACAACGCCTTGACTGTATGCGGCTGTATAGCCATTCCCCATGTACATGTGCATGTGGGATACTACATGCGTAGACACACTGGCGGCTTCTCACCTCACCGGATCCAATAAACATACAGATGCGGTGGCGAAAGCAGCTGAAAAACTGAACACCCTTAAAAAAAATCGATGTTTAAAGAAACAAGTATGTATAGTTTATAGTGCCATGTGTAACCATATCAATTCATTATATAAGAAATATAATATGACATAATATTGGAATATAACTTACACGTAAGTCAGTCAGATACACACTTACATTTACTTGCAGTAAACGTCAACTTCTTTTTTGAAATGAAGACCCATTGGTTTTCATATCCCGAGGTTCCTAAATAGAAATTCAAAACTTGGGTCTTGTTAGTGGCAATTAGTTATAATCATGAGGATTATGACTAGTACTACTGTGCACTGTATTTATTTACCTGATATGTTTATATTTCCATAACATCCTCAACTCTCAGGATTAGGAATACCTTTGTAATATAAGAGTCTTACATTAGATTAGAATCTATGAAGAATATGTGTAAAATTGTTTGAAGTGTCTAAAACCTTAGTTAAGTTAGGAGGCAGTAGTAGGAGCCAAGTTTGAACCCGCGATCCATAGAGCGTAAGTCGGGCGTCTGGCCGCCAGGCTACCAGAGTTTGTTTTGATAATTACTATACTGTTGCTCCATTTTTCTACTATGTTTATCTGCGTGAAGTATCAAATGTCAAACAATCCTTTAAGGCACTTACTACCAGGCTACCGATAGAAATAACGGCCTCCTAGCCCAGTCGGTAGTGACCCTGCCTACGAAGCAGGTGGTCCCGGGTTCGAATCCTGGTCAGGGAATTTGTTTGTGTGTTTATCACAGATATTTGTTCCTGAGTTATGGATGTTTTCTATGTATTTAAGTATTTATCCATATTTATCTAAAATATATATATATCGTCTAGTACCCATAACACAAGCCTTACTGAGCTTACTGTGGGCCTAGTTCGATTTGTGTAAGATTCATTTATTTCTCGAATTTAATTTCTTTTCTGATGTTTTTGAAATGCCTCAAACTTTCCATAGACGTTGACGTAACAAAGACTGCAGCACTATAAGTAGGTATTAAAACAGACAGAAACATTGCAAAATTAAATATTTATATTATTAGTATTTAGGTTTTCTTATTAAAATTATTTTCTTGTGTATGAATGCTTTTTCACCACATCAGCACCACCGCCTCTCTTGATTTTTTTAAAGCGTCAGTAAAATTGTTTTTTTTTTTACAAGGGAGAACAGTTATTACTTTACGTTATAGAACGATGATTTTGAACCATAAATATTTGGCAGAATTAATTTGTTTTATTTTATGTATTTACCTAAGCTTGTATTTTTTTGCCGTGGCGTGGTGAAAAATGTTGTAATACTCTCGGCAGCAGTTTGTTTGCTTCTAGTGCCCCCCGCAACGCTCAAGATACCACTTTTTTAACCATACACTAGTTATAATTTTGTAATCTTTCACTTTTTCGGGTCTCGATATAAACACGTGAGATAGATATCAAGGTTGTATTCTTGATATTATAATTTATTTACACTAAACCTATTCTACATAATATTGGATCTACGTGGTCGGTTTACAAGTCAATGTATTGTGTTATTTCTTGTGACAAAAAACATTTATTGGTTACAAGAAATCTTAAAATCATTCATACCAGTCATTTTTATTCAATATGTAATATTTGTCACATATCTTTTACCCAAAGCACAGGTTTCGTCATAGTTGTTACACCCAAAAATGCATCGTCAAATCTAAAAAATTGCGTGTAAGCCGTCTATGTAGACTACCCTAGTTCTAGCCTAGTATTGTAGCACGAAAATACACGTATGATTTACACACATACTCACACACGTATTTAGTTTCAGAAGACATTCAGAGATGTCGCTTTCAAATGAGTTTTAATAATAATAATAATAATAAATACTCTTTATTGCACACCTCATACAGTTACAAGTACAAGCACAAATTTTACAATTAGATAAATTTAGGTAGAGGTAACAACAGGCGGTCTTATCGCTAATGAGCGATTTCTTCCAGACAACCTTTGGGTAGTGGAGACTAGAGAAAAACAATAAGCAGTAGGTGGTGCATAGAAACAAAAGAGACGAAATAGATAACACAGCACATTCATATGAATATACATACTTAAATAAATACAAAATAAACATACATATACGTACATATATACATATATAATACACACAATAAGAAACAACAGTGTCAACTTAAAAACCTAAGGAAGAGATAAATAGTATTCCTTAAGTTGCGATTTAAAGCTACCAATAGATTGCGCGCGTTTAATGTTGAGAGGGAGAGAATTCCACAAACGAACGGCCTGGAACGTAAATGAGCAATTATAAAATTTGGAAGATGAAGATGGCACTTTTAGGAGCAATTTTTGAGAGGATCTAATAGAAACGCTCTTTGAGGTAGCGGGGAGTTGCAGGGTTAAAAAGTATAGAAAAGAGTAAAGAAAGTATGTGAGAGTTACGGCGGTGACGGATAGGGAGCCATTTGAGTTTAGAACGAAAACTAGAAACATGGTCGAATCTGCGTAATCCGAAAATGAACCGAATGCAGGCATTTTGAGTTTTCATAAAATGCTTCAAGGCTCTCTTTACCTACTAGAGGTAAACAAATGCCTTACGTGGGATTCCCATAATTTACTGACGTCAACGTCAAAACAATAAGATGGCGCCCATGCCAATAGAGAAATTCCTCTAGCGAGACCTGTTGATTTTGACGTAGGTGGATAGGTGAATCAACTGTCATAAAAGTGTGATATCATAGTTGTCTCGCATGCGATTGTCAGATATGCCATGTCGAATAGACTCCCAGGGAGCAGTGTCTCACTCGCATCCGTTACAATACTGACATGTTGACCCATATTTACTTGTTGGCATGGCTTGGCATAATTGTCCAATGACGTCATCAAAACAACGGTCCCCTACCATAGTGGGCCGCAAAGACCACAAAGTGAGGCCGAAAGAGAAGTACTTATAGTTATGTCGATTACCCATACTGAACCCATAGCTTAATTGGTAAAGCGATATCGAGCCCCGGTAAGGCGTATCGATGTTTGTTCAAGTCAAACTGGGTTGATTATTTTTTCAATGTTTCAATGTTTGTATTTGATTAAATAACATACTAATGTATGAGTGGAATACCCACTTTAAAAAAAACAAGTAAAATAATTATATGTCGATTACGTTTTCGAAGAGGGCCCTCCAGAGTATTTGCCTTCATGTTTTAGAGTGGTGAAGTAATGCAATGTACAGTCTTTTTTATTCAAGGTAGTGTAGTAGTGTGTGTGTTTAGAATTTTATTAGGCTTTTTAATTTTCGGGGTGCTCTGAAAATCAGGGTCGCGATTTATCATACCGTTTATATTCAGTAATATTTTTACTCTTAATAAATAATTCATACAACAATTATCGTCTCGGCTACAGCCTCTGAACAGAACAACTAGTCCAGTCATTATATCCAAAAAACCGACCCTACCCGTGAATAATTAGTTCTTGGATTTTTTTTTCGTAGGTCCCTCGGGGGGTCACTGGGAGTGTACATTCAAAAAGTAGACTGAATCAGGCTCCTGTGTATATTCTAAAAACTGTTTTTCTTGAATAACTCGGCCATTTTTGATTTTACAGTAAAATCGTGAGAACAAAAATTGTAGAAAATTTGATTCTCTACAAGTTTGGTCTTCACAATTTTTCTTCTAGGATCATTATTTTGGAAATTAAACCTGAAAAACGCGATTATGATAGTATTTTGTTCTATTTCGGTATATTAATAGATAAATCAAGAACCACAAAATGGGTGTCTTCTCATACAAATTACAATTCAACGATAAGGTTAAACACAATATCAACTTTAGGGAGAAAACATGACTGCACGTGTAATTATCTGTATTTATACAGAATATATGGTAGAAGCATTTTAATACAGCAGTTATAGGACAGTAACTCAACAACCGCACATTCAATTTTGAAACAATCTACCACAGTTCTACCATTTAAGGTCATCAGAACAGTCGCAGTTTAGAAGTTTTTTATTTTGCTATTGACATTTTAACAAATACATAGAAAATGCGAAAGAGATAGGTTGTAATCGCTAATTTATTTTAAATCTACGTTGAACGTGAGCTGAACTAAATCTTGACTATTGAAAAAAAACCGGCCAAGTTCGAGTCGGACTCGCGCACCGAGGGTTCCGTACAAACCTGTAGGTATATAGGGGTAGTAACTTTAAAGTTATTAATGATTGGAGAAACTAGGTTTGTTGTAGCTTTAATATAATGGAGTTTTTGTAATAGCACTCACTTATTTTACAGGCTTTAAAATAAATGAGAAATTAATGAATCACATTCATGGTCTGGATGAGCAGCTAGCAATGAGGGCACATCGGCTCAATGATTTCTATGAAGATTACTAATGTCAACCCATTCCTGATGGAATTAACAAATGTCCAGGTTACCATTTCCATTAACAACACCGACAAATTCAAAATATTATCATTATCTCCTATGTTCCACGTTTTACGGCATGAATGAAGAGAAACAAGTTCCACTACCTGAAATAACTGTTTTCTTCTTTAATTTCCAAAATATCGATCCTAGAAGAAAAATTGTAAGGACCAAACTTGTAGACAATCAAATTTTCTACAATTTTTGTTCTCACGGTTTTACTTTAAAATCAAAAATGGCCGAGTTATTCAAGAAAAACCGTTTTTCGAATATACACAGGAGCCTGATTCAGTCTACTTTTTGAATGTACACTCCCAGGGACCCCCCCGAGGGACCTACGAAAAAAAAATCCAAGAACTAATTATTCACGGGTCAAAATCTATATGACTAAAAAGCTAATATAAAACTAAAATTTCGCAATGCATTTGTTTTCAATAACGAGGGAATTTTTCGTATTCTTTTTTTCCCCGATTCAAGTCGACAATCGAAGATTACTTCTTGGATCATTTTTTTCACTTTTGTCACAGTATAAGAAACATACACTACTTTCCAAATATTCACAAACTCGAATTTACATAGGACGACAGTAGGATTTTTCAAGCAATACTTGTTTTTCAATCTCCTTCGCCATCCGTTCTTCCAACACCGACAGCGAGTGACTTTATTTTATTGTCAGTGTCCACTAGGAGGCTAGGAGGGAGGAGGTAGTTTAGCATGTATATAACCGGAGTAAACAGTGATATATACCGAGCAATTGAGTCATTTCTAAGTTATATGTGTGTATCCTAGTGCAGTAAAATAAATAAGCAACCAGCATATAGTATTTCAAGCTAACGTCGTAGTCATTAACATTACAAAAACACGGGGTATTTATTTACCATGTGTATTTATTTTTTCGAGATTCCGATATTTGGATACAGTTCCATGCCCCATTATCGACTAACACACACAAAATAGCCCGATTTAAATAGTTTTTGTAACCAGCATATAGGTCTGTAAGTTAGCAGCTGAAGTAACTGAAGAACAAGTAAAATTATTTTAATAAATATTTTTATGTTTATTTGAAGTAGACGCACTACTATCTAACTTAACTCTCCTCTCTCGGACTCTGCGTCCGTAGGAAACACCTTAGACAACCCTACACGTGATCCCTGGGTGGTGCTAAAAGAGTAAAAAGAGTAACAAACTTGGCAGCTGCACTGTCTCATCTGGACCCTCGCAGCACTCACTGGATTTTAATTATCATCTGCTTTCCCACTACTACTACCCCGGGGAAGAGATGCCTATCTATATCCAGTGACATGTAGCCATACGATAAATAAATAAATATAACTTAACTTATATGGATGCCATATACCTACAAAGGAAAAAGTGACCTAGGCCTCCGGTGCCCAGGGCTGGGATCGAACCAGCATCTTCTGCATTCGCGGCAGATGCCTACGCGGTAGCATCTTCTCTGTCGTACCTATATTGAAAGTGTAATAAGACCATCCCGTTCGATCTTGGTATTGTTATTACCCATGCCCCGTCCATACCTTTTATCCTATGTCTTTGGTCAGAAGACATTTGACCTATAGTCTGGCCAGCCAACGAACGCAGTAACAATGTACAGTGACAACACTAAGAATCAGTGAAAAAAGCAGCAGTGATCATCAAATTTTATGTTTTTAATTTTAGGTAGTACTTCCGCCTCTCTCATTAAGTGACATTTACGGTGTGTAAAAAGAAGGCGGATATATTTCGTTTGATCTGTCATCAACTACAATAGAAAATTTGGTTGAGGCAATTGACATATGGCTTAAAAATGAATTTAAATTTATTTGGGAACAATGCAGGAGTTAGCGTACCACTGGTCAATTTCCTTATTCGTAAATTTCACTAATTCACCAGTTTACACATTAGACAGTTTCTTAATTCGCCTATTTTCCTTATTTGCCAGTTTCACTAAGCTGTCGGTTCCTGTATTAAGTCAGTTTCCTAGTTCGCTAACTTCTTTATTCGTCAGTTAGTTTAGTTTGTCAGTTTTGATATTACGTCATATTCCCAACCCGTTACTTTCCTTTTTCGTAAGCTTCTCTGTTCGTCAGTTAGTTTAGGTTGTCAATTTACCTATTTCGTCATGTTCCCTACTCGTTACTTTCCTTGTTCGCAAGCTTACCTGTTCGTCAGTTAGCTTAGGTTGTCAATTTACCTATTTCATCATGTTCCCCTACCTCAGTGCCTCAAGACAAAAGTCTTTAATCAATGTGTGTTATCAGTGATGACTTACGGCTCCGAAACGTCGTCTTTCACTATCGGCCTCATCATAAAACTCAAAGTCGCTCAGCGAGCTATGGAGAGGGCTATGCTCGGAGTTTCTCTACGTGATCGAATCAGAAATGAGGAGATCCGTGGACGAACTAAAGTCACCGACATAGCCCACCGGATTAGCAAGCTGAAGTGGCAATGGGCAGGCCACATTGCACGCAGAGAAGATGGCCGAAGGGGCCGAAAAGTGCTCGAGTGGAGACCACGGACTAGCAAGCGCAGCGTAGGACGTCCACCCACAAGATGGACCGATGATATTATTAAGGTCGCCGGAACACGCTGGATGCGGGTCGCTTCCAACCGGTACGTGTGGAGGTCCAAGGGGGAGGCCTATGTTCAGCAGTGGACGTCTTATGGCTGAGATGATGATGATGATGATCATGTTCCCAACCCGTTACTTTCCTCCTAGATATGGAGAGGCAGCGCAGGGCATTAGCCCAGCATTTATGTACTTACATTTTACCTGGAAAGTTTACATTCAAATTGTTAACTAGAAGTCATTTATTAAAGAAATAGCTAATAATAATGTATAAAAAATAATAGTAATAATTCACATCTCTGCAATGCACGGTCAGGCAGGTGACAGTTTAGTTAGAGTAATTGTATATAACCTGGAAAGTAATCTGACAACAACGGAACGCGTTGTTTGGAGGCATACTAAAGATACTCTTCTAAGTGTTCGTGCTCGAAGACCCTGTGCTAACTTGGAGACGGGGCTAAAACCTCAAAATGTTTGACTTTTTTTTAGTTTTTCGCTTATATCTCATAAACTAAGCACTTTTTCTGTACACATTGTACAGCAAAGTTAAAGAGCAATTTTCCTGAAAGTCATACGACTCATACCAGATTCTTATTCTGAGGTGTGCAATAAAGACCCAGGCAGGCAGGGCAGGGTCGTCTAGTACCCACAACACAATAGTGCTCTCCCTTATGGGAGAGGGCCTAAGTCAAAGTTCAGAGCTAGATACGGTTACCAACTTTTAGTATGTTGTTGGGCACGACACTAGGACCCCAAAACTGCCGAGAGACGGGGACATAGGTGTGAATGTCTCCCGAGTAATGACGTCATAAAAATGGCTGCCGCTTCGAAGATTGCGAAAAGTGAAAAGCATGAGCCTAATTATTGAGTAGTTTTTTATACATTTTGTAAGTTTTTAGGGTTCCTTGCCATTATAGTCAATACAAAAATCGGCCAAGTGCGAGTCGGACTCGCGCTCGGAGGTTTCCATATTCATCACACAATTTTAACAATGTGTATTATTAAGACCGACTTACGCTTGATCGCGGACTTTTTACTATTTTTTTCTGTAATCTACAGGCAAATAACGATTTTATGTTTATTTTTCTAAAATGTAGGTTCATCGGTTTCCGAGAGACTGAGGGGAATGGTCAAAATTCGCCTTTATTCTCGAATAATTTCAAAACAATAATATTATACATAGATTTATATAATTTTTTCATCCAAGGTATTATAGTTGTAGTTCTCACATCAAACCTTTTCATTTGATATTATAACAAGGTAAAGTGTGTAGGTAGTTTAACAAAATGGCGAAATTTGACCATTCCCGTTGCTACTGGAATATTACAGTCGCCATCAAATATATCGGAGCAGCCAAGGTACTCAAATATATCTGAGCATGCACGTTATCGCCTTGACAATAGAGGCGTTGTTCAGATATTGTGACCACCTTGGCCGCTCCGATATATCTGATGGCGACTGTACGTAATATCATTTGATATTTACCACTTGCTTTCCTCATCGTGAGGAAACCGGATCTAATCCCAATAGGGTCTAGTTTCTTAGCCTCTGGTTTGGAAGGTCAGATGGCAGCCGCTTTCGTAAAAACTAGTGCCTACGCTAATTAATGTGTTCAAAATGACCTTGACACGACTTTATTGTTAAGGGAATAAGAGCGTGTGATGGTCATTTTGAACACCTGAGCTGCTGAGCTACTTCTGCTGCTGACTATACCAATAATATTAAATTTATTGTTTGAAATAAAACCAATCTTTTTTTTAAATTTTCTTAACTCAACAACATAACTCTTCTTCTTTAAATCTTGAAGCAAATCAAATTATTTTGTTCAATATTTTTTTATTTTTTTTTGATTTGCAATTTTTTTTTTTTTTAAGTAGTTATACCGGAGGGTTTGGTCACTTTTTCTGAAGTATATGACATCTATTTTCAGTCTTCTTCTTTACTTAACAACATACTCTTCTTCTTAGAAATAATAAAAAACGGTCAAAAGCCATAGTTTGTATCTTTATAAGTAAATCAGAAATCATTATATTAATTTTATTCGCGATAAACTTATACAGCAACAGCATATAAAATTAGAAAAAGAGTACCTACTTTTTCGTGTCAGGTTGCCGGACACGGTTACCAAACCTAACGTTGCTGACGTGAAATGCCCATGGTTGCCGCATACAAAATGAGTTTTTGTAATATACAGGCTGTCCCTAAAACCAACGTCGAGACTTAAAGGGCTGGTAGAACAGCTGATGGGCTATCAGGTTAAGCAAATCTGGCCTGAATGAACATGACATAGTTTTCGAGATATTGGCACTTGTATACCATTATAACTAGTAGTCCGCCTCGAACTATATGCAACGCATATGGACGGGAGGAGGGCGTGCAACGCTTAACATCGTTGTCAAGTTTGCTGTGAAATTTAAAATAAATTAAAGTGTCAAAAGTGCAGTTTTGGTGACTAAACAGTGATTAAACGCTTAAGTGAACAATTCGGTATCTAATTATCACCTCAACTTTAAAATAGAACAGTAATTAGTAATAAAATAACCTGTGTTATAACTGTGTGAGTCAAAGCAAATTTATCGGAACAGTATAAAAAAAGTGTCTCGACTGAACGCGTAACATCTATGAACTTTGGCGGCGCTTAAGACTTTTCAGATAACAAGCCATACGCGCCGTTTACTTTGTGGCCTAGTACAGGAATAACCAGTATCCATATTGTTTTAACGTCGAGTTTAGTGTGCATCTTCCGACGACCATTTTAACATCTACCAACATATTTGTTTTGTGCCTACAATACTTTTTGTTTTGGCTTGGTCGTGAATAATTTTAGTAAAACTGTTTTAATTGACTGTCAATATGAAGTGCTCAGCCTGTCCTTTTCCCATTAGTGAATCAGACCTATTAGTATGCGTATTTTGCAAAAGTAATTACCACTATAAGTGTGTAAGCATGACAAGTGCAGAATATAAGGAATTGGTTCATTTGAAACGGGAGTGGCAGTGTCCTTGCTGTAATAATGTAACGTCCCGCAGAGGTGGCGCTGAACATACACCAATCCGAAGTCTAAACCAATTCGCCCCTCAACACCGCGGAATTCAACGGTGCGAGGAGGTTCACCAGTCCGAGGCCCGCAAGGATCAGCTTTCGGAATCCCACCAGGCGGACATGTCCTGTGACGGCTCATTGTTGGACCTTGATAATGAGTCTTACGCGGCGGGTAACCAATCAGTATTCCAGCCTCGTGGAGAGGACGTTGAAAGCCATATTTCATACAAAGCTTTTGCGGCACTTTTGGAATTGAAATTCTCACAGCTTAAAAATGACCTAGATAAACAAATTGAAAGCCTGAGGTTGGAATTCAATACTTCCACAAATTCATTAATGGCTGAAATAAAGGGACTAAAACAGAATGTCAATACTGTCACTGAAAAAGTAAATCTGCTTGAAAAGGAAAACGTAACTCTGAAGTCTCAATTATCTGAATGTAAGTCCAATACGAGTCCTGATACTCAAGTACTGCACGATGCGATAGCCCGGCTGGAAACGGAGTTGAACGACAGGGATCAGGTTATGCTATGTAATGACGTCGAGATCTCTGGAATCCCCGAGTTTAAGGAAGAGTCCACCGTACATATTGTCATGGCCTTGGCGACAAAGATTGGACTGAAATTGGAGGAGAACGATATAGTGTCTGCTGACAGGGTCGGTCCCGTGAGGGAGGAGACGCAACCCGGCGCTTCGGGTTCCGCGCGGCCGCGCCCGCGCCCTCTCGTGGTGCGGCTGGCGCGCCGCGCGCTCCGTGACGATCTGCTAAAAGGCGCGCGAGTACGTCGCGGTGCCACCACTGAGGGGCTCGGCCTGCCCGATCACGCCGCTTCAAAATTTCACATACACGACCGGCTTACCAGAATGAACCGAGTTTTATTCGGCAAGGCTAGGGAGAGAGGTCGTTTTGAGCAATGGCGCTTTATTTGGAGCAAAGAAGGAAGGATATATGCCCGAAAATCAGAATCCTCCAAAGTACATCGAATCTGGACCCAGAGCGATTTAGACCGTATTTTTCCTATGGTGCCTTCCGACCGTATTATATAGCACATATGTTTTTTTCGATCTCACTAAGTCCATAACATCAATGACTAGATGTATGAGTAATATGTATGCCCTTATTTATTTAATTACTATAACAATGATTCAGTGTCTTGATAATATGAGCATTTATTTGGTGAAGAATTACGATATGATTTTAGGTAAATTAAAAAATGCTTTAATGAAATTGTATATTAACATGTTCGTTTTTAATATCCAGATGAAATGTGTATTGCTCTTTTTATTTAATGTAATGTGCGTATTGAAACATATTATGTTCTACATTTATTTTAAGATTTTGTCAACACACAAAAAAAACTCACAGCGTTACAAACAAAATAGCCTGCCTTGGTTCACACACATAAATATAAAATTATTTATTATTTTTATTTCTTGTCTCTGTTTAATATGAAACCTAAACATTTTAAATTTGGTCTGTTTAATGCAGGATCCATTTGTAGTAGGTCAAAACATAATGAGTTTTTAGTGGCTATGGAGCAACATAAGCCGGAAATGATAGGCATCAACGAAACATGGCTGCAAACTGGCCAAGAGGGCCGAGCCCCGTCTGTGCCTGGTTACAGACTGCGTCACGTCCCTCGTACGATTGGTACGCGGAAAGGTGGTGGGGGAGTAGGTTTTTACATAAAAAACGGGTTAAATGTTAAAATTTGCAGACATCCTACTCACCCTGATGTTGAACAGATGTGGTTAAGGATTACAATAAATTCAATTCGTTTCATTGTGGGTACTGCTTATCGTTCACCATGGCTCAACATAGATATCTTTTTAGACTCCTTGAGTGAATCCATTGCATCATTTTCACTTTATGATCGTATTATTTTATGTGGCGATTTCAACATTAACATGCTTAATATAAATGATTCAAAAACTAAACAATTACAACAATTTTTAGAATGCAATAACTTAATAAATTATATATCAGAGCCAACTCATTTCAAGATTGCGTCAAGTCTATATTATAATAGATCTTTGAATAAAATTGACCTATCTACCTTTAATAGTTATTTAAAACAATTAGATTGGAATAATATTTCACTATTAAATTCAGTTGATGAAAAGTTGGCTTTGTTTAACAGTTACATTTTGGAAATTTATGATTTTTGTGCTCCAATGGTAAAAAAAACAACACAGGTGACACCTAAGCCCTGGTTGACTGAGAACGTACGCTATATAATTAGTCTTCGTAACAAGGCGCAAAACAAATTTAAACGAACTAAATGTGAGTCAGACAAACAGAACTACAAAACTTTGAAACATTTGGCAAATACTAGTATGTTTTGTGAGCAAAAAGCTTACTTTGAGCAACACATTAATGTTAATTTAAATAATCCTAAAGTGTTATGGAAAAATTTAAAACGTCACATAACTCCAAACTTTAAGAATAACCCTGATTTGCCGCTGCACTTCAATGATCCTTCAGTTATAAACAAAAGTTTTTTAAATGTTCCGGGCAACAATTTTGTGGATAATGTCAGCCTAGCCTACTATAATAACCACCGGTACAACTCCTCCACATTCAGTTTGTGTACCATAGACGAGACCATAGTTGCAAAACTTTTACTCACTACAAAGTCCAATGCCATGGGTTACGATGGAATAACATTCGATATGATTTTAATGACTCTTCCGTTAACGTTAACAGTAATAACTGATTTGATTAACACCTCTATTTTAACGTCTGAAGTGCCCTCAGTTTGGAAAACTGCTATTGTACGGCCAATCCCAAAAATAAACGACCCGAAGGATCTGAAGGATTTGCGCCCAATCAGTATTTTGCCCTACTTATCTAAGATACTAGAAAAGGTAGTTTATGACCAGGTTTCAAAATATCTGGATTATAATAACATACTGCCTGAAAAGCAGTCAGGATTTAGAAAAAAACGAAGTACTACTACAGCTCTTCTCGATGTTATTGATGAGGTTCTGGCTGCGCAGGACGTTGGCCATGGCACAATTATGGTATTGTTGGATTTTTCTAGGGCATTTGATTGTATAAATGTTCCACTCTTGCTCTCGAAGCTGCGGTACTATGGTTTTGATGAGAAAGCCATACGATGGTTTCGTAGTTATTTTAATAACCGTAGGCAATTTGTTAAGCTACCTCAAAAGGATGGTTCTTCCCTAGAGTCAGAGCAAACCGTTGTGGAAAGAGGAGTGCCACAAGGATCAATATTAGGGCCTCTATTATTTATCTTGTACAGTAGCGATATCATCAACTGCATCAAATACTGTAAATACCACCTTTATGCTGATGATTTACAAGTTTTTCTGTCGTTTCATCCTCAAGACTTCGCTTCCGCGGTCGAAAAATTAAATGAGGATCTGAAACGCCTCTCCGAGTGGTCATCTGCGAATTGTTTGGTCCTTAATCCTACTAAATCCAAATACATGGTCCTAGGATCATTAAAACAAACCAACACCATTATTTCAAAACAGCCAAACATTAGGATTGACGATGTGAAAGTGGATCGTGTCGATGTGGCGAGAAATCTTGGACTTTGGCTGGATACAAATTTGCGTTTTGAAAAGCATGTGATAGACGTTGTCCGAAATTGTTTTTACCGTTTAAAGGTTCTATATCATATTCAAAATTTTCTTACTGTGGCTCTAAGAGTGAGACTCTGTGAAGCTCTGGTTTTATCTAAACTTAATTACTGCCTTGCTGCGTATGGTTCGTGCCTTCTTGCGCGATCGTGGCGTCTTATACAAAGAGTTCAGAATGCTTGTGCCAGATTTTGTTTCAGGATCCCTCCTCGTACTTTCATCACACCATTCTTGAATAATGCGGGTATACTGAAAATGGCGGCGCGTCATAAACTCATGTTTGCTTGTCTGCTATTTGATACAATTACAACAAAGCAGCCATCTTATCTCTATAAGAAACTCATGTGGTTTACGAAAAGTAGTGCCCACCACCAAATGAGACCCTCACGTGCAATAGTGTTACAGGTCCCCCAGCACACGTCTGCCGCATTTAAAGGGAGTTTTAGATACCTCGCAACTAAATGTTGGAATAATATACCACCACCAATTCGTCAGATAAAGAGTAAAGCAACATTTAAAGTAAAATATCGACTTCATCTTTTTAACCAACAAAAACAAAACAATTAAATCTATAAATTCCCTTAATTCTATGCTTCAGCGAAGAGAAGGAAAAAAAAATACTGGCATCCGCGCACACATTACATTACACTCAAACATACCTACATACGCACAGACACACTATAATAGGTACGCTCGCTTCACGCACAATTTAGCATATTACTGTGTTATTTTTTATAGTCTAGTCTATTTATAATTCCTTTTTTAAAGCGTTGCACGACCATTTTGTAAATAAGGTACTGGCAGAATACCAGCGATGTGGCTTGCTGCATCACCATGCTGAGCCAGCGCCGTTTCTCTGCCATGACACATGGCTTCCTGTTGACGTGCATAAAAGTTATTAAGTTGCATGCCTTTTTAGTTTCTTTTTGTAATTTTACTTTGTGTTGATGTTTATGCCATGTATGTTGTGGGTATGAATAAAGAAATTATCTATCTATCTATCTATCTAACTGAGAACTCGCGATTCCTTGCAAACGAGGCGACCAGTATAACAAGACCCTTCTGATGACTGTTTCGCGCCTTCAAGCTCCATAACCCCCTTATCAATCTTGCTCATATACGAACTCTCAAATAGTATATATCTCTGCTAGAACCCCAACAAATTTCATAAAGATGAGAAAAACGTTACTAAACTAAAGTTATCGCGGAACAACTATTCAAAATCATGAAGCCATCGAAATGCAGGGACGTCGAGGTAGCCGGCTGCAGTCCAAAGTTGTCTGTGAGAACTCACTTCGCTTACGCTCCGCTCGTTCGATAAAGCTAGTCATCTGCCAATATCTCGAAAACTATGCCATTTTCATTAGGGCCAAATTTGCCTAATCTGATCTGATAGTTCTACCAGCCCTATAAGTCTTAACGTTGGTTTTAGGGACACTCGGTATACTTATTAGACAAAACTGATGTTGTTTTGTACTATTTATACTTATTATAAAATATTGATCTATGAGGAATAATAATCCTGGCAACTATTGAAATAGGCGAATATGGGAACCGACGAATAAGTAAACGAATACACAAGGAAACTAGCAAATTTACAAAACTGACAGCTTAGCAAAACTAGTGAACGAGGAAACTGAAGGATTTACGAAAAAAGCAAACTGGCAAAATTGTCTACCTAACGTAACTGACAAATAGGAAAACCGTTCAATTAACGAAAATGACAAATAACGAAACTAGCGGATTGCAAAACTAGCATTTTTACGAAACTGATAGCCTGGCAAAACTAGCGAAGGAGGAAACTGAAAAATCAGTAAAATGCCTAACTAGCTAAATTGTCAACCTAGCGAAACTGTTCAATGTGTAAACTGGTGAATTAATGAAATTGACGAATAAGGAAATTGACCAGTGGTACGCTAACTCCAATGCAGGAGTTCTATCTCACTCGCGCTTACGATGAGATAGTGAAATGCACTAGAAACAAATTCAATGTGAATTAAAATGTTCGTCATGAAATACGGTGTCTCATCACAAAGGGTTGCCACATGTACGTATTTTGAATTTACCGCGCGTTTCTACTGACAGAAATGGTTTGCCAGACTATGGCTACCACTGTATTACCCTTCCTCTACCCTCAAGATGGGTTTAAATCACACATAAACGGAACATGGCGAATCTGTGTGTCCAACTGCGCCATAATTCAGAGCTTCAATATTTATGGGTTAGTTGGCGAGGCTTACACGTTCTATATGTTTGCCGTAACGACGATAAATTCCAAACAAAACGTTCGGATTTTCAATTACATTGAAATGCTGCGTTGTTGACTTTTATTGCCTTTATATTAGTGCCAATTATAGGTAAAATGTTTAAAACATGTTTTATAACAAGGTTTTATTTAATTTACTGTTAGTATTTAATTGAGTGATTATCCTCGACGGTATTTATTTATTGATGCTTTGGAAAGAAAAGTATCCAGAATAAAACGACATATTTTGTAACAAGAACTTATGTATTATATTTACGTTATTTAATGCTCTCACAAATTCTACGAAAGTCGATTTACGTAAAAAGCTTATGTAGGATTTATAATAATTAAATATTTATATTTAAAATTTTAACGGAAATCTTGAAAAATATTTCGAGCGCTTCAGTCACGATTATCTAATGTTTAATTTTAGTTTGCTAAAAGGAGATGCAACGTCGTAACAAAAAAGTTTTTTGGAGATAACTCAAAAATGGCTTAACCGATAATGTTCAAAACAATTTTCGTAGAAAGTATGTGATAATGATAACGCACATCTATTCAAAAATTTCATATTTTTTTGGACTTACGGTTCAAAAGTAAGGGAGAAGACACAATTTTTCTGACTTATGAAGCGATTATTTTTGAAAATATTAACTTAATCACAAAATGTTCAAAGAAGATGAAGACCTATCAATTAGGATTGTTCACTTTTTTTTTACCCTTATTTTTATTGTATTTTCTGAAAATATAGGTTAATTTAAGATACTAATTTGAATGATTTTGTATTTCGTGTCTCAGTTAGTTATTTATGATTTAGCTGGGTTATTAAATTACATGGCTTAGCTGAATTGATAAAGCACAAGCATACAAATTCATTAAAAAAATAGTTGTCATTTTCATGATGTCATCTGTCAGTATTACCGTGTCGTGTCAAGTGAAACTTCATGTAAATAAACATAAACATTGTTATTATTTAGAAAATTTCGATGGAAATACCTTTTATTGTGCTAAAAAGGTATTGATGCATTTCATAGTGTTACAATACACCACAGGATAACCAGTATCACCAACCATGTAAGTTGTATAAAATACTATTTTAACAGTTTCCTACCAATAGTACTAATATGCTTTGGCTAGCTAAAATACGAAAACTATGAATAATCGCAGTAAGATAACGTTGTATAAGTACAAGATATATATCATTAATATCATTTTGATAACCCCAACACGTTATTTGTAATAATAACTACGAATATTAATTAATATTTTTCAATGCATCTTGACAGTAAACATAACCCTAATATTATTTCCACTTTCAGCGAGAATTCAGGTCCAGAAGCTATACTTAAAAGGACCAAGATACGAAGCCCTCATTTTGTAGGCAGCGAGAATCCCGAAAATCCTTTACATTATATGTTCCTACAATTTTTATGACAAAATAAATCAAACATGAAAATGATATTCCTTATGAACATGAAAATGATCTAGACACACGGCAGTGTGTCCGCCAAGTTCGAGCAAAAAAAAGCGACACACCGGCCGTGGGTTATATTACACGAACCATTTCGGGCCAATTTCGACCACCCTATAACTCAAAACATATTTTATCTACGCATATGAAATTTCGAGTGTCTGTTGACATCCCCTTAATTGTCTAGAATACAAAATTTCATTATTCTACCTATAGCAGTTCTTGAGATATTGACGTCAGAAAATCGCTATTTTTACTATACACTCACTCACTGACTCACTCACTGATTCACTGACTCATCAAAAACCTAGACCACTTCCAATGGTCGTACTGACTTGAAATTTGGCATGGAGATAGGTCTTAAGGTCAAAGTAAAGGGAAAAATCTGAAAACGGCCAAGTGTGAGTCAGTTTTAAAAATAGCGAAGGTGTAACTTTGTTCTACTATGAAGTCATAATGAACTAAATGGGTATATCTTCCAATGGTCGTACCGAACTGAAATTTGGCTCGAAGGTTTGTCTTTAGGTCGAAATAAAGTAAAAATCTGAAAACGGCCAAGTGTGAGTCAGTTTCGAAAACAACGAATGTGTAATTTTGTTCTACTATAAGTAGGTATGGAGTGGAAATGAGATAAGACTTATTTAAATTTAGATACATACCAATTTAAGACAATACATGTTTGTCTTAAAGACAAGAACAATAAAATTGTACACCACTCTGTGTGTGTCTGTTGCGGGAACCGAACCCACGATTTACGAAGTGCAAAGCAGGTCACTAGGTACCAGTGTTGGCCGATAATTTCAATTAGAATTGAAAATTGATCAATAAGATTGAAGATTAATTTCGTAACTAATCAATTACACTAACATCAATTTTTACTAACGTTAGTTCGCATTGATTTTGTGACGTCGTCAATTACACTAACCGTCAATTAGAATTAACCTATTAGTTACACTAACGTCTCGAAAATTTAATAAGAATTAGAGTTAATTAGATTAACGTTAGTGTAACTAAATTAATCCTGTCTTACACTAATAATTAATTTTAAAACTGCATCTCGGGTTCGGAAGTCGGGACCAATATCACAAGATGGAGCTCATGCTGGACCCTAGGGCTACCTACTGGATCTCTGGTTTGGCGCATCATAGACTCATGCTGTTTGGGCTCATTCGACTTGTACTGATGAGCAGATGGTACCGGTATCAAAATCTGGAGCTCATGCTGGACCCTGGGGATCCCTACTGGATCTCGGGTTTGGCGCATCATAGACTCTTGCTGTTTGGGCTCATTCGACCTGTACAGATGAGCAGATGGTACCGGTATCAAAATCTGGAGCTCATGCTGGACCCTGGGGATCCCTACTGGATCTCGGGTTTGGCGCATCATAGACTCATGCTGTTTGGGCTCATTCGACTTGTACTGATGAGCAGATGGTACCGGTATCAAAATCTGGAGCTAGCTTCTTTTTACTTTTACTTTCTTTGTGTGAAAGTCAAAGTCAAAGTCAAAGTCAAATTCAAAGTCAAATTGAAAGTGAAAGTGAAAGTGAAAGTCAAAGTCAAAGTCAAAGTGAAAGTCAAAGTAAAAGTCAAAGTGAAAGTCAAAGTGAAAGTCAAAGTGAAAGTTAAAGTCAAAGTGAAAGTGAAAGTCAAAGTGAAAGTCAAAGTGAAAGTCAAAGTCAAAGTGAAAGTCAAAGTCAAAGTGAAAGTCAAAGTCAAAGTGAAAGTCAAATGTAAAAGTCAAAGTGAAAGTCAAAGTGAAAGTCAAAGTGAAAGTCAAAGTGAAAGTGAAAGTGAAAGTCAAAGTCAAAGTCAAAGTCAAAGTGAAAGTCAAAGTGAAAGTCAAAGTCAAAGTCAAAGTCAAAGTGAATGTCAAAGTGAAAGTCAAAGTCAAAGTGGAAGTGAAAGTCAAATTGAAAGTGAAAGTCAAAGTGAAAGTCAAAGTAAAAGTCAAAGTGAAAGTGAAAGTAAAAGTGAAAGTTAAAGAAAGTGAAAGTAAAAGTGAAAGTGAAAGTCAAGGTCAAGGTCAAGGTCAAGGTCAAGGTAAAAGTAAAAGTAAAAGTAATCAAAACCTCGTAGCTTAACCTATATTCGCGTTTAGTTAGGTAAATTATTAATGTCAATTACCAATTCAATCTACACTAAAAATTAAATTAATGCTTAAATTTTTGAGAAAGACTAAAAATTAAATATCTTCAATTATTAGTTATTCGCAAAGGATTAACACGTTAGTTACAATTAATTTCAATTCTAATTGAAATCAATTTGCACTAAACTATTAGTGTTCAATTTTAACTAACGTGTTTCAATCTTCAATTTTTAATTTTCAATCACACTAACGTTCGGCCAACACTGCTAGGTACACTAGGTGCGCTAAATCAGTCAAACAAAAATGAAAAGACTATTTTTTCTCGCATAGTCTAAATAATTTCTAATTTTACAACTAATAAAATCGCAGATTCAAGAACATGGAAATCATATATACTCTAAGATGGAATTATATATACTACTGCCCATCTCACCCTCCGATACGCCACGGGATGAGATGGGATGGTCCACTTCTAGGGCTACATAATAGGCCACCAATTAGAATACCTACTGGTAGGTAGGTATTACCAAGTTATTAATTATCTATGTAGGTAGCGTACTTACAAACAGTATAAAGTACGTTATTGATGTATGTAATTATATGTAAGTAGGTACATTTTATAGGTGTAGGGAGCCAGTTTATTTGTAAAAATCACCTATAAATAAATAGTAAAATAGGATTTATCATAGATTATAGGTACTCGCGATGCCCGATCGATCCCGAAATCCCGATATATGTATGTATAGTGATACTAGTTAAAAATTCCGTTCCCCGCCTCGCGCACCCTCCGTCGCTGCCTACACTCGTCCGCCGCGCTCGCGCCGTCCGTGATATAAAAATAATAAAGAACCTACACCTAACAAAAATAAATGAAATCCCATCAAAAACATAAATGTGAAAGGCTGCCAAGTTCGATACTATGGGAATGCTTCGCCTACAAAAGAAGTGAGATCTGAATAAGTACCAAGTTCCATAAAAATACCTCAAATCATAAATAGTTATAGGAATGCACACTTGATTTCCAGCAGTTTTTAAGGTACATTTTGAATAAGTATCACGTTACATAGAAATACATAAAATTATAATAGTCAGAGAAACGCACACCGGTTTTTTTAGCAGTTTCCTGATAACATTTATTATTTTTAGTACTTTTTAATGATGTAACTTGGCAAGTTTTAATAGAAAATTATATACTTGACACATTGCAGTCCAAAGGTGTCGATTCATTGCATTGAAAAGGTGTGTGGTGTGTGAAAACTTGCCAAGTAACATCATTAAAAAGTACTGAAAATAATAAATGTTATCAGGAAACTGCTAAAAAAACCGGTGTGCGTTTCTCTGACTATTATAATTTTAGGTATTTCTATGTAACGTGATACTTATTCAAAATGTACCTTAAAAACTGCTGGAAATCAAGTGTGCATTCCTAAAACTATTTATGATTTGAGGTATTTTTATGGAACTTGGTACTTATTCAGATCTCACTTCTTTTATAGGCGAAGCATTCCCATAGTATCGAACTTGGCAGCCTTTCACATTTATGTTTTTGATGGGATATAATTTTACTGCTGCATGCAAATTTGTCACGAGAGGTTTGTATTGTAATCTTCTATTTAGTAACTCTCAGAACAAATGCATGTTTTTTCTCAGATGCATGCCTTCTAATTTATTTGGTGGATCTGAAATGAATGAGAAATCATTAGTAATAAAAATAAACCACTAGATTTCCTACTAGTGACTAGGTATCTAAATCTAAACTGTACAGACATAAGAATGGTGATAAGTCCGCCCTCTAGCTAGCTCCCGTAGCTATTCAATATTCATTTATATCAAACAAAGTGATATTATTGTAAGCTTAGGTAGAGTGTTATTGTAAAGCGCCAGTGAAGTCGCGGGGACCAGGTCTTTTACTACCATACATGAATGGCTACTAGTTTCTAAGTATACTTACTGCAGTCATGGCATCATAAATATTTGAAATGCAGGCTTGGGCGACGATTTAGCCACTAATTTCCGAAATTTTATCGTTGTTTAACATCTCGGTCATTTTCGAAAAATGGGCTGCCTGGAAACATTATAGGCCTTTTTTGTTGTGTTGGTCATGCCGGAGGTCGTTTTACACCGGAACAACACAATGTTTTATCACTTTAATAATTTTGTGAATAGTTTTTCCTATTTTTCCATTTCGAAATGAGTTGAAGGACAGCTTGACACTGAGTCTTACAACATGTTCATCCGCACGATGTTTATAGTCAGTTTGTGTAGGTACCGTGTGTCTATAGTTCACGCACGGTCCCTTATACCAAGGACCCCAAATTGCTCAACAATCGCGGAGCGTGACCCAGGTAGCAAACTGACGTCAGCGACGCACAAGCGACGTCATTTTTATGTCATATTAAGGTCTGTCATTTATTCGCTGAAAACGTACGTTATAGTGACGTCAATTTAAGGTCAGGTTAAAAAGTGGACGTCGTACTAACGTCAATTAAGGGTCATCATCTGGACGTACCATATTCACCGCAAAGTGGACGTCTTAATAACGTCAATTTTAGGTCAGCATCTGGACGTACCGTATTCGTCGCAAAGTTGACGTCTTAATAACGTCCATTTTGGGTCAGCATCTGGACGTACCGTATTCATCGCAAAGTGGACGTCTTAATAACGTCCATTTTAGGTCAGCATCTGGACGTACCGTATTCGTCGCAAAGTGGACGTCTTAATAACGTCCATTTTAGGTCAGCATCTGGACGTACCGTATTCGTCGCAAAGTGGACGTCTTAATAACGTCCATTTTAGGTCAGCATCTGGACGTGCCGTATTCATCGCAAAGTGGACGTCTTAATAACGTCCATTTTAGGTCAGCATCTGGACGTACCGTATTCGTCGCAAAGTGGACGTCTTAATAACGTCCATTTTAGGTCAGCATCTGGACGTGCCGTATTTATCGCAAAGTGGACGTCTTAATAACGTCAATTTTAGGTCAGCACCTGGACGTACCGTATTCGTCGCAACGTGGGCGTCTTAATAACGTCAATTGAGGGTCAGCATCTGGACGGGATAGACTTTCCATTATGGACCCACGATTTAGAAGTTCATATTTTTTTTATGAATAGTACTCTTAATTATTAAGCGTTATCTGAATTTTCAGCTTTCGGAAATTTACGGTTCACGAGATATTTTTTTTTTAAGTTTCTATACAAATCTGAAAAGAACCGATTATGCATATTTTTAGGTTGGGTATTTTGTCATGCCAGGCGTCAAAGTTGACATTTCACGTTTCGTTTACCGTCAACGGTGTATTTTGATTTATTTTGTCATGTTTTTTAATAAAATATTTAAAAAATATATATATATTGATTTAGAATTCTAATCATCATGCAGTATTTTGTTGTCAATAATATATTTGGCGCTGTTTTAACAATTTAAGTTCACTTTTTACACTTATAATGAATAAATTCGTGTTTCCTTTGTGTGGAACAAAACGCGGTGTGACGCCATTTTGTTTCATAGCGTTTTTGTCTGCTAGTGTCATTCACCGTTTGTCGCTCCTACAGTCGAGGTCGTTTTACGTACTCCTGTTTGTGAAAATACAACGTGTGAATACCATGGCGTCCCCGAAGCCCTATGCTTCTGTGTCTGAAGAGTCGAGTGATGTGCAAGTGTTGGACTCAGTTGAGCCGCTTGTCACGGCCTCCTCTTCTGTGCCGTCTTGTAGTGTGCGAGTTTTGGACTCAATAGAGCCGCTTGTGCCTACTGTGTCTGTGTTCGACCTCGAGGAACCAGTTGCTGGTCCCAGTGGGTTGGCTGTCCCTAGCGGGATAGCTGGTCCCAGTGGAGTAGCCGCTGGCCGTAGTAGCAGCCCTCCAGCTGCTTCTAGTTCTTCGGAGGACGATGACGACCTGTATACTAATGGTACGATGATGACCAGACCTTGTGGGTCATCCGGCAGGCGTAAAAACCTTTACTCGGAGGAGTTTATGTAAGTATCCAAGTTTTAACATTTAGTTGGTATTGATTTTCTATGCAATTTTTGCAATGAATTAGTCGGTCAAAGTTAATAGTATTATATTGATTAGGTTTTTTTTTCAATGTAGAGAATGATTGGTACTTATAGTCTGCAGTGGTGAAATGAATACTTATAGTTCAACAAGTGACCAAAAAAACTTTATGACTGTAAAATGCAATTTTGATACATTTTAGGGTCATCTTATAGCTTGAAAAATAGCTAATTATGTTTATCCTCCCCCCGAAAATCCTTGATTATTCATGTGTTTTTTTGTTGTTGCAGAGGCATGTGAACCTGGTTTACGCCTTTCACATTACTGGGAACGCACGGACAGTGCATGCAGTTTTCTGAAGAGAGGGGCCTTGTTCCACGCCAAAAAATTTGCACATATCACAAGAAGCCGATGACCCTGACATCGGAAGTGGGGCAATTCGGCAAATTTAGATGCCGGAAAGGAAACTTCCGAAACAAATCATATTCAAGAGCCCTCGGGACCTGGTTTGAAAATGCTCGATTGTCACTTGTACATATTTTTCAAATAATGTACGCCTTCTGTGAGGGTCATTCGTATGATTACACAAAAAAACAATTAAACAGCAATGGTCACGTAGTGTCAAGTCGAACGGTGGCCGACTGGTATAGTTATTGCAGGGAAACTATTGCAATTTTTGAATTAGAGTGTCAAAGGGCCCAAGGGAAGATAGGGGGCCCTAACAAAGTTGTCCAAATAGATGAGTCGAAATTCGGGAAAAGAAAATATAACAGGGGTAGGCACATTGAGGGACATTGGGTATTAGGGATGATAGAAGATTGGCACCCATTTAGATCTCACTTCTTTGGTCGTCGAAGTCAACAACGGAGGCATATATAATATGTATATTGAACTTGGCTCTCATTTCACATTTATGTTTTTGATGGGATTATTGTTATGGGGCTATTGGTTCCCACTGTCCTTTAATGCCTCTTTAAATATAGATTATACTACTTACATAGCGTTTTTTAGTTTCATCCATAAGTCCTAGAGTTTGTTCAGGGTACGTAGACAAGATGCCTGCTATGCTAAGCGCTAAACTCTTTTCTACTCTTACGCGTAAGAATTTGCGCGGGGAGAGGGAACAGGGAACAGGTATAGATTAGAACGCATTATAGCGTAGGCGTCTTGTCTAGGGCGCCTGGCCAATAAGTTAGAACCATCTTAGAACTTAAATCTAGCACGTTGTTAGTTCACTCAACAGCCAGGTCGGTTCTATTTTTGAACAGACTACCCACCCATCCTAGCTACGAGGAGCATATTGCCGTGCTTACGATATCAGCAGTGTGTTTTGAGAGATGTTATTTAAATTTATATAATAACCGCCTTAATAAAATTAAAAATCGCTAACTTCTACTGCTGATATCGTGAACACGGCAGCATAATGCAGCCCTCGTAGGTCCTGACCTGTGCCTATGCAGGAGTGATTGTGGCGTTACTATGTCCTAGTAACGCCACAATCAATCCTGTGTGTGACGTTATTCGAACATACTGGCTGCCCTAATATGTACGGCCCAGAAACGTCCGTATGAATTCAGCATATGACGTCTCTCCAGCGTCAGTGGCTGCCCTAATATGTACGGCCCAGTAACGTCCCTATGGATTCAGTATATGACGTCACTCCAACGTCAGTGGCTGCCCTAATATGTACGGCCCAGTCACGTCCCTATGAATTCAGTATATGACGTCTCTCTAACGTCAGTGGCTGCCCTAATATGTACGGCCCAGTAACGTCCCTATGCATTCAGTATATGACGTCTCTGCAACGTCTGTAAACAGACGTCTTGAGGCTGTGACAAATTGACGTCATCTGCTGGGACCCCCCGACGTCGAGAAATGACGTCTCTTACGTCGAGCAGTACCGTAAACGGACGACATAATGACGTATAAATGCTACCTGGGGATTGATGGTACATGCAACTTTTCGGAAATATTTTTCAAGAAATTCGTCGTCAAAGTCGTTGTCCCGCTTCGCAGTACAACTCATTCCTGGTAAACGGTAAGCTTGTATGTAAATACTCTGGCTATACATTACCATATAAACACAATAGGTAGTGATCCTACCAACATATCAATTTTATACTTAGGTACATCGAAGTGATACTCGCAGCAATACTATGTGTAACACTTAAAGTATTCCACATTTACTTCACGACACCATTTTTCACGACGGTCTTCGCGGATTCGAGCTATTATTTTTGTGCTATTACTGTAATCATTCCTAAACGTAGAAACAAAACCATTGCTTTTCTTGGTTTTGATATACTGTTGAAATATACTGTTTATTAATTATAACATTCAAATCGCAACAAACCAACGATTTAAGTTTAACTGAAAAAATTGAGATTTATGTTATGTTATGTATGACAATGATGACTTTGAAAACTGAGTGACGGATAAGAACTATGGTTCAGTAACTTTTTTTATTGATTTTTCGATGACATTACATATTCAGTCACGAGTAAGGTCTCTTCAATCATTGATTATTATATAGTAGCAAATGTCGGAAACTGCTTGAAAACCTTATATCTCGAAATGGTTTTCGAAATACATCATTTAAAAAAAAATGAACAATGCTAATTGATGTGCAACATCTTGATATTTGGAATTTAGTTAACATGTATGGAGCCACCCCTAAAAATATTTTTTTCTGCAATACACATACACAATTAAATAGCGGCATACCTAACACACCTTAAGTCAAAATTTTATTAAGATACGTCTTATAGTTTCCGAGTAAAATGGTTGTGACATATGGACTGACGGACGGACGGACAGACGGACACGTCAAAACTATAAGGGTTCCGGTGTTGCCATCTTGGCTACGGATCCCTAACAAGGTTCCTGATCCTTTTCCATGCATAAGTGTGCAATATAGTTAAAATTTAAAAGAATAGCTGGATATTTACGATTGCAATATGCAATTTTTTTTTCACACATTTGTCGTGGTATAGACAATTAAATAGCAGAGCTTGAAATTGTGCGCATCGAGAAAAAGTTATGAATTTTTGACCATGAATAGAGTGTCCCATGGATTCATCATTTTTGGTTTTGGAGGTCCGTAAAATTTTTGGACTGAGGGTCCCTTTTTTTCTCGATGCCTTCATTTGTTTTCGCGTTTTACTGAGTGATATGATAACCATACAAAAAGGCAGATTATCTTATAAACAACTGAACAGGTACGGCTGTCGCTGCATTCAAGCAAGCTAAATAAACACTAAGTTTAAATCAATAGGCTACAATAGCATCCTTCAATTAAGTCTGCTTCGATTGTAAACAGAGGGCTGACTCTTTGCATTCGGAATTGGAACTCTGGCAGACTACATTTTATTTGCCTCGTACAAGCATCGATTTAAGGGCATGTAGGTAAATTCAAATATAGGTTTTGTCACTTTTTAGAGTCCCGTACTTTACTGGTAATAAAAAAGAAACCTTATGGTGCTACTTTGTCTAATGTTAAAAAAGAGATATACGTTAGCGATAAGCATTATGTGCATTTTCAACCGACTTCAGGATTTCTAAGGAGAGAGGATAGAAGTTCTCAATTCATCGGGATCTTTGTTTTACATTTTTTTTTATGTATGTTCACCGATTATTCGAAGACCGCTGGACCGATTTGGAAAATTCTTTTTTGTTTGAAAGAGTATACTTCACAGTTTGTTTATTGTAACCAGGATCTGATGATGAGATCCTGGAGAAATCGAGGGAACTCTTCAAATATTATAGGCACGCCTATAGTGATTTAAATATGTTTTGGGCATTTCCTTTTAGAAGATGGAGTCTAAGTGAAGTCGGTTCTTTTATGTTTAAAATTATTTTGATTAGGGGTTAATCTCATCCCATCAAAGATATTTGAAGATAATTCGTAACGAGATGGACAAATGTCGCATTTTAAACGCTTACCGCTTCTGTTTAAAAACTAGGTGGTTACGGACTTTCATGTTAAGTAAATCAAAGCTTAAGCCATAATTTTAATAATTCAATACTAGTTACGCTTAAAAGTGGGAGCAGGACTCAGTATGCAGGTTCTGCCAGGAAGAAGAGTGAAGCATTGGCAGTTAGTTTGGATATTGCGAAGGCCTTTGATCGGGTTTGGCACAAAGCACTTCTAACGAAACTTCCATCTTATGGACTTCCCGAGAAATTGTGTGAATGGGTCAGTAGCTTTCTTGCAGACAGACGCATCAAGGTCGTAGTTGACGGTGAATGCTCTGACTCCATGTCTGTGAATGCTGGTGTCCCCCAAGGCTGCGTGCTATCACCCACGCTGTTCCTTCTGCATATCAATGACATGCTGCAGATTCGTTTGCGTAGCGGCATTCATTGTTATGCAGATGATAGTACGGGTGATGCCTACTACACCGGCCGAACCAACATTTCTCGGGAGCATGTCGTTGAGAGCCGGGACAAACTTGTGTCTGAAGTTGAGACTTCCCTTAAAGAAGTTTCAGAATGGGGTCGACTAAATTTAGTCCATTTTAACCCTACCAAGACACAGGTTTGCGCGTTTACCGCAAAAAAGCTTGCGTTTGTCGCTTCACCTCGTTTTGAGAGCACTTCCTTAACTGCCACTGCTAGTGTCCGAATCCTTGGCGTCGACATTTCGAGTGAAGTCCAGTTCCGCGGCCATTTAGAGGGTAAGGCCAAGTTGGCCTCAAAAAAGCTCGGTGTGCTCAACAGATCGAGGCAGTATTTCACTCCGGCCCACCGCCTCCAGCTTTACAAGGCACAAGTACGCCCACATATGGAATACTGTTCTCATCTGTGGGCGGGAGCGCCCCAGTACCAACTTCTCCCTCTTCACCGCATCCAACGGAGAGCGGATCGAATTGTCGGCTGCCGGGATCTTACGGATAGGCTTGACTCCTTGGCGCTGCGTAGAGATGTAGCCTCGCTCTGCATCTTCTATTGCCTCTATCACGGAGAGTGCTCCGAGGAATTGTTCGGATTAATCCCTGCCGCCTCTTTCCGCCATCGTCCACGCGACAGCATTACCATCATCACCACTTAGATGGTTGGCAGTCCTCAACTGTGCGTTTCTCGAGAAACTTCCTGCCTCGCACAACAAAACTGTGGAATGAACTGTCGTCTGCGGTATTTCCGGACCGATACGACCTTCAAACCTTCAAGAAAAGAGCGTATTCCCATCTTAAAGGCCGGCAACGCGCTTGTGACCCCTCTGGTGTTGCAGGCGTCCATGGGCGGCGTTAATTGCTTACCATCAGGCGATTCGTCTGCTCGTTTGCCTCCTATTTCATAAAAAAAAAAAGAAGAGGAAACAGCCTTGCACATCCTCTGCTCCTGCGGACCACTAATGCATAAAAGAAGTACCCACCTAGGGCGACATGTACTGCAACCCGATGAGGTACAACACATTACAGCCCAAAGAATCTGGAAATTTCTAGATGCAACGGGAATCAGTAATGAGCTATAAAGGGCTGCCACAATAGATCAAATCTGGTCGACGCGGCACATTGATAGCCCAATTAAGAATAATAATAATAATACGCTTAAAATATGTCGAATCGAAAGTAGATAAGTCAACAATTAAAATCCGCGTCTGTAAGTACTTATAAATAGTTTATAAAATAAAACACATTCTTTAAATTAGAACCAACAACTAACTACTTTAATCAGAACTATCAATAATTATCTAATTACTACGTTATTTAAGTACTGTTTGTTTGTAATTAGTGTTGCTTAATAAATAAAGCTAGACAAGGCCCTCGAAATTTCAACAACGGATGCTGTAGCTGACGTATGTTGTCTCTCGAAATTATGTTTCAATCTCCAATTACACTTGGTGGCATTAAGTTAGCTTTCGTTGACATTTGAAAGCATACACTTGGTGGTATGAAGTTTAATTTTGCAGGTAGAAGTTTTATTAAAACACTTGTGTGTGATTTGAAGCAATTATCTTTCCGTTGTGTTCACTACTTTCAACCGACTTCAAGATTTCGAAAGAGTTGGTTATCAATTCGTCGGGATCTTTGTTATTATTCGAAAACGGCTGGACTGATTTGGAAAATACTTTTTTTGTTAGAAAGAGTATAGGTACTTCACAGTTGGTCCCATTGTAATTAGGTCAGGATCTGATGATGGGATCCTGGAGAAATCGAGGGAACTCTTCAACTTTTATAGGTACACCTACAGTGATTTGAGTATTTTTTACAGCAGCTCGAGCTTTTGGAAAGGTGGATGCTAAGTGAAGTCGGTTCTTTTTTGTTGCTCGAGCTGCTGTAAAAAATACTAAAGTTGAAGATTTCTCCAGAATCCTGACCTGGTTACAATGGGACCAACTGTGAAGTATACTCTTTCAAACAAAAAAAGAATTTTCCAAATTCCGTCGCATAAGCCGTCTTCGCATAATCGGTAAACATACATAATAAAAAAAATAAAGCAAAAACAACAAACATCACGACAAATTGATAACCTCCTATTTCCAAATCTTGAAGTCGGTTGAAAAAGGCAAGAATTTAAAAGTCCACCTTTTTTAAAAACTCGTACTGCACCATGCCTGGTCAAAAGGTGCCCATCACGCTACATCCGATCCTGCATCCGATGAAACTGGCAACGTGGCGGCGTTGCCAGTTTCATCGGAGTTTAAAAAAGAATAATAAAATAAAATAAATAAATAGTTTTATGGGGATGCAGGTATATTACTGTAAGTGGTTGACTTTTCCGTATGTTTACGGAACAATGACGTTGTACGGAACAATTGGGTTGTAAATCACAAAATAAGTAGGTACCGTAAAACGGGGTAAGAAGGGATGACGTGGGCAGTTGGATCATGAATGGGGAGAGTAGAGATTCTAGAGGGGCGAGTTGGTGTTATAGACCAAGGTTGTTAAATCGCTACGTAAATAACATATTCTCTAAACAAGTGAAACATGAAAATCCAAAAATGTCAATCCTAGCAATTTTCCCAACTCACCTTATTGCTATCCCTACCAACCTCAACTACGGGGTGAGGTGGTATTTCCCACTATTTTGTGTTTATCATTAAAATTAGAAATGAATCGACAGATAATAAAGAAAATATTAAAATTCATACGATTACTATTTTTGATGTACAAAAATAAACTATTATCCGGGTTTGAACTTCGGTTTTGTCCCTACTCACCCCATTTTACGATACTTACTGGTTCATTGGATCCTAACCCAACGCCCGCCTAATAAAACGGTTTTAAAATTAAGATTCCGTCTCAGTAGGTAGTCAAGTAAAGCCGGACCAGAAATATATGATCATGCGCCATGTTGCGAAATTTCATTGGAACTAATTTCTTACACTGGCAATCATTTTAATGACAGGATGATATGCATGTGTGAGAGCATATGATAGGCTGTCGCTGTTGTCAGTGTCATTGTGGCGGTTTATTTGAATAATAATGAAGTGTTGAATATTAAATAATAAACGACATAAATTCCCAATATTATCCATAGTCATATGTATGTATGTATACAATAAACTGCTGTAAATAATACGCTTGGGAAATGACACTATTTCGCTGTAAACCATTTTCAAATTAACATCAGAGCTGACAGGTAAACAAATCAAGATTTCACCATACCATAGATAATAATACCCTCTATGACTATACTGAACTGTTGCCATATAAATGAGAATAATAGCGCCCCCTTGACAATGATGATAAATTTCTGATCAGGCTTTAAATATATATTGAAAAGAATCACAGAACTCTCAACGATGTAAATTTCCTGCCTAAAATATCCACCCTAAATTCAAACAAACCTTCGCTCAGAAAACTCGCAAAATCTTTCCAATAAAAAGGCTGATTACCTGAAAATGCTGAAATATATCTTCATTGAAGGCACATAATGAAATTTCCACTGTCCCTTAAGGGCGGGAGGCTAATGAAGTATTTGGCGCGCCGTGATTGGTGGAATACTAAACATCCAACGATGAATAGTTTGTCAAATATCTCCTATTGTGGGTTTTTATCCTGAATTTGGGTCAATCAACTATAAAAATCACGACTGTAAGTTGGGCTTTCTTATTAAATTTAAAATTGTATTTTATTTATTTATTTAAACTTTATTGCATACTAATACAAAGTACAAAGGACGGACTTAATGCCAAAGGGCATTCTCTACCAGTCAACTATCAGGCCAAACAGATAAAAACAATAGTGCGGGGAACGGATAGCAAACAGAAAACTAAAATCCGAAATTACTAATTATTAATTAATTATTTTCAGCGTTTTCTGGAAGAAATCCCTTAAAGGGATAAGTTCGCCTTTGTACGTATATGTTGTTATATGTCTTTCGTTGTGTTTTATTGTGAAGTGTTTTACTACAACTACAAAAATGAACATACTGGAAACAGCAAGATACTCCATTTATGATGCTTTAAAGTACCGTCAACTGCTACAACTTTGCCTGGATCTTATTGCTGAGATGGGAGAAAGGCGGCCATTGTGAGGAATCAAATATATATTCGGTAAGGATAGATAATTATTTACTATTATATTTTTATTTGTTACTGATAAATGTAGCGTGCTTGACATATTGTCTAAATTATTATTATTTTATTTGCTTTTATTTTTGTCACATTGATTTATAATGTTAATAATGATTATATGTATATTAATTATCCCATTTACTTGCCTTATGTAAGTTACTGCCTAATTGTTTAAAATTGTATTTGCATGCATTGTTATGTAAGTATTATAATGCAAATAAATGATTGACTATGACTATAATCACTGTTTTTCAAGCCAGGCAAAGTTAGGCATCGCAGGCAAAGTTGTAGCAGTTGACGGTAGTATGATGTTGTGCAGTAAGATACGCAATATTTTTATATGCCCATTTTTAAGTAGATCATACATGTCAATGAAAAGGGTTCACTTAGTATATAAACTTACAAAATGACTCGTTTTCATTGTCCTTACCTTTGGCCGTATTCTAACTTTAAATCACGTGTTGAAACGACACAACTTCAAAATTATACAACTCTAAATTCCAATGCATTGCATTAACTACACAATTGGGTACTTTCCTGGGTAAAAAAAATATAATTCTATTTAGTCCGTCAGTTACATTATCAAAAAATATTGGACACCTATTTTTTATTTTGTCAATCAAACAAAAATTGGTGAAGATATAGCCCGTTAAAGTTCCGCGTGACGTCACATTATACTAAAAATTGTACTGAAATGTGACATCACGCGGAACTTTAACGGGCTATATCTTCACCAATTTTTGTTTGATTGACAAAATAAAAAATACGTGTCCAATATTTTTTGATAATCTACCTGACGGACTAAATATATTTTTTTAGGATAGTAGCCAATTCAGCTAGCGCCTAACGTCTGTATCTGAAATATCTGAATTTGCGTGAAAATTATTCCGATGCAAGTCCAACACAACTTCAATTTTGGCTGATTATTTATTGTGTGTTAGAGTGATGTTTGAGATAGAATGTGTTGTTAATGTACTCGTATTGTTTATGTATTTTAAACTTAGAATACTTGGTCGTCGCCGATACACGATGCAGTAACGCGTTGTTCATTCCACGTGATATTCCTATCGTTTACTTGCGTGTTAAGAGCTAATTGTGGCCGCCAGAGTACACTCTGACGTCAGTTTGCATCAGCGACGGCACAGTCTTAATTTTTATTTATGCGGATACAGAGCATTCGCTGGTTCGGGATCCAACTCCTCCCACTGTGGAACGGGACTCTCAATGATACCATTCACTGCACTTGGATTCTTATTTATTATTAAAACAGTTACTCGGTACACTAGGCTCACTATGGCTATTTACACTATTTACAACTTATGTCCTAGAACAGGTACATATACCCTGTCCGAGGATAGGCGCATTTACCCTACTTCGCACTGTCACTAACTTCACATATACTACTAAGTCCACGAACAGGTACATATACCCTGCCCGAGTACTGGCACGTTTACCCTAAGAGTACTAGATACAAACTGAAACACTAACACTTTACTTATTACGCTTAGTCCATAAACAGGTACATATACCCTGTCATATGAACCCTAGGTACTCTAGGCACTAAACTTTAACACTAGGCACATAGAAAGCCGGTACGCTTACTGATACACTGATACTGTTGACTACTAGTCACTATTATCTCTTCTTCTTCTTATTTTTCTTGCTGGAACTGCTTGCTGAACTGAACTGTCGCTATGGCGGTGCGACGGCTTTTATACCTAGTTGGTTACTAAGTTCTGTTACCAGATTTCTGACTGATAAAATATAAAATAAAGTTTGAAATAAAAAAAATTAAGCAATTATTTAATAGCCTAATTTCTAAAGAACATAATATAGTATAATAATATACAAATCAGATGGGAAATTTATTGAAAATCCTTGTAAAGCACAAGATTTTGCTGAAGACGCAAACACGCGGTTAATTTAAGAAATATACACTTTACAAAATTGCATCAAATAAATATTGCACCTTTGTTTAGAAGGTTATATTGCTTGTTTGTAAGAAACGTGTTTATTAGAGGTAATTGCGTGACCACCATTTAATTTTCTTGCGATTTTATCCCGCAGATATTCCCAGTTGAAACATTGCCTTTTTTAAGTTTTGCACAAAAGACATAGATTTAGACTGCTATGGAACAAGCAGACTTGCAACGTGTGGTCTAGTATTTTATCGGATAGACCCACGTGAACTATACATATACCAAATTAAAGAATATAGCTACCGAATTGTGCAAGACTGATGTGTCTTAAACGTGATTAAAAATGAATAGGATTTAAAATCAACATGAACAAGGAGTGTAATTTTGACGTATATTTTTCACGCCTTTTTCCGAGTTATATAAAGAATTCTGAGCAACTGCGACAATAATTTTCAATTCTATATATTTTAATGTATTGACTATTAAATAAGCTTTTTCACACCACCTGCTCGACAATGCCAAATTATATATCATGCAAACCTCACCGAAAGCAAATCATTATAGCCCTTGGCTTTAGCCGGGTTATAATGTTGTACTAAATCTCATTATAACCCGCTGGTTAATAATGTGAATTCACTTCCCATAGTTCTTATTGTTATGTGCTTAAAGTCTAATTTGGTAAAGTCCGCACGGTGCACAGCCCCGCGACGCCAGCCGGGGCCCGCGCCGCCGCGTCGAACTGATTTGAAAATCGAATTTATTCGGAAAATCGTGCTGGCCACCTTTTTAAATGCCTAAAACAAATGCCGCGAGTGTCATGAGACGCTGCAGTTATACGGAGTAAAACTGCAGGTTCTATAAAAATTGAAGATAAAATTTGAATAAAATGGACTAATGTATCAAGAATCAATTTTTAGGGTTCCTCAGCCAAATGGCAAAAAACGGAACCCTTAGGGATTCATCATGTCTGTCTGTATGTCTGTCCATCCGTATGTCACAGCCATTTTACTCGGAAACTATACGACGTATCTGAATAAAATTTACACATAAGGTGTATTTTGTATGCCGCTACTTAGTTATGTAGATTTGAAATAAAAATTAGGGGGGGGGGGGGCGCTCCATACATGTAACTATTTTTTTTGACTAAATATCAACATGTGACACATCTGTGACAGGTCTTTAAAAATAACATTAAGGTTTCTTTGACCATTTTGTGATTAAGTGAATATTTTCTGAAATAATCGCTTCGAAAATCAGAAAAGTAGTGGCCCCCCCTGTAACTTTTGAACCGTAAGTCCAAAAAATATGAAAAAATTTGAGGAGATGCATCTTATCATACTTTCTACGCAATTGTTTTGAACATTATCGGTTTAGCCATTTTTGAGTTATCTCCAAAAAAACATAGGCACCAGATACGACCTTTTGGTATTAGTTTGGTTCTTATTCCATTGAAGGTACGGAACCCTCCTATGTGTGGTCCGACACGCACTTGGCCGGTTTTTACTTTTGATTTACTTTAATAAAAATCCGTTTCTAGTAGCCTTAGCTATATTATTGTCTCGCAAGAGGTGAGAAAAGTAGAGTATACCCCTCGGGGATAAAGCTGTTTTTGTTACGGGCGTGCTTGAACCCCTCACTGCACTCAGGACTCAGTCTTAATTCCCTCGCTTCGCTCGGGAATTAACTCATAACCCCCTCGCTGCGCTCGGGAGTAAAATCTGGAGTCCTTCGTTACGTTCAGGATTCAATATTGCGCCCGTGACATAAAACAGTGCTTTATCCCCTTGGTGTACAATCTACTATTTCACACCACCTGCTCGACAATGCCAAATTATATATCATGCAAACCTCACCGAAAGCAAATCATTATAGCCCTTGGCTTTAGCCGGGTTATAATGTTGTACTAAATCTCATTATAACCCGCTGGTTAATAATGTGAATTCACTTCCCATAGCTCTTATTGTTATGTGCTTAAAGTCTAATTTGGTAAAGTCCGCACGGTGCACAGCCCCGCGACGCCAGCCGGGGCCAGCGCCGCCGCGTCGAGCTGATTTGAAAATCGAATTTATTCGGAAAATCGTGCTGGCCACCTCAATGAGGGTTTCCGCGATTGAGATTTTCACTAGATGGCAGCACCGTGACGACAGGTCTTTTTGGCAGTAGCTGTCAAAATCCACCAATCAAAAAATATATGGTTAAACATGATTGGTGGATTGTGACAGCTAGACCTGTCGCCACGGTGATGCCATCTAGTGAAAAACTCGATCGCGGAAACCCTCATTTTAAATACCTAAAACAAATGCCGCGAGTGTCATAAGACGCTGCAGTATACGGAGTAAAACTGCAGGTTCTATAAAAATTGAAGATAAAATTAGAATAAAATGGACTAATGTATCAAGAATCAATTTTTAGGGTTCCGTAGCCAAATGGCAAAAAACGGAACCCTTATGGATTCGTCATGTCTGTCTGTATGTCTGTCCGTCCGTATGTCACAGCCATTTTACTCGGAAACTATACGACGTATCTGAATAAAATTTACACATAAGGTGTATTTTGTATACCGCTACTCAGTTATGTAGTTAAATTTGAAAAAAAAAATTTTAGGGGGGGGCGCTCCATACATGTAACAAAATTTTTATTTTTTATATTTTTGACTAAATATCAACATGTGACACATAAATCGATAGGTCTTTAAAAATAACACTGAAGTTTTTTGACCATTTTGTGATTAAGTGAATATTTTCTGAAATAATCGCTTCGAAAGTCAGAAAAATTGTGCCCCCCCTGTAACTTTTGAACCGTAAGTCCAAAAAATATGAAAAAAATTGAGGAGATGCGCCTTATTATATACTTTCTAGGAAAATTTTTTTTACATTCTTGGTTTAGCCATTTTTGAGTTATCTCCAAAAAACTTTTTCCATAGGCATCAGATACGACCTTTTGGTATTAGTTTGGTTCTTATTCCATTTAAGGTACGGAATCCTGCTATGTGTGGTCCGACACGCACTTGGCCGGTTTTTACTTTTGATTATTTTAATAAAAATCCGTTTCTAGTAGCCTTAGCTATTTTATTGTCACGCAAGAGGTGAGAAAAGTAGAGTATACTCCTCGGGGATAAAGCTGTTCTTGTCACGGGCGCGCTTGAACCCCTCACTGCACTCAGGACTCAGTCTTAAACTCATAACCCCCTCGCTGCGCTCGGGAGTAAAATCTGGAGTCCTTCGTTACGTTCAGGATTCAATATTGCGCCCGTGACATAAAACAGTGCTTTATCCCCTTGGTGTACAATCTACTATTAAAAGCCTTTTGTAATTAGAAAGTAGTCTTGTGTTTGCTTTATAGTGTAATCTATCAGAATTATGTCTGGGAATGTTACAGGTGACAAACGATAAGTCCCGCTGAGTTTCTTACGCTGGTTCTTCTCGGTTGAGGCTCCCCTCCGAACCAATAGTAGTTTATTGCCTTTCCCATAATCTGGTTTTAAAAAGATTTGTATTCAATACAGTTTTTAAACCAGTGTTTATGTTTTATTTCATTACCATGCGTCCGTGTGTAATGTGTTTAGTGCTAGGTTATCCTGATAATGTTAGTTTTTGAGTTCCAAACCACATCTAAACTACCCTACTGCCTGGCCCTCGGCAGTCCTCCACGACATATATATATTTACACTTTTGCACCATAAATACATCTTTGCAATAAGGTGCAAAACTGTAAACATATCTTTGACGTCGACTGTACATCCTGGATATACGAAAACATTTTTGCCCCGTCAGTAACATAAGGCCACCAGACACTGTCAGTACTAATGTCATTATTTCTCTACTCGTCCTTCTCATCCTCCATATACATAGAAAAGGACGAGTAGAGAAACAACGTCATTATTACTGTTATAATACGTCGTTCCCGCGCTCGCACAACCTATCGGAATACAGCGGGCTTCTCCCGGCGTATCTTATAAAGCCCTTTCAATTTATATTGGATACTCAACTGATGGTCCGTAGAGGAAGTAGCCTTAACGATTCCAATGGCCGTGTTGAAAGTTGATTGTTGATATTCTGTGAGTGTATATCTTTACCATAAGTTGCTTTTGAATAGTCTTATTTAAATCACAAACCTGTTCTTAGAAATTTTATCCGTCAATATGAACAAACATTTCATTTTGATTATACTCGTAGGGTACAAATCAGTAAAAAAATCATGATTTTTAAGTTAGAATAGCGCTTTAGGTTTTCAAAAACGTCCCCGATATTTCCCTAACAGATACCTATCCCTTCACCCCCTTCCTCGGCTTTGAATATTTGGATATACCTTTGCTAAAATTATTTGCTAAAATCAAATATAAGTACGTCATTCGCGGTTTAACTTGAAATAAACTGCTTGCTGTCTTAACTTGTATGAGTTTTATGCCCCGGCTCCGATGCCGTACGAACACACGAAGATGTGGGGTCATTTTTCAGAGCTAGTCGATTTTCTTGCTTATTACTGTTTACTGCATAGAATACATCCATGTTTGTATGCTAGCTTCGTAGAATAGGCTAGGAGGCCGTTAACTTATGATTGTGCCAGTTATTATGAAATACTTGGATAAAATAGATATACTTGGATTAAATTTAAATAATTATAGTGTTTTATTTATTGATCGTATGGCTACCACTGGATCTTCTGCTTCACTCTCGTTTCCTCATGACTGAGGGTCGCGACAGCAATCGTCGGTAACTTTTTTCACGAAATATCACTGGATATAGATAGGCATTTCTTCTCTGGGGTAGAAGTAGTGGGAAAGCAGATAATGAAGAAAATCCAGTGAGTGCTGCGAGGTCCAGATGGGACAGTGCAGCTGCCAAGATTGTTACTCTTTTAGCACCACCTAGGGATCACGTGTAGGGTTGTCTAAGGTGTTTCCTACGGATGCAGAGTAACATTGATCCCCAATAGTGTAAAAAATCATAAAATTTGTAATGTAATTAACTTCTGTCCCTAATCTTATTAGGCTTGCCCGGTGTTGCAAATATATTTATAACTAGTGTTAATTTTTGCGTGTTTTGAGTTTAAATAGCCTGTTTTGTATCGGTATATTCCTTATTTCCTACTGTAATATTTATGTCACATGTGATTTAGTAACAAAGTGTGTAGTGTATACTAACATATCCTGTTTTCTTTCTGTGAGTTCCTGTAATTAGGGTTGTTCATTTATTTTGAAAAGGTATTATCCAAAACCATTTCGAAGTCTAGGTTTATCTATCAATTTTAGACTAATATTTCGCCAAATTAATAAGTGGATTCGAATAACTTCGCAAAAGTATGAATGAACTTGGTTTGACCTTACTCCTTGTAAAACCTATTTGTAAAACTTTATTAAAGCAAAAGGCAAAGTTAGTAAAAGGCATTCCTAAAAAAAATAACTCAATGTCCATACCCTACGACAGTTGTCAAACATGTAAACAGAAAATTGTAAATAAAAACTGTCCGTAAGGATTCATGTGAAAAAGTAAGTATTACATACAAAAATTAAACCAAATGTGCAGAAATAATTAAACACTTATCTTTTAAAATATATAAAAGCGTACAATCAGTAACCGTCTTAAATAAATATATAAATAAATATTAAATATTATAGGACAATCTTACACAAACCGACCTAGTCCCACGGTAAGCTCAATAAGGCTTGTGTTGTGGGTACTAGACGACGACATATATAATAGATAGATATACATATAAATAGATAAATACATAGAAAACATTCATAGCTCAGGTACAAATATCTGGAGATAAACACACAAATAAATGCCCTGACCAGGATTCGAACCAGCTTGTCTTGGCTTGTCTAACATAAGTATTTTGGTACCTCTTATTTCAATCAAATTATAGTCATATTTTAGTTTAGACTTGATGCGATTTACTCCATTATACTGATATTTTCTAACTTAGGTATATTTCTTGAGTCAGTTTTTTAAATTTAAGTGCCATGGGTATTGATTCTTTCGCTTTACATATACAATTTGAATTTTTATATTTTTCGCGGTCAAGACAATATGCGGAGTGACGTACCAATATATGGATGGTATAGGAAGGATGGAACTCTCTTCTAGGAAAACGGTCGAAAAAGTGTCCAGCGGTAAGCACTAAACACTAAAAAAAAAAATAGTTCCCAATATCTCCGGGTGGCGCTAGGTATAGTTCAGCATTTGAAATGAATTACCGATATTTAATACTTATATTATAATAATATGACTTTCTAAATAAAATTAATATTCAGAGTGTTTTTCATCTCCGCAAATAATTATTTTGGATTTAATTTTTTTTTATTTCAAAATCAATTTCATCATCATCATCATCATCATATCAGCCGAAAGACGTCCACTGCTGGACATAGGCCTCCCCTAAAGAGTGCCACAATGACCGGTCCTGCGCCACCCGCATCCAGCGGACTCCCGCGACCTTCACCAGGTCATCAGTCCACCTTGCGGGGGGTCTACCCACGCTGCGCCTTCCGGTTCGTGGTCGCCACTCGAGAACCTTTCCGCCCCAACGGCCATCGGTTCTACGAGGCAAGGGCACATTGGTGCCCCGCCCACTGCCACTTTAGTTTAGCGATTCGGAGGGCTATATCGGTTACTTTGGTTCTGCTGCCATCTGCTGTCCTGAGGCCATCCTCATTTCTGATGCGATCACGCAGATACCCTCCAACCATAGCCCTCTCCTTTGCGCTTTGGGTGACTTTGAGCTTTCTCATGAGGCCCATTGTAAGCGACCACGTTTCAGTACCATATGTCATCACTGGCAACACACACTGGTCAAAGACTTTCGTCTTGAGACACTGCGGAATATTGGACAAAAAGATGTGCCGTAGCTTCCTGAACGCTGCCCAACCGAGTCGGATTCGTCGATTGACCTCTTTCTCGAAGTTGGAATTACCTAACTGGACAGTATGTCCTAAGTATATATAATCGTCCACAACTTCGAGTGTAAAGTCTCCGATTGTAACGGGAGTTGGTGCTACATGGGTATTTGACATGATCTTCGTCTTATCCATGTTCATCTTTAGACCAACATGTTCATATTTAGACATCGTACTCAAGTCCTCCATTGTCTCAGCCAAGATTTATATCGTCAGCAAACCGAAGGTGAGTGATGTACTCGCCGTTTATGTTGATGCCTAGCCTTCTCCAGTCCAGAGTCTTGAAAACATCTTCCAGTGCAGCGGTAAACAGTTTAGGAGAAATAACATCTCCTTGCCTGATTCCCCGCTGCAACGGAATAGGCTTCGAGTTCTGGTCCTGGAGTCCTCAAAATCAATTTAATCAAATTTAATATCATTGTGGTGCCATCAGTTTATCGCCTTTTGACGGACACTTTTGTAACATAGAGATTTATATCCTTCTTGTACCATCCATATACCAATACTTCCAATCTTGACGTAAGAAAAACAGTTGACGACAAACAAGGGTTTTTTTATACGAATCATTGACTTCTTCAATGCTATTCAGCTTGTAACTGTAACTTACAATACGTCGTATCTGATTTTTTATTTTAATTATAATAAAATAACTAGGCTGTTTTAAACTAAATAAATCAAATTGATATCTTAAAATGGCCTATAGTTTCAGAATAAATTTCAAAAGGGGGGTAAAATAATATAAACAATCCCAATTGGCTCTGTATCTCTACTTAAGATGTTTATTGTACTATCGGGTTCATAATTGCATACCCAATTTATGAATGAATTCATTGATAAACTGGGTATGCAATTATGAACCCGATGGTATATATTAGCTGTTGGAACTCCTTAAAAAAATGTTTTTGTGTAAAGTATCTTTTACGCTCCTATTATTTCATAACGTCCATGGGAATTAAGAAACAAGCCTTTATAAAATTAAGCTTATTTTTCTTCTGAATTTCCTTGATTATGTACAGTTAATTACTGTTGACTGCCGGTATTAGAAGGCTCAAGGGTATCACCGAATAATAATTAAATTATTATGGAGGGCTTAAAACTTGATGCCGGTACTGCCGGGAGCTCGACGCCTGCAGAGACAGGCAAAAGTGATGGACATCGTTTACAATATTTAACACTTTGAGTGCTCGAACCCGCTAAGCGGGCTCTCTGTTCGTTGTAGCTTTCCTTTACATACGAGATTCAAGATATTTATTCATGACGTACACAATATTACAAACAAAATAAAGACGTATAGGTGTAGCACCATGAAATGGACCCTGCTCAGCAAAATGATAGCTAGTATGTCAGCTAGCGCTGGTCTTCCGTAGGGCCCACTTGGTAATACATGGGTAAACGCTTGCATTGACTACGAGCGTAGCTACGACCGTAATTTTAATAATTTCCGCAGATCACTACGCTCGCAGCGGCAACCAACCGGAGCGGCCATGGCTGTCATTTTCTATACAAAAGAAGTGGGCCGATTTTTGCGGGGGAGGGGAACGTCAAATGTATGGCTATTCGTACGTAACGTACATATAGCCACGTCAAATAATCGTCAGTCCTTACAATAAATATGACCACTGGTCATATTCTTTTGGCAGAGGGGAGTCAATTGCCGCTCCGGTTGGTTGAATTCTCTAAGCTGGCAGCCGATTCTCCGCTAGTCCGCTACACACAAAGAGCCCGCGTAGCGGGTTATTGGAGCTCAACGTGTTAATTGTGTCAACGCTGGTACAGACTGCATCAGTCAGAATCAGCAAATATTTTCCTCTTTACAACATCAAGGAGATACAACCTATTCACATGTTTATTTGTAGTTAAATTAGACCTAAACTTGCACTGTATGAAAATATTAAAAACCGGTTACTCACTTAATTTGAGTCCATTTTTTGCTCGACCCGAATTCGAATTTTTTGAGTAACCCATTTTTTTTTGCATGTTACTTTTTTACGAAAGTTTTATAGTTAAAATTGCACTGTTTGTTTCAAAACGATTCACAAGGATTTTTAATTACATATATAGTGTGGGAAATCTACCGGGTCGTTGTATGGAGACCTCGCATTAATTCCTCAGTCGATAATTCTTTTGCTGGGATGTAGTATAGGTCATAACAAACACAAAAAACAATTTTTCCAAAAAAAAAGTATGTCAGTTTTGGTATTTTTACCAAAATGTACAAAAACCTTAATAGTTTGTACTGGAATTTTCCTCAGGGTATGTTTTTTTCACTAAACAAATTATTTTGATTCCTGACAGATTCTATCAAAAGTTCAAAAAAATATTCCAAATAAAACTGTCACTTTTATTCAAAAATAATTGGTTACACTCGTCATTTTGTTTGGAAAATTTCTCAGTCAAGTTTGTAACAGTGGGTGTTATGTTAATCTTATTATAGCATAATATTCACGAATTTCCAAAAAAAAAAACCTTAAAGAAAAATTGTTATTACAGTATACTTAATATACTTCATGGAAAATTGCTCAGCCCAGTTTTATTTTTTATTCATGTTAAGTAGTCAATTAAACAGCCAAAACTAAAATTTCCAAAAAATAACCCACATACAATATGTCAAATCTTGAAATTTTAAATTTGTCTAGCCTTTTGAAGCGAGTAAACATGCAGTAATATGTCGTCGTGCGTCAGCTATTGAGTCCAGTTTAGCATGCGCAACTACGACTCAGCTATGCTTGCGTCATAGTGAAAAAAGTGGAGTAAGTTACTTCAATTATAGAATTTTCTATTTTGATATTTGTATATAACTCGTATCATTATAATTTTAATAAATATTGTGATGGCGTATTATTAAGTAACCATTTTAGTATTTAATTGAAGTATCATTACGTTACTAAATAGAACACCATCAACACTGCTCGCCGACAGATCACGCTTGTAGTGTCATAATCATAATGCACATAGTCCGCATCACCGCGCAGCCGCACGCACCGATACAACTACGCTTCGACACTAGTCAAGCCGCCTACCTACAGATGGCGCAGTGATTAAGTTGGATGCCACTAACGTTTGTTCAACGCAGAAAAATGACCCTCGGCGCCTTACCGAGGAATATTTGAGAATCGCGATAATCTAAAGGTACGCATGCTATATGCCTCAACCAAGTTTCAGCATTTTAGTGTTGTGACACTAACCCACTAGGCCAGTAATATATCCTTACGACAAATTACTGGCCTAGTACTCATCTACCTAGCTGGGTAATACTCGACAAGTAAGCACTAGAGAGACGACAGAGTACATGTAAATCTCTAAAACAATAAATTTTATCAGCTACCCGCGACTCTTTGTCTTCGCCCCCCACCGCCTCGCTCTACAACTATAGATTTCTTCATAATGGATATATCAAGGTATATGCGAAACAGCGCATTTGCCAGATGACTTACGTAGACTCTTGATTTCCCCAAATTTAAACATATTTATTTAACATAAGTTGTATTTATAAATGACTCTTAAATAAGATGTACTTTAATGTCATGAACGTTTAGTAAATGTAATTATACTCGTATAATATTAAGGTATTGTCTGTTCTATTGTCTATTTCACCTGTGACAACTGTATGTTTTTCTCTGTGTGTAATATTTAATTGTTTTTTTGTTATAAGTAAACTGAAATAGATGTCATATGCTTCAGAAAAAATTACCAAGTCCTCCGGTGTCCGAGGCCAGCAGGCAGCACTATCTCTCTTGTTTCTTTTGTTGCTTTAAATGATTTCTATCATATGACATATATTTCAGTTTACTTATAACAAAGAAACAATTAAATATTACACACAGAGAAAAAAAAATACAGTTATCACAGGTGAAATAGACAATAGACATACATTAATATTGTATAATCCACCACCATTTTTTTCCCGTGAAAAAAAATATTTCCTTAGTTTTTCTTAAATATGAAAAACTGGAAAAAAATGGTTTTGTATAGAGGGTTGGCCGGTCGAAACAACATGCCCCATCAAAAAAAAAATTTTTTTTCGCACTAAAAAAAAATTTCTCCTACTTTTTCTTAGTTGCAATACGATATCAATAGTGCCCTTAAACGGACCACCAGTATTTTTATTACAACCTGTATGATTTTTAAAATTCATTTTCTTTGCATCCACCTATGTTGATATAACTTAAACATTATTAGACATTAATAGTAGTTTATGTAACTGTTTCATAATAAGATCACACAAGTGTTTTGAGGCCTAATTACGTACGGTTGCATACACTGCTTTGTCTACACACATATTATAAATCCTAAATGATGTGTTCAGAAACCAGTAGAATGACCGCCATTGCACCGCCATGACCAACTCTATTGTGTCGGCGGTCGCGCGGTCGCGTGCCGGCGCTCGGGGAGAGGGCGGATCTTGGTAACGTTACCGTGGGTAATGAATTTTCATACGTTTTTACCACACTGTCAGAGATGTTACGTTACTGGTTGAAATAATGGTGGTACGGTTTCCGAACGCGGAATAGAGGATTTATGATATTGGTGTAGATAAATGATATTACATGCAATAGAATCAACATTATTATATATACGCCAAACACTGGCTATTGTCATGTACTTTGTGTAACATGTCACATCATTGATAATACTCACTTTCGTAGGTACAGCCACCGGCAATAGTATCTTCCTACACGAAGGCCGCAAAAATATGTGACACGCTCTTATTTGTAGGGCCATAAGAGCGTGTCACATATTTTTGCGGCCTTCGTGTAGGAAGATACTATTGCCGGTGACTGTACAATAAATTATTTGTATTTGTATGGATTGAATCGAACACTTACTCCGAAGACACTTATTTAAGTAGTCCCCGCTGGCAATCTACTGGCAGTAGGATGTCAGAACGTCGCCCTCCCCCAACCCGCAATACAAAGAAGCGATAAGTTGAGACAGATGTAGGCTAAGCCGGTCTCGGCTGGAAAGACCTAGAAGTTTCCATTTAAGATCGTTGACAAGTGAAAAACTTTTATGCGAGATTATTTTATGGGACAACAGGAACAAATTTTCGTCGCCACAGTTACATTAGTGACCGATTTAACATCTTTGTTTGTTAATTTTGTTTTTATTATTTACTTTGCCAGTTCGTTTCCTTCGTCGTACATGATAAAATTAACGTAAATAAAAAACTGGCCAAATGCGAGTCGGACTCGCACACGAATGGTTGCGTACCATTATTTATAAAAACGGCAAAAAAAGCATGTTGTATTCGGACGCAGGGCTGTACCAACCATCTTTCTTTATTTGATTTTTAATGATCTATGATTAATAAAATTCCATTTAGGTACCACATAAAATAGTATTGTATGATTTAATAAATGTAAATACAAGTTGTAAAATAATCAAGGCGTATTATACGTCGCAATTTTGTGTTTATAGTCTGGCCAGTCAACGAACGCAGTAGCAATGTACAGCGAACAAAATTATGACAACACTAAGAATCAGTGAAAATAGCAGCAATGATCATTAAATTTTGTTTTTAATTTTAGTTGGTATTTCCACCCCTTTCATTAGGTGACATTTACGGCGTGTAAAAAGGAGACAGATATATTTCGTCTAATCTGTCATCAAATGCAACAGATAATCTGGTTGAGCAATTGACATATGCCTTAAAAACGAATTTTAATTCAATGTAGAACGCTGCAGGAGTTCTATCTCACTCGCGCTTAAGGTGAAAGAGTGAAATGCACAATAAACAAATTCAATGTAAAACAAATGTGATTTGAAATGTTCGTCAAGAAATACGGTGTCTCATCACAAAGGGTTGCCACATGTACGTACTATGAATTTGCCGCGCTTTTATACTGACAGAAATGGTTTGCCAGACTATAACAATTAAATTTATTTATATGTGACAATAGGGTTGTTTCCAATTTTTTCAAATGCAAGTATAACGTACTGTATTGACTGAACATTGCCTTAGAATTCATGTTTTGCCTCGAAAGGTGCTTTAAATATGGGAAAATTACATATTTTCCACTTCTATAGACTTTCTCCGCTCCAGTTCTGCTCCAATTCTTCCAGTTCTGCTCCACCTCCACCCAGTTCCGCTTTAATTCCACTGATTTCCACTCAATTCCCGTCACTTTTGATGAGATTCGCTCAAATTCCGCCAGTTTCACTCCACTGCCACCCAGTTCTGCTCCACTTCTACTGACTTCCAGTCAATTTCCGCCACTTTTACTGACTTCTACTCCAATTCCGCCAGTTCCGCTCTAAATATCCCAGTTCCGTTCCATTTCCGCCAGTTATCCTCCACTTCCGACCAGTTCCGCTTCACTTTCGCTCTACTTCCACTTCAGAATCAGAATCACTATTATTGAGCATCAAAGAACCCTTGTTCGAGCTGCTGAGGTGAAAAAGGTAGTTTTACATGTTCATAAGATCCAAAAGGGTTTAATGCGCTACAATTCAACCCTAACTTTTATACGTGGAACCACCCCTATTGTGACGCCAAACTTCCTTCTGCGTGGCCGTCAACAATGCCGCGGCATTGGTCAGCAGGTTAGTACGAAAAAGGTTAAGATACAAATGTTGAATTGTATGAAACAATCTTTTACCTAAATAAAAAATACTATTTATTTCATTATAACAAATATGGTTGAAGGAAAGAGCGGAAAACAACAAACAAATTATAAGTTTACTGTTTAGGTTAGGACAGTAACAAATACAGGTCTGTTGTTAGAAAGAGAGACAAAGAAAATACTAGGAAGTTGTAGTTTTAGATGCAACACACGTTTAGCGTAATTCAGCCCAAACTTCAGCGAAATTCAGACGCCCATAGAAAAAATCAGCCGAAAAAGCAGAAATTTGTCTATGGTGACTGAATTTTTGTATGGAGCCATTGGAGCACATAGCGAAATCTAGACTCAAGTTGGATTATTCCACCTTGCGGCTGATTTTTGTCTATGGTCGACTGAAGTCCTCTGAATATTTCGCTAAGTGGGTTATATTTACCGGAATCTTAGCGTAATTCAGCAATATAGATAATAAAAACCTTAAAATGAAGACAATACTCAGACTTCTAGTACTCTAGTAGTTGGCCAGGGAGGAAAATTGTCTATGGAGTCCATACAAATACCAGAACCTAACCACAGATAATTTTCCACATTTCTGAAATTTCATGTCTATGGTTGGGGGAAATTAGTAAAATGAGGAAAAATTTGGAACAATCCAAAATGGCGGCAGACATGGATGAAACCAATTTCCAAGTAATTTAAGCGATCCGGACGGGCGAGCTTCAGACTGGAAGGCCGAAGGCCGACCCCGCTTGGGCTTCCCGGAGCCCGGAGCTTCACTCAGAGCGTCCAAGGCCGTTCAATCCTCCAGCAATTCTGGGCAAGGCCGTAGGCCGAGCCACGGTAAGGACGAACTAAGCGGAAACCGATATAAATCCATGTTATGCAAGCCCGAAGGGCGAGCTTCAGGCTAGGAGATCGAAAGCTGACCTCAGCGGAGGGCCGAAAGTCCGAAGCCTTCACCCAGAGCCTCCAATCGTTCATACCCGAATAATTTTATTCGAGGCAGTAGGCCGAGCTGGGGTCATTTCGAGCGGCCGAGCATTTTATTAAGGTAAAGTCTCTAAATAAGCGTAGAACGAATGACGAAACGAGCGAAGGCCGAAGGCCGAGCTCCGCGTCGGGCCGAAGGCTCGAAGCGTCTACGAGAGGCGCGCCAGCATCCGAGGCCGAAGGCTGAGCTGCAGAAAGATATGCTCGCACGCGGAGCACTTAACACAATCACAAAAGACAAATTCCTTCTAAAGCTTTTAGGCAAACCCAAAAATGCACACCAAGAGTTTAAACACAAAACCAAAACAAACACATAAATAAAACTCAATACAAAAGACAAGCGCACAATAGAAACACACAAGACAAACATCAAGACAAGCATAAAGACAAACACAGACACAAAAACAAAAGCCAACACCACCACCACGGGGCCCTCGGGCGCCGCGCACCCGCCCTGCATACTAGTTCCTTTTCCTTTTGAGGTACGGAATCCAAAAATAAGCGTAGAACGAATGACGAAACGAGCGAAGGCCGAAGGCCGAGCTCCGCGTGGGGCCGAAGGCCCGAAGCGTCTACGAGAGGCGCACCAGCATCCGAGGCCGAAGGCTGAGCTGCAGAAAGATATGCTCGCACGCGGAGCACTTCACACAATCACAGAAGACAAATTCCTTCTAAAGCTTTTAGGCAAACCCAAAAATGCACACCAAGACTTTAAACACAAAACTAAAACAAACACATAAATAAAACTCAATACAAAAGACAAGCACACAATAGAAACACAGAAGACAAACATCAAGACAAGCATAAAGACAAACACAGACACAAAAACAAAATCCAGCACCACCACCGCGGGGCCCTCGGGCCCCGCGCACCCGCCCTGCATACTAGTTCCTTTTCCTTTTGAGGTACGGAATCCAAAAATTGTAAGTACAACCCTATACGCAGTTGGTAAACTAATCGCGATTTATGTCGCTGTTTGGAGGCAACAGATTTCAAGGGAAAGTCAAAGTTTGTCCTTAATCCAATTTTTCTATTCGTTACAGCAATGTTCAGGAATTGTTAAAATTGTGTGATGTACGGAACTATCAGGATGCGAGTCCGACTCGCACTTGGCCGGTTTTTTTTATAATTACAACATTTCATCATCAATTCCCCTAGCGTTTGTCTCAGCTTTTACCACGGCTCAATTGAGCATAGACTGCTAAAATCATAACCCTTCCTATTATCTTCGCCGTAGTCAAAAGTGAAATGTATTACAACTGGCGTACTTTTTTATTTACTCTGTGACTAGGCGTTTAGCACCACTGCGAATTATATCAAATCAAGATAAAATTGCTAACATAATGGGTGAATTCATGTAGTGTTAATATATATTTTAGTAACGTGCAAAACCATAAATGTAAACTGTTTGTTTGAGTTTATTAAAGGGGATCATTAAAAAGTGTATAGGAAGTCACACGCTTTGAGCGAAAGTAGTTAGAGCAACATTGTTTTGTCAAAGTGCTTACACACGCTGCGCATGGCCCCTCGCGAGGCATCCCCGCTCCCGCGTCCCGCGTCCCGCACGTGCGCATTCCACTAACGAGTGAAATAATAGAAATCTTTATTTGTCACATGATTTAACTTTTTAATACGCAGGATATTTTTTTTTATTTTTTTTACAGTCGAAAGAAAAGTCTTAAAGGAAATATAATGAAAAAAAAATATTGATGGAGCAATATTCTACTGCGAGTAATAAGCTAATTTTTATACTGAAAAAGTTTGATAATGAAATTTTTGGAAATTGTTTGTCTTAAGTAGAAAACGTACATTTAATGTCACTTCAGTAAAGAAAAGTGACGGAGCAAATTTCCGATGTGAGTTACACAAAAATAATATATTTTATAAAAAAAATATAGTCTGTTATGGATTTCTTTTTTGAAATTTTAAATATTGATTACATACTTCAAGTCAATATTTCTGGTGAAATAAAATTAGACTGAGCATTTTTCCAAACGTAAATATAGACGATATAAGAGTTTAGGTAAAAAAACCCAACTAGGACAATTGTTTTTTTTTGGAAAAATAATTATATACCATCTACTCCTGACACTTTATCATGCTGTAAAGTTTTTTTGGACTGAGGAGTTAATGCGAGGTCAAACCCTCTATTGCCTGGCCTAATAGACAAATTACGCAAGTCAAGCAAATAATATTACAATCAGATTCCCTTTTGCCTTTGTACTTTTGTTTTCCTATTATTATTTAGTTTTTTTTTACAATAAAGAGTTTTTTTTTCGTTTTACATTTACAATAAGTATACTATACCAAGCTCATAAGACTACAAGTCATTGAACTGCCTCCGTTCGTACTACTTTGTTTGTTGTCGTATCAATTCGTTTTAATAATTTTATTTGTACAACAATAGAATGGCTCGGGGCCGGGAGGTAATCAAGAACTTTCAAGGGATTTAAATTTTCACAAGTTTCTATGAAATATTGTTATTATTCCCTTATTGTGATGGCTGGTTTGTTATTTGAAAACGTTATTAATGTTGGCCTGTTTGATTTATTCCTGAACTTTAAATTAAACAATGTCCGGTTACATAGCCAGCCGGAAAAATATCCGCGTTATTCTCTATCTAAGAGAACCCTGAGATAAGATAGATTATCTTATCTTAGGGCCGGTTGCACCAAACCGTCTGTTAACGTCAACGTCATCGTTAAAAAATCTTGTATGAAAAGTTTGACAGTTTTCTATGGCATGACAGCTCCGTCGCTATATTTAACGTTGATCTGTTCGTTAGTTAGTTAGTGGGTTAGTTATACTTAGTTAGTTAGTTAGTTATACTCTTCGTATAACTACTCGTATAGCAAGCGGTAATTTTATTTACTTTTACACTGCGTCAATCGCGTGGTATTAATAATAGAAGAGCCCACGACACTAAACCTAGTATAAGATTCCCAGATTATATATTATATATCCACTGGGAGGCTAAGTACTCTGAGCCTCCCAGTGGAGCCTCCTCGTGGTACTTCATAACGGTGGCAAACAAGCATACGGCCCGCCTGATGGCTACCGTGGCCTAAGGACGCCTGCGATTCCGTAAGTGTCACATGTGCGTTGCTACCCTTTTGCCGAGCCTAGAAATTAAAGGAGCATTATCTTTTATAACTAGAATTTTGAGTCCAGTATTACATAGTCTTGTTTATAATTTAAAAAACCGGCCAAGAGCGTGTCGGGCCACGCTCAGTGAAGGGTTCCGTAGTTTTTCGTCCGTCACAGTAAGTGTCCCCACTTAAGAGTTAAAATAACACCGCCATGTAGGATATGACATGCGACATCTATCGGCAAATTAAGTAAACTATTGCGCGCGAGCTTAAAGTATGGAAGATGATTTTTATGGGATAATTCTTTATTGCGTGAACCGATTTTCACCGTTTTCACTTTATTTGAAAGCAAGTCTTTTCATTGTAATTTGGTAGAAATTACAGGTACAATACACACCTGCTTATATGGTTAAATTACAAACTTAGTTCAGAAATAGTTTTGTATTTTTTTTTTAAACTATTCAACCTATCAAGTTCAAAATAATTTTCCTAGAAAGTTTTTATAAAGGTTTACTTTTCAGATTTTTTTCATATTTTTAAAACTTATGGTTCAAAAGTTAGAGGGGGGGACACATTTTTTTTTACTTCTGGAGCGATTATTTCCGAAAATATTTACATTATCAAAAAATGATTTTAGTAAACCCCTATTCATTTTTAAATACTTATCCAACAATATATCACACGTTAGGGTTGAAATGAAAAAAAAAATCACTCCCCATAGGGGCAGTATAGGGGAGGTCAAAGAATATAATACTCACTATGAGAAGAACGGTAACTACATACAAAAAAAATGTCCCGTCACTAAAGTTCGTTTATACTACAGCGCTCCCGTGTAGATCGCAGTAACTAATTTGACAACCAGTTTGGCCTCGTTAGTAGTAGCCCGTCTGTGAAGCGGATGTCCTGGGTTCGAATCCCGGTACGGGCATTCTTTTTGTTTTTTTTTTAGGATTATTGGGTATTTATTATTTATTTAGCATAACTCAAAAATATTTTTTTATTTAAATACTTATCCAACATTATATCACACGTTAGGGTTGAAATTAAAAAAAAAATTACTCCCCACTGTACGTATAGGGGAGGTACCCTAATAAAACATTTTTTTCCACTTTTTATTTTACCACTTTGTCGGCGTGATTGATATACATATTAGTAACAAATTTCAGCTTTCTAGTGCTAATGGTCACTGAGATTATCCGCGGACGGACGGACGGACGGGCAGACATGGCGAAACTATAAGGGTTCCTAGTTGACTACGGAACCCTAAAAAAAAGCAAGGTGTACAAGCGCCATTGTGGTGGTGACCTCGTTCGTCTTCGTAAACACGTGATAATATGGAGTGTAATCTGTGACACGATGAAAACAAAGGAAAACGCTTACTATGGATCATAATATTTTGACCGCAAATGTTGAAGTTTCGGTATTTTATAGGCGATTGGCATATTGGTCTAAGAGCTGGCCACGTCAGATATAACACAATAATGAGAGCAATGAAACCCATCTAGTAAGATTGCAATACTATTCTTATTGCTAGATCCGGGCATCTGGCAGCTTCTAATGGGTGGATGTCAGAGTGACAGACTAGCAAAGTTTTTGAATTGGAAAAAAGTAATACCAAAATAGGTAAAAACATCCGAAGTTATCTTATTTATAGAGGACCTATATTTTGCCATTAGAACAAAAAACATTGCGTAATATTTCGGAAACAGAAACAGTAGGCGACAAACTATGAATTACATTATACGTCGTTTTGGACTACTTTCCCCCATCAGAAACTTTTTGCAATGATATGATCTAATTATTTATATAATTTTTCACAATACTGCATCAAAACCAAAACTCTAGAATTTGTGTTCTTAAACTGAAATAATGAAAACTTATTTGACCTCCACCACTTTACAGGTGCCAGATGTCCGGATGTAGAAATAAGCATAGTATAGCAAACTAAAGAGAGTGGTTTCGTCGCTCTCATTATTGTGTCATATCTGGCGTGGCTAGCTCTCCGTCTATATGTTAGGTTCATATACATAGGATAAAAGGTATAGACGGGGCATGGTAATAACAATACCAAGATCGAACGGGATGGTCTTATTACACTCCTCCTTGTCATAGTCTCACAATTTTTTTATTATCCTCCACGCTCCTCACCGCACCTCCACTTACAGCAGTGGAGGGTCACAAACAGATATAATTCGCGATTTCTTCAAGAATTTATGTGTTTACTTCGAGAAAACCTTATATTTTTCTTAGAAAGTTGGGCCGGCTAAGGAAAACAATGGTAAATTGTTCTGTTTTGTGCTGTAGAAGTGATTTTAGCGCCATCTTACGCGTGTGCGGTCTCTAGTTAAATTATTGCTTTGAGGTTAGGTTATTTTTACCATCAAAGACCCGAAGAAAGTTTTTTATGCGTCGGTTATCATAAATCTACCAACTATCAAATATTAGCTGTTACATATAATTAGATAAACATCTATCTGTTATCAACTTAAGCTATGAATTAATTAAGCATGATGTATTATCCTAAATAAAATAAAAAAAAAAAAAAAAATATGACCTTTTTTCAACAACAGCAACAAAAGCTCAAAGCTAATAAATAACTAAACGGGCGACAAAAAACATTCACACAAACAGTTACGTAAACAGAATAAATAACGGCGTAGTAGACTCGGAATTAGGGGCCGGAGGAAAGTTAACTCATTTCCTTAGAAAACTCCGGCTGGGCACGTCTCACTGGACTAAGAGCTGGCCACGTCAGATATGACTAGACTCCGTTTGCAAATAATATAGCAAACAATAATATTGATCAACTTACTAAGTAATTTTGTTGAAAATGTCTAATTAAAATGTATTCGGTTAACAACCGAGTTTTTAACCGTATTTCATAACACCGCAACGTTTACTCCCCAAATCACCCTATCGTGACGTCATTGCGACAAAAGTCCGGGGTTTAGATATGACACAATAATGAGAGCAACAAATCCCGTCTGGTTGCTATACTACCCTTATTGCTAGATCCGGGCATTTGGCAGATTTTAATGGGAGGTCAGAGTAACAGACTAGCAATTTTTTTTTAATTGGAAGATAGTGATACCAAAATAGGTAAAAACTGCCGAAGTTGTCTCACTTATAAAGCACAGAGCCTTTTAACATTAGAACAAAAAACATTGCGTATGATTACGGAAATAAAAACAGTAGGCGACAAACTATGAATTACATTATACGTCGTTTGTCACTACTTTCCCTCAACATAAAATTTAGGCGATTATATAATCTAATTATTTATATAATTTCTCATAATATTGCATCAAACACAGAACTCTAGAATTTGTTTCCTTGAAGTGGTTTGCATTATTTGTCCTCCACCACTTTACAACTGCCAGATGTCCAGATATATAAATAAGCATAATCTATAAATAGCATACTGACCAGAGTGGTTTTGTTGCTCTCATTATTGTGTCATATCTGACGTGGCTCTTCGTCTACACTCTAAACAGGGCGAAGCTACTATTTTCGTTGTCTGAAGGATTATTTTTCGTTAAACATTCTGTTATTAAGAGGTTGCTTCGATCCTAAGATGTATTAATGTATTTTTTTAGGGTTCAGTAGTCAAAGGGTAAAAACGGTACCGTATTACTAAGACTCCGCTGTCCGTATGTCACCTGGCTGTATCTCATAGTTAGTTGAAATTTTCACGGATGATGTATTTCTGTTTCCGCTATAACAATAAATACTAAAAAACTGAATAAAATCAGTATTTAAGGGGGCTCCCATACAACAGACATGATTTTTTGCCGTTTAATAGATAATGATACGGAACCCTTCGTGCGCGAGTCTGACTCGCACTTGGCCGGTTTTTAAGCTTCAGTTTTTTTTTTTCAAGATTTTTCTTCTTCACTTTTCTTCAAGATCCCAAGTTTCAGTCGACAACGAAGCTACAGCTGTTTACAAGGAAAAATAAATATCATGAAACATCACTTGGCTTAACACTTTACGATTTATGGCCTGGGAGGAAAATGTCATTGCTGGAACGACAAATATTGATAAATAACGGAATATTTTGGAATGGTTTCATTGTGATTTTTACCATTAAAGACTGATCTGGCCCGACGGAGGGGGCGTTTTTAACAAATCAAACAAAAAAACAATTAGTTCAAAGTTATTTAATCGTATGCCTAAATACATTATTCCTTTATGTACATTAGAGTCACTCTGAAAATACAATTATCAAGGAAATAAAAAGCGATACTAGATTCTTTGCTAATTAAGCTGCGTTCAAAGTGATTTGTTATAAATAAAACAACAGGTGTTAGAAATTCTAAACGATCAAATCTAATAAATAACAAGCCGGGCGACAAAAATAAACATTGGTACATAAATAAAGGCGTAGTTGACTCAGAATTAGGGGCCACGAGAAAGTTAACTCATTTCCTTGAAAAACTCCGCTGGGGTCACGTCTCACTCTGAACAGGGCAACGCTGCTATTCGCGATGACTTGAGGATTATTTTTCGTTATGAGTTCGGTATTACAGCTACAATTTTAAGGCAATAGTAGGACTTGCAATTATCCGGATATTATTTATTTATTTATTTATGTTAAGGAGAACCAACAGCTTTTAAGTTACAGTTATACAATCAAATATACACAGAAATCCAATTAGAGGAACTCACAGGTAATAACAATTAACCCCCTTGAAAAATAGATGTCATATACTTCAGAAACAGTGACCAAACCCTCCGGTGTCCGAGGCCAGATTTGAACTGGCGTCTTCAGCTTTCGCGGCTGACGTCCTGACCACTAGACCACCCGGTCACGGCGGAACTTGACAAAATTTGTCATGTATATGCAATCTCTAAATTTGAAACGGCTAGGCGCCGTTGACTATTTTTCAGTTTATATATAGTAGTGTAACTACTTAAAAATTGCAAATCAAAAAATATTGAACAAAATAATTTGATTTGCTTCAAAATTAATTAACCCCCTTATTCACAAACGGCCACTAAAGTTAAGAGATCGCTGATAATCGTTTGTCCCATTCCCTCATATAGGTTGGACGGAAAGGGACAAACGATTATCAGAGGCCTCCTAACTTAAGTAGACGTTTATGAATAAGGGGGATAGTCTATAAATTATACTAATGCTAGGTTACTAACGCATACACACATGCGAACAAGAACAGATAATTCGGAATATACTAATTCTAATTATCCGGGTAATATCGCTACTATCCGGATAATTCCATACATACTAATTATCATCACATCAGAGTTGGACACATCTGTCAATTGGCATCTCAGCAATTAGCTCTCGAAAGCTGTAATTTAGCACGCATATGAAACTTATGAAAGTATTAATTTTACCGATAAAATGGTAAAATAAAACCATGAACAAGAAATTAGGATTGGACCTCAATTAAACTTAAAATTACAATCTAAATCTTATTGTGTTGACTTTTCGTGAGACTACAGTACAGCTGGTCAGTTTGTAATGAAATAAAAATAGTACTTTATGTAACTGTTACGTTATTAGTGTTATTACGTAACAGTTACATAAAGCGTATTAGGCCTAATTACGTACCGCTGCATACACTGCTTTATCTACACACATATTATAAATCCTAAATGAAGTGTTCGGAAACCATTAGAATGACCGCCATTGCACCGCCATGACCAACTCGATTGTGCCGGTGGTCGGGCGGGCGCGTGCCGACGGTCGGAGAGGAGAGCAGATTTTCATTACGTTATCGTAGGTAATGAATTTTCATACGTTTTTACCACACTGTCACAGGTAATACACTGATGTTACGTTACTGGTTGCAAAAATGGTGGTAATTACATACGGTTTCCGAATGCGGAATACAAGATGAATGATATTGGTGTAGATAAAAAATATGTCTTTGTTTTACTCTGTTTATATCTTATGTGTAGTGAAAGTGTCACACATTGACGAAATTTATTCAAATTTTACAATTAAAGTCCAAGTTAACAATGGATTGGTCAAATAAAACTCGCCCTCCCTCTCTTAGCATTTATAATGTCACCAGGACATTAGGTACATTTCCTCTCTGTAATTACATTTGCTAATATTTTTGTTGTGCCGTTTAATATACCCCTTACGGGTCGCCTACCGCGTTACATGATAGCGCCTCTAATTTATTGTAGTAGTTAAGTAATTTATCCTTCTCTGTTTGTTCTTTTTTTGGTGAAACATCGCGATAAAACTTGCATAGATTGCAACGTGGAGATACAGGGGGGGGGGGGGGGCAACGGGGACAATTGCGCCTCCAAGAAAACGCAAACCATATAAACCGTATACTACGGGGTAAGTGCGGACGGCGAGATTTTGTGTGAAGGAAATTGTTTTCTACGTATCTAAGTATATATTTTATCTATATAAGTATGTATATTGTCGCCTAGTACCCATAGTACAAGCTTTGTTTAGTTTGGGACTAGGTTGATTTGTGTAAGATTGTCCCCAAATATGTATTTATTTCTTTCTATTATTTTCTAGTATTTATGTTCAATAAAATATTTTTACTTTTACTTTCTTTCTTTCTTTCTAAAAAGGCACAAAGGGACTCGGCATGCGCCATTGTGCACTATGAGGCTTAGGATTATTATAAGTTCTGTCTGATAATGAAACAGTTAAGAAAGTTTTATTTTGGTTTTTAAATCTTATAAGGCCTCCTAGCCTAGTCGGTAATGAAATGAACCTGCTTACGAAGGTTCAGGTATACCAATACCTGATAATAATTTGTACCTGAGTTATGGAAGTTTTCTATGTTTGTCCCATAATGTTTATTTATTATTTATCGAACGAGCGGAGCGTAAGCGCAGTGAAGTTCTTACAACTACTGGGATGTCTAGGCATTTCAATGGCTTTTCGATTTATAAAGGCTTGGTTTCGCGATAACTTTAGTAACGTTTTTCTGCTCTTTATGAAATTTGTTGGGGTTGTAGCAGAAATACATAAAATTGAGAGACTTCTTATATGAGGAGGATTGATCAAGGAGGAGTGGAGCCAGAAGTCGAAAAAAATCTTCAGAATGTCTCGTTATAATGGTCATCTCGTTTGCAAGTAAATCGCGAGGTCTGCGTGTGAGGCGGACTATTAGTTTATAAGATATACTAACAGTTAACACAAGTAGTATAGGCACAGGGCGGAGACGTCATACTACAATACTCGTTTGAGCGCCTTTGTGTACACGGCACACTGTACTTACACGCTTCAATGTGTGCGTGCGTCTTAGGGCACTGTTTCCGCTGTCGTAAATGACGTTTGAAAATACACCGAAATTTTGATTTTTATCGATGCACTGCCAACCTGACGGGTTAGCCAACTAGTTCCCTACCAATCGGTCGCCGCGGGGCAAGGATGATCAAGACATGGATGGACAATGCCTATACAAAATCGCGTCCCTCGAACCTTCAGGCTATACGTCTGTTTTCGGTACTGAGTGCCACAGCACCATCTGTTGAGCCTGGAGTCGAGTTATTGTGTCAGCGTTAATCGCCGAACAAAATATTAGAAACTAGAATTTATCTATTTAATCTTAATTCTACAAAATAAGATGGTACAAATGGCGGACTTAATGCCATAAGGCATTCTCTACCAGTCAACCAATGGGCTTAACAGAAAGGTTAAGTAGGAATTTAGTGTTTGTGGTGATCGATAGATGACGCTAGTGCTTTAGCCTGAAATAAGGGAACGCGATTTTGTATAGGCATTGTCAATCCAGTCTTAATCATTCTTGCCGAAGGTGAGGTAATTCTGTTTGGGGCGGGGCGTAGCGTGGCCATTCTGTATGAAATACTATTATTTATTCTGTGGTATAGGTATTTAATATAAGTGAGGTCTACAGCGTATAGAGCCACTAGTTATTAATAATAATTCACCCTTAAAGCAGGTACTCGTACTTCACTTCCACAATGGATCGGCTATTTTCTTAAGAGGGTGAGGTCAAGATGCTGAACGTGTTGCTACATTTTTTATATCTCTTTTTACTAAGAGCCATCCCCGAAAAAATATACAAATTTGAGAGCAACGAAACCCCTGGTAATTTTGCTATAGTATCTTTATTACTGAACCCAACAAGAGCACGAATGATATTCATATAACAGCTATTCATCGGTGAAGGCCAAAGTGGCAGATCAGCCAAATTTTGTAAAGTGAATTGAAGTTGTGAATTATTTTTACTTCTGCTAACTATGATAACGGATAAAGAATTCCTAGCATTTGCACTGAAAATCACACGCAAAACAGCAAGGGCGAATGGCTCACGGGTTTAGCATAGTACAACCCAATAATTACAGCATGAATTGCATGATAAGATAATGAAAATGAATTTAGTAATGATAATGTAATGAAAAATAAACAATTTTGTTTTTAATAATGACATGTGTTAAATGCTGACAATATGTATCAGCATGAATGTACGAGTATAATATTAAAAAAACGGACAAAGAAAAGTCATGATTTCAACCGTATGATTGTATGTTTATTTGTAGGTGTGTGGCTACGATTGTATCGTGTATTTCAACGTAGCGTCTTAATACTGAACTGATTTTCATGAACAAAAATATCAGTCGATTCGGTTTCATAACGCCGATTATATGGGCTAGCCTTATTTTACCTAATTTCGCTAATCCGTTTCTCTGCCCTCCACTAATGAATTACTGTAAAACGCTCGGCTCTAGTAACAATAATAATCGATGCTATCATAATATTTATATTTCTTTTCTCTCCTTAATTTAGACCAAAAAAAATTTTTACATAATTTTATAGGTCCGAAACTCCGAATGCACTTTTTGGGACTAGCTCTCCGGCTATTTCGTTACTCCTTGGGAAATCAAATAGAGCCGCATTCAGTTTAAGAGTATAGTACCTCTATACCACCAGGATGAAAAATAGGTGTTTAAATAAAATATTACTTATCCCTACACTCGTTTGTAAATACGGGTTTACGTCAACTATGGCTTTATTAAACAACCTTTAGACAATATTTTCTGGTCCCATAGTTATTCAATTAGAAAAAAAAATATTTAAAAAAATTAATTAAGAAATACAAGTTTTTAAATGATTCGTAACAGCCATTTATTATTGTTTTGTATTTTTATTGTTTAAATCTTTGATGATTTTTAATCAGTACATAAGAAATCCGGTAAGGACATTGATTTTATCTACACTCATATTGTAAGTCCTCTAAAATGCGTTTAAAAACCGTAGGCTATGACCAGCATTACAACAAACGATTTCACTATGATAAGTTTCTTATCTGTGGCAGTACCGCAATGTTAACGTTTCATGCTCAATTATTGATGTACTCTGAGTTTTGATAACATAATGTACACCTGCACGCGCCCGCGGCCGGCGACACCCGCCCGCGCGTCCGCCGGCACAATCGAGTTGGCCGCGCCGACACAATCGAGATGGCCGCGGCGGTACAATGGCGGTCATTCTATGGTTTTCGAATACGGCATTTATAATAAATAATATGAGTGTAGATAAAGCAGTGTATGCAACTGTACGTAATTAGGCCTTAAAACACTCGTGTGATCTTATTATGAAATTCGCCTGCGGCTCATTTCATAAAACCACACTCATGTTTTAAGGACCCTTATTACGTAACAGTTACATAAACTACTATAATACGTCAACAAAATAAACTATCAATCATATCAATAACTTTAGACTAGCTTAAGTCTAGTCATAAAGCCCCCCTCGAGTTGTCCCCGACGCAAAGGTGCCCATCACGCTAGCCGCGTTACCACGTTGAATGGTGATGGACAACCTTTGCACCAGGTACGAACCCGCGCGGGTGTCAGACCCCCCTCTCTTCAATGATTCTAATTTTTATAATGACTAAAAAATATGTAGAGGGTAGACCGGATCATAGAGCGAAACAAATCAAGCAGCATTTTGTCAAATTCATAAGTAAGCGGGTAGCCAAGGACAGCCAATCAGCGTCCCACGTTGGATTTGCCCTTTCCCCACGCTACGGTGGCGTGATCTTACAAATTTGACAAAAATGCTTATCTTGGTCCGTTCCGCCCTGCGATCCGATTCGCCTCGTTCTACCCTACAAAAATGGCTGTCTCCTATCCTCTTAACTTAGCAGGTTTATATTTGATTCAGCAGTTTAAATCCGTTCAGTAGACTAGTGTCGCGACGGTAACTGATAGTTTATTCGCGACGCCATAAATGCAGTTAAATTTATATTTTAGAATTCAGTTCAAAAGTTGTTTTTTCAGCTTCTATTTTGGCACATGCCTAATATAATACCCGTAGCTTTGTTTTGACGTAATTGCCGTTCTTGGCACGTTGATTAGAAATAATTTCTTAAAGTGAGTAAATACAAGCTTTTATTGTGTACGTACCCACAGCATTTATATTAATCTCTCACTATTTTTCAAGCTTATTATATGTATGTCAAATTAATGAATAAAAAACCGGCTAAGTGCATGTCGGGCCATGCTCAGTGTAGGGTTCCGTAGTTGCCGGCCTCTTACAATACATCCGTTCAAAAAGTGGTTTATTAAGGGATATTAGGCGGCGCTTACGTCATTTTACTATCCGGCACTTACGTCCTTTCACTATGCGTTTTTAAGTGATAACTCAGAAATGGCCGAACCGATTTTATTCAATATAGTTTTCATTAAAACTACTTAGCAGGCCTCACTTCCATATTTAAAAAAAAAAATAGACTTGCTGTTCAAAAGTTAGATGGGGTGGACACCCTTTTTTGAATTTTCAGAGCTATTATTTACGAATCTGTTAGTTTTATCAAAAAAAAATTTTTTTAAAACCTCTATTCTTTTTGAAAGACCTATACAATGATGATGAATGATAATACGATAGGGTTGGAGCGAAAAAAAAAATCACCCCCACTTCATGTGTACCGTACATGGTACCCTAATAAAAAATATTTTTCCAGATTTTACTCTACCACTTTGTCGGCGTGATTAATGATGTGCATTAATCATGCCGACAAAATGATATAATATTGATACCAAATTTCAGCTTTCTAGTGCGAACGGTCACTGAGCTGAGACCGCGGACAGACGGACAGACGGACATGACGAAACTATAGGGGTTCCTAGTTGACTACGGAACCCTAAAAATGAATTAGTGCTTCCTTGACTCGCCTCACAGCATACACCGTTTGATATTAACGTATGAGGCGATTGAGGCGTCATTACTCATAAGTCATAAGATTCACCTTATTAAAAATATTTATAACGGGCTACTCACGCAATTTAAGTCGATTTATGCTCCACATGTTTCGATCAATTTACGATGATCATTTTTACGTGAGTAACCCGTTATAAATATTTTTAATATGTTAGAGTCTCACGAAAGTTTTATAGTTAGATTCACCTTAGTTGTGAGAGTGACATGCTATTGATGCTATTCTACTAAATATGTCATACAAGATTCTCCGTTGTCATAGTTCTTGGGTGCATAAGTATATTGAAATGGATGTCAGAAACTTTCCCCTTAGCGGCCCGTAACTGAAGAAGTTTCAAACATTGTAAATGGAAAGTAAATCCTCAAGGGTATTGAATTTTGTCAAGTTTATACACTATCGGTTTCAGTCTTTATTGGAGAGGCAACATGCATAATGCTTTAAAGGGAATGGCTGGCTTTTATTTTATTTGTCTTCTCTGGGGTTATTTTCTTAAATATAGAATGAAGATTAAGGGAACGAGATGAGGCAAAGGACCTAAACTCCTGATCTGACCTTTGTTAATAAAATGAGTCGTAATTTTGGCAATTGGCACGATAAAATATGCCACAAAAAGTCAAATTTATGTAAATGTAAAAGGTAGTAATTTCATGTTTCAAAAAGACACGAACGAGATTACTTACAACTGAAGAACAAATCAAATTATTTAAAAATATATTTTTATTTGTTTATTTTAAGAGAAGTCTGCCGCTAATGCAGAAGACGCTGGTTCGATCCCAGCCCTGGGCACCGGAGGCCTAAGTCACTTTTTCTTTTGTATATGACATCTATATAAGTTTAGAGATTACTTACATAAATGATTACCACGTTAAGAGCGTTCACTGCGTAGAAAGGTGGTTTCCGCGAATTCTAATACGGTGTTCACACCAGCGTGTTCGTACTCGCCTCGGTGCTCGTCGAATAGTTCGACGAATCATTCGCGTACGAGTTCGAGTACCAACACGAATGTTCACATGGTTCCCTGCCTTTCGCCGAATAACGTTTCCCAAACTGTTTCATTTGCTAACTGTGTAATTTGGCATACTGCATGTTTTGGCATATATGGTTCAACACGATTATTATAAAACAAATCCTGAAAAGTTTACAGTTTCAGAAAAAAATGCAGTTGCATATGAAACAGTTTGGCAAACGTTATCCGGCGAAAAGGCAGGATCCCCTGTTCACATATCCGTCTCCCCGTACAACTCCCCGCGCGAGCACGCGGTACGAGCGCGAGTGCCAACACGCATGTGTGATCACTTGATCAGTCGCGCGCTACTCGCCTCCTCATTCGGCTCGTCACATGCATGCATATGTAAAGATAAAAGATAGAAGATATTTATTATTCAATTTAGGTACATTACAATGCACTTATGAACGTCAGAGAGAGAAAAAAACTACCCTATCAACGGTTCTAACCCTACCTCTGACCCGAGAAGTATTATGACCGGCAAGAAAAATTTTTTCAAAACAGTAATACATTCGATCTTAAAGATACACAATCATGCGTAGTTCTCGCAACATTTTTTAAATCGATTGCACACAGAAACATTAACAGTTTATGAAATACTATTTACATATTTGTATAAGCAGTTTATTATCTATTTAGTTTGATAAAGACATTTAAAATGTATCATCAAATCCTAGAGCCCAGAACACTTATTTAACCTTCGGTTTCGTAATCTTCCTAAACATGTCATTTTATTTTGCGATTGATTCATAAACTGTAAGAAGTCATATCGAGTTATATACAAATTAAGAAACGTAAATACATGCTTTAGTTTGTTTGTTAAGCAAATATGATAAAAACAAGATTTTGTTAAACTAAAAAAAAACCCAGAAAACTATGGATTACTGTCATATATCATGGCACTTTAATTATTTATTTATTTATTATAATGTCACTTACAGCTTACACCACACATGACATACAGATATAAATAAATGTTACTTAATACAGATATATAAGTTAATTAATTTTTAACAAAGCTTCTTTGATCTAGTCCCATAAATATTTTTTAGTATAGGTCACGTGGTTCTAGCCGCCCAACCCAACCCTCCATACCAAACACTTTTTTTTTAATTAGTTTTTCATAATTAGAATACACGCTACCAATTATGTCCTTAAAAGTATCATCACCGTTTTTGTTATTAGCTTTAAAAACTCTAGGCTTTGTCCTTTGCATTTAATTTAATTCATATTTTTACTTACAATAGTTTATGCATGACGAAGGCACCATTAAAATAACATAATAAAGTCCTTTCTTTATCTAAGGCTCGTTTCCACATAAAATCCGGTACAGAAAATCATGTAACGACTTCTTTTGTAATATAATTCGAATTTCACGTAAAATTTTCCCCTAACGTCTCGCATTTCAGTTCATTGAATTAGCTTTTAAATAAAAACCGGCCAAGTGCGTGTCGGACCACGCATAGGAGGGTTCCGTACCTTCAATGTAATAAAACCAAACTAATACCAAAAGGTCGTATCTGATGCCTATGGAAGAAGTTTTTTGGAGATAACTCAAAAATGGCTGAACCGATAATGTTTAAAATAATTTTTTAGAAAGTATATGATAAGGTACATCGCCTCAGATTTTTTCATATTTTTTGGACTTACGGTTCAAAAGTTACCGGGGGGGCTACACAATTTTTCTGACTTTCGAAGCGATTATTTCAGAAAATATTCACTTAATCACAAAATGGTCAAAGAAACCTCAATGTTATTTTTAAAGACCTATCGATTGATGTGTCACATGTTGATATTTGGTTAAAAAACATTTTTTGAAATTTAGTTATATCTATGGAGCGCCCCCCTAAAAATATTTTTTTTTTTAAATTTAACTCCATAACTAAGTAGCGGCATATAAAATACACCTCATGTGTAAATTTTATTCAGATGCGTCGTATAGTTTCCGAGTAAAATGGCTGTGACATACGGACGGACAGACAGACAGACATGACGAATCCATAAGGGTTCCGTTTTTTGCCATTTGGCTACGGAACCCTAAAAAGCGGTATGGAATTCTGTACCACTACGGTTAACAGAAATTGGAAGCTCCATTGTGTTTTTTTTTAGCTACCGTAACCTATGGACGCCTGCAACTCCAAAGGAGTCACATGCGCGTTGCCGACCCTTTACAAAAAGGAGGATTCACTGTGTTGACGGCTAAAGAAACAAGAAGGTCCATCGTCAATACACTGGATCCTCTTTGCGCTCTTTGGCAACCTTACTCACCAGCAGGAACACAACACTATGAGTAGGGTCTAGTGCTATTTGGCTGTGGTTTTCTGTAAGGTGGAGGTACTTCCCCAGTCGGGCTCCAGATTTGAGCGAGATGACATTCGCTGAATGTGCCCTACCACACTTAGCGAGATGCCATTCGCAGTGCCCATACCTCTCTTTTTGGCGTAGTTTAAGGACATACCCAAGTCCGGACGTGTTTAAGGACATACTCGTACCCCGGGTCCGTGTGTACCGTATTCTCAAGGAATAAATTCCAAATTAAAACTGGTTTTCCAATGGCCGTTACGCCTTTTATGAGTGGTAGTAATGTGGGATTGAGCGACGATCGTACGGTATCATTGTGTGGAGTAAAACCAACTGTTAGTCTTAACTAGCACATTTCTTTTTATATATAGAATATCAAAATTAAAGAAAGCAGATAAAGAGTGTATTGACAATTATAAGGACAAGTGAAATGTGTAATAACTTTTTAAAAGTTTATTATTTTGCGTAAGTATGTTTTGGGCATTTGGTTGGAAGGCCTTTTTAAACGTTTTAGTGTTGACTAAGACACCTGTAACCTTTGCTTTTGGGCGACTTTTCGTCGTTTGCTTCGGACGTTTCCCATCAGATTCGGACAACGTTTACTGTGACCAGTTTCAACGTTTGAGCCAAGTTTTTTTTTTTTCACGGAATCCGCTTCCGTGAAGCTTTGCCGAAGTTTTCTCTTCATGATTGCCCATCACGTCCTCGATGGGACGTACCTAAGGGTAATTTGGCGGATTCATATTCTTAGCAGCATGACGCACGTCGTGGGTTTCCATCCACTCTCTGATCCAGGGGGCACAGTGGCAACTAGCCAAATCGGGCCAAAATAATGTAGAGCCCCTGTGGCGTCTGTGACAAAATTCATTTTGTCCACACTTCTTTATGTAAAGATTGGCAGTCATCGTGGAAGTAGTGACGAACGCCGTAGATTTCATACTGCATTCGCATATTACCTACACACTGTCTACTACACATTGTCTTAGATCCAAATTTTTCGGAAAAAGTTTACGTTTTGTTCTTATTCAGGTGTTCTCCTTTGCGAATAGTAGAGTACTACAGGCCCGGTAGAACAAAAAATCCAGTTTGAAAGGGTTTTCGTCGCTTAGAATTATGCACTGTTCATTTTTAAGTAAAACTGTGTCATATAAATTTCGAAGACGGTGTTTAACTTTTGCAGCCTATTTTGGAGTTGGTTTGGCTTCCGTTGCTTCCGAGGGCTACCCAGTCGTTGCGATTCTTGGCCCTTTGAACCATTCCTACAGAAGTTCTCTACTTTTTTCCACATATCTTATTGAAGCACTGAGTGAGTTTTTGATTTTTCGATGTATCTTTGAGTCGATATTACGATTATTCGAGCCAGTTTTTCGACGATTTTTCGACTTGTCATTAAAAGAGAAGTCTTACTTAAACTTTATAATGCAATTTAAATCGCAGAAACACACACCCTCACGATTTTAGCGATCTTTCTCATGGACATACCGTTTTCTCGTATGTATTTGTCCAAGAGTATTTTTCGTTGCTCCTGTGTATGGCCTCTCAGTTTATGAAATCAAAAGTGATCCGACAAAATAATTCTAGTAATTGATTTAACATCATATCATCTACAACATAATAAACAATTTATGTTTTTAAAGCAAATAAAACAAGAATGACGGCTTGTTGCAGTTGTCCTTATATTTGTCAATAGAGTCTTTACACGTAATTTTGTTGCTATTTTCTCTATCGCGACCATTGATTTATTATGTACTAGCTGTGCCCGCGGCTCCGCCCGCGTGGAATTTGGTCTGTGTCAGTAAGCGGCTAGTTTACCCCTAATTTCTCTCCCGCTACCCTAGGGGCGGAACTTGAAGTAAAGTAAAGTCCTAATAAAATATTTTACAATTACCACTAAATGAAACTACACTCAAAAATGAACAGAAATGATTTTTTTCTATTTGAGGTGCACTTGGAGGGGGCCGTCCATGGCCCATGCACATTTAACTCAAGACGTTAATTTTTATAGGCTACGTATAACCTGGCTGGGGATTTTCATGAATTGGAATTAGTAATCCTTAAGGGATGATTTTCGGGATGACAATGCAAAAAAAACCGGCCAAGAGCATGTCGGGCGATGCTCAGTGTAGAGTTCGTAGATGCCGCCCTGTTACAAAACATCCTTTCAAAAGGTCGTTTATTAAGGGATATTTGGCGGCGCTTACGTCATTTTACTATTCGGCACTTCCTTTCACTATGCATTTTTGACTGATAATTCAAAAACGGCTGAACCGATTTTATTCAATATAGTTTTTATTGAAAGTTCTTATCAGGCCTCACCAAATTTTAGCTTTCTAGTGCGAACGGTAACTGAGCTAGACAGCGGACAGACGAACGGACATGGCGAAACTATAAGGGTTCCTAGTTGACTACGGAACCCTAAAAAGAGATGAATAGTAGTTTATGGAACTGTTACGTAGTAAGGCCTAATTATGTACAGAAGCATACACTGCTTTACCTACACACATATTAAAATTCCATTGAAACCATTAGAATGACCGCCATTACACCGCCATGACCAACCTTATTGCGCTGGCGGTCGGGGGGCATTTGCATTATGTTACCGTAGGTAATGAATTTTCATACGTTTTTACCACACTGTCACAGATAATACACTGATGTTACGATACTGGTTATTAGGTATTAGGTCTTAAAGATACAAAATAATGCGTAGTTCTTCAAGAAGACGTATCAAAACAGCTTCAGAGACAGATAATGTACCTATTGTTTAATTATAAAGAAAATTAAATCCTAATCTGCGTGCTTCACAAAACGTTTGATATGTTTTCCTAACTAAACGGTGTCCAATAAAAGCGAGATGATTTTGTAGTAGCTTTTTGGTTTGGGCATTTGCCCGTTATATATAAGTATAGTCCTCAAACCTGCAATAACCCTTTGACATTCATGACATTTTCAAATATTTCTTAAAAGCGGGTAAAGGTAAATTTAAAGCATCGACGGGTAACATGTTATAAATATGAACACCTTGACCAAAAAATTACAAATTATTTCAATACCAAATTTCATCTAAATACGTACAGCGGTTATTGGTTGTTTCTTCCCCATGTAAACTTCCACCCTTTTGCATCCGCTTAAGGGCAATCCGCAAAGTTTATCTAAATCGATTCTGCGGTTAATAATTCCCTATACAAATTTCCAACTCCCATTTCACCCCTTTAGGGTTGATTTTCGGGGTGAAAACTATCCTTTGTCCTTTCTCGAGACCCATACTATCTCTATACCAAATTTCATCTTTATCAGTTCAGCGGTAAAAAAATCCTCATACCAACTTCCAACCCCCTTTTCACCCCTTCCAGGGTTGATTTTCGGGATGAAAACTATTATTTGTCCTTTCCCGGGACTCAAACTGTCTCAAAACAAAATTTCATCAAAATCCGTTCAGCCGTTTTCACGTGATGCGCGGTCAAATAAAAAGAGAAGCAGATAAACAGATGAACAGATAAACAGACAAACAGACAATAATTATAAAAATTGTTGGACCGTATTCTGATCGATTCTAAGTATCCCCAGCCAACTTTTTTTCGAATATATTCCATGAACAGACTTTCGACCCTCTTCAGCTTTATTATATAGTTTTTATTGAAAGTACCTTTCAGGCTTCACTTACATTTTTTTTTGGACCTACGGTTCTAAATTAAGATGGGGGGGGGGGGCTTTTTTGAAGATGAAACTATTCTTTTTCCTTTCTCGAGACCCATACTATCTCTATACCAATTTTCATCTAAATCAGTTCAGCGGTAAAAAAATCCTCATACCAACTTCCAACCCCCTTTTCACCCCCACAAGGGTTTGAAAACTATCCTATGACGTTTCTCGAGACTCAAATTATCTCCATACCTACTCATTTCTATCTAAATCGTTTCAGCGGTTAAAAATTCTCCATACAAACTTTCAACCCCATTTTCACCCCCACCAGGGTTGATTTTCGGGATTAAAACTATATATTATCCTTTCCCGGGACTCAAACTATCTCTATACAAAATTTCATTAAAATCCGTTCAGCCGTTTTCACGTGATGCGTGGTCAAATAAACAGACGAACAGATAAACAGACAAACAGATAAACAGACAAACAGATAAACAGACAAAAATTCTAAAAAGTGTTGGAACGTGTTCTGTTATCGATTCTAAGTATCCCCAGCCAACTTTTTTTCGATTATCTTCCATGTACAGACTTTCGACCCTCTTCAGCTTTATTATATGTATAAATTCTACTAGTTGTGACATCTATAACAAATATTGTGCGCCATGTTTGGCGGTTGACAGCTGTGACCGAATCAAAGAGACGTGACTTGTAGTGATTTTCACTACAATTTTTGAGACAAAACATTTCTTAGGGCTGTCATCTGTTACTCAATGATCGCGACAAAGAAAAACAAACGTAACCAATAGACGGTAGCTACAACTAGAGAACAAATCGAATAAATTTTAATAAATATTTGAATTTGTTTAGTTATGTAGACACACTACTATATTAAATTTATAAAACCGGCCAAGTGCGTGTCGGACCACGCATAATGGAGGGTTCCGTAGCTTCAATGGAATAAGAACCAGACTAATGCCAAAAGGTCGTATCTGATCCCTATGGAAGAAGTTTTTAGGAAATAATTCATAAATGGCTTTCCTGTGTGCAAAAAATGATTTTCCTAAACCCCTATTCATTTATAAATACCTATCCAACAATATATCACACGTTAGGGTTGAAATGAAAAAAAAATACTCCCCACTTTACGTATAGGGGAGGTCCCTAATAAAACATTTTTTTCCACTTTTTATTTTACCACTTTGTCGGCGTGATTGATTGATATACATATTAGTACCAAATTTCAGCTTTCTAGTGCTAACGGTCACTGAGATTATCCGCGGACGGACGGACAGACATGGTGAAACTATAAGGGTTCCTAGTTGACTACGGAACCCTAAAAAATTAATAGAGACATACAGAGGAAATGGAGAAGACGCTGGTTCGATTGACACCTTGGAAACCGGAGACATTGGTCATGTTTTTAACATTGAAAATGTTTTTTCGATCGCTCTGGTAGGGCCCCATTTTCGCTGAAAGTGTGTTTGCCCCGTGGTATATAGTGGTTTAGGGCCATGAGGACGTATGATGGCTCAAAAGACGCAGAATTTGAATCGCTTTCAGATGGTGAAAAAATTTTTTGTAAAAGTCGAAAACTTTTTTCGACAATTGAAAAAAACAAAAAAAAAACCTTGATTTTTTAACACCTTCCCTCGGAATATCTTCGATATCTCGTGAACGAGGTCAAAAATCGAAAAACTGAGAGAGACGCCTAGAGATATTGAGACGGGGAATATTTTATGTCTAATACTTTTTTTTGTGGGAGTGATAGGGGGGCGGTATGCTCCCCCTTAGCGGCGCGTGGAGCGTCGCCGTGCGGTATTACTCGGGCGTCATAGCCCTGTGGAACTCCGCAGCTTTGAAATACGAAAATCTATTAGGGCTTAATAGACGCGAAAAATTAAGGGCTTTAGGGTTGTATAAACAAATTTTGGAAAAGTCGATTATTTCTTTAAAAAAAAAAAAAATCTATGTTTTATACGAAGATCTATTAGGACTTAATAGACGCGGAAAATTAAGGGCTTTAGGATAGTATAAACAAATTTTGGAAAATTCGATATTTTTTTTGGAAAATTAAATAAATCAAAAAATCTATGTTTTATAACATATTTTTTAACAACGGAAACAATTATTCTAATAAGTACATAGCTAGCACACATAAAGATGTGCCGTTCTCGAGAACATTTCCGAACGAGAGAATGTTGCGATAAAGTTCTCGAGAACGTTCTCTGTGACGAGAATTTCCGAGAAAGTACATCAAATCTGCACAAATTCAGATTTTTTTATTTTATGTTAATCTTCCTAAAGGTGTTTGAAAGATATTCACGATCATTGTAAACCGAAAAAATTATTCTAAGTGCAAAAATTTCTGCTATCTCGGGAAATTTCCGAGAACGTTCTCGGGAACGTTCTCACGAGAACATTCTCGAGAACTTTCTCGCATATTTCTTTGTAGTTTTATTGGAAGAGGACTCATTTATTTCTTCATATATATATTGTCTTTTCTTTTCTTTATAATTTTACCACATATGTTAATTGATACTGGTACAGCAATTTTGTCTCCAATTGAGATTATTAACATTAAAAAAGCTTAATTCTCTTTGCACCGGAGAATGTTCTCGGAAATGTTCTCGACTAAGTTTTATGCGACTACTAGCTTTTGCCCGCGGCTTCGCTCGCGTTAAATTCGGGGTAACACGGTTCCCCTTTCCTGATTTAAAACACAGAAGAGAACTCGGAACAGAATAAACCGCAGAACCGCACACAAATAGTCCGCATACCAATTTTTAGCTTTTTACCTTGAAAATTGCGGAATGCTTCATACAAACTTCCACCCCCCATTTTAGGGAAGTGGGGGGTTAGAAAGAGACAAAAAGTAGCCTATGTCACTCTCCATCCTTTCAACTATCTCCACTTATAAAATCACGTCAATTCGTCGCCCCGTTTTGCCGTGAAAGACGGACAAACAAACAAACACACACATACACTTTGCCATTTATAATATTAGTATGGATTAATTTAAAAATAAATATGTAATGTCCAAAAAATATGTAACAAGCATGTAATTAAAACGAAAACGTTAACATAAAAAACGAAACTTGTTTATATTTTAAACTTAATTATCTATATATATATATATTTTTTTAATTTGAAATAATTATTAATTAAAACCAAAAATGTAATGAAATGAAATCGAGTTTATTTTATGCAAAAAAGAAAAAACCGGCCAAGAGCATGTCGGGCCATGCTCAATATAGGGTTCCGTAGTTGCTGGCCCGTCACAATTGCGATGCCGCGAGCGAGTGAACGAGCACGTATCAGAAATAGAGAGAAGTGTGCAAGGCTTTTCGCGAGATCGAGCACTACTGAAAAGCAAAATGTTGCCGTCGATAGTGAAGCAGGCGCATCGGCGTCCACGGTGGCAGATATTGAGGCGGTGCGAAGTCGACGAAGGAAGACCCAGGCTGAGTTGCGCAAGAACAGATTGGACAATTTCAAAAATTATATGAATGTTAATTTCTATGCATACACGCTGCATACGCACTGCCACGTTTGTGACAGGATCTGGTGGAGCAACAAGTTGCGCGTGTTGAAGAAAGATTCTGCAGTGTGGAAATATGTTGCGAAAATAGGATACGATCCGTCGGTCCATACGTTCAAAGTGTGCGGAACGTGTCTGAATGAGCTGCGTCGAGGACGAACTCCGCTGTTGGCAACGATCAATGGCTTCGTGTATCCGAAAGAGGCAAATTTGCCGGCGTTGTGTCCCATAAGCGAGCGACTGATATCTCCGCGATTGCCATTCATGTCTATAAGACACGTGAGATTTTTCGAAGGATCCAAAAAATTGTACGGCCAAGTCATCAACGTTCCAGTCGACGTCGACACTATGATGAGGGTGCTGCCTCGATCATTGCACGACGATTATGCTTTCAACATCAGAATTAAGAAGAATTTGTTAAACAAGAGTTCGTACATGGCTGGCTGCGTTTCGAAGAGCATAATAAAGGAATGGTTGCGCTTTCTCGTTAATACGCCGCTGTACAAACGACACAACGTGCAAATCGATCCGCTGTTTGCGGACAGAGACCCCGAAGTTCCAGACCCCATAACTGATAGCCCGCAGAAGCGTGTAATTCATCAAGTGAGAAGACATTGTACTGTGGTGCCGATCGGTGAAGAATTGCGTCAGGGCGGTGAGCACGTGCTGTCGCAGTTGCAGGAGACTCTGTTCTGGGGCGAAAACTTTATTCTGGAGATGGCGATGAGAACACGTGTGCGACGCCGGCGTCCAAGCGTCCTCCTTATTGCGACGCGACCGTTTAAAAAGGAAACGGGATCGCGCCGTGAGAGGTGAGTGTGAGAAGTCAGATGACTAGTGTTACAAATCCCTTGATATCTTCCTACACCGGGCCTCTGGAATGTCTATCAACTACTTCGTTGTTATATTCATATTGTAAACACAGTACCTACCTACTTACTTGTGAGCGTAGAGTAGTTTGTTTATAGTAATGGACCTACTTTATACCTACCAAGGCTGCCTCGCATCACGCTTTGCGACACAGAGCTTTGATTGTGTATCACTGTGTAGTAATAACTTATATTTTAATTACGTATTGTAGTGAACTAGCGAGTGGATGGTTCATTCTCGCCTCGTCAGTCACAGCTTGCGTCACGATCGGTCGTGCGGATCGTCTGTCGTATGTCTTACGGAACATCGACAGCAAATAATTTTTTTCGAATCGTTACACGATCAGGATCAATCTTGCGTCGACGATGGATAGTGAGAAGAAAGAGCCTAGCGCGGTTGAGCCTGCGTCGACCGCGCTGGAAAAATTCATGCAGAAAGGCAAGCGAACCGCTAAACCTCGAGTCAGCACTTCGTCGAGCATATCCTCTCGCGCGACTACTCCTGTACCGCCCGAGAAGAAATCAAAGCGGAAGATTTCGGCTTCATCAGACGAGGACGACACTGCGGAAGATGCCAGCCAGCAGAATGTGGCGAGTGTGTATCAAGCTCGACCGATCCGCGGTGTGTTTGCGGACGCGAACAAGTTAAAACACTTCATCGACGAGATTGTGACAAATTTGAACTCCGTTCGTCCGGATGCGCCGCCGATAGTTCGAGATGCGAGTGACGTCAACGGTCTTCGTGTCAAACTGAACAAGATCCCTAAGAAATCTACACATTTCTGTCAATTCTCGTACAAGGCCCCGATACGACTGGCAGTCGTCGTAAATATGTACGGAGTGTTCGTGAACACGGCCGAGGAATTTAATGAGCGCAAGAAGATTTTTGATATGGCGCATCTGGAACCGAAGCATCGACTGTCGATGTTGGTATCGTCGTCGGAATACTGGTGGTATGAACCGAGCAAGAAATTGATGCACTCGTTCCTGACGAATAAATTGGCTCACGATTTGAAGTCTGTGGCGTCGAAGGATGACTTCAACGAGTCTGTGAAAAAGTTTCAAATCGATCCTGTGCAGGCCTGGGCCAATTTGAAAGATAAACTGTTGACTTCGAAAAAACCGAACAGTAAAGGTACCATGTCCCCAGGAGTGTGGAATGTGAAGGTTCAAAATACGCAGACCATGCCGAGTGCCGTTCCTATCCAATTGATGGAGTTCGTAAATGACAAGATGCAGTGTGTCTGTGGTAAATGGAAACGGCTCGTAATGGAGCCGAAGTATATTCACGCGTTCGCCGTTATTAACGTCGGAGGATTCAAAGTCACTCGTTCGGGAAAATCTCTGGACACGGACCTGGAGTTCATGGCGTACAATAACGTGCCGTTCGAACTTCAGACGATCAACGAGGGTGTCGCAGCGCAACCTAAAAATTTCATCAACTGTTCGTTTCTCAGTAACGAATCTGTCTCCACCGACGAAGAGGACGATTCTTCGTCCCAGAAGCGAACGTATGAATTTAACTGACGCCGTCTGATTTTAGATTAAAGATTGTTTAAAAAAGAGAGAAATATTGTACGGTGGTGGGAAATAAAATTGTCATTTAAGTGTGTCTAAAATTAAATTGTTACAAAACTAAAAAACGAAATATGTATATGTTAAATACAATGCTGTATTTGCGTTTTGTGAGATATATTATACGGTGATGAGAAATAAAATTGTCATTTATGTGTGTCTAAAATTAAATTGCTACAAAATTAAAAAACGAAATGTATGTTAAATACAATGCTGTATTTGCGTTTTGTGAGAAATATTGTAGTGATGGGAAATAAAAATTGTTTACATTGTCATTACTGTGTATAAAATTAAATGTTAAAATTAAAATGAAATGTACGTTAAATACTGTATTTGAGTTTTGTGACAAATGTACGGTGACGGCAAATAAAAATATATTACAAATATGATTTTCTTTATTTTTTTTTCATTGATAATCTATAATAGCTAGGTTCATTTTCAATGCCCTTTCAAGTCGTGTAGAGCACGAGATCTGTGAATTTTTTCTTCATTATATGACATCCATTGTAGCTACTCTAGAGCACTCATATCACGTGATGTCTAACCTGTTTCACTGACTTTAAAAAAGGGGGAGACTCTCAATTCAACCCTATATTACTTTTATGTACTGTAAAGGTTTACTACCTTTACAACCTCTCTTCTCGAACACTGTCTGGCACGGTGTCATTTTAAATCAGGAATTCCCACGTTCTATGTCAGATGGAAGAAAATAATAAGAGTTCGTAGATATTAAGAAGTATTTGTTTGCCAAGCCCCCCCGCCAGTACCTACAAGAAAAAAAACCGGCCAAGAGCGTGTCGGGGCCACGCTCAGTGTAGGGTTCCGTACTTTTCCATTCGTCACAGTAAGTGTCCCCACTTAAAATTTAAAATAACACCGCCATGTAGGATATGATATGAGCGTTCCACGTACAGCGACAAATTAAGTACCTAAACTATTCCGCGCGAGCTTAAAGTATGGAAGATGATTTTTATGGGCTAATTCTTTATTTCGTGAACCGATTTTCACCGTTTTTACTTTATTTGAAAGCACGTCATTTCATTGTGATTTAATAGAAATTACAGGTACAATAAACACCTGCTTATACGGTTAAATTCCAAACTTAGTTCAGAAATTATTTTGTATTTTTTTTCAAAAACTATTCAATCTATCAAGTTCAAAATAATTTTCCTAGAAAGTTTTTATAAAGTTCTACTTTTGAGATTTTTGTCATATTTTTAAAACTTATGGTTCAAAAGTTAGAGGGGGGGGGGACGCATATTTTTTTACTTCTGGAGCGATTATTTCCGAAAATATTTACATTATCAAAAAATGATTTCAGTAAACCCCTATTCATTTTTAAATATGTATCCAACAATATATCACACGTTAGGGTTGAAATGAAAAAAAAAATCACTCCCCATTTTACGTATACCCTAATAAAACATTTTTTCCACTTTTTATTTTACCACTTTGTCGGCGTGATTGATATACATATTAGTACCAAATTTCAGCTTTCTAGTGCTAATGGTCACTGAGATTATCCGCGGACGGACGGACGGACGGGCAGACATGGCGAAACCACAGTGTGAAACTAATGCGAAACTATAAGGGTTCCTAGTTGACTACGGAACCCTAAAAATGGTTGTCTGTAAAGTCGGTTTACGGACGATAATTTTGCGTGATAATGTCATAAGGAAACATTGATGAAAAATTGCATACTTTTATTTATGAATTGAATTGAATTATTATCACTGAATTATCATTATTTTATATAATACAAAGAATTTAATTTTGTCACGTTATGGAGATAACGTGACACTTTTTCGTGCATGCTACCGGTGTTCATCGATTTATAAGACGTTATCACGTCAAAAACACAGGTTCCTTCAAAATAATTATACAATTATGTGCCGTCAGTTCATTTAATATTTACACTTTTCTATTAATTTATATTAAATTACCTACCTACGTTGGTTCCCCACTCGCGTGTTATTAGACGATGTAATAACAGTTTGCAATAAAGGTAGCTCATTTATTGCAGACCTAGCCGGGATAAAGTCAGCATCGCACGGGAAGGATCAATTTCTGTAGTAAATTGAAGTATCAGACTAGATGGCCGTAATTTGTTGGGATTTCTGTTAAACATTAAAGTTTTTAACTAGGTGTTGTATTTTTTTTAACTTTTTGCAGCAAACATCAACATGTCGTATGTTTCTAACATTAACATTTTTTTATTAAGTAAATATTTTTCCAAATAATCGCTCTGAAAAATGTGTGGGTAACTTTTGAACTGGCGATACCAACAATCTAAATTTTTTTCAGAAAATAGCTATCTAGATTAATGCAAAATTCCAATGAAAATCATTAGAAAACATTATTGGTCAAGCACCACTCTCAATAAGACTCGAAAAGATATCCCGCCCTTGATGGTATAAGTATGGTTTTATTTATATTGTATGAAGATACTAAACTCTTTATACATGGTCCGACACGTACTTGACCAGTTTTTAAGATCAATTTTATAATTTAAAGAACGACGCGGTGATTTTTTTAATTTTTCTTTCAATTATAAAATTGAAATTATCGCTTGCAGACGTTTCTGCTTAATATAAAATGAATTACCAAAATAGGTATTCCGACAATATCTTGACGTCACTTGACGTGCGACGCGCGAGTCGAAGTATGAAGTGACAGGCGACAACGTAAGATATGCTAGCCCTACAGTACGCCTAGCAAATTATCTTGACGTGGGACGCGCGAGTTCATACTTCAAGCGCGACTCGAAGTATGAAGTGACAGGCGACAACGTAAAATATGCTAGCCTTACAGATATTTTTAAAAATTATGATTATACAAAATAGTTGCACGGTAAAGTCTTCTCTCTCTCTTTCGAAAGAAAATCTAAGCGAATATTCGATAAACCGTCCTACACAGGTCCTTATACAGGGCCTCTATTCGACATGGCATAACTGACAGTCGCTTGCGAGACAACTATGATATCTCACTTTTGTGACAGTTGAAATTTGGGGTGGAATCACTCAAGAGTGATATCTAAAATGGTGGCCATAGCCATAGACAAAACGCTCTAGCGAGACCTACTAACAGATTGACAGTTAGGTGTGGATAGATGGATTTCACTCTATCACCTAGTAATCCCATCCCACTGGCAATATTTTGAGGGTTAAGTTTCGAAAATTCTAAAGTCACTTATTATTGAAGTTGGAAATACAGTGTGTACATGAGAATCTTTCAGTGCGTTTTGTGTCATATTCAATTGGTGCTTTTTTTGTAATTCAATAATTTGAGGTTAACTTTTTTAGCTTGCCATAACTTGAGCAAAAGAATATTAGAGTTACAAAATATAACTGTTTTGTATTTAGAACAGTTTTATTGTTGCACAAAACCAGTTTGTGTCATTTACGTCGAGTGCAATTTGATATAGTATGACAACGCTAAAAAACTTCGTATAAAAAAATAGAGTTAATAAAATAAGGATTAACTATATCATCACCTTAAAATACGTCAATAAAATCAATATGTGTCAAATTAAGCAATGAAAATTTAAGTTTCTTGGTAAATTCGTTTTTTTAGGCTGTGATCGTTTAAATAAATTATTAAAGTCACCAGAGTTCACATTATAATAATCACAAAGGAATTTTAAAGTAGATATTTCAATTTGTGTCACTTTCATCAATGATATTTCGACAAAAATTAAATAGAAACAATATTTGCGTTCATACTAAGTCCTAACTATAGCGCGTGACCTTCATGGCAAGCCTGTTCGGCGTGCTTCTGTAGTGACTACTAGAGGTAGACCCCCGGCTCGCTTCTTAACAAATTAAACCATGGGTCAACCAGGCGCTGGAATCTTAGCAGTTACAATGTAGGTACTTACTCACGGAGGCGCGCGCGGGGTGATCTAGCTGACATACTCGACAAAGGAACTAAGCGGTGGAGCGAGGCGCGGGTAGCCGGGGAGTGGGGCAATGAACTCGTGCTTGTCTCGCCCCGACGTACCTTTTAAGCGGTAGCTTACTGTTTGTTTGACTAGGTTTTTGAGTACATTTTCGAAGATTTCAAGCATCGTGAAGTATGGGTAGACAACGCAACGTATATTTTTTGTTTTAGTTTCGTTTTATTTTTGTTTTACTTTTGTTTTATTTTTGTTAATATTTTGTTATTTTGTTGTTTTGTCTTTATTTTGTTTACATTTTGTTTTTATTCTGTTTTTATTTTGTTTTATTTTATTCTTTTTTTTATACCATGACGGTGGCAAACAAGCATACGGCCTGCCAGATAGTAAGCCGTAGTCTATGGATGCCTACAACTCCAGAGTTGTCACATGCGCGTTGCCGACCCTTTACAAAAAGGAGGAGAATATCTCGGCCATTTTTTATTTTAGAGAAAAGTTTTTCAAATAAAACACGCTTATTTTAGCGTTTTCTGAACGGGAAAATCATAAAAAGTACATGTTATAATGACGTCCCGTCGATGGTTTTTTTTTTCGAAAACCAAATTATACAGGGTGTTTGGTAATTCGACCTATTCCTTGAAAGCAGTTATTCTAGAGGTCATTTACAATGTCTTTAGCCCAGTCAACCAGGGTTCTAAATTCAGTGGTTTTCTAGTTATTCGAGTTTTTAGTGTTTTTCAAAAAAACGCAATCTTCCGGCCGTAAAATGGCATTTGTATAAAAACTACATGAATAAGAATGGTTAATTATTTATTTTCTAGTAGCTAATGAACAAACGGTTACTCCGAACAAAAAAAAACATGTCATAAAAATTAAGACTTAGAAATAAAAGGTAATAAATTACAAGCCATCTTACGTGTTTTATTTTTTTTTCAAACTCAAAGACGATTACCCTAAAAAAAGTGTATGACACTTCGCGTAAAAATAACAGAAATGGATTCCTTAATTCATAATCTTTCCGAAAAGGTACAAATGTTGACATGATTCACTAAATTATTGAAAATAATAATAATAATAACAGAGCAGGTAGCGGGTGTACTGGAAGCGTACCTGACCCGAAAGCAGTTTGTTTGTGTCACTTTTGATTCTCTTTGTGTGCTTGGTTTACCTTATCTTTCATCTTATCTTGACTTTTATCTTTTGAGGGTCCAGGTCATAACAGGTTGCCCTTGGGAAGTATTCTGACATGTTCGTGTGTTGTGAAAGATGATGAAAGCAACACAAATAAAGTTAACCAGGAACCAGTTTGTTTTGTCACTTTTGTCTCCCTGAGTCCTTTGTTTGCCTCCAGTAACCTATCTTATCTTTTGAAGGTCAAGGTCAGAACAGGTTGCCTTCGGTGAGTATTTGGACGTGTTCGTATGTTATGGTATTATTAATTTATGAAAGTAGTCATAATAAAGAATTCCTAACCAAAAACCGGTTTTTGTGTGTGTTTCATGACTTAAATTATGGATTTATGGTAGAGAGATTAAAGAAAGTAAAACAACCATTTTCTGAGTAAAATTAAATTTTAAAATAAATCATAATAAAATCTTAATATAATTTTACTAAAAATTAATCTTACTAATAACAATGAACACCACACTAAAATCTTAAAAATAAACATAATAATTTACAAATCTTGTTCGAATTGCCTGCCCTCATTTCGAATGCAAGCACGAAGCCTTTTGCGTACATCGGTGATTGTTACTCGCGGAGACATGCCTTCTTTCATGTTTCGTGACTCCTTGCTGGCCAAGGGATCGGACCGCCTCGACCAATCCATCCACTGTCACACACACCGGTACTAGTGAGCTGGGCAGCCATCGTGTTGGTAAATCATGGCCATCCTTGTACCAAGCGGCACATCCTCCAGCAGCGCGGTTATTATTATCTATACATATAATAAAGCTGAAGAGAGTCGAAAGTCTGTACATAGAAGATAATCGAAAAAAAGTTGGCTGGGGATACTTAGAATTGATAACAGAACACGTTCCAACAATTTTTAGAATTTTTGTCTGTTTATCTGTTTGTCTGTTTGTCTGTTTATCTGTTTGTCTGTTTATTTGACCGCGCATCACGTGAAAACGGCTGAACGGATTTTGATTAAATTTTGTACAGTGATAGTTTGAGTCCCGGGAAAGGATAATATATAGTTTTAATCCCGAAAATCAACCCTGGTGGGGGTGAAAATGGGGTTAAAAGTTTGTATGGAGAATTTTTTACCGCTGAAACGAGTTAGATAGAAATGAGTATGGAGATAATTTGAGTCTCGAGAAACGTCATAGGATAGTTTTCAAACCCTTGTGGGGGTGAAAAGGGGGTTGGAAGTTGGTATGAGGATTTTTTTACCGCTGAACTGATTTAGATGAAAATTGGTATAGAGATAGTATGGGTCTCGAGAAAGGACAAAGGATAGTTTCATCTTCAAAAAAGCCCCCCCCATCTTACTTTGGAACTGTAGGTCCAAAAAATTAAAAAAAAAAAATGGAAGTGAAGCCTGAAAGGTACTTTCAATAAAAACTATCTATACATATAATAAAGCTGAAGAGGGTCGAAAGTCTGTTCATGGAATATATTCGACAAAAAGTTGGCTGGGGATACTTAGAATCGATAACAGAACACGTTCCAACAATTATTAGAATTTTTGTCTGTTTTTACCTTTACCAGCTCTTAAGAAATATTTGACAATGTCATGAATGTCAAAGGGTTATTGCAGGTTCGAGTATTATATATGACGGACAAAGATGCATTGGCCCAAACCAAAAAACTACTACAAAATCATCTAACATTTATAGGACACCGTTTAGGTAGGAAAACATATCAAACGTTTTGTGAAGCAGTCAGATTAGGGTTTATTTTTCTTTATAAATAGGTACATTATCTGTCTCTCAAGCTGTTCTGATATGTCTTCTTGAAGAACTACACATTATTTTGTATCTTTAAGATCTAATAATGTATTACTGTTTTGAAAAAAATAAGTCCCGTCGAGTTTCTATTCGGCCATAATACTTCTTGGGCTCAGGTGTAGGGTTAGAACCGGTGGTAGTTTTGGAACGAAGTCCCTTCTCGGACGGTCCGTGGATAGGGGGCTAGGCGAAAAAAAGTCACGTGACCGTCACGAAAATGCGTCACGTCACGAAAACGCGACACCCATACGATTGAGAAGCATGTAAAATGAAATGAATTAAAAAATATATAAAAAGTGAAAGTGAGAAGTGACAAAGTGAAGAAAGTCGAGAACCTAAAAGTAAAAAAATGTCAAAAATGTCGAAAATGTCAAAAATGTCAAAAATGGCTAAATTTGTAAATTTCAAAATTTCCAAAATTTCCAAAATTTCCAAAATTTCCAAAACTTCCAAAACTTCCAAAATTTCCAAAATTTCCAAAATTTCCAAAATTTCCATAATTTCCAAAATTTCCAAAATTTCCAAAAAATAAAAATAAAAATTAAACCACAAAATTTACGAAAAAGTCGAAAATGAAATAACAACTTCGTTCCAATCGAGTGTTCTACGACACTCCTATTTTATTTTTCTCTCACGTTCATTAGTGCATTGTAATGTGCTTACATTGAAGAATAAATATCTTGATCTACACCAATATCATAAATCCTCTATAGAGAACATGCATGAAAAATATTTAATTGAATCTGTTGCATAAACACGCTCAACAACCCCAAACTAATATAAATAAGTGGAAAGCCGTAATAATTTTTAACAGTTTTTTAGGAATATTGCGGTTTGAAAACGTAAAATTTTAGGCATTTTTTTTTATACATCAAATGTATTTTCGAAACTTCAGTTCGATTACTTATGTCCTAACAAGAAAAAAAATGTATGACAACTATATAGCTAAACGCATTTTTTCGTGCCTAAAATTACAAAAATCTTACAAAAACTTGTTCCTTCCAAACAGTTTTCTACAACTTTGTGAACGGTGACGTCACAATCCGCACACTTTTTGTATGGGGCGTTTTGACGCGCGGCGCAGACGCCTAACGTATTTTCACATTTTTGACGTTTCAGGGCGATCATAGATAATAGGTTTATTAGAGACATTTGAATCTACAAGGAAATAGAATCGAATGACGTCTTCCAAAAAAATCATGCATATTCCTAATTCCGCGTTCGGAACCGTATGTAATTAATTACCACCATTATTACAACCAGTAACGTAACATCAGTGTATTATCTGTGACAGTGTGGTAAAATATAAAAATTCATTACGTTACCGCGTAATGAAAATCCCCCCCCCCCCCCCCCGACCGCCGGCGCAATAAGGTTGGTCATGGCGTATAATGGTTTCAATGGATTTTTAATGTGTGTAGGTAAAGCAGTGTATGCTTCTGTACATAATTAGGCCTTATTACCATACGTCGTTATCGCGGGAGCAAAAACGATTTGACAGTAGTCAAAGATTATGACAAATAAGAAATAACAGAAGTGACAGTAGTATTAAAACGTTTGTAACTACAAGTTCAAAATTTATCGATGTTTTTTCTAATATCTAAACTTCGTAATCGACTTGATTTTAGTACATACTAAAAAGATTAGCCACGCAATCCTAACGACAACCTCTTCAGTCACCTGTTATTCGAAACATTTATCATTCATGTTCGATTTGTCTAGACTTGTAAATAAACGAGTATTTTAGACACACGAAGAGTATTTTTTTCTCAAAAATCAACGTTAGGTACTCGTAATTATCATAAAATTAATCTTCTGTAAAACGAAATTTCTACTCAAAAAGACGCACTTTAACGAACGTAGAAAAGGACCAAGTCGAGTTTGATTGATCATTTCTAGCAAAAGCATTGTGCTCTAGATATGAAGAACTTCTTAGAGGCTAAGACGTGTAGGCATAATATTCTGTTTATGTTAAACGGACATTCTGTTATACATATTCGTCAACACATTTGTATTTGCTCCCGCGATAACGATGTATGCTTATTACGTAACAGTTACAGAAACTACTATTTGTCTCTTTTTAGGGTTCCTTAGTCCCTTAAAGTTTCGCCATGTCCGTCCGTCTATCCGCGGTCTAGCTCAGTTACCGTTCGCACTAGGAAGCTGAAATTTGGTGAGGCCTGATAAGAACTTTCAATAAAAACTATATTGAATAAAATCGGTTCAGCCGTTTTTGAACTATCAGTAGGGCCCGGAATTTTGCGTGCGATTTGTGAAACGTCATAGGGAGAGAACACCAATGTTTATCGATATATCGATAAATCGGGAGTTTTTCATAAGTGTCTTTAAAAAATAATACCTCAAACTTTCAAATGATACATATTATTTTTAACGGTCATTCACGAAAAAAGCTTAATATATAAAATAAATTATAATAAATAATAAAAAATATAATAAATTATACTTTTTTAAAGGATGATGTACGGTAAACGTACGAGTGCTCGACACTATCCCAATGGATACCACCTTTATTCTTAAGTCACTTTTAAAAGAGGTGACAGAAGGGTGTCATCTATTGGGCATTAGCGTGTCGAGCACTGGTACTTTTACTTTATGTATCATTTGAAAGTTTGAGGTATTATTTATTAAAGACACTAATAAAAAAACTCCCGATGTATCGATATATCGATAAACATTGGTGTTCATTCCCTATGACGTTTCACAAACCGCACGCAAAATTCCGGGCCCTAATTATCAGTCAAAAACGCGTAGTGAAAGGAAGTGCCGAATAGTAAAATAACGTAAGCGCCGCCAAATATCCCTTAATAAACGACCTTTTGAACGGATATTTTGTAACAGGGCGGCATCTACGAAACTCTACACTGAGCATCGCCCGACATGCTCTTGGCCGGTTTTTTTTGCATTGTTATCCCGAAAATCACCCCTTAAGGATTACTAATTCCAATTCAAGAAAATCCCCAGCCAGGTTATACGTAGTATATAAAAATTCAACGTCTAAAAGGCGGGGGTAGCCACTACACCGCGCCTGTTCTTACCTTTCATGCTTAGACTAATTTGACGGGAGGTTCGATTTGAATGATATTTGCCTTGGACATGAACGTATAAACACAAAAGTGGTCCTGTATCGTCCGATATTCACCTAATCGATAGTCACCTCTATGTCGTTTAAATCATGCAAAAAAATATGATACAAAAAGTATTCATTTTTGAGTGTAGTTTCATTTAGTGGTAATTGTAAAATATTTTATTAGGACTACTGTCCTCTAGCGTATCCATCTGTCAACTTTACTTTAAGTTCCGCCTGCAGGGTAGCGGGAGAGAAATTAGGAGTGAATTAGCCGCTTACTGACACAGACCGAATTCCACGCGGGCGGAGCCGCGGGCACAGCTAGTTTTCAATAATTTAGTGAATCATGTCAACATTTGTACTTTTTCGGAAAGGTTATGAATTGAGGAATCCATTTCAGTTATTTTTACGCGAAGTGTCATACACATTTTTTAGGGTATTCGTCTTTGATTTATAATTTTTTTTAAAGTACGATAGCTATTGATTTATTACCTGTTATTTCTAAAGTCTTAATTGTTTGACATGATTTTTTTTTTAATAACCTTCTGTTCACTGGCTACCAGTAAACAAATAATTAACCATCCTAATTCATGTAGTTTTTTTATTGCCATTTAAGGGCGGAAGATGGCGTTTTTTTGACAAACACTAAAAACTCGAATAACTCGAAAACCACTTAATTTAGACCCCTGGTTGACTGGGCTAGAAACATTGTAAATAACCTCTAGAATAAACCCCTTTCCAGGAATAGGTCGAATTACCAGTCACCCTGTATACAAGTTCAGAGTCCATTATCTCGGCCATTTTTGATTTTAGAGAAAAGTTTTTCGAATAAAACAAACTTAGTTTAGCGTATTCTATATGGAAAAATCATAAAAAGTACATGTTATAATGACGTCCCGTCGATGGTTTTTTCTTTGAATTCCAAATTATATACAAGTTCAAAGTCCATTATCTTGGCCATTTTTGATTTTAGAGAAAAGTTTTTAAAATAAAACACGCTTAGTTTAGCATATTCTATACGGAATAATCATTAAAAGTACACGTTAAAAGGTAGTCCCGTCGATGGTTTTTCTTTCAAAGTCCAAATTATATACAAGTTCAGAGTCCATTATCTCAGCCATTTTTGATTTTAGAGAAAAGTTTCTCAAATAAAACACGCTTATTTTAGCGTATTCTCTACGGAAAAATCATAAAAAGTACTCGTTAAAATGATACCCCGTCGCCATTTTATTATTTAAGTCCAAATTTTACTCCATGTAGTCAATCTTCAAAGTAAGGTAACAAAGTTTTTGAGTTAAAAAATGTTTCTAATAAAACTTGCTTATTTGAGTACATTATACACAATAAGACTAAAAAAAGTATGTGTCATAATGACACCATTTCAACCAAAATAGTCCGAATTGTACTCAACCTTCAGGGCCCCATAACTTTCAAAACTATTGAGTTAAAAAAAAATGTTAAAGAAAAGTTGCTTATTTGTATGTATTTTATACAATAAGTTAATAAAAACAGCGTTATTATGATATCTGATGAAAAATTTATTAAGCCCAGCCCGGCTCTTTGCTAGTCCAACCGAGAGGCAGATAACGAAAGGGTGTAGCAGGATAGCCTAGGAAAAATTGCCCCCAGCGATTTTGGGCCGAAACTGTAATCAAGCGCTTTTTGGGGAGGTTATACTCTGCACAAAGTTTCATCCCTCTGTTACCCCCTAGGGGTGAAAAACACCCCTAGGGGGTAACAGAGGGATGAAACTTTGTGCTTTGTGTTTTATAATTATTTTTACATGTTTTTTTAAAGTGGGTATTCCACTCATACATTAGTATGTTATTCAATCAAATACAAACATTGAAAACATTGAAAAAATAATCAACCCAGTTGGACTTGAACCAACATCGATACGCCTTACCGGGGCTCGATATCGCTTTACCAATTAAGCTATGGGTTCAGTTACCGAGCTGACGAAATTCTCAATGCCTTCAATCATCTTTTTGCATTTATTTTTACATCGACTTTATAGCAGCCGTAAGCGACATCTAGGTGCCAACCACTAGAGTTAGATACCCTTCCCGCCGACCCTTTTACAAGTGTCACAACGGAAATAACAGATGGCGCCTGCTATCAACTTGTGCGAACTGAAGGCCAAGACAGTTCGGCACGTTCAAGGTAAAGTTAGTGGTGACCCATAAATGAAAATCTGACTCCAATTAATATTATTATATTTAAACGTGTTCTTACATTGAAATACATAGAAGAAGTGTCGGGAGGTGTGGGAGCAAACTTGAAGCTTGCAAATCCCCGCGCGTCCCTCGCCGCGGGCGGAATGTGCAGCGTTGTGGGATTCGTAATCAAGTGTGTTCCCACAGTAATCCTCCCCTTGTAAAAAAATGAAATTAAAAATCTAAAAAGTAAACATTGGTTTCTCTTACGGAACCATTACCTTATGCTACACATAACTCTAAATCTAATTACATACAAGCAACACTAACACTAGTACACAGGTTGTGCTGACTGCGTTTGCTGCGGTAGCACATTGCTCACTCGGATAGCCGTGGGAGGCGGCAGCGCCTCGACAGCCTGACGTAACCAGCTCCTAGCGCGGCGCTTGCATTGCGCGCGCAGCACGTACACCAATATAATAAACAGGACCACGCCAATCGCTATGAGCCCTATGCCGACGTAATTAAGTTTAGATTCGACCTGCCCGGAGATCGACTGGACCTGGGCGATCGCTATGTTGCTATTCTGGGAGTTTTCGTCTCTACTTTGTCCCATACCCATGGTGCACACAATACAAATTATGAAAACTGGCGTTAAAACTGTCAAAAATTAGAATCGTAGCGTTACCGCTGGAATCTGAGTGAAACTGGTTACGTCGGACTTAATAGTTTACTTAAATACACAAAAATAACTCATTTAGCAAAAAGAAATAAATTGAATCTCACAAAAATCTTACATTGTAAGTAGGTTTAGTCTAAAGTACTACTTTACTAGGTTGCAACCTAATGTATTTTGTATAGCGCTATACCTGTTACTACGTTGAGCTGACCTTGTTATCATTAATGCAATTGTATCACGACCGGCCGGACCGTAAAATACTAAAGCAGTAATGCAACTCGGTGCCAGGTACATTTACACATAAGAAAACTGAATGCTTGCTAACATTGTTACCTACGAACATATTTACCAACGTAAAAAGGACTTAGCTTCTTATGCCAAAGAATGCCTAAGTTCTTTTTGTGGACATCTAACAAAAACACATTTATACTTAATCTAAATTATAAAAAGTGAACACATTGACAATCTATAAACGTAAATGTAACAACCATAACGACCAACCGTTCACGCAATGCTAAGTTGCGCTACTGTGTCTTAAAGAGACTATGTGCCATAATGCATCTTGTTATTAGTCGTCGATTAGAAACCTAACTGGTCTCTTAACAGCCCTTCCGCTGCGTGTGGTCCGAGTCACCGGTGCGGGTGCGGGTGACTGTGCCGCGGAAGGCGGTACTCGATCCACCCTGTCCTTGGATGTATGATTGTTTGGGGTTCTACGAGTACTACTTGGTCGAGATTTGTCAGTGTCATTGTCGGTATCCGTCTGAAGTAAAAACGCCGGTTTCACCCGATCGATGGATACACGAACCTGCCTGCCAGGGAGTTGTAATAAAAATACCTTCTCACCCCTTTCGATGACCTTATAAGGTCCGTCGTAAGGCGGTTTTAATGGCTTACGGACTGTGTCATCCCTGAGGAAAACATGCGTACGGGTAGATAAGCTTTCGTGCACGAAAATGGACCTATCTTGCCTATCTCGTTTAATCGTAGGCTTGAGCTTAGCTATATTATCCCTAATTTTCTCGACTACGCTGTACGGGTCCACAGGGTCTCTGTCTTGCGAAATGTCATAAAATGATCCCGGTAGTCTAAGCGTACGCCCGAACGTCATTTCCGCTGCGCTTATGCCACTGTCGCTCCTACCTGACGTGCGTAACCCGAACATTACACTAGGAAGCATGTCTACCCATGAGCTTCCGAATTCGAGTTTGGCCATGAGCGCAGCCTTGAGAGATCTATGTATGCGTTCAAGGAGACCGTTCGACTGAGGCCTGTAAGGGGTGGTTCTAATCCTGTCTACCCCTAGAAACTTCATTAGCTCCGAGAATAACTTACTTTCGAATTGGCGCCCTTGATCGCTAGTCAGCCTTATCGGACAACCATAGCGAACAATCCAGCCCTCGTAGATAGTCTTAGCTACTATGTCTGCAGTTATTTCTTTTATTGGGAACGCTTCTGGCCAACGCGTATACCTATCTATGATGGTTAAAATGTACCTATACCCATCTGTAGTCGTAGTTAACGGTCCTACGATGTCCACATGTATGTGTTCGAAGGCGGCCGATTCGGGAAAACTACCTAGGTCAGACACGGTATGTCGGTTGACCTTCGCCTTCTGACATTGAATACACGACTTAGCCCAGTTGCCCACGTCCTTATTAATTTCGGGCCAAAAATAATTATTACTAACTATCTTCCTAGTCGTGCGAATTCCGGGATGACTTAACGAATGTAAGCTATCGAATATTTTCCTACGGAACTCTAACGGTAGATAAGGACGAGCCTTACGCGTGGACGTTTCACAGAGTATAGGTTTATTGCAGTTAGGTATAGTTATCAATTTCAATTCTACTTTGCTCGCGCTGTTACGCCCGGATTGCGACATGTGCAAAACATAGTCGTCCTTTGCCTGTGCGTCGGCTAATTCTGAGAAATCAATCACTGTTGGGCAGTCAATTGTTTCTACTCTAGACAGCGTGTCGGCGACTACGTTATCTTTGCCGCTAATATGACGTATGTCTGTAGTAAATTCGCTAATAAAGAGGAGTTGCCTCGCGCGTCGGGGGCTTTCTTTGCTATCATCTCCTACTTTATTAAATACCGTGCATAGGGGCTTGTGGTCGGTATACAAGGTCAACTGGCGACCTTCAAACGACTTCCGGAAATGCCTAATAGATAGATATAGTGCGAGCAGTTCGCGGTCATACGTGCTGTATTTCGTTTGCGCCGAAGACAACTTTTTAGAGAAAAACCTAACGGCTCCCATGAGTTATTTACCTTCTGCTGCAGAACACTTCCGACGGCGATGTCTGACGCGTCGCACATCAGGGCCAAGACCGCGTCGGGCTTCGGGTGTGCGAGTGTAGCGGCCTGTTGAAGACCTGCTTTACACTGCACGAACGCCTCTTCCGCTTGTGTCGTCCACACGATTTTAGTCTTGTCCCTTTTTTTAGTGTTAATTAAATACTTATCTAGCTCGGCTTGTTTGACCGCTGCGCCCGGAATGTGACCTCGATAGAAGTTGAGCATTCCTAAAAATCTGCGGAGCTCTTCCACAGTATCAGGCTTCGGGTACTCGGTGATGGCATTTACCTTATCCTCGAGCGGCTTGATACCTGCTGTCGAGACATGATGCCCCAGAAACTCGACCGACGGCTGTCCAAAACAGCACTTGTCGAGGTTAATGGTTATTCCGTACTTCGTGAATCTCTCGAACACTGTGGCTAGATGCCGTTCATGCTGCTCACTGGTGTCGCTAGCTATGATGACATCGTCTAAATAATTAAATAGGAAATCCAAACCTTGAAGTACGGAGTTGCTCATGAAGCGCTGGAACGTCTGGGCCGCGTTGCGTAGTCCAACACTCATCCGGGGGAACTCAAATAATCCGAAGGGGGTAATAATACTAGTTTTCTCTATGTCCTCCGGTGCTACGCTAATACAGTGGTATGCGCGGTTAATGTCTAATTTAGTAAACACTTTCTTCCCTGCCAAAATGTAGGTAAAGTCGTGCAATCGCGGAATGGGGTACCTATCGGGCTTGGTTATAGCGTTAAGCATCCGGTAGTCTCCACAAGGTCGAATGTTGCCGTTCTTTTTGGCTACCACATGTAGCGGGCTAGCCCATGCACTTTTTGAAGGGCGACAAATCCCTAATTCCTGCATCAACTCGAATTCCTTCTTCACCTTAATATACCTATCTGGGGGAAGGGGCCTAGCACGCGCGAAAACCGGTGGCCCTGTAGTTTCAATATAATGACGTACATTATGCGGTGCCGTCTCTTTAAATGAAGGAGGCTTAGTAATTTCCGGGTACTCGGACAACAAATTACGGAAGGGATGTTCAACGGCTACTACAAAAATAGAGGGTTGGTTGGTACTTACAATTTCCGCCGCGACCTTCAAAAGCGTTGTCAGGTCTATCAACCTGCGCTCGCTTAAGTCGACGAGCAGCTTATGATGGGCTAAAAAATCAGCTCCCAAAATAGGCTGCCTTACATCTGCTACCACGAACTCCCAACGATACGGTCTACGCAACTTAAGGTCCAAACTCATCACTTTAGTTCCGTACGTTTTGATTTCACTCCCGTTCGCGGCATACAGTTTATATCTCGCGCACTCGCGGCTATAAAGTCTATTTTTCGGCGGCAAGATCGACACATCCGAGCCTGTATCGACCAGAAATTGAAGTCCACTTGCCCTATCCGTAATACACAAACGACGGCTAACCGATGTAGTGCAAACCTCCGCCGTAGATTGCACCATCGCCTTTAGTTTCCCGAACCCGATGATTTCCACGCGCACGGTTGGTAACATTTTCGCGCCTTTTCGCCGAATCTGTAGTGGAAAGCACAAAGCCAATCGGAACTGTCCTTTTCGCGACGCGGCGGCTCGCGTGAAGCACTTCTTGCGCGCGACCTTGATCTCCCGAAGCTGCGTTCTCGCCGCTTCTCACTTCCATGGCGAGTCCTTGTACGTTCCATGCTTGCCATTCTGGCGCTGAGCATTGCTACCTGCTTCGTAAGGGCTGCGACTTCCTTCGATGTTCCCGGCGTGGTATCGCACAGTGGCTTGCTCGAAGGGCACGGCGGCTGTCTGACCTCGGACACGTAGTTATGGCGCGGTAGCGGGATTGCCATGATGTCCGGCTTGATGTCGACGTTGCTTGAAGTTGACGGGGCTGCTGTCGGCTGCGTGTGACCTCCAGCAGCGGGTGGAGCCGCCGCAGGGGGTTGGCCTTGTTGTACTGCCGGTAGCCCGTGCATCTTCGGCCTTGATGTTCTTTCCAGAAATCACGTCGGGGTCACCACTGTGCGAACTGAAGGCCAAAACAGTTCGGCACGTTCAAGGTAAAGTTAGTGGTGACCCATAAATGAAAATCTGACTCCAATTAATATTATTATATTTAAACGTGTTCTTACATTGAAATACATAGAAGAAGTGTCGGGAGGTGTGGGAGCAAACTTGAAGCTTGCAAATCCCCGCGCGTCCCTCGCCGCGGGCGGAATGTGCAGCGTTGTGGGATTCGTAATCAAGTGTGTTCCCACAGTAATCCTCCCCTTGTACAAACTCATAATTATTTTTACATGTTTTTTTAAAGTGGGTATTCCACTCATACATTAGTATGTTATTCAATCAAATACAAACATTGAAAACATTGAAAAAATAATCAACCCAGTTAGACTTGAACCAACATCGATACGCCTTACCGGGGCTCGATATCGCTTTACCAATTAAGCTATGGGTTCAGTTACCGAGCTGACGAAATTCTCAATGCCTTCAATCATCTTTTTGCATTTATTTTTACATCGACTTTATAGCAGCCGTAAGCGACATCTATCTATCTTTATGTTTTAATTATTTTTTCCTAAACTATGAAAGTGACGAATTTAAAATTTTGTATAAATATTAATAAGACTAAAAGCTATGTGCTAAAAAAATATTAACGCCCTAACCATTTAAATTCTTGTAAAAAAAACAAAAATAAAAAAAGAATCACCCTGTATATCAAGTTTGGCTCATGGTACACACACCATTTTTTTTTCAAAAATGAACCAATTTATATTCTACATTATACAAAAGTTTCATGGACCTACTCCAGAAGGTACATTGCGAAATTAAAATAAACGTACTATTTCGTAGCCACTAATCATTATACTCGTATTATGCTTAATACGCAACGTCTCGGTCCCGAAACCAAAATAATTAAAAAAAAACTGCCCGCGGCTGTGCTGCCGCCCGCGTTCGAATTTCAATTTTTTTTCACTGTGCGGGTTATGCTTTTCAAAAGTGAAGCTAGAATGTCTGCAAAAAATATGTTAAATACAAACAAATCTAAAGCAATTGCAAATATATTATAAAAAAGGGTAAACACATTATATGAACTTGCAATTCATGTGGTTATTCAGCCGCTGAAAGAAGAAGCGACCACTTTTTTACAAGAAGAATGGAGGGAACCGTTGTACAAGCGGGTATGTATCTTTAAAAGTATTTTGTCTTTATTTCGTCATAAATTCTATGTTATAAATGTATTATATAATTGTTGTCCAAGTAATTGCCATTTTTTAAAGAGTTTCTCGGGACCGTGTATTTTATTAGATTAACGAAATCGAATGTTACAACGAATGTTAAATTGCTAATAGATTGCGATATTTCGTATTATTGCGACGGATTATTTGTTTAGAACACGACATGAGAATATTTTAACGACTCTGGTAGGTACCACGATTATACCTGATATAATAAAGCACCATCAATAGATAACTTCCTGTGATTTTAAAACTTAAGAGCGGCAAGTACGCAGCCTTTCCCACATAAGCGTAGTAAAGTAACGGGATACCTATAGATATATGTTACTTTAGTGTTAATGCTATGTTGTTGTTGGTGCTATTTCCGCATTTCGCTTAAAAAATAAAGCGTACTTATCTCCGTTATATGGAATGGGTTAATATAGTGGTTGCGTACGTGTTGTTCTTTAAACTATTTGTTATTTGTTGAACAGATTAGAAATCTCCAGGAATGGATATTACGTTCTTACTCGGATATTCCAAGAAATATATGTAATCAGTTATTTTTGGATTGCCTACCAGAAGAAGACATATCGCCGTGGCTTGAAGAAGAAGGCATTGTAACAAGCGAAATCTGTAGCAACTGCGGATATCGTAAACGAAACGCATTTTTTATGCATGTTATTATTCACTTCGACTTATATTGTCCTCGTTGCTATCATGAAATGTATTCATTGGTAGATAACGAATATTGATTTCTGTGTCATTTTATATACATAAACTACCTGAGTGCAGGTTCTTGAGATAATTAATATGACTAGGTAAACAAGTTATAGATATGAATGTACACTCATAGATGTGGGTCTTGTGATAGCTGTTAGTTACAACTGTTAAAAGTAGGCACCAGTACCAGAGTTATGTCTGAGAAATGTGTAATCTGTGAGCGATTTATACGAAATGTTAAAGGACGTGTGAAAACAGTGACTGCAAATGATGACCAGTCGTATATGTCTGCTACTTTCGGAAAAACGATTAAAGAGAACGACGTTTTATGTAACTATTGTCGCTTACTAATATATAAGAGAAGGTCATGTGACCCTATTGACAACTTTGGCATAAATACTAGTGACACCTCAGACGAAACTTTTATGCTATCTTCATCTAAACGTCCTGAACCTGAAGAATTTATAGAATTGCCTTTCCCACGCCTAATTACTACACATTATTGCTGTATATGTGGTTCTACCAAAGATCTAACAGTTGTACCATTTGACGCAAGATTACAATGTTATTCGATAAAACATATTTACATACCCTTAAATAACAGATGTTGCAACAGCCATTTAATGAAGAGAAAGTTTTTTGAAGATGACATATCACATCTGAAACCGTTTTCCAATTACAGTTCGGTACCTATATCAGATATTTGTAATATTTTTAAGTTGAGTCATGAGTCAAGAACATTCAATGCAATACAAAAACATTGCGTTACAGACAAACAATTGTTTGCCTTTACAGGCTTAACATGGCCGAATATTTACGAATTAGACGGAATATTAGGTTTACGAAACTCTTCTAGCAGGACATCCATTCAGGCCATAGTAGTTTTTTTAATGAAACTACGGACGGGAAATAGTGACCAACTATTAGCGTCCATTCTTGATTTAGAGTATCTCCAGTTAGTGTCCGAGTACGTAAATTCTGTTATAACAGCTTTTGAAAAAAACGTGCTTCCGGCACATTTTGGTATACATCCGAAAACAAGAGAATTAATTCAGTCTCGAACTAGTGAGATAGCAAAAAATTTAATTGATGCGAATAACGATCAGCTTATTATTATATCCGATGGTACGTACATACGGCACCAGAAAAGTTCTAATAATGTATATCAGAAAAAATCTTATTCCGGTCAAAAAAAACTCCACTCTGTAAACCATTCACGATATGCACAACGGATGGGTATGTGATAGATATGTGTGGACCTTTCAATGCTAACTTGAACGATGCATGTATAATGAAACAAATAATGTCTGATATCAACGGTTTGCCCAAGCTATTAAAACCTGGTGATATAATAGTAGCAGATCGCGGTTTCCGCGATGTTGTAAGGGATTTGGAGACTATGGGGCTGAAAGTGTTAATGCCAGCCTTAAAAGGGAACAGATTACAGCTTGATACCTTAGAAGCTAACAAATCACGGATCGTAACTAAAATAAGATGGGTAGTAGAATCAGTTCACGGAATATTAAAACAAAAATATCATTTACTAGATCATAAAGTTGACAATAAAATCCTACCTAACATTGGTACATTATGCAGAATTGCTTGTTTCTTAAATAATATATATGGAAAGAGATTGATAAGTGATACAAGTAATACTGATGCAATAGTAACACGTTTAAAGACTAATTCTGAAATAACAGTCAATAACATGGCACAGTTAGTTAATGCAAATGGATGGATAAGAAAGAAAACCATCTTTAAGCATACATCAAGTAATGACTTATTGAACTTTCCTGAGCTGACAGAGAATAATTTACAAATATTCTTTGGAGGTTCGTATCAATTAAAGCAGTCAATATGCTACTTAGCAGAGTTGCAAAATGCAGATGGGTCGATTAATATTGAATTTTCAAAAGAACACGATATTCTAAGAATACACATAAAGTCGCGACATATAAATAAAAAACATATCATATTTTCATACGTTATGTGCCCAATAAAAACGACTGTGAAGGTATAAGCGATCACTTCTGTACTTGCCCCAACGGAAACCGAACTGTAGGTTGCTGCTCGCATATAGCTTCAATAATATATTACTTATCCAATGCGAGATATAAATCAAAAATTATAAAACCAGCCGAAATTCTGACCAACATATTTGATAATTACTTAGACAATTTGACAATTATTAACGAAGACAGTGATGACGATTAATTAATAATTGTTTTCTACTTAAAAACTTACTTGTAACGTATAAATACGCAAAGTTATGTTAATATGTTAATAATAGGAAAGAAAAAAATGTTTTTATAAATACACATGAGTTTGATTCATACTTCTTTATCCCCACCTTTTTCAAATCGGGCACGAGCAGCGGTCCGATCGCAAGCCATTGTTTATTAATAATGCAAGGCTCTTAGTGGGAGTTCAATGAATAGTACGCACCAAACAGCCAATACACATTAATTTTGCAATGTTCCTTCTGGAGTAGGTCCATGAAACTTTTGTATAATGTAGAATATAAATTGGTTCATTTTTTTAAAAAAATGGTGTGTGTACCATGAGCCAAACTTGATATACAGGGTGATTCTTTTTTTATTTTTGTTTTTTTTACAAGAATTTAAATGGTTAGGGGGTTAATATTTTTTTAGCACATAGTTTTTAGACTTCCATAGTTTAGAAAAAATAATTAAAACAGTTTTGGGGTTAATCGGGTGTTTTTCACCCCCAGGGGGTAACAGAGGGATGAAACTTTGTGCAGAGTATAACCTCCCCAAAAGGCATCGTTTGATTACAGTTTCGGCCCAAAATCGCTGGGGGCAATTTTTCCTAGGCTATCCTGCTACAGTCTTTCGATTTTCGCGTTCGACGATTGGCACTCTGTAAACAAACCGCCTGGATGCATAAATTACATATTTATTAGTTACAAATGATCTGTGACAATTTGTCAAAATACTGTTTATATGGTAAACTAGGTTAACCGTGGCACACAGATCCGCCGTTGCAGTCTGTTACGGACTACGGTGTAGTCATACGTTATATCACCATTAATTACTTAAGTTTCATATTACTGCTTTCTTTACTATGAAAAATAAAGAAGAGCGATTAAAAACTCGCTGTTTGTGTTTGTCGCACTTATTACTATATGTATGTATAGAGCAATAATGTATAGAAAACAAACGAGCTGCTAGGCAGCCTGGCCGGTACATGCACCCCGCCCGCGCCTTACGCTTCCCTGCGCATGCTCTCTACGCAAAAAAAGTTTTTGTTTTGAAAAATAAAAATAATGCATTGATTATAACGACACAAATTTCAAACATGGTTTCGATACGCTTTTATAAAAATACTAACGCAAACATTAATAACTTTAATATTTTATTGTACTGTTAACAGGGTTTTACAAGAAAAAAAAATTTAATAAATAAATATCATTGATTAATATGGCACAAATTTATTCAAATACTAGATACCGATATTTTAGAAAGCACAGTACCTAATCAATCAACTTTAATTTTATATAGGCTTATAAAAGTCCACATGTTTGTGCTGATTGAATGTCAGTATTCCCATTGACGAAAGTGACACAAAACGCGTGCGTGCGTCAGTAACAACTTTGCTGTTACAGTGAAAAAACAATTTTGATCTGTAATTTTATATTCACCGAATAATGTTTAAAAATAGAAATGTCTAAGTTTCTACCTAAGCAACAACCTAGGATGACACAAATTGTTATTATTAGCTAAGTTGGATGCCCTGAATTCTGTATGTGAAAAATAAGCATCTTTAATATTATCGAAACTTCATAATTTATCGGTACGGGTCTATAGCGGGACAAGTGTGAGAGCCACGTCTCGCAGTTTGGCATGTCGGTTCGACATGGCCCAGGTGAAATATTTCCGCATATTTTACAATTGTCCAAACTCAGTTGCTACGTGTTACAGAATTTATGTTAGACATTCGCTGCATGACTACTGGTGCCGGATTCTAATTATAAAATACATTAACCATACATTAAGAATACAACCAATCTCAAACATAACTCCAACATACAACAAACAATCAACCAATATTGAAGTTGGAATATTTTTCAAGCAAATTCTGATATTTCTGATTCAGATACTTATGCCGTAGTGCATTGGAGTTGTATTGAAATTGGATCGTAGCTGTACATGTTTTAAAGTTACAATAAGGTCCCCGTAAAATCGAGCTGGCCACCGCGACTATCCGCGCAGAACCGCTCTGAAAGCCCCGAGGGTAAGCGTTGATGAGGCGCGGTGGTTATTGATATACTCGGAGCGGGACTGTGGGAGCTTTTTGCGGGCCCTGTGGGATGTATGCAAATTATTGCTGCGAACAATCTGCGGATGAGTATAAAATTACCGTTTCAAGCTCTTATACTTTTAACAGTAAAGTCGTAATATTTTAGACACCTCACCCGTTTAACTACTTTTTGTGTTACTTAATTAAGACAATTGAGCATTATATTGGTATTACTGAACCGCGATTATAATATGATTAGAGTTGGCAGATTTTCTATACACCGTGGGCTGGAATAACCCGACAGATCTTAACCACGAATATCTAAGACCAAAAGAAGGAAAAAATATTATGTGACTTTAGGTCAATTTCGCCAAAAAAATATTTTTTTTCGATTTTTTTTCCATTTTTTGAATGTTTATTGCACATAAAAAGCAAATGTTATTAATAAAATTATCGCCTGAAACAATATGGTACATTTTTTTTTGTAAAAATTTAGTTTCTGCAAAGTTTTCCTTGTCACTTTGATATCTGTCAATAAGGACGTGTAAACTATGTCCAATAGTGGCAACAACGCCACGCCATTAGAAAGGCGTTTTGTGATGAGTTAGAATAAAAAGTGTATTTTTTTTTAAATTTTCAAACTCTGAAACTAGGCGTATTCCAGAAAAGTTTACATAGTTTACATCCAGAAAAGTGTAGGACATTTTAGTATCTAAATATGATCAGGAATACACTGTTAAAATCTGTCTAGTTATATGGGCCCACGGTGTAAAGATACTTACGTCCTTCGAGCAACAATGTAAAGGAGCTATAGATTCAAACAAGATTTACTGAAAATGTGTCTCGTGAAAAATTGTCACCAGTCTTATACCGTAATAAGACTGTCAGAGAAAGTACCGCCCGAGTCGTTCTTGCGGCTCTTTTTTTGGGCCATTTTTAGGCTGATTGTGTATCCCTAGTATTATTTGATCGGTGCTTACGTCAAAAGTAGTATGGGTTGATATTGACAGCTAACTCAATGGCATTCTCATCGCGGTTCAGTCATACGTGTTAACAAGATCTCAAGAGACGTGCACCCGCGGCGTCCACCTATTAGCGTTGCTTTAAATAACGCTCTTTCCTGCCCTAAAAAGGCTTGTTAACAATTTTGTTTCATGGTATTCAGTGTTGATTTCTGTCCGGATGAAGTGTCTAAATGAGACCTAATGCATGAGCAGTAGGAAAGACATAAATTACGCTAGCAGACAATTTTGAACTCAAACTTAGCACCGCCGAGCTACCATTACTCAGAGTTAAAATTATCAATTTACACGGCCAGTTAACTCCAAAATTATAGTTCCGAACTAACATGAAACCTTTTAACGTTAAAAGCTGAATTCACACAATTGGCATTCAAAACTTTAAACGAAAATATTTTATTCATGGCGCACGGCTGGCCGATGAATTTGTACGACGCAGATAACGCGTTTATTGTCACGGTTTGTAAATAAATGCCGGCGTCCACCAATCATGTACAGAGATCACGTAGAAGCCCCGATGAAAGCAATAATCCAATCAATTATCAGGGCCGTGCTTCAATCCTGCAGCGCAAATGCAAAGGAAAAATGTAATCCTGAAAAATATAGGGATATTTGGCTTTTCTTTGTTTGCGATTTCGAATCGATCTTCGTTTGAAGTAAAATGGAGTTTCTTTGTTTCATCTGGCACATTAGCGTCCGACAATTTTCAAAGCTTATCGCTTGAAGTTTTATAAATTTCTATGTTCAGTTACTAACGCTATTTGAGTCGAGGAATTTAAATGCTATCTTAACTAGATATTCTTTTCGCGGCGAAGCCCACAGCCAAGCATAATTTTTGTATTGAACTTGGCTCTCCTTTTTTACATTTATGTTTTTGGTGGGATGCAAACTCAAGGGAGCCACCTATGCGTTGCCGACCTTTAAGAGCCCTGTACGCCCGCTTCCTGAAGAACCCCATGTCAATGCACTTTTTTTTTATACCACGACGGTGTCAAACAGGCATACGGCCCGCCTTATGATAAGCAGATACCGTAGCCTATGGACGCCTGCAACTCCAGAGGTGTCACATGCGAGGGATCCTCTTGTGCCTTTAGCCGTCAACACAGTGAATCCTCCTTTTTTTAAAGGGTCGGCAACGGGCATGTGATACCTTTGGAGTTGCAGGCGTCCATAGGGGCCACGGTCCAGCAAGCGGGCCGTATGCTCGTGTGCCACCGTCGCGGTTTTAAAAAAAATCTCATGCGTAAAGTAAACAAAAATGTCAAAGCTAGTACAGTCGCCATCAGATATATCGGAGCGCCCAAGGTGGTCACAAATATCTGAACAACGCGTTTATTGTCAAGGCGATAAAGTACGTGTTCATGTATTTTTGAGTACCTTGGCCGCTCCGATATATTTGATGGCGACTGTACTGTACCACATCTTGATCTTGATTCCGAAATCCGATATCGTTTAAGTGAAACAGTATCGAGATTCGAGATTATCCTAACATTTAAATAAGCATTCGCAACTTCCACTCCGCGTGCAGTCGACCAAAAAGTCAATTTTAGCCGTCTGGCAGTTTACCGACAAGGCTTTTGTGAAAAGGGTACACGAAAATAGGCTCGAAATTGATGGATTCTGGTTGTGCTATCATTTTAGTTTGTAACCAAATATAGGGGATTATTTTCTGTTTTTTTGACAAAGTTGGTTACAGAGGTAAGTAAACCAACAGTTAACGAAATAATAAAGTATGGTGATGATAAATAATTGTGCGTCCATGGTCTTAACATTTGGCTAACGAGTAAAGAAAAAAATGTGAAAAGTGGAAAAATCCACTGCTTCAGGCGAGACTCGAACTCTGGACTTTGGAATGCCCATCGCTCTGACTAAGTGAGCTACTGAGACTTACGTGATGGCTGCGAATTTTTCCTTTACGCGTCTTAGCGGAACACCTAGCATCATATCTTAGCATTGTGGCATCGTTAGCAGACGTTCTGCTTAATAGAAACTTAAAAAAAAAAAAATTAACAGAAAATTATAATTTCGTTTTATGCCTTATGTACAAGAGCGATAGTTAATTTTCAAATTCAATTTTAACGGTAGGCCCTTTTAGAATTTTACAATAGGTTGCCAATACGTAATCTGAAAATCACAGCCAAATAGCACTAGACGCTACTCAAAGTGTTGTGTTCCTGATGGTGAGTAAGGTTGCCAGATAGCTCAAGGAGGATGCAGTGTGTTAACGACGCGACGGGTGACCCTCTTGTCCCTTTAGCCGTCAACGGCAACGCGCGTGTGGCTTCTCTGGATTTACAGGCGTCCATAGCTACGGTAGCTGCAGGCTGTATGCTTTTTTGCCACCGTCGTGGCATATAAAAAAGGTTTTCTATTACGGCCCAGATTGTTAGTAAATGTAGGCGTGACGCAAATAAGTGTGTTCGGATTCATAACCAACATAACTAAGACTTCTAAACCTTTAGCAAGTACGGGTAAATAGAGGTTTTACCTAAACTGGTACTCTGCGGCAAGGCACAGGGCAGAACGAGCCGGTTGATCGCGTTACGTGCGTGTTTGAGGATTCTCTTTGATGATTTACTCTGATTGGTTGCCTTGTGCTTTGTATAGAGCGACCGATGATATTGACGTCTCAATTGGATGGTAAAACTCTTCAAAATATATTTATTACCTTTTACATATGGAGACAAATTACTCCGCACACTCAACTTATTATGAATAAAAAAAAAGGAAAACCGACATCAAAACGGATAATATATGACATTTCATTTTTATCATACTCTACCAAATAATAATGATCTAAATATAAATATCCAAACAGACATTTGTGCCTGTTTTGGATATTTCCTGAAAGTGAGAAGTTCCCCTGATTACTCGTGGATTTTTACAAACAAAATAGATTTTTCGAATCACCCAACCTCAGAACTATCGAATTGTATAAGAAAAGCTCCACATGCCATCCCTGGTCTTCATTATCATCGTCTATAAAAACGATGTAGTTACGTAAATTGGTTACAGCTACAAAATTTAAATCATGATTAATCGTTTATTATCAATATATTACCGGCTATTGCCGAATTAATAACGATTTAAAATTTTGTATGAATAATGGTGCTTTAACTTTTTAAATATTGGAGATAGGTACTTAACTTAACTAACATTTTTCAGACATAGTTTTTGTGTAACTTGCCTTTCAACTGTGTGCCGGAGTATAGTAATATAGAACAGGGCTGCGATTCGAAAAATAAACACACACACTGGACAGACACAGCTCCAATCCAACTCAACTCAACGCTATAACGACATTGACATTTGCTATTCGAACAGATTTTCATTCAACATTGTTCTCACATTGGTCTCACATTGGTCCAACGTGTGACCAATGTGAGACCAATGTTGAATGAAAATCTGTTCGAAAAGCAAATGTCAATGTCGTTATAGCGTTGAGTTAAGTTGGGTTGAGTTGGGTTGGAGCTGTGTCTGTCCAGTGTGTGTGTTTATTTTTCGAATCGCGGCCCTGTGGTCCGGTGCCCCGGCGCGGCGGAAAGACAGAAACCTATCAATTCATTATGCCAAATTTCATGCTCCTGAGCCGGCAACCTATACAAATCGAACACATACTCATGACAACTTCAAACACACAATATAGATATTATAAACCATACCCAACACCTTTCGCACACGTAAACCCTGTGCCGTATTCTATTTTTAAAACACAAAAAGAATATATTAGAAACGCAATCTATCTCAAACATAACTCCAACACTCAACAAATAATCAACCAATATTGGAGTTCCGTAAACTGGGGCTATTTAAGAACCATGAGGCTATTTGGAATAAAAAAATTATAAGTTTTAAGTCCATTAATTTTTTAACGTGGCAATAGTAGATGCATGAACCTTCGCCAGACAACCCTGTGTTTAATGTGAAGTTGGTTAGTGGTTGCAGTGACGCCGACAAATCCGGATTTGCGCGTATAAAAAATAAAAAAGTGTGACGGAAGAAAATTGGTTCAAAATATCATCGTCCTACTTTTGTTCAGATGTCCGTTGGTGCTAGGGCAAGCTTGTTTTTGTTATATATACCTAAAAGTGTATATTCTCGGGAGTTGTTTAAGCTATAGCAAACATTTTTAGCCGTTTAATTTGAATTATATATCGTCAATTTTCTTAATTTGGACTATTTGGTACGATTTTAGGGGTTATTTAGTTTCTAGTACCAAATATCCCCTCCATACATTTCTATAAATGTAGGTTGACTATATTTTTTCTCAACAGGACGATGGTACGAAGTTACAAACGTACCCACCGGAATTGCCAAAAGAGAAAAATAGTTCTTCCATATGGCGGATGCTATGGCCGATGTGGTAGCTGGCTCCAACCATAATCACTTATCTAGTCTGTCTTAATTAACATTTTAGTGCTTAGAAAAACAAATAATTTAAATTTTATTTTATTTTAAGAGTTTAGTTACCTCTTATGGTTTAAGAAACATGTTGATTTACCACATAGCAAGTCTGTGTTGTCTTATGTTGTCTGAGAATTTTTATTTATTTGGTTTGTTGCTACGTAGATGTATTATTTTTATAGTAACTTAGAAAAGTACTCAATATTTATGTAATTAAGCTCCCATAAAAGTGTTTAAAACGAAAGATAGCACTTCAGTAAATCTTCAGTAAATCAGTAAAACTGCAAAAATAATGGTTACTTTACTTTTATTGCTTCCAGCGGTTGTTCTTGAAGCGTCCCAAATATTAGAGACAGTTATGCTTAAACCAACACAGGCTTCAAAATTCAGGCAAAATCAGGTCAAAACCCCTCGATTTCCATAAAACCCCAACTACGAGGTAATATGCGACACCTCTTTGAAAAAAAATTACTCGTTCTGTGTTAACAATTCAGACATGTGTGGAATGCAGAATGACGAAACAGTATGCCTTTTATCTGTAAAAAAATATAAAAACTATTGATAAGTAAGAATCATGAAGCAAATCAAATTATTTTGTTAAATATTTTTTTTGATTTGCAATTTTTGAGTAGTTACACTACTATATATAAACTGAAAATAGATGTCATATACTTCAGAAAAAGTGACCAAACCCTCCGTGTGACCGGGTGGTCTAGTGGTCAGGACGTCAGCCGCGAAAGCTGAAGACGCCAGTTCAAATCTGGCCTCGGACACCGGAGGGTTTGGTCACTTTTTCTGAAGTATATGACATCTATTTTCAGTCTATTGATAAGTAAGTAAATATGAAGTTATTTATATTTTAGTCCAAAAATTGAACCAATTAGCTCCATTTTACGGTTATATTGTAGTTGCATCGGAATAATTTTCAAGCAAATTCTGACATTTCTGATTCAGACGTTTAGGCGATAGCTGTATTGCGTATTTAATGCATTAGAGTTGTATTGAAGTTGGATCGTATCTAAACGTGTGCCGGATTCGAATTTAAAAATACATTAACAATACAATAAAAATACAACCTATATCAAACGTAACTCCGTCAACATACAACAAACATTCAACCAATATTGAAGTTGTATTGGACTTGCGTTGGAATATTTCTCAAGCTAATTCTGATATGTCTGATTCAGATGTTTATGCCGTAGCTGTATTGCGTTGTTAATGCATTGGAGTTGTATTGAAGTTGGATCTTGTCTATACGTGTTTTAAAGTTAGAATACGGCCCCCTAACATGACACCCCGCACAAACGCAAAGCGTACACCGATAGCACAAATCACTCTTCACACAAAAGGGGATGGTTTTATTTGGATGGTAGTATTTTCAATAAAGATTATTTTTTTCCCCTACGCAAGAAAAATCAAAACATTTTAGGGGCATCTTCAAATTTTGTAAAGTCACGGACTTAACTCTTTGGGTATTTTACAGTTCAAGCTATTTACTTTTGTTTAATACTTACTCTAATAATAATGGCTAATGGGAAATACTCAACAATTAAAGTACGTGACGTACCTGCTGTCAGACTCAACGATTTAGAACTACTTGGACTAAGAGCTGGCCACGTCAGATATGACACAATAATGATAGCAACAGAACCAGTCTGGTTAGATTGCTATATTATTATTATTGCTAGATAAAGGCATCTGGCAGCTTTAAATGGGTGGAGGTCATAGTGACAGACTAGCAAAATATTTGAATTGGAAAATAGTAATACCAAAATAGATAAAAACTGCCGAAGTTGTCTCAGGTATAAAGACCAGGGCCTATATTTTAACATTAGAACAAAAAATATTGCGTATTATTTCGGAAACAGAAACAGTAGGTGTTGTTATTTTATTACAAACTTATATAGATGTCATATACTTCAGTTGTTATTTTATTGTATATTTTTATTTTTTTTGTTTTAATTATATTAAAATTAATAAGAGTGTCGTTGGCGTATGTGTCGCCACTATGACCTAGTTTTAAGTTAGGTTAAGTAGGTCCCTACTGAAAACCAGCGCCACGGCTTACCGCGGCATTACGCTGAGTGGGGATCCTATTCTAACGTCTGATTGTGCCTGTGTTAATGGTTCTAGGTTTAATAATGTTTAATTTTGCGGCGTTAAAATAAATGTGTTTTCTTTCTTTCTTTCTTCAATTACATTATACGTCGTTTTGGACGACTTTCCCCCATCAGAAAGTTATGGCAATGATATTATCTAATTATTTATATAATTCCTCATAATACTGCATCAAAACCAGAACTCTAGGATTTATATTCTTAAAGTGGTTTGCGTTCTTTGACATCCACTTTACAGCTGCCAGATGTCCGGATCTATAAATAAGCATAGTATAGCAAACTAACAATAGAGGCTTCGCCGCTCTCATTATTGTGTCATATTTGACGTGGCTAGCTCTCCGTCTAACTTATTCATACGTCTCTGGTTTGAACCGTTTGAGGAGCTTAATAGGCTAAGAAAATTAGATTTTTTTGGAGAATTAATTCCCAGCAGGCTTGAAATCGTTTTAATACCTTCACCTGGTCCTAAATGCATGTGATCTGAGTCATCTGAGTTTGCCCAATCCCAGGAGATGTGCATAACTTTTTAGCGAAATTTTTGCTCTTTGTCAGTTTTTTGCTTGTAGCTCGAAAACGGTACGTCCGAAGGAAAATGTCATGTATATCAATATTAAAGATAGTTAAATTCTGCGTCGAATAAGCATCTTAACTTATAATTCAGTTCAGCGGTACAACCAAAATCAAAAATTATAAGTCGGGAAAATGTCTCATTTATTTGAAAAACTAATATTTTGACTTCCATGCCACATATCTTTGAAACAGATGACTCCTGTTGAAAAACCTATAGAATAAAAGTTGAAGAGAATACAATTTTACGATATATAGATATTTCAATTTTCAAATTCAGTCACTTTAAAAGGCTAAATTTGGCATGAATTCAAAATCGGTTTTTTTCTAAATCCTTCTAAGTTGCATATTTTCCATAAATATGATGTGTGAGGCGTACATTTAATGCATTGTTACAACTAAGAACATTTAAGTGTAAATTTCTAAAACATAGGGTACGTTTTAGAACTCAGAAAACTATTTATACACCGTGTTTTTTTTTATTTCCGGTATTTTCATAAATCGCTCCAGTTCTGAGGTAATCGATATTTCATTTATGTCTTTCTAATTGTGTAAACCTACATTAAATTTTTTTTTTACTCTGAGAACCCGCTACAAAATGATGCACCTGTGTTAAGTCAATACAATATGCTTCCTGTGTATCTCAGGCTGTTAATGTTTGAAATGGAATTACATTGACATGTCTAGTTTTCAATTGTTTGGTTTAGGGACCGATTGAGGAATCAATCAGTAACTGCTGAACCTACTTAGATGAAACTTTGTATAGAGATTGAGATAGTTTGAGTCCGTAAAAAGTACATAAAAAGTAGTTTTCATCCCAAAATACCAACTCTTAAGGGGCTGAAAAGTGGGTATGAAGTTAGTATGAAGAGTTATTAATATAGTTAAACCGATTTAGATGAAATTTGGTACCTATGAAAGTAGTTTGAGTTCTGGGGAGTTTTTATCCCAGTAAATCAGTTCAGTGGATATTGATTCCCCTTACGAAGAACTTTTGCCCTCAGGGATAGTGAAGGGTGTGAAAAGGGGGCAAAAGTTATTTGTATGGGGAATCAATATCCACTGAACTGATTTAAGTCCATAGATAAAATTTGGTATGGAGATAGTTTAAGTTCTGGAAAAGGAAATAGAATAGCTTTTATCTTAGAAGTCATCCCTAAGAGGTATCTAACTAAGTTTCATCTAAATACTGAACCTATTTAGATGAAACTTAGTAAAGAGATACTCCCCTTATTGATTTTTTACACAATCGGAAAGACAAAAAAGAAAGATCGATTATCCCAGAACTGGAGCAAATTAGGGCACTGGCGTCTTTAAGAAATATACTTAAGTTAAGCTCAGGAATGTACCCTCGGAATTTAGAAATAAAAAAAAACACGGTGGTAAATAGTTTTCTGATTGGGTACGTTTTAAAAATTTGCACTGAATGATTCTTAGTTGTAACGATGGATTAAATGTAGGCCTTTCACATGATATTTTATGGAAAATATGCAACTCAGAAGAGTTTTTAAAAAACTGATTTTAAATTCATGCCAAATTTAGTCTTTAAAAATCACTATATTTGAAAATTGAGATGTCGATATAACGTGAAATTATATTCTCTACAACTTTTATTCTATAGGTTTTTCAACAGGAATCGTCTGTTTCAAAGATATGTGGTATGGAAGTCAAAATATGAGTTTTTCAATTAAATGAGACATTTTCCCGGTTTATAGGTTTTGATTTCGGCTGTACCGCTGAATCGAACTAAAAGATAAGTTTCTCAATCGACGCAAAATTTAACCCTCTTTAATATTGAAATGAATGACATTTTCCGTCGGACGTATTGTTTTCGAGCTACAAGCAAAAACTGACAAAGAACAAATAAATCGCTAAAAAGTTATGCACACCTCGTGGGATTGGGCAAACTCGGATTACATGCATTTAGGACCACATACAGGTATTAAAGCGATTTCCAGCCTGCTGGGAATTAATTCCTCAAAACACTTTTCATAGATCTTATTTGCTTGGCCTATAAATGCAGGCACAATTCTGAATGACTTAAAAAACTTTTAATGTCAATGTCTATATAAAGTAAAAGAATATTGCAAAAAAAACTTGATTTATTATTTACTACTCTCATTCCGAAAGTATAATAAAGATAAAGATAAAGATAAATTATATTGGTAACATCCGGGTACAAGTCAGGTATATACAGTTAGGTGCAAAACTGTCCCAATAGTAGCATCTTAGTAGAATGTGGAGATGTGGATGTCGATCGAGGAGAGGGGCACATGATTAATACATACCAGTACTATTTAAAATTTCCTACAAAACAGCCTTACATATGATATACTTAGAATTTACGGTTATTTTGTAATTTAGAATCGAAAAGTAGAAAAAAACACATTTTTATTTTTTCGAATATTTCTAGTTCCTCTTATGGAAACTCCAAATAGGGAACCATACATAATTAAGAAATTCTGCCTCTATAAAATCATCATGCAATTGCTTTAATATTTTTCAAGTTACTTTTAGGTGGCTTATAGTTCGGTGCAAAAGTGTACCATTAAAAACAGCCATAGAAAGTCTATTTGTAATAACGGGACTTAACCGCGTATATATTTCTAAAAATTACCTTCGACGTTTCGAGGACGACATTGTCCCCGTGGTCCCGAAGAAAGACTCACTCGTCTTTCTTCGGGACCACGGGGACAATGTCGTCCTCGAAACGTCGAAGGTAATTTTTAGAAATATATACGCGGTTAAGTCCCGTTATTACAAATAGATATGTGTAAAAACCGTGAAAGTTTAAATCAGTGAGCCATATAAAGTGTTTGTTAGTTCAATGTTCAAGACGACTTTTACTCTGCCATAACTACAAAACTATGTTTGTGATTTAAACAGTTGATACCTTATTTTATAGAGGCTGAATTTCTTAATTATGTATGGTTCCCTATTTGGAGTTTCCATAAGAGGAACTAGAAATATTCGAAAAAATAAAAATATGTTTTTTTCTACTTTTCGATTCTAAATTACAAAATAACCGTAAATTCTAAGTATATCATATGTAAGGCTGATTTGTAGGAAATTTTAAATAGTACCGGTATGTATTAATCATGTGCCCCTCTCCTCGATCGACATCCACTTCTCCACATTCTACTAAGATGCTACTATTGGGACAGTTTTGCACCTAACAGTACAATTTTGTAGTAGTAATAATAATGTAATTGTAATACATAATATAAAAAATTATCATGTCAATTTTCTATAAAATAACATTAATTTATTTTTTTACATAGTGGTAATGTCATCATTTCACTAAAATTATAGAATTTTTTTGTAAGTAGCCACGATTCTAGCTTACTTTTAAACGATTGGTGAGATGTTGCATCTCGTATGTTGTCTGGGAGGCGGTTGTATATCGCAGGGCCCGTGACGTACACCGACTGTTCTGACCGATGTAAAGGTGCAACCAGTCGGTCTCGGTGTGCATTGCTTCGGAGACCATGTGACGCTACTATGCCTTTTCGTTTATATTTATTAATATTAGTGCAAGTGAACATCGCAAGTTGGAGGATCACCTTGCATGCTTGATAGGGTTAGGATGCGTAAGTTTAATAAGTTGTCGTTAACCGGTTCGTCGCTGCGGAGACCTACGATGCCTCTCACTGCACGCCACTGCATCCGGAATACGCGCTCGAAATCCGATGCTCGAAATACGCTATTGTGTCTAGGTCTTGCAGTCCAAATATTTAGAATAGTATTTTTTATGGAAATTATTCGAAATATTCGTATTATTCAAATAATATCCGGATAATTGCAAGCCCTAATTGTGTTCTAGGAAAAGGGTAATGCAAGTAACATCTACACTGCTTATGAAAAAGTGCCATCCGTATAATAGAATAGTGTAAAGATATTCCTGTATGTTTATTGAATATAAGATACTACCTATTGTGTAAATATTAATTAACTGTATATTTGCATGTATACTTCTATTGGATGTATTCATATGTATATTTGTATGTATATTCCTGAGTTATGGATGTTTTCTATGTATTTAAGTATTTATCCATATTTATCAATTATACTATTATTATACTATATATATCGTCGTCTAGTACCCATACCACAAGCCTTATTGAGCTTGCCGTGGGCCTAGGTCGATATGTGTAAGATTGTCCTATAATAATATTTATTTATTTATTTATTGATTGAATAAAGTGATCACTAAGAATTTTGTTTTTTAATGTTTATATGAGCAACCTACATAATATCATTAACTATCTTATAAACATGGAAACCCAATCTCATTGTGTCGCTTCTTAAAGACCATTTAGACACGAACAAAAATGTAACTTACCTACATTATTAGGAATCACGATATCTCTGTTAATCCTAACGCTGGCATAAGACAGAAACATACCGCGTATAATAACTAAAAGTTTTCACACTTGCTTATAAAGAGTGGCATTATATGTACTCGTAGGCGTAACGGGAGTTATGGTAATTGATGTCTCTTAGGAAGTTCATATTTTTTACCTTTTTAGTAGTCGAGAGATAAACCTAATAGGACTTTTTCGCTACAGTCCTACAACAACGCTACGCGAGCTACGACGCCTACGACACGTAGCAGTCGTACCATTGTAGCGTTGAATGTGATTGAACCGATGAAGGTACTTATACTTACAAGTAGGATTTTGACATTAGAATGCTGTGGTATTTTTTGATTTAACCCCGAAGAGGGTGAAACAGGACTAACAAAATTTACAAGTTCTAAGCGGAGTATGTCACATGTGGAGACTAAAATACTTATAAGTAAGAACAGGACGGCTCATGAAAATGTATCCTCTCACAGACAGATTAAGATAAAACCCGCCATTCGCTTCCAACTCATCCCGGGCGTCGTAATAGCTTCAACTAGCAGTTTCATTCAGTTGAAGCCGATTATGAGCGTCTGTAATACCCCTTACAATGTCGTTCAATGAGCGTCCGGGCGGCTGTAGATGATCGCTCAATAGATCCAGCATAAGCATTATAACGACTTACGGTAACTGAAGTGAGTGGTTTTGCATTTACTCGAAGGCTAACGACCGTTTAAAACAAATGGATGAGATTCCTTGTGATAGCTAAGAACCCACGCTGCAAAGTTCAGCGATATTTGTGAGGTTGCAGACAGAGAGCCTCACTTGAAGGTTGTTGTTAAAAATGAAATGCAGGAACCAGGGTCGATAGTAGTATTGTTTATTGAAGATAAAAGGCACAATTTATGTGCCTTTTGTAGTCAGAAGGAAATAAGATGTGGGAAGGAATTAGGAGTTGTAGTGATAGACGTGCACTGCACTAACTTGTACTAAATGTTATTGTTCGTTACAAATCACAATAGTTGGATGATTGATTACAAAATAAGCTGTAGGATCAAAAATTTGTAAGAGAAAACAAATATTAGGTAGTATCGATCGAGGATCTGATCGAGCTGAGAAAATGAAAGGGCTGCCAAAGGGTTCGAAAATCGATTTTGAATTTAAAATTTGTATCGGTAATATGCCAGAAGAAAAAGGTTGATAGTGTAACGTTCCGATACACGCATCGTTACAATATTCGCTACAAGAACTTTTACACGAGCGACTGCGTCACAATTTTTTTTTACAGTGGCACCTTAATTTCGATACAGAGGTGTCCATTACGATAAGAATTAATAGTGAAGGACTCTGGAGAAAATGGGATTAGCGTTAACTGATGATGGTAATTATATTTTACGCTTTCCAGAATTTTTTTCATTGTAATGTATAAATATTTATTGAGTAACAAAATAATTCTTATACAATACTACATTAAACTAATTAAACAAATAAAAACTAAAGAAACCCACCTTACTTGAACTATAGGCCCTAAAGCAAAATTGCAAATATCCCCAATCCCGCTGCCACCTGGTGGGGTGCCCATACGGCTGGCTACGTTACCTCGCTGAATGGCGATTCCAATTCATTGTAATATGTGAGTATACAATTTGTGAGTTTTATTGTAATCGTCCAAGTTGAAACGAAAGAAACTCCTTTTGTGTTAAAATATAATAGATTGTCAATGTTCCGCAGTATGGCCGTTAACTTAATTATTCTTGGAGCTGTAGTCAAAGTAACGAGAAAACGTTTCACTTACAACAATGGCCCATAGTTGTTAGTAACATTTATGATTTAAAACTAAATGTTAGTGAAACAAAACAAAACAGAACAGAAGGCCTAGACAACGTGCCAATCGTTTACGCTCCGTAGCGAACGAAACGCAACTGTCACTGTCGCACTAATATAGAAGAGTGATAGAGAGATGTGACTACGATACGCTACGGAGCGTTAACGATTGGCACGTTGGCTACGCACCCCGGTATCACAGTCACCTAGTAGTGGTCATGACACAAGCGAAATGTAGCATAATATGTGAGTCATAACGACCCGCTACTGTAGCCAGGATGGGATTGGAGCTGGCTCCCACTTTGTAGAGCAACGAGGTAATTCTTTTGCACGTTATGGCATAATAATCATCGGTGCGAGCTTGCAATAGTAGTTTATGTAACTGTTACGTAATAAGGGTCCTGTTTTGAGGCCTAATTATGTGTAGTGTATGCAACACTGCTTTTTTTTATCGATGTGGTAATGAATTTTCATACATTTTTACAACATTGTCACAGATAATACACTGATGGCAATAATGGTTTAACGGTTTCCGAACGCAGAATAGAGGATTTATAGTAGTGTAGATAAAACCATTGTTAAACTGGACGCGCAGGGAGCTGTTGATCTTCTGCGTAAAACTAGCCCATAGGCTGCACGTGTGGAAAATTTTCGTTTTCCGCCAGTATCGTTCTATGGTTGCGACATGCTACATCTTGCGGCCGTGATCTGAGATCCGGGCACGTTACCCCAATCAACAAGGTGCTATAAGCCATTGGATAAGGATCTTTTATGACCTTATCGGCGAAGGTAATCTTAGTCTACGATGTCTCCAATCAGGAAAACTGTTGCTTTTACTGGCTCGGATAAGTCTCTAGCCTAGTATACACGCTCAGATCAGCCCGCCTGCTTCATCTGACGGTTATTCCTGGCGGACAGAGCCATTCTTGTACTTTTTAATACTATGACGGTAGCAAACAAGCATACGGCCGGCCCTATGGACGCCTGCAACTTCATTCACACATGCGCGTTGCGGACCCTTTATTAAAACAAATGTAGATGGATATACAAGTGGGTCCCCGTGTTGTCACCACACTGTATCCTCTTCGAGCTAGCATTTGAGGTTGGCTATAAAATGTGTCTGGAAAGGCTGTGACAATGTATGATCAATGCATAAATAATATGAATATGGTATTCTTGCTTTTCCGTGACGCGTCGGTTTTTAACGCTCATCATAGGACACGAACTTTGAATGTCTATAGCCTCCCATTCATTTCACATTCGTTCAACCATACGTCTACTGTCAAAACTCTTTCAAATCCATTCGCAAAGTCACTCGCGCTCCTTATTCGCGAATGAATATCTGATAGCCACTTACGTGCCTGCAAACCTTCCCATAATGAGGGTTTACGCGATCGAGATTTTCACTAGGTGGCAGCACCGTGACAAGAGGTCTTTTAGACAGCAGCTGTTAAAATCCACCAAAACAAAATTATTAAAAATGATTGCTGGATTATGACTTATGAGAGCTAGACCTCTCGCCACAATGCTGCCATCTAGTAAAAAACTCAATCGCGGTAACCCTCATTTTCGAATATTTCCGCTAATGTCGGTCGATGACATTAAGGTTAGTGATGACAGTTCCATCTACGGGGTATTTCCGTACACCGGCTTCTATGGACAAACAAACAAAAGGACCCCTGTTCGACATAGCAAAATGTGACACATGGAGATCACAGTTGGATTGTTACGGGATAGAGTGGTATCCATCTGTCCACACGTCCTGTCCACACCTATCCGTCAAATTTACAGTAGGTCTCGCTAGATTGCTTTATGGATTTTGACGTAAAGGGTCGTAGACGGTCGCTAATGAGCCCCTCCGACAGAGCGATCTTGGTCTGGACGGACCGTGTAGATGTAGACAGTTGTTTCCAGCAAAATTGTATGAAGCATCAACCCAGGTCAGGGTGACCTTGGATCGTCGGCAGCCTTGTTGGCGACCGTCTAGCAGACTCTTTTGTGAATCCGTAGCGATTTCGGCTATCACAAAAGTGTGATATCATAGTTGTCTCACTAGCGTAGCACTTGTTGACTCGATCTTTACAGGGGCAAAAGTATTTTATACCAATTATCAAGATTAGACGTTTGTTAGAATTAATAACGCGAACGAAAGAAAACATTAATTCAGATTACAAACAATGGAAAGAAAGAAATCTTTAAGTAATTAATCTAGCTGCTTTATGAGTAATATTATTTCTGAACTGAAAACCTAAAGTAAGTTGAGATTAAATTAATTTTCATCTTGGAAGGTAATATCGACTGTTGGAACAATAAGCATTTTATATTTCTAATTGAAAGCTTCAGGGCTAAATGATTCAATCGTTCAACTTTAAAACCTGAGGTCGAATTAAGGTTCCTAACAATTATTAACTAAGATTATATAAGGTAGTCGAGGTTGTAGGTTCCAGGGACTGAAACATAGGGTTAAAAAAAAAAAAAAAGTACAGGTTATTTAAGGAGCGGCGACAAGCATGTGACACCCCTGGAGTTGCAGGCGCCGATAGGCTACCATAGAACCCATATATGCATTTGAGCTCTTGTCGCGAATATCGCGAAGCAGTTCGTGCTTGCCGGTTTTTCGGATAGATGGCGGTGGCAGTCACGTTCGATCTCAATATCGCTTTTAAATAGTATGGACGGATTTTTTATGGGTGGGTTGTAGGGTAGATACACGGGGACGACGGTAGGAGAGAAGGTTGTGCGCGAACAAATCAATGGTAAGCGCTTTAATATTTATCTTTCTACTCGTATCAGTTCATGGACTTTCTTACTGTGTTATTATGATGATCATGTGTCTTGTGTTATTTACCAGCGTGTATCAGTGCTCAGAGAGATCTTTGATCCCAGTGAGTTGTCAATGGTTATGAACTCAGGGTAACCATAGTGTGAGGAACGGGGTCGCTGTAAGGGGAGGTGGAGGCGACTATTTAGACCAAGATTCCAGATGGATAATCACGGGAGGCTCATGTCCGTAGTAGTAATCAAAGAGATATCGTCAGCTTACACCATCAACATCCAGGCCGTGTCTACGTATAGTACCTGCGTGTCCGTTAACATATTTATATCATTCGTATTCTCTAGTCAGTAAACGCATCGACTCAGTATACCAGAAAAACATGGTGAAGCTGACGACAGCTCTTTTCGTACCTGCAGTCTAAAAATTTTAAAGTCGACTAACTAGTTAGCACTAGAAGCGCTGGTGGCCTGGCGGTAAGACGTCAGACTTTCAATCCAAAGGTCTCGGGTTCAAACCCCGGCTCGTACCACTGAATTTTTCGGAACTTATTTACGAAATATCATTTTATATTTACCAGTCGCTTTTCTGTGAAGGAAAACATCGTGACGAAACCGGATCTAAAACAGGGCCTAGTTTCCCCTCTGGGTAGGAAGGTCAGATGGCAGTCGCCCTCGTAAAAACTAGTGCCTACGCCAATTCCTGGGATTAAGTTGCCGAGCGGACCCCAGGCTCAATAGAGCAAGAAGCTGGGACAAACGCTAGGAGGAAGAAGAAGAAGACTACCTCTTAGTTAATACTAACCGCGATGAGAATACGTTGGACATAGCTGTCTACCCATACCCATACTAATTTTGACGTAAAGTAAATGGGAAATCTGTCAACTCTAATGCTATTTTAATCGCGGTTCAGTAATCCATGTATCAATGTATCCGCTTTAGTCAAGCAAACAAGGGTCGCACATAGTACGGTTTAAGAGGAATTTCCTCCCACGAACGCTGCGGCTGTGGAATGAACTCCCTGCCGAGGTTTTCCCAGCGGGCTACAGTATGAGGTTCTTCAAAAAAGGAGTGTAGTTCCTAAAGGGTAGGCAACGCGCATGTAAATCCTCTGAGATTACAGGCTTAGGCTACGGTAACTGCTTACCATCAGGCGGGCCGTATGCTTGTTTGCCACCGTCGTGGTATTCAAAAAAAGTCACCCCATTTACAGTTCACATGAGTTACGGGTACTCACAAGTTTTTCACTTAATCCAGTTACGGAGCCCTACTTAGCCCGTAATGAGTGGAATCGCAGAAAGTTCGCAACTGCTCTAACTCCCGATCAATCCTTTATTTCGCACGAGACGAGAGCGCTTCTAAGTTTTTTCTCTTTTACCTGGTAAGGCTGTGGTTGGGTGGAGGCGGATCCATAAGGCGGGGTCATAAGGTTGCATAAGCAAGATATAATTTGCGACCGGTCGCTACTTGTGATGGGTATGTCTGTCCGGTAGTTACCAAATGAGCCCCCGAATCAAATACGATAAGATAAAATAAGGCTGTGGCTATTTCGTAAAACTTAAGCAGTCAGGCTGGGGCAGCGGCAGACACCTGAAAACCTTTTAAATTTATTAAATATAGCTGTCTCGATCCATAGAACAGAGGACCCTAGGGCTCCACTAAACACCCAGCAAACACTTCAAAGCGGGCGAATATCACCTGCATGATTCAGCCCTATGTTTTTGCGTATGAAATTTTAAGTGAAAATTTTCATAAGTATTTTTATTTAGTATCGTTTTAGATACTTGTTTTTAGAGTTCCGTAGTCAACTAGGAACCCTTATAGTTTCGCCATGTCTGCCCGTCCGTCCGTCCGTCCGCGGATAATCTCAGTGACCGTTAGCACTAGAAAGCTGAAATTTGGTACTAATATGTATATCAATCACGCCGACAAAGTGGTAATATAAAAAGTGGAAAAAAATGTTTTATTAGGGTACCTCCCCTATACGTAAAGTGGGGGGTGATTTTTTTTTCATTTCAACCCTAACGTGTTGTATATTGTTGGATAGGTATTTAAAAATGAATAGGAGTTTAGTAAAATCATTTTTTGATAATGTAAATATTTTCGGAAATAATCGCTTCGAAAGTCGGAAAAATAGCGTCCCCCCCCCCCCCCTGTAACTTTTGAACTGTAAGTCCAAAAATATGAAAAATTTGAGAAGATGCGCATTATGATAAACTTTTTAGGAAAATTATATTGAACATTATAAGTCCAGCCATTTTTGAGTTATTTCCAAAAAACTTCTTCCATAGGCATCATATACTACCTTTTGGCATTCGTCTGGTTCTTATTCCATTGAAGCTACGGAACCCTCCATTATGCGTGGTCCGACACGCACTTGGCCGGTTTTATTTATTTAGGTTTCTTCTTATTTCGTATTGCGACTAAGAAAAAGTAGGAAAAACAATTTTTTGGTAGCGTAATGTTAATATTTTCCGAAATAATCGCTCCAGAAATAAAAAAAAATGTGTCCCCCCCCTCTAACCTTTGAACCATAAGTTTTAAAAATATGAAAAAAATCTCAAAAGTAGAACTTTATAAAAACTTTCTAGGAAAATTATTTTGAGTTTGATAGGTTGAATAGTTTTTGAAATAAAATTACAAAATAATTTCTGAACTAAGTTTGTAATTTAACCGTATAAGCAGGTGTTTATTGTTCCTGTAATTTCTACAAAATCACAATGAAATGACGTGCTTTCAAATAAAGTAAAAACGGTGAAAATCGGTTCACGCAATAAAGAATTATCCCATAAAAATCATCTTCCATACTTTAAGCTCGCGCGCAATAGTTTATATAATTTGCCGATAGATGTCGCTGTACGTGGAACGCTCATATCATATCCTACATGGCGGTGTTATTTTAACTCTTAAGTGGGGACACTTACTGTGACGGACGGAAAACTACGGAACCCTACACTGAGCGTGGCCCGACACGCTCTTGGCCGGTTTTTTTTTAGTGTTTTTACTTAATGTAGTTTCTAGTTTTTTAAGTTACAGTCTTTTACGCAGGTACATTGTAGAAGGTTTCTCGGAAATGTGGGCATATACACTGGCGTACTGTCAACAGTTTCCAGCAAAGATGAGTGAAAATGCGTAGCGTAGGATGTGTTTGTTAATAAACCAATAGAATCACTTTCGTTTGAGCAAGAATAGGTAAAGTAATATATCTTAGTTCTTAACAAACACACGTGTCGCATTGCAATTGACGATAAAGTCGAGTGACGATCATTTTAAACGTGACGACTGGCATTTGACTGGTGCTGACATGTCCTCGTCGTGCCCTGTTATCGTATTCGCTGACGTGTTGTCCACAGCTTTAGTCCGCCATCGAGTAGGAATAATCGGCTTTCATTAGTACTCCACTGATTTCTCCGAGGAAGCGATTTGCGGCTTAGACTTAAAGCGATTTAAAAATGCTCTCTCTCAGCTTCAGTAGCTTCAACGATTTGTTGACTTGACAAATTTTGTGCCTGTACAGTCCGTACCAGAAGTAAATCTGCAAGCGAGGTCATAATTTTAAACAAAAAAGAACCGGCTTCACTTTTAGCATCCAGGTTTCCAAAAGCAAATGCTCGAGCTGCTGTAAAAAATACCCAAATCACTATAGGTGTGCCTATAACAGTTCAAGAGTTCCGTCGATTTCTCCAGGATCCCATCATCAGATCCTGACCTCGTTACAATGGGACCAACTGTAAAGTATACTGTTTCAAACAAAAAAAGAATTTTCGAAATCGGTCCAGTCGTCTTCGAATAATCGGTGAACATACATAAAAAAAAATTGCGAAAACAAAGATCCCGACGAATTGATAATCTCCTCCTTCGAAATCTTGAAGTCGGTTGAAAATGACCCGCGCATGCTCTTGGTCTAAGAGTGCCTAACTAACCTAAAATCCTGTCAAGATTAAACTGCGGGCCTACCGCGAACATCGAAAATTGCGTTATCTTCCTCTCTATCGTTCTTGCATATTCGAAAGAGAGTGATGCATATAGAACTTCAGATGCCGATGTCACAGGCCCTTCACCAAGCAGAAGACCGCATCAAATGGAGGGGCCTATTGCAACGTTTCCGTCGAAGCCACGATCTTCAGCAGTGAGGGAGCGACTTAAGGAGTAGAGGCAGTATAAGGTTCTTCAAAAAAGGAGTGTACAGGTTTTTAAAAGGTCAGCAACGTCCATAACAGACCTGGTAGGCGTCCATTGGTTACGGTGACCACTTACCATTAGGCTGGCTGCGATCTTGTATGCTACCGATGTATTAAAAAGCCCGCTTAGTTACTTCAACTGCTGACTGTACCCGACTTTTTTATCACCACATGAAAAGGGGATTGCTTAAAAGTTTATCGGGTGTATTTGCGGATAGACTGATTTGAGTATTATCTGTACATCACGATAGTCTTGTAAAAATTGGTTCTTTAATAGGTTTGGGTTTGCTGTTATAATTTCTTGGATGGTTTTACTCAGATTTTAAAACTTCGGGTTAGAAATAGTATGGCAAACCAAATAATATTCTCATAAAATACCAAAAGGAAAAAACCGGCCAAGTGCGTGTTTTTTTGTGCGTTTATTTCTGAAAAATATTTACTTAATCAGAAAATAGATATGTGAGAAGTAAACTAGATTTTAATGCAATTGTATGGAATCCCTATGAAGATAAATAAATATGTCCTGATAGTTGAAAAGGTCCAAAAATCCTTCGCTAGATACTTGTTCAAGAAGATATATTTTTACTATCCGTATATGTATCCGACCCCATACGTGTTAGGTATGGTAGGCTACCAGGCTCTAGAAGCTCGAAGGAATATCACCTTGGTGCGTTTCTTCCTTCGTTTATTAAAAGGGAATGTAAACAACTGCTATCTGTTAGAGCAAATGTCTCTAAATGTCCCACCTGTTTTAAGATACAACTTACGCCCTCGTAACCTACCCTTACTTAATCTCCCAGATAACAGCACAAAGTCTCTCTCCAACTCACCTCTCTACCGGGCTATAAAGCTCATCAACAATGTACTAGACCAGGGCCACGGTTCGACATGCCAATCTGTGAAACGTGGATGTCACACTTGTATCGCTAGTGGATAGAGTGATATCCATCCTGTCCACCCGTGTCCACACCTAACTGTCATGTAGATCTCGCTAGAGCGTTTTGTCTATGGCTAGTCATAGCCATCACCAGCCAGCGTGGCCACCATTTTAGATATCACTCTTGAGTGATTCCACCCCGATTTCAACTGTCACAAAAGTGTGATATCATAGTTGTCTCGCAAGCGACTGTCAGTTATGCCATGTCGAATCGAGCCCTGGACGATTCATTGTACTTATTCTCAACACGAGAACCAAGATTCTTAGACACAGCCGGGCATATCTTGAGCAAATTGTGGCATCTAGCACTATCAGTACCTAGCCTAAAATATTGTTAATTCTGACAATTTGTTGCTATTTTCTGCAATCTATCTGTTGTCTAATTAATCTGTTGTAATTGTAATTAATTACTTTGTATACCTGTATTAAGTAACTATTATGAGTATTTATATCTGTATGTCATGTGTGGTGTAAGCTGTAAGTGACATTATAATAAATAAACAATAAATAAAATGTTCAAGAAAACTTCCATGTTATTTTTACAGATCTTTCGATTGATGTGCAATATGTTGGTATTTGGTAAAAAAAAATGATGTTTAGTTACATGTATGGAGGGGAGCGCCAAAATACTGTTTTCTGCAATTTAACTACGTAACTAAGTAGCAGCATACAAAATACAAATAATGTCTCATTTTTATTAATATGTCTTACAGTTTCCGAGTAAAATGGCTGTGACATACGGACGGACGGACGGACAGACGGACATGACGAAACTATAAGGGTTCCGTTTTTGCTATTTTGGTTACGGAACCCTAAAAATTCAACTGTTCATTTTCTAGTAAAGTTTACCGTTTAGTTTTACCTATTCCCGTCTGTGCAACTCGGCTATACATCGGGTGAGAACAAAAAAAATACAGCCCATTCGGAAAAGTTTTGGACAACGGCGCCAATTTTTTCATACGAATACTCGTGTGGTGACCCAGTTGCTTTTTACAAAGCTGTTTGTTAATAAAATGGTGGGTGGGATTCACTTTTACACCAACTTCTAAAACGAAAGGGATTTAAACTTTCACGGTATTTACACATATTTATCTACCTATTATTTATTTGTAATGACGGGACTTAACCGCGTATATAATTTTAAAATTACCTTCGTCGTTTCGAGGACGACATTGTCCCAGTGGTACCGAAGAAAGACTGGTCCAGTCCCGTTATTACAAACAGAGAAAAGAACTTATGTCTGGTTGTATGTATTTTTTTTTTGTTTGTTTACTGAATATTCGTCCGGTTCGTCCACTTTTGTTTATTATGACATACCTGTCCCCATTGAATTTTGATTTTGATGATGAGGTCCACGAGGAATTGGGAAACCTTCTCAATTACCTGCACAATTAATACGCTTTTCTCTTGCTCTACCTAAAACAAAGCTGCGTTCTTACCAGACAAATGTGGATCGGTGTGGTACACCACTAAGGTTCGTAAATTTTGTAATCCATTGATATGGTACAGTGACCTGCAAAAGTGCATGGCCAATTTATGAATGAATTCATACAAGTTTTGGGTATCCACTTATGCAGCCGGGTGTACATTTTGCATCGCATCAAATCAGGATGTTAAAGTGACAAAAAATCCCATAAAGGACATTTTTTGTTTGTACCACGACTGTAGCAAACAAGCATACGGCCCGCCTGATGGTAAGCGGTTAGTTTACGGGGAAAATCCCTAAGGGCCTCATCTCATAGTTCATTAGATACAACTTTTAATAATGTGTAGATTTTGATATTTGATCCCATTAAAAACATTGATAGTTAAACTAAGCTCTCATGCTGTTTTTCCTAGTGAGTTCACTAGGAAAATCAGGATGAGAGCTTAGGGGATAAAATAGTCTAAAACTTATATTATATTTAGACTGAATAGACTCGTCCTTAATTATTCCATCAACTGTCAAAATGAGTTCTCTTTGCGAGTAGTTTTTGCTCACCCCAAAGATTTTGCTCGAGTGCTCATTCGGCGATGGCTTTGTGAAGCGAAGTAGCGGCTATTTGTCGAGCCGCGGGCTATTTGATGCCAAAAGCGGCCCGCAGTCAACAATTACTTTGGATTGCTCTACTTTTGCTGTTTAGGGCTGGCTAGATAATATCGCTATGGCTTTTTGCAAGGGATTCATTACTTTCTTTAAGGGACTAGGTGAATTTGTATAAGTTTGTCCTATAATAGTTATTTATTTATTATTATATCTGTATTTTGATGCATCTGGTATCGTGCTACTTATAAAACCCAATGCCATATGACCTTATCTAATAAAATACAATAGTTCAATTAATACAAAATATAAGTAAGGTAAACTTAGTGATCGACACGCTGATGCCTAATAGTTGACACCCTAATAAAAATAATAATAATAAGTTGTGCATGGCGAGCACTTGGCTCAGACGTTCAAGAGCGTCGCTAGCTGGTGACCCAGAGGGAGGCAAGTTGATATAAATGGAGGGTGAAGAAAATATGAATTGTAGGTACATTTTTTTATATCTAGGGGGAAGCTGCCCATCCCTGCTCCCCCTTGGCGACGCCCTTGGGTCGAAGAATTACCCATAATCTAAGACGCAATTTATTGCCCTATACCAATTTATACTCATCATATTATTTTTATTCCACCATCATTGGTATAACTATAAAATACCGCGCAATAGGTAACTTGATTTTTCGAGTTTCAAATTATTCAACTGCAACTGAAATTTATTTGAAAGCTGCAGAATGCAACAGAAAACAACATTTTAAACAAACCCCTGCAATTACTTATTCGTCCCTAAAGGTTTAAAAAGTCCGAAACTGTGGAAATATTCAATCAAAAGAAAAGAGCGCGGAGTGCATGCGATGTGCTCAAACGAGGAAGTCCGGCAACTGGCTGTGAATTCAGCCCTCAAGCGCCAATTCGCCTCACTCCTTCTATTTTCCTGTAAAAAATAAAAACTAGCGGTAGAAGTAGCGGGAAAGCAGATGATGAAGAAAATCCAGTGAGTGCTGCGAGGTTCGATGGTACAGTGCAGCTGCCAAGTTTGTTACTCTTTTAGCACCACCCAGGGATCACGTTATTGTCTAAAGTGGATAGGTAGATACTAAATGGTGACGCATTACAGAGGAATTTTCTCCCGCGAACACTGACTTTGGAATGAACTGGGGAAGCACAATATGGTGTAATTCGATAAAGTGAGTGCCGAACTTGTTAAACGGTCGGCAATGCTCATGTGACACCCCTGGGAGTTGCACGTCACCGTTTTTAATTTAAACCTTTCCAGAAATCATAGTAAATGGTAATACTTAGTAAGATGAGGGTATCAGCAATTTCACCACACTTTAGACGTAGTTGCGGTTAAATCTTTCAAAATAACGGTTCCCCAACTTTAGACAATAACAACACGTGATCCCTGGGTGGTGCTAAAAGAGTAACAAACTTGGCATCTATATCCAGTGAAATGTAGCCATACGATAAATAAATAACCTATCCACTATGTGGTATTTTTGTCATTTACCAGGAAAAATTAGGATATGCACAAGTCTCATTTATTGCTGGTCCTTCTGATACAAATGGTCCGCCCCGCTCAAAAAGCGATGTGATTCACAGGCAATCACGCAACAACCAAATGACTTAACTACATCACTTTTTATAGCAATATAAGTCTTTTTTATTGTAAGTTTGGAAACTACTAAAAATTTCCTCTTTAGGGTTGCTTTGTAAAAGATTCAAACGTACTTTGTTGAAGTTTTGGCCATTTCGTATACGAGTAGGTTTCAAACGATACGGTGGAAACGTACTATTGGATTTGAACTCGCACACTTGTAACACTTAGTACTTATTAAATTTAAACTTTCGTAAGACATACTATCACTATAAAATATAACGGTTACACTCACGTCACTTTAGTCACTTCGCGCGACATGTTTCGGAGAGCTTCTCCATCTCTCCATCCATCCTCAAGCACTAAGTGTGCTATTTTGAACCGGTCCTTAGCGCGCTGTTACACGACGCGTTGCCGACAGCTGGCCTGCGTCCCACTCGCCGCGCAACGTAAGTTATAACGTTAGTACTTGTTTTTATAAATATGGCTGCAGCTTTCAACCTGGAGATCGTGTGTTTGAACCCTGGCTAGTTTCCGAGAAATAATTTCATCTAAATCGTTTCAGCTGTTTAAGAGGCTGACAACACCCGATGACCTTCAAATTGACTTTACTTAAACAGTTCTTAGGTATAACTACTTGTTTTGGGAAGGTGAAGAAAATGTTAATATTCATTATATTTCACAGAAATTCCGATACACGATTAGACGAAATCGGCTCGATAGTAAATAATTACAAAGTTACATCTTAAAATTACTGATTTAAACTTTCACGGTTTTTACACATATCTATTTGTAATAACGGGACTTAACCGCGTATATATTTCTAAAAATTACCTTCGACGTTTCGAGGACGACATTGTCCCCGTGGTCCCGAAGAAAGACTGTCTTTCTTCGGAACCACGGGGACAATGTCGTCCTCGAAACGTCGAAGGTAATTTTTAGAAATATAACCGCGTATATATTATTCCCCGTCGCGTCGCGTATATATTAAGTCCCGTTATTACAAATAGATATCTTAAAATTAGCTTTAAACAGTTGTATGTCTCTTCAGTTCAGTTCAGTTGTGTGTCCGTTTCTTGACTTATACGTCTGTAATTCATGACAAATATTCACACGAATACTAAAAAGTTAATTATTTTATATTTGTCAATGAATGCGTAGTTTTTTTATTTATTTATCATTTTGTAAAATTTGCAATGAACTCCCTAATAATCGTAACACAGTGTTTCTCTTTCACTCGCGCTGAAAAAGATAGGGATTGAATTTAGCTGTTATCATCTTAAGGGGTTGACAACAGCTAAATTCCCTCCCTATCTATTTCAGCACGAGTGAAAGAGAAACACTGTGTTACGATTAGTATGGGAGCTCATTGCAAATTTTACAAAATGATGAATTAAAAAAAAAACTACGCATTAATAGAGAAATATAAAACAACGAAGTTTTTAGTATTAGTGCGGTGGAATTTTGTCCGTATTTACAGACGTATAAGTCAAGAAACTAAAGACATACGACTGTTTAAAGCAAATTTTAAGATATAACGTTGGAATTATTTTCTATCGAGACGATTTCGTCCAATCGTGTACCGGGATCAATAAAGTTCTTCCAAATATAACGAATAATAACATATATTTTTTTTAGTTTCTCAAAACAAGTAGTTATAGCTAAAAAGCTGTTTGAGTAAAGTCAATTTGAAGGACATCGGGTGTTGTTAGCCTCTTAAACGTATAGGGAATATGGATGGTGTCAATATGGATGTTGTTATTAAAGGAATTTAAAAAAAAAGTGGTTATTTGATATGCATATTTTATTTCTTTCACATACATAAGGATTCTAACAGACTAAAGTCTTTTCAATTAATTACCCAACGGATACGGTTGGACTAAATCAATTAATAGTAGTTTATGTAACTGTTACGTACTAAGGCCTAATTACGTACAGTTGCATACACTGCTTTATCTACACTCATATTATAATATATCCTAAATGAAGTGTTCGGAAACCATATAATGACCGCTATTGCACCGCCATGGCCAACTCGATTGTGCCGGTGGTCGGGAAGGAGGACAGGATTTACATTATGTTATCAAATTCGATGTTCGGAATTTGAAACTCATAACGTATCAATATATGAGCATGTAAAGTTAAAATTACGTTACTGCCACAGATAAAAAACTTATCATAGTAAAATCGGTTGTGGTAATGTTAGTGATGCTCCTACAATGAGCTCCTCCTATAACGTTACACAGTTAGTAGCAAATAGACGGAGAGCTAGCCACGTCATATATGACACAATAATGAGAGCAACGAAAGCCCTGTAGTCAGTTTGCTATACTATGCTTATTTCTAGATCCGGACATCTGGCAGCTGTAAAGTGGTGGAGGTCAAAGAATGCAAACCACTTCAAGAAAATAAAATCCTAGAGTTCTAGGATTGATGCAATATTATGAGAAATTATATAAATAATTAGATTATATCATTGCCAAAAGTGGGAAAGTATTGCCAAACGACGTACCTATAATGTATTTCATAGTTTGTCGCCTACTGTTTTTGTTTCCGTAATAATACGTAATGTTTTTTGTTCTAATGTTAAAATTTAGGTCCCTTTATAACTGACACAACTTCGGCAGTATTTACCTATTTTGGTATTACTATTTTCTCAATTAAAAAAAAATACTAGTCGGTCACTCTAACCTCCACCTATTAAAAGTTGCCAGATGCCCGGATCTAGCAATAATGATAGTATAGCAATCTAACCAGACGGGTTTTGTTGGTCTCATTATAGTGTCATATGACGTGGCCAGCTCTAATTGTAAGTCCAAAAGTATCAGAGCGGGTGAGGTGTTCAAAAACAACTTGACACGCTCGTATTTCCGTAACAATAAAGGCTCATTTGAACATACCTTAGCTGCTTCTGATGCTGACTGTATAGTCAGCATCAAATATATCGGAGCGGCCAGGGTACTCAAAATATCTGAACATGCAATGCATCGCCTTGACAATAGAGGCGTTGTTCAGATATTTGTGACCACCTCGGCCGCTCCAATATATCTGATGGCGACTGTGCTTATAACATTCGGTGGCAACGATGAAATATGAAAATTATAAATGATTTATTTGGTATATTCTCATCGTAACATTAAGTACAAGGTATTGCCATCCAACGGAGGAATGTGGCCAGCATAATGGGCACCTTGCCGCAGGGGAGTGATTTGGGGGATAATTGGGGACCTGGGGGCTAAGTGTTGTGTGTTATTTTAAAATGTGTGCGTTAGATTTATTAGTTAACTGTTCTGTGTATGTTTGTCATGGACTGTGTATTTTTTTTGTTTAAATTTTAAGATAATGGTTGTTTTGGTTTTAATGTTAGTTTTAAGTTTAGTGTTAATTTGACTTGTGTGTATTATTTTGTATTTGTAATTATTGTATTTGACATTTTTAATAATAAATAATTCACAGTACAAGGTTATCCTGGTCTGACAATGTTATATAACATCAGTGTAAAAGCACTATTAGTGAACGAATAACTTGCTACTGGCAACGCTAGCACATACAAATCTTACATTATATACAGGGTGCCAGGAATCGGGGATTTTAATACAGAAATCTGTTTTATCTCTTAAAGTCAGTCATTTGTTTTTAGTATTTAAAGATTTACTAAAGGTATCTTTCGAAGAAATAAAACAACTTGAATCAATATTAAGACCAATGTAGTTGAATTTGACGACAATGTGACGAAAATTTATCTCTGCATTAAAATCCCAACCGATATGTACGACTATGTTCAAATATCAGACACAAAAAAGGCGAAATTAAACCTTAATACCTTTGGATTTAAATTCAATTTCGCATGCCTTGAAGACAGATAAGTCGAACATATAAGACATGCTACGCATTTATACTATGACTTCCTTATTTGATTATTTACACTGGTGTATATAGTATATGTTGATATATGTATTCGAATATACTTCTATTTATAAATATGTATTTAGATATTTTAAAAGTGTCCTTAGTATACAAGGTGTAACAAAAATAGGGCATAATTAGTATCGTATTCTAATTTTGAGAAAGTAGGAAAAAATTTTTCATGAGAAAAAAAAAATTGTATGGAGGGGTTGGCCAGCTGGGACGACGTCCGATTTAAAAAAAAATTTTTTTGCCTACTTTTTTTTTGTCGCAACACGAAACCTTAATGGCAATAAAAGTTACCATAAATTGCACTACTTATACAATGGCGATAGCAAACAAGGGTACGTCGTCTGATGTTAAGCAGCCACCGCAGCCTATGGACGCTCGCAATTCCAAAGTAGAATCACTGTGTAGACATAAATTTAATAATGACGCACATAGACATACATAACTACATACACGAAGGACACCTTAACATACGGCCAACCATCTGTGTCAGCGGTAAAGCAGCTGAAAGCAGGATAAAAGATTTCTTTGGAGTGACACGACTAGTACCTAAGTTCTTATATAAAATACAAAGGATTAGAGTCTGTTCGGAAAGAAAAGTGACTCACGAGTGACATTGAACCCTTGAGTCTAAGGAGAGACTTTGCCTCCTTATGTGTTCTATCGCTTGTACAATGGGTTGTGCTCTGAAGAACTGTTTGATATGATGCCCACGGCAGCTTTTTATCACCGCACCGCTCGCCGCCGGCAGGGTGTTCATCCTCACACCCTGGAGCCCAAGGGGTCGCGCACTGTACGGTTTAAGAGGAATTTCCTCCCACGAACGCTGCGGCTGTGGAATGAATTCCCTGCCGAGGTTTTCCCAGCGGGCTACAATATGAGGTTCTTCAAAAAACCTCAAAAGGGTTCTTTAAAGGGTAGGCAACGCGCATGCGAATCCTCTGGGGTTGCAGGCGTCCATAGGCTACGGTAACTGCTTACCATCAGGCGGGCCGTATGCTTGTTTGCCACCGTCGTGGTATAAAAAATAAATAAAAAACCTGGTTTAAGCATATGGGAGCCATGCATTCTAAGACACTTCTCTTTTCGAACAGACTCTACTGGTCCTCAATAAAGTATGAATCTTGTGACGACTACTATCTAAATAAAGAATATGTCAAAATGTCACTTATATTTTCTGTCATAACATGAATCGAATTGACAGCTGTCACTCGCGCCTAGCTTCAGTGAAGGCCCGTATCTTTATTACTTCCAAATGACACGATTGGTTAGCCCGTCACCGGATACTTTTAAAACTTAATAAATATACTTTTAAAACATAATAAAACAAAATTTACTGAAAATATGGCTTGTGAAAATTTGTAACCGTAATAACCGTATACCGTAATAAGACTGTCAGAGAAAGTGCTGCACGAGTCGTTCTTGCGGCACTATTCTGGGGCCATTTATTTGGACTGATTGGAATCACATAATAAATATGACATCTTAGTAAATTATGATAAAATGCTAAATTTCGAGCGAGGCAGTTCAGTTCAGATGTTCAAGTTGTAAAAAAAAGCACTGCTCAGTATTTAATAAATATTTATGGAAAATATATAAAAGTGTATCCTGTAGTCGGCAGTCGATTCAGAAATGCAATTTACATAATACATAGCAGACACACCACTTCTGAATAAAAAAGGTCTGATATTACGAGCGGTAATTTATGATCTAGCTAGGATTTTAATGACAGTTTCAATATTTTTAAATAGGTAATAGCTGAAGTCAATATTAATTATGTACATGCAAGAAACTAACTGGTAGAAAATTCAAAATGCAATATTAGCACTGTTTACAAGAATGCATGAAATATTTTAAAAATAAATAAAAAGAATATTCAGTTTTTTGATATCATTATTTTCTTTCTAGTGCTAAAATGTTGCACGTAAAATTACACTTAGTTTTCATCAACTTATCGATTAACCTAGTAATCAAAGAAAATCACTAAAATAGTTTTTACTTAAGCTGACGTATCTGCTATAGTATGACGTAATCTGTGTTACTCTATGTAAAGTTTACTTGAATCTGCGCAGTTTTGTTTGAAAATTGGAAGACAGCAAAAAATCGGAAATTGAAAATTATAGACTGTTGTCTATAATATATATATGTGTTGTATATATTGTATTCTGTTGAATTGTATTGAAAACGCCTTTTCGATTTCAGTAAAAGTACACAGGTGGAAACGAATTTTCAGCAATAGAACAGTCACTACAATAAATATACGCTTACTAGCTGTCTATACTTCATCCACGTAATAGCCGTTTAAAATCTTCAGCACCCTTTTCACCTCCTTGGGGGTTGAATTTTTAAGAAAACTTTCTTAGTTTAGCACTACAACATTAAGGAAAATTGGATTTTAAGATGCTGTCTTAAAATGTTTACGCTTGCCGTTGTCAATTTGATCAGTTTACAAGTAAACGTCAGGCAAATAATAAAAGTAAGTGTACGTGATTAAGTCCCGTTTTTGTCAAATTAATAAGAATATGATACCAATTATGTCCTTAAACGGATCACCAGAATTTTTGTTACATCCTGTATATTATTAAGATGTAAAGGTGCGACCACACCGCTGCTTAAAATACGGCGACGTTACGGAATCGCAGTGACGCATCGTATCCGCACCGTTTTTATCGCATGCTCTCCACACCGCTGCTCAAAATACGCTGACGGCACGGAATCGCAATGACGTGCCGTAAACGTCACGACTTTAACGCATGCTCTCCACACCGCTGCTTAAAATACGCTGACGGCACGGAATCGCAATGACGTGCCGTAAACGTCACGACTTTAACGCATGCTCTCCACACCGCTGCTCAAAATACGCTGACGGCACGGAATCGCAATGACGTGCCGTAAACGTCACGACTTTAACGCATGCTCTCCACACCACTGCTTAAAATACGCAGACGCAACGTGTACGCAGTGACGTGCCCAATACGAAATATTTTTGACGCGAATCTTCCAAACCGTATTTTGAGCAGCTGTGTGGAGGGCATGCGATAAAAACGGTACGGATACGATGCGTCAATGCGATTCCGTAGCGTCACCGTATTTTAAGCAGCGGTGTGGTCGCACCTTAAAACGAATGTGTTGGGTTTTGACAAAATTTAGTAGATTCTCTTTCACTTTCGAAAATTCATTCGTCATCATTCTTTTTCACCTTCGAAAAATGTTGGTAACCCATTAAAATAAATTTTCAAAAAGTCTTTAGTACGTTAGTAAACAATTTTAAATGATAAAGCATTTCGTTACTGCCACCCAGTGATACCAATTTTTTCCACAATGGCCACAATAATATGATTAATCGCTATGTCACGATGTATCATTAAATAAAATATGTTGCCTGTTTTGTGTAAAAAATGAAGCCATTTAGGTATTATTCATATTCATATTCTTTATTTGTATTGATCATACATTGTCACAGGTATTAACGAGAGATAAACAAGTACTGTCTTCGCTTTTCTGGGTCGGTCAAATTAATTGTAAGTACACTATAGTGGTTACTTTTTTTTATTGATGAAAGGTAATTTTATAAATTTATTATATTGATAACCCGCCAGCAGGTAAACGAGCAGTAAAAAAGCTATTAAAAATAAATAAATTTGTTTAACGTTCATTATAAATGATTGAGCTTCAGCAATTTAATATTATAAAAAATTCGCGTCCAATACCGACATAGGTGTACCAACATACATATATATTTTGTATATTTTTTACAATGTTTTAGTTATTTAACACTTTGCCTAGCCCGTCCAAATGGATTCCACATTATTTTCTAATAATTTTAACTTTAGTTAAAATGTTAAAGCAAGGCTTTAGGGCTACATACCTTTTCGGAAGCTGCATATACATTTGAAGGGGAAAGGAAATAACATGTCAAGTCACATTTTTTTATAAATGAAATTTTTATATCAAAATTTAGAGCTCGCAATTAACTATTACTAACTAACAACTTCTATTACAGCTGATTTTTTTTATGTAAATTCACTTTTTAATTCATAAAAATCATCTAATTACGAAAGGAGATCGTCAATTTTTGTTAGGTGATCTGGCCCAGATTATTTAGAACCGTTTAGGAATGGTTCTTACTTTTAAAGAATTGTCATAATTTCTAGATCAGGATGGTGGTAAAAATATTGCGAAATCTAATGGGAAAACTGAAAAATCATGAATTTAAAACTTGAATCTGACAAGGACAATATTTGAAAGCGTGCTTGCCTATGATTTATTTATTAATGTAAAAAAAGTACCGATTATTTAAAGATAATGTACAAAAGCGGACTTGAAAACAAAACGGGAATCATGATGAAATAATAAAAAGTTATATTTTGATCGTATTTATAGTTCCTGTATTTCGGTAAACAAAGACTGCTGTCAAACCATCGTTGATACTATTAACTGAACATTCCTAACACCTATTGCGAAGGGATAAGGTTTACCACCGTTCAGTGCGATAGCACTAGTATCTGACATTACAAGAGTGAAAAAAAGATGCGTTTCGTTATCGAAGGAGCATGATATTATGCCATTATGAAACCCACTTTTAATATTCAAACTACGGTCAAAAATGCAAAAATACGCATTTTCAATCTTTAGGCGTTTTAATACAGTCGATTTCTAATTTAAACTCCCGTATTCGTAGGCTTAGATACAATTTTAATATTACAATGTTCTAACTTACCGAACAGTATCAAAACGCAGATTATGTAACGGTATACATTGACAGTGTCAAATCAAAAAACAATCCCGTTTCAGGCCAGGGTGAAGTTAAACTTTATGTCAATGCCATAAGGACGTTAATAACTTGTCTTGCTGTATTTTAATCGCGGAAAAATCAACATAATGTTTATTTATTTAGTATTTCTAATTCCCGTTTCATTTTTTTGCAATATTTTGTCTACTTTAGTAATAAAATGAGTATTTATTTTACATCGCAGTAAAAACTGTATACGGTTTATATCAGGTGGCCCAGAATTGACGATCTCCTTTAGTATGGTTAATTGAATCGTTCCAAACTTTAAAAGCGTTATAAACTCAAAATGTTGTCAAAGTGACTAGACATGTTCTCTCCGTGTACATTCGCCATCAGATATATCGGAGCGGCCAAGGTGGTCACAAATATCTGAACAACGCCTCTATTTTCAAGGCGATAAGGTGCATGTTCAGATATTTTTGAGTACCTTGGCCGCTCCGATATATTTGATGGTGACTGCACCCTTCATTTAGAAGATAAATACAAAACATTGATACAAACTTGGACATTACATTCTGCACTTTGGTTGAAACGACATCATCATCCTCTTGCCCTTATCCCATTTACTTGGGGTCGGCGCAGCGTGTCTTTTTCTTCCACACCTCTCTATCACCCGTCATCTCATCACTCACATCCTTTCTTTTCATATCATCTCTCACACAGTCCATCCACCTTTTCCTAGGTTTGCCTCTTCTCCTATATCCTTCCACATTCATTCTTAATACCTTTCTCGTAACATGACTTTCATCCCTCCGCATAACATGCCCGTACCACGCTAGGCGATTAGCCCTTAATTTGTCAGTTATGGGTGCGACTTTCAGGCTTCCTCTTATATATTCATTCCTTATCCGATCCATTCTCGTCACTCCACACATCCACCTTAACATTCTCATCTCCGTTGCATGCAATCTCTTTTCATCCGTCACCTTTAGGGCCCAACACTCTGATCCATACATGACGACAGGTCTTATAATGGATTTATAGATTTTCCCCTTCAGGCGAAGGGGCATTCGGGCGTCGCAAATGATTCCCGTGACCTGTCGCCATTTCATCCATCCTACTCTAATCCGGTTTTTGACGTCCCGGTCAATATCGCCATCGCACTGCACGAGCGAACCGAGGTATTTGAAGTCGGAGCAGATCGGCAATAAAACGCCATCGAGTTCTATGGCCGCAGAACTGGAGAGACCGCCGAAATCGCAGAACATGTGTTCTGTTTTCGATCTGCTGATCTTCAGGCCAACACTCTCCAGTCTTTGCCGCCACTTCTCGAGTCTGCTCTGTACCTCGAGTCCGTCTTCACCCACAAGGACAATGTCATCGGCGAAAAGCATACACCAGGGTGCCTCTTCCTGTATGTCCGACGACAGAGCGTCCATAATAAGCAGGAAGAGGTAGGGGCTTAGAGCCGAACCCTGATGCAAGCCTACCGTGACACTGAACCTGTCGGTGGCGCCAGCCGCTGACCGGACACGTGTACAACTTTGGTTGAAACTTTGGTTGAAACGACAATAATTTTATTATATGTCTACAAATGAAAACCATATAGATAGGTTAGGATTACATTACGAATCTTGCTGACTATATTTATTAATTTCTTCCTATATGATATACGACATGGCCATCCATTCATATAAAAGTACCTGGATAAAACTTATAAATAAATTGCATTAACAACTAAATCTAGCAAGTCTTCAAGACATTCCACAGCTGACACTTTGACAAATTATACACTTAGTGAAATTATTCCTAGTAAAAAATTCAAATATTTCATAAAACAATAGCTTATAAATTCAATGGATTATCCTTAGATATCTATATATATCACAGGAACTTCTGAGCTTAATTTTAAAGCTCACATACAGACCTAACATGACATAAAATATAGATAAATTTATGTATAAATAATTTCATAATTCTGCCAATGAGCTTAAACTTTGTAATGGACAATCAAACATTATAGCTTAGTTTTATATAAGTTCCTGAGTATTGACATTTTCGGAACTTCAATAATTTTAGCTCTATTAAATCCAATAAATCTTATGAGCATTCATTAAACTACCATATTTAACGTTAACGTTTTCATCTACTCAAATAATAGGAAAATAAAACATTATTTTAAACAAAATAATTTAGTTTGGCTATATGCAGCATTTAATGCTTTAAAATTCCTGACTAAAATCTTCTCTATCCCCCTTATAACACATTGCATCTTTAGGGATTATTTGCACAGACCCATCAAACATAGTAACTAGTATTTTAATGTAACTAAGTGATAAAACATTATAAATACTTAATGTTAGTACTCATTATTATATCGACCTAATTCCATAACTTTGAAAAGTGATAAAATACTGATGTAGTTTGGCTGTTGAAAGTTCTAGAAAATTAAATAATGGTTGGCAAGTTCAGGCATTTGTATCTCAATAAACAAATACAAATTCAGGCAATAATGTTAAAAAAGTGTAGGTAGCTCTAACAATTAAAGTCACTAAAATAATTCATAAATAACTGTTTTTATCTTGTACTAATAGCAAGATTATGAAGACATGTTTCTCCCATACCTTACTTTCGTTACAAATTCTTAACTCTGCTACGTTCACATTGGTATCTTCCACTGTACACTGCACAGACATCGACATAATATACAGAATGTTTTTTCAACAACTAGCCATATTGTGCGATGTGATTTGGTAGCCCATACTATAGTTTTACTATGGAATCAACTCCGAAATCACAAAAAATGTTTGGCTGTTTCATACATTTCGACCGATCAGACGTCGATGGGAATCCAATTTTTACGGGATTTACGGGTTGGTCCTATCGAAAAAGATGTTCAGTTTGACTTACCTTACCTAATCACCTGCTATAATTATTGAAAAAACACCCTGTACTACCGTATATCAATAGACAATCTGATATGGCAGCATTGTATGACCATTATAAATCATATCTTATAAAACTAAGCAAAACGCATTGCATGCACAAAACACCGTTTAGAAAGTGATGCATAAAATTAAGTTAACAAAACACTATAATTAACGCTCATTATTTACAGTCCACTGCACTCACACGCTCACGAATGTCCTAATTTCAAAATTCGATTGTTTCCTAAAATTATTTAAGTTTTTTACGTTGGTACTAGGTCAGCGAGGTGCAACGCCAGGTGGCCAGAAATCGCAATGAAAACTAGCTGGAGGTTTAAGAACGCATTGCTGGCCTTCCCTGCCACGGCGCATTCCTTGTCTCGATATTCATAGCAGAAATTCTGAAAAGAAATAATCTTATTGAAAACTAAATAATAATAAATAATCTACCACGAGGTACAAACAGCAACACTTTTAACTGTACATCGGTGGAGCGTATTACAAAAGGCATAAGGTTCACCGATGGGCGGTTGACAGTTTGGGCGATGGTACAGGAATACAACAAAAATAACAAGGTTTAACCTATTTTCGCTGGGCTTTTTATTCGTTTTTGTAGCGAATGCGCCCGGCATACGATGGATTAATGAAAACCTTAAGTTTTTCTCTGTAGTAAAAACATGGTACAGTCACCAGCAAAAGTATCTTCCTAAACGAAGTGTGCAAAAATATGTGACACGCTCTTATGGCCCAGCAAATAAGAGCGTGTCACATATGTTTGCGGCCTACGTGTAGGAAGATACTATCGCTGGTGACTGTACATGTTTTGTTGTTGTAGCTCAGTACAAGCTTAAGTTCAGTTCAGACGTGAAGTTGATAAAATGCTGTATCGTTCTATACTCTGTATCTTTAGGTATTTAAATAAAGGTAAATAAGATCTACCTTCAAATGGCTCCTTAAGCCAACTGGCTTAAGGAGCCAACTGCCAACTGAGGGTAGATGAAAACATTACACGACCAAATAATATTGGTTACAGCCAGGTCGTTAAGTGACTGATCCAGGCAGTTTTGTATTTGATTGGTTAACCGATAAAAGTTATAACTACCCGAAAATGTAAAAATTGTTTGTTTACTTTTGTTTAAATACCTAAAGACATAGAGTATAGGTAGTTTACGGACTGTTATTTATATCAATGTGTTTGAATCTCATACAAAACACATTGCATTAGTTGTACCTATTTTCGTTTAATTTTTTTTTTCATATCATAACGATTGAAATAAAAAACAAAACTTTTTTTATTTACTTATCGAATAGGTATGTCCAATTTCATAAAATAAAATGGGCAAGGTCGGTTTAATATTTCCAGCCAAACCACAAATACACAAACGCAAACCACGACTACTTCATTTACTTAACGTTTATAAAACGTATTAAAATTTCGCACTGTAATCAAACTACAATAATGTTTTTGTTATTTTGAGGCATAAATTCAAAAATGCACTTATGCACTGTTGTGGACTTCACAAGCCCCGTAACAGTGAACTAACATAGTTTTTAAGTTACATTGTAAAGAACTAACATTTAATGAGCCACAGGCTTGACATAAACTAAGTTAATTTAATTTAAAAATATAATTATTTACATAAATGTTAACACCAACAAGCCAATATGCTGGGAAAAAATTAACTGTGGTATCATTCGGAGCTATAAGAAATCCCTGAGACTATTTCGGATTTGAGAAAAGCAACCTGAGATTTGAGTGTGAATAATTACTACCATGGCAAAACTTAAAAATAAATAACGGCTACTAAGTCGTAATACTATCTTCCTACACGAAGGCCGCAAAGATATGTGACACGGTCTTATGACCCTACAAATAAGAGTGTGTCACAAATCTTTAACTGTAGGAAGATACTATTGCCGGTGACTGTACCATGAAATGATAACCATTACGATAGTCCAAAATATTAATATTTAAAGCTCTTTACTTGTAGAGTCATTTGTTCTAAATACCACAGAACAGAACGGACTGGTAGAAAATAAAGCGCCTTAATAATATTTTAAAGATGCTCAGTATGCAAACACTATTTTTACCCGCCTATTGTAATTCCGGTTGTTGACAGGTAAATTTTGCATGCGAAAGTCGCAGGCCGCTAACCGTGAATAATTGCGACAAACCTTAATGATGTTGGAAGCCATCTGCTTGAGGAACTTGCTGGTGAAGACGGCGGCCTCGTCGCCGCATGTCCGCTGCACCGTCTGCTCGGAGCACGACATGAACTCCTGGAATGAGCTGGAAAGAAAAACAACTGTGGTTAAACTCTGAAGATTCAGACACAATAATAAATGCTATATGCTCGCAGGGTAAAAGATGCATAAGTCGCCAGTTGGCGCAGTAGCTGCTTACAGCCACCCTCTTCTTCCAATTTATCTATCTAATCTATCAAAAATACATAGGTATGTACAGTCACCGGCAATAGTATCATCTTCCTACACGAAGGCCGCGAAAATATATGATATATTCTTATTTGTAGGGTCATAAGAGCGTGTCACATATTTGTGTGGCCTTCGTGTAGGAAGATACTATTGCCGGTGACTGAACATATAAGATGTTGATTGTCTGACATAACATGAAGTAACTAAAAGTAACTATTTGTCAAGGATAACTTTAAACAAAAAAGAACCAACTTCGCTTAGCATCTACCTTTCCAACAGCAAATGCTCGAGCTGCTGTAAAAAATACTCAAATCACTATAGTGTGCCTATAATAGTTGAAGAGTTCCCTCGATTTCTTCAGGATCCCATCATCAGATCCTGTCCTGGTTACAATGGGACCAACTGTGAAGTATATACTCTGTCAAACAAAAAAAGAATTTTCCAAATCGGTCCAGCCGTCTTCGATTAATCGGTAAACATACATAAAAAAAATTGCAAAAAAAACATACAAAGATCCCGAAGAATTGATAACCCCCTCCTTCGAAATCTTGAAGTCGGTTGAAAAATGGTCATCGCGTCCCGATTGAGACTTTGTTGAAACGATTGAGACCTCCACGAGGCTTCATTATATATCGCCCTTAACCACTTCACAAGTTATCGCCTGGGACGCAATTGGTCATGAAATTTGTTCCTGGCTTACGGTCCATAACTATTTATCAAGAAAAATAAAAGAAAACGCGAAATCCATTTCTAAGCAGTTTCGTATTAGGGGAGAAAAGGCAAATCGCTTCTATGCAAATAGATTTTACTTCTACATCGAATCGACGGAACAATGAAATCTCTTCCACGCTTAGATGTCTTCAATTAGACGAGGAAGGTGGAATTAAGTCAAGATATTTTTATAGTTTGCACAGACTTGGCGTGAAAATTTCTTCTTGAGTTTACGTTTTGATTATTTTCCTATTAAACTTTTTCACGCCTTGTTCTCTCTCAAAGTGCAAAATATCTATGAATTTTTCATAACAATTCTCGGAAAAAATAGGCGGCCATTTTGTTTATCTTTCCATTGTGCCAGAGCGCAGGCAACGATGTGTAAATCCTATGATAGAGGAATATTTTTAATGGAGAACACTGACCAACTGCGAGCGGAATGGAAAAGAGTGCTGAAACAATATTTGTTTACATTGTAAGTATGTTTGTAGCTTCGCTGTCGCGGTCCGGAGGTAAAAAAGGATGATCACAGTGTTCCGTCTAGAACAAGCTAGGTGGACAAAATTCATGATTCAAATTCAATTCATTAGATAAGAAAAAAACATGCTTAAACCACCACCCATTAATGGCATTAATAAATTATGTCTAACTTCCTAATTTTATGATCCGAGTCATAGAGTACAGTAGTCAGCTAATGAGGCAATTGCACAATTAAATCAGTTACTTACAATTTTGTGATGCATTCAACAGCATCTCTTACAAGTAAAACGTTATTTTGTGGAAAGTTTCTGTGATGAATCGAATATAACTGACGGACTTTATATTTTTCATATAAACATATTCATATCGGTTTTAAAGTTTTAATAGTGCATTGTATAGAATAGAGCATTAAAAATGTTAAAAAACCGTGGTGTTTTTTTTATTAATTTTAAGACTTTGATAGACTTGGCAAACACTTGACACCGCTTGACTTTTTTTGATATTATTTACTTACGTTATTCTTCTTTTGTGACGGAAAACTAACCACGGAAAAGGTACGGAAAAAGAAAAAAAAGTTATGCAAATTTCAAAATGAAATGCACACCATTTCATTTTGAAATTTGCATAACTTTTTTTTCTTTTTCCGTACTTTTTCCGTACCTCGAAAGGAAAAAACGGAACCCTTATAGGATCACTTTGTTGTCCGTCTGTCTGTCTGTCTGTCAAGACCATTTTTCTCAGGAACGCGTGGAGGTATCAAGCTGAAATTTATATCAAATACTCAGGTCTATTGTCCCTTGGAGCTTTGAAAAAATCAAACTTAAAAGCCAACGCAATCAAAAGATACAGTCGTTTATGCTGCAAATATTAGAGTTTTTCGGCACTCGCAAAACCTACGGGGTACTTCCCGTGAACTCAGAAACTTGAAATTTGGCACGAAGCAACGTCATATAGCATAGACAACGGAAAAATTACAAAAAGTAGAAATTTTTAGTAAAATCATACAAAAAAATATTTTTTTAAATTTTAAACTTACTACCTTTTTCCTCGTAAACGCGTGGAGGTATTAAATTGAAATTCATGTCAAATACTCAGGGCTATAGGACCTTTCAGATGTAGCAAAACCAAACTTTTATGTCAACGCAATCAAAAGAAATAGCAATTTAAGTTGCATATTTTGAAACTGAGTACTTGCAAGAAACTCAAAACCTAAGGTACTTCCCGTAAACTCAGAAACTTGAAACTTGGCACGAAGAAACTTCATATAGCACAGACAAAGGAAAAATTACGAAAAGTAGACATTTTTAGTAAAATCATACAAAAAATATTTTTTTTAATTTTAAACTTACTACCTTTTTCCTCGTAGTACGAGAGCCCACGACCAAAATTTTTGTCTCATAGCAATACGGCCAAAACCGCATCAAATCGATAGATACGATTATCCTGAACTCGAAAATACCAATATCAGACATTTTCCGCGTAGCGTTTGATCTGACCGAATTTTCAAAATTGTCAAAGAATTTTACCGAACTGCATCATAGCAATATGTCTGATTTGCAGACTGTAGTTGAATGATAGTTCTGAGATACCGGAAACATATTTTTCAGACGTTAGTGGTGTAGCGCAAACCCGTAAAATCACTTAAAAAAATTAAAAATGAGACAAAAAAAATGTCTCATAGCAATACGTCTGAAAATCTTTTTTATTAGTAAATTTTGGTTATTTGATGCGAACAAAACAATTTTCAGACGAAAATGTGAACGCATTAAATTTTGAGACCGTTTTGAAAATGTTAACAAATTTTACCGACCGGTATCATAGCAATATGTCTGAAAATTGTTGGACATGATAAAATAAGTTGTCCACATGTGCAAAAAATTTATATCAGACAAATTAAGTGTAGCACCTTCTCTATCAGACAACTTTTCGATACTCAGATATCATTCAAAAATCGTATTGAGGCATCTTGAATTCTCTGTTACAAACCAATGAATACGTTGCGACCCTGAATTTATTAGATGATAATTAACAAAGTATTTACCCGAAACCGTAATAGTAAGAAAGGGGCAGGAGCGTAACACGCGAAAAGCCGTACCCGCCGCAGGAGCGTAACAAGCGCTGAGGCCAGGCGACTCCGAAACGTTATTTTCGTTTTTGGGAGTATATGCTACACTTAAAGTGTCTGAAAACAGGTTTTTGGTAATCCTGGCAGCAATACGAAAAGTTTAAATTTTTTTTTATCCGTATTGCTATGATACAGGTCGGCTAAATTTGTTGACATTTTCAATAATGCGCTCAGGCTATATGCTACGCGCAAAATGTCTGAAAACAAACTTTTTCGTAATACAATTATAAAATCTATGTACATTTTCAATATCAGACGTATTGCTATAATACCGACTGCCTTTTTTTTTTGACACAGCAGAAATGGCCTCCCACGCAGTTGCTACACTTTCGACCGTTACTACACACCTAGTCGGGTTCAGAATCATATAATCTAACGATTTTATAGGGTTTTTGCCGTATTGCTATGAGACATGGTTTTGGTCGTGGGCTCTAGTACTATCGTAAACGCGTAGAGGTATTAAATTGAAATTCATATCAAATACTCAGGTCTAAAATACCTTTCAGCTGTAACAAAATCAAACTTCTACGTCAACGCAATGGGTGAACTTTTACTTATATACCTACAGGTTTGTACGGAACCCTCGGTGCGCGAGTCCGACTCGCACTTGGCCGGTTTTTTTTTTTACAGAAGACGTTCTCTCAATTTCAAGGAAGATGATAAGGATAAAAAATATTTGTTTTTTTTTTTAATTTAGGCACATATGAACATCAGAGAAAGAAAAAAAACTGTCACTGGTTCTAACCTTACACCTCTGACCCGAGAAGCTCCGGCAAGAAACTCGGCTCGGCAGGACTTATTTTTTCAAGTAGTTCTACCGGAAGCCATATAAAGAAGGTGTTTTTTGAAGAATGGTCTTGTAAGGGAAAAAAATACAGAAATGCCAACCTTTATTAGTGCATATTAGCAAAATATGAATTACAATATCTGACAGAAAAGACTGAGAGACTGTTAATTGGCTAGATGGCCAGAATATAGAATCACGAGTGTACACAACACGACCAAGAGCCTCGGCGTCATGTGAAAATATTAATCCTGCAGGAAAACACAAATTAGACTTTGAAAGTTCCTCTTTCTAATTCCAGAAATTTTGTTAGGAAACCAGACAATTTTATCTAAGTGAGCATTTCTATAGGTGGTAAACTCACCGGCAATAGTATCTTCCTACACGAAGGCCGCAAAAAATATGTGACACGCTCTTATGGCCCGACAAATAAGAGCGTGTTACATATTTTTGCGGCCTTCGTGTAGGTAAATACTATTGCCGGTCTCTGTACTACATGCCAGTCTACTTATATAAAATTTTGATACATAGTACAGCCTTCCAATTGGACACCTCTCAGAAGAGGCCTAAGAGGCTAGGAATAAAGATTACCGCAGATTTCGCGAACACAATACAGGAAAATATACGCGTATTGCCACAAATAGAGACTTACTTCTCCATCCATGGTGCTCGTCACATCTGATCCTTTAATAAACAGTATTCGCGAGATCCCCAAAAAAAAAAATATTTTTAATTTTTTTCCCAATAAATTATAAATATTATTTATTATGTTTAATTGACCACAACACTACCCAAAAAACCAAAAAAATCATTTTGTCCACCTAGCTTGTTCTAGACGAAACACTGTGTGCCAATCGCAAATATAATCAAAACAGGTTGATATAAAAATCTATAGAGTAGTCGTTATATAAAAGCTTAAATGTGGACTGTAAAGGATAAAAACAACAAAATATGACAAGGCCAAGCTAATTATGTATGATGATGATTTACAACTAAAGATAGCAATATAACTAGAGGTAGGTTTACAAGTCAAATCTGATGTCTACCCGGTATATCACAAATTATTTGTAAATATTTTGATTTCAAGTAGATTATTAGACGTGTGGTTTCCCAAATTTCAAACGATGAACATAGTAGTGCAGTGCCTGTATGCCATGCAATATATACTTATATCATACTTATATACGGTCATATTACTCATATTATATTCCCAACTTTACTTTAAGTAGATAAAAAGGTCGATAACTACGTGTTACCTTAGCAGGTATAAAAATAATGCTACATTTATCTTAAATAACAACATTTTGTGGTCGTTTTATGAAAACAAATTAATATTTTACTTTCTTAATAATTAAGTCCTCAAAAGTATGTAAGAAATCAAAAAAAGTATGAATAAAAGAAAACGTATAAAATAAAACTTTTGTATGTTCGCAGTTGTATAAGAAGCTTAGTATTACCTAATATCTGTAGACCCGAGAAAGTGAGAAAGTTGTCAGCTGTGCTGAAATAAGCTTAAGTTTTTTTACTTTATAGCTAACATATTGGTTTTACATATTATAAGTACCTAGTAGTAAAATTATACAGGTTTCAATAGATCTAAAGAACGAAGAATTTAAGTTTATTAGATAATTTGTTTTTCTATTGAAGCTAATACCCAAAAAATTCACAAACACTTATAGCTTTGTACAACAGGAAAAAAACAAGTATTATTTTTGGTTGTTTCCATAAAACGAAAAACAATTTTGCAGGATTAGGTGAGACCAATTTCGCCTTAATACCATCTTTATTTATCATATTTGAGTAGCAAACCGTAAACATAATTAATAATTCCCTCAGCTTTCTCATTATCTAACACAGACATCTTCAGATTGGCCTTAGACAATTTGATTTCCACAAATTAAACTGTCCCAGAACTTATCAAGGGGAATCTCAGAGACTAGCCTCCCACGTGTAACAGCTATTCGAAAACTCGTTCAATTTTGTACCGTATTTAAAAGCAACAGATTTTAAATTGAAACTGGTTTTCCGATGGTTGTTACGCCTCTTATGCGTGGTAAAGGAATCTGAGAGACTATTTCAAAGAACCGGCAGGCGCTTGAATATTGAATAGTCTCGTTAGTCGTTAGTCAAATATTTTACGGAATCGAACAGTTCCTTACAAGTAATTACGAGGCCGGGCGTGAATCTTTGTAAAGTGTGTTGGGGTAAGATTGGACTATTTTATTACGATGTAAGTCTCGACACTTGTTACGAACTTACGATTTCCACATTGGTGAATTTGGTTGAAGGTAAAAAAAAGGGTGCTTGAATACATCTTTTAAAACTAGTAGTCCGCCTCGAACTGAGCACTCGCGATTTACTTGCAAACGAGATTACCAATATAACAACACTCTTATGAAGTTTTTTTTCGCCTTCTAGCTCCACAACCCCTTGATTGATCCTGCTCATATACGAACTCTCAAATTATATGTATCTCTGCTACAACCCCAACTTTCATAAAGATCAGAAAAACGTTACTAATGTTATCGCGGAACAACTATTCAAAATCAAAATGCCATCGAGATGCAAAGACGTCTAGGTAGCCAGCTGACAGTTCAGTTTTGTCCGAAGTTGTCTGTAAGAACTTCACTTCGCTTACGCTCCGCTCTTTCGATTAATTATGAAACTACCAGGTTTTATGTTATAAATGTACAAGCCCAGTTGAGCGTACCTATACCGTTTTTCTATACTTAAGGAGTGGTCCTGAAATAAAGTAGCAGTGTACAATCTTGTGCATTTTTTAATTTAGTGCTAATTTTGAAGCAGTATATTTATTTTATTAATCCGTAGATACAATACTAATAAATAAAAATACAATCATAATAGAATATGTGAGCATATTTAAGTTTTCGCGTTTTTAATTCAACATACTTTGTAACCTTTTGAACAACATAATTTGACAATCTTCAATCGACATCCGCTACAATGCCACAATTGTATTTCCATTTTCACAACCCGTTTTATGCTTTTCAGAATTTCATCTTACCAAGAAGCTACATTAATTAACTGTATTTTAGCTAGGATAGTCAGGAAGACTCTCTAATCTAACCTCTGACAAAGATTTTTCTATGGGAGATAATTTTCTATGAAAAAAGGCAAATACATTTAATTAAAAATTACTGTAACTACCTTAAAATGAAGCCAGATAAAAAAGTTTACTATTGAAGAAAGACAATTTATTAAGGTATAAAATAGCTCATCAAATCAAACTATAAGAAAAAACATGTTTTTGAGAAACACCTCAAAAATTCTGTCAGAAGACGCTGTTCAAAAAACTATGTGTATGATGGAATACAAAAGGCGAAAACTTCCAAACGCTGTTTTATTTAAGTATGATTGTATTTATGTTTTGTATAATTGTATCTAGAGATTATTTAAATATAAACACTGCTTCTAAATCGGCACAAAATAAAAAGATAAATCAAAAAAGGCACGGCTACTTTTTTTCCGGACCACTCCTTATTTACTGTCTTTAAATATTGAAATCATTTTTTCAACAACCAATATGTCGCTTTTACGCGACTACGCATATGATAATAGTAATGCAGCAAGATTTCGTTAGCATATATTTAATAGCAATCAAAAACATGTCTACTTTAGTATTAATTTGAGCTATCCGATCTTGACCCGGTCCCATCATACCGTAACATACCTTAATACTAAAAGGCTGTTTCTAATGGAGAATTGTCATCACCAGTTTCTGTTTTTGTAGGCTCCGTCGACCCTACTTGGGCAATAATTAAAGCTAAATTGCATCTCATTAGGTACCCGGCGGGTAAAAAGTCAATTTTGGCCTGAAACTCATTTGACCGAAAGTATAAGTTGTTACTGGGCAAGTTCTAACGGGTGATAACAAAAAAATGAGACTCATTTTCTTTAGACATACAAATTAAACTATTTACGTAAACAAAATAGTTTGTTCATGAAGTTGTGGCGATGTCTTAGAGGTTCTTTAATTTTGTTTATTTTATTTTTTCAAGCACTTGTATTTGTAAAAAATGGTGTCGAAACAAGAAGCTATGCGAAAATCCCTTGTACTTTTTTATATTTCAAACTTAAACATGGACAAAAACCACTGTGTATGTCATTTTAGTAAAGGAAAATGTACCCGTATTTACTATTTGTAGAATTCTTACATCCCTGACTGTAGTTTACAGAAATGGTAGCGGGAGATCAGCAAACATAATGACCAAGGGAAGACTGAACAAACAGAATGGCATCTTTAATGATGATGATTCCACCAGCCAACGAGTTGCCACGAAAAATTTCAAGTTTTCCAACGGTACCTACATTTGTTGATGTTTAAATATATAGGTCTAGAATGCCGCTAGCAGATAAGATTACTAGAATACATAGATCAGCAAAAATAAATTTTATATCACAGTGTCGCTGGACGATGCGAAATCACACATGAAAATCATTAATTTTAGACGTCGAGTGAAAATCCGATACCTCAATTTTTTTTCACAATGTGGCTGGATGCAAAATATTTTTAGTCATGTCGTAATTTAGTATTTAAACAATCGGAGAGCTGAAAATTTTACCCAGTTGATAAAAGGGATCAAGGTCATATGTGCACAAAAGTGAAAAACATGCCGTCCAACGATCTTGTTCGGACATTGTGTCTGAACTTTGACGAACAGCTGACCACGGGCCCTATTCTTATGTCCATTGATGGTTTTGTAAATAACTATTATGTGTGAATTGCCTAAGAACATCCAAAACTCAAAAAAGGTAGAGAAGATTTTTTTTTTCGCCTCTGAAAGAATTCTCATTTTTTTGTTATCACCCGTTATATCTTTTTCATTTGTCATGCGCTGAAAGTAAGTCATTTGTCTATTAAGAGGGTGAAGAGAGTGAAAAGTGATCTATTTTGGCACTTTAAGTTTTGAAAATATCTATATAGGTATTTACATATGGATGCTGTTAAGCAAAAATGTGTCAACCCACATTCGTTTTGCAATAATATGTCAACGTCAAGCGTAAATCTGAGAGTTGACATCTTATTGCAAAATAAATGTTGGGAATGGGTGGAAATTTCATCTATCCGTCCTATTTCTAAAGCCGGTATCTTTTGTACAGTTGAAGGTTTTAGAGAGAGTTTAGACAAGGATTTGGATTGGACTTGCTGAATGCACCTTTATAAACTAGTATCTCTGTGACCTCGCAAACTTTACTTAAATTAGGATATAAGTAGATAAGTACTCGTACTACTCGTACTTATTTTTTACAAGGTGTAAAGGAAATACGGATGATCCGTTTAAGGGCATAATTGGTAATCCCAGAATTCCGGTAATGGCCTATACAAAGAATACCGGTATTTTATGCCCTAATTGGTATCGTATTTAAATTTGAAAAAAATAAGATATGTTTTTTCGTGCGAAAAAACAAATGGTTTTGTATGGAGGGTTGGCCGACTGGGAAGTGTCCCACACAAAAAATTTTTTTTTTCGAGTTAAACAAATTTTTCTTACTCGAAATACGATACCAATTATGCCTTTGAGTATTTTTGTTACATTCTGTAACATAGGTCTTTGCTCATTTATTATCACAGCGAACGAAGCGAATATTCCTAAGCGCCATATCCAAGGGCGCTTAAGTTATTTCTGCTTATGCCGCCATTTAATTTTTTTCGGAAAACTGTGTAAAGTGTACATAATTATGGAACCTGCTATCAGGCTTCACGAGAATCGGTGAACAAATTGACTACCAAGGGGCTTAGCCAAGATGACAATCGTTTGCAGAAAACGAATCCGTTAAACGCTATCCGTCTCTCTATCGTACTAATATGGAAGAGTGAGCGAGAGCGTTTAGCATTTCGTTTTCTACAAACGATTGTCATCTTAGCTACAGGGCCAGGAATCCTCTACACCAACTCCCTGTTTGTAACTATTTTCCTCTACAAAGCGGAATACGCAGCTCAGCAAAATGCGGCAAGTACTTAGTGTTAAGAAATGCACCCTGTAGAGGAAAACAACCGAACAGACATCCGCCGGACGGGCATACGAAAGAATTTTACCCAAGCCGAAACATACGCTGCACGTTTCACTCGCTCGGTCAAAAACTAACATAACTCATTTGCTGAATAATTTGTGCGTGAAACTGCACAATGGATTGATTATGTTTGACGTTCAGACGTTCACTATTCAACACACACCATCATTAGTGTTCTGATCTCGATTAATGGCCTCCACAATCAATCAATTTTATCGCACTCCGTAAACTCCCCATTAGGGAGTTTTCCTTGTGTCCGTTCAACAGTTTAAGGATTCTGCGTGAATTTTATGCCGGTATTAGGGACATTTAATGTTAATGACTGCGCGGATAAGAGTTTACTTCAATTCCTACAATTGAATTGTTAATTTGACGATAATGTTAAAATTGTTCGCTTTGCTGATGAGCCTGCAGGGTTTTACATCGTTTGTAAGTGTGTGAGCATTTATTATATAAGGTGCTAACAAAAATAGTGGTAATCCGTTAAAGGGCATAATTGTTATCGTATTATTATTATGAAAAACTAAGAAAAAAAATTTCACGCGAAAAAGCATTGGTTTCGTATGTCAGCCGGCTGGGATGACGTGTCCCATACAAGAACAATTTAATTTTTACGCGTCCAAAAATATTTCTTCTACCTTTTCTCAGTCGCAATACAATAGCAATTATACTACTGTATCACCACTACTTTTGTTACACCCTGTAGGTAAGTAAGACTTCATTTTCAAACTCTTTTTTGGATATATTCGTTGATAAATGTTTTGAAGTTGTTTTTTTTTTCTTAATATAGGTAATTACTTGTTTGGCCACTGAAAGGACCAGCTGCCAAAACGGCAGCAATATACAGCTGACCAAAAACTTTAAATAATGGGTTGGCATCAAAAATAATGACTCGGAATTGAAAGCAGGCTTCTTTGAAATATTTGTTGCCAGCTGGCAACATTCGTTTACACCTAATTTACCATTTTGAGTGTATCAATTGCAGATATCATTTTAATTACGGAGGCAGTACAATGTTAGAAAAATTAATATTTTTAGGGTTCCATTTCCATACAAAAATGGTAAAAAAGGAAGTGATGTACCTAGTCTGTCTGTCACAACACATATTTGCTCTGAAATTTGGCCCTTTAATAAGGAAATCTAAAGCAATATAGATATCACAATGATATTACTTACCAGCAAACAGTCCTCAAGTAATCCTCATGGCTAGTGCTAATATCATGCCCATCAGTAGCATACTGCGTGTTCTTCTGCGGGCTATTCAAATGCGTAAGCGTCCCCTCATACTTCAGACTACACTGCTCATAGTCCGCCCAGAAGATCTTCACACACCGCGCGTGCTTCAGGTATTCGTCTTGATAAGCTCCGGGTGTGCAGAGTTCCTTCATACCGTCGCTGATACCGGAGTAGATCTTTCTGAAGACGGTTTGTTCATGTTTGCTCATGCACGCGGCCGTGTAGTTATCGATGCATGTTATACCGGAGTGGAGTTTTCTGGAAATAAATAAGATTGTCAGGAACCTGAAAAAATGGGCAGGGAAACATCTTGTAGGAAGGAGGCCAGAGTAAAATAGAGGCAAATCGTCGCGGAGGCGAAGATCCACAAAGGGTTGTAGCTCCGCAGAGAGTAAGTGTTAGGAGAAATCTTAACACATTCAGTGCCACCTAGTGCTACGTGCTACGCTCGTAGCCCGACGTATTCGTCGTATGTAGCGCGTAGCAGCTACGAAGAGAGAACCCGACAGTCGGGTTCTCGGCCCTGAATGTGTTAACATAGATAAACCTAGCCCCAAACTAGGCTATGTTTATTTATGCTAGGTAATTTGATGTTTTATAGTTTCTTCACGCTAGCTAATAGGATGGAGATTTAAGCGATTATTTTGATTTGTGTTATTCTATTGCTTTGTGTATCTAAAAATATGTTATGGCCTCCCGTGCCTTGAAACTATCGCAAAGCTCAAGATTCTACTTATTAAGACAATTTTAGAATTTATTCGCGTACTCAGTTTTCAATTAAAGGAATATTCAACTTGTTTTATCATCAAAAAGTCTGTCTTTAAGAGCTCAAAGAGGACCCAGTGTGTTGACGACGACGAACCCTCTTGTTCCTTTAGCCGTCAACACAGTGAATCCTCCTTTTTGTAAAGGGTCGGCAACCCATATTCTACGATAGCTGCTTACCATCAGGGCCGTATGCTTTTTTTGCCACCGTCGTGGTATAAAAAATATTGTGTCATTATGATCCGCCTTTTGGAGCCAATTTCGATCCCACAACTGCATAGCGTACAAATTCCCAATTAAAACTGTTTCAATATATTAATTACGGCTAGTTTCTGTTGGTTCAACCGTTTGATAGTAATCCCAGCTTAGCTTTGTGTCGTATGATGATAATAATAATAATAATAATACCTCAACGCCCGTGGCCCCTGAAAATGATGCCGCAACTCATTAAATTGTCAAATTATCAGCAAAAGTTTGATGCATTTAGTTTGCACAAACAGAAGGCCTATTCAAAAAATAATAATCTGTTGTTGATTTGTTTTGTTTTTTATATTTACAAGGATCGGACCTGTTATAAGTTACGATTTACTTATTGAGATACGTGTAGTTGGTTGTCAAGTTCGTGTCGAATAAATATTAAACAGATTTACATCAAACATTATACGGGTGGAAAAATTCTATGAGTCGTGGAGAAGAAACTACATTTAACCTTTAATAGTTTATTTAACGCTCTTTAAGGAATCATTATTTTATTTAAAAGGACTTCATTCGCGAAAAGCTTAAACGTCTGTTAGACGGTTGTCAACAAGGCTGCCAACGGTCCAAGGTCACCCTGACCTTGGTTGGTGGCTCATACAATTTTGCTGGCAACAACTGTCTACACAGTCCGTCCAGACCAAGGTCGGTCTGTCGCAGGGGCTTGTGGTATGCCGTCTGGTACAGGCTTTTCTCAAACCCGGAACCAAACCATCTAAAAAAATAAACACTCCCTATATTCCCCCTCAACACCCATAATTTTTATCCACATTGTATAATGATAATGATATTAGTTTCCAGAATTAGGTAATGTTTAGATGTAATTTTGATGACAAAAGAGGATAATTTTAATAACAAATCATGATTTTAAAATTTTGAAATAGAATACCGCTCCAGGTTCTAATTATTCCTTTTTTAGTTGTACCTATTTGTTTGAAGTAATTAATTAACGGCTCGCTAGTTTGTAAATACGAATTACAAATCGGCGTTAATATTCCGGTTCTCATTAAAATATTTGGACGGTAAGCAAATATGCACAACATAATTATTGCTTATAATTTGTGGTAGGTACGAGTAAGTAGGTATTACATTAAAACCATGGATTTATACAAGGTGTAAAGTGAGGTTTAGACTAGCAAGAACTTGCATGCAATTTTCTTTCCATTGCTGCTACTCAATGCAATGCAATGAATTCAGTCAGTTACTGCAATGCAACTGCAATGTAATGAAAATTGCATGCAAGTTCTTGCTAGTCTAAACCTCGCTTAACATAAATACTGGTGAACCTTTTAAGGCCCTTAAAAGGTTCACCAGTATTTTTTCTAATATCCTGTATGAAGTGAATCTAATTCTTCGGTCACAAAGTGGGGCCGAAAGAGAAGGTTATCTAGGGGACTTAGTGAAATGACGTAAGTGCCGGATAGTAAAATGACGTAAGCGCCGCCAAAAGTTTCTTTGCCGTCTTTGACATACTTGTGTTATAAATCTATTATAACAATAATGCCCAATACACGGTGCCCGCGAGGAAACGGAAAGATTTTAACAGTATATTCTAGATCCTATTTAGAGACAAAAATGTCAGATAAACTTTTTTGAAATTCGCCTTATTTCAGAATTAATACCAATTTATAAATAATACACTCTTTATTATAACTCAGCACAAAACGCCTTTCTGATGGCGTTGTTGCCACTATTGGGCATAGCTTACAGTCTTTATTGACAGATATCAAAGTGACAAGGAAAACTATATAGAAACAATTTTTTTCCAAAAAAAATGTACCAATTTGTTTTAGACGATAATTTTATTAATAACTTTTACTTTTCATGTGCAAGAAACATTCAAAAAATAGAAAAAAAAAGACAAAAAAATATTTTTTTTGGCGAAATTAACCGAAAGTCACATAATATTTTTTCCTTCTTTTGGTCTCAGGAATCCGTGGTTAATTTTTTTCAGTTTCCTCGCGGGCACCTTGTATAACTGCATAAGCGGCAGAATCTTACGTTGCTCTTCCTATTTACACCGTAAAAGAACTCATTGACTATTCACCACTTCTATTCAGAGTCGGGCAACTAGTTTCAAATTGCTATTTACCACAAACAAGAACACTAAATTAAGATGAGCTAACTGCGTACCATTCCGGGCTATTCCTGTCTAGGGTTGCCATTGTTGCCAACCGTACTATAATACCATATTTTGGCTTGGTGTACTGTTAAATACACCAAGCCAAAATATGTAAAAAAGGCGAAAATATTATATTTAGGTGTTCGATGCCTTCGCTTGAACCACATATGAGATAACACCCTTAGAACTCGGCCCTAATCAAGTGGATTCCTCGACGTAGCGCCATCTGTCGCGCCAGTCAGGTACTAATGTCGCCCGGTGCTAGCGACAGGCTGATTTCTCCTCAGTACGCTTTTGTAACTCAGCCGTGCAACACGTGCACAATCAAGTTTTAAAAATATCGAAAAGTAAATTGCAAAGGCAAATTGTATAATGATTGTTGCTAAATACTTCAGATATTGTGACAAATACTATATTTTTCTCGAAAAAAGTTGGCAACCCTATTTCTGTAGGATCTTCAAAATCAGTTCCACTGTGGATTTTATCAACCAACTTCAAGATTTCGAAGGAGGTTCTCAATAGGGAGTATAACTGCAATTTTATGCCACCAGAGTGCAGCACTAGCACTGTAAACCATACAGTACTTATACATACTATGCCTTAAACAGTTTTTGCAAGTTTCCACAGACAAAATTTCGTTATCTCGAACATGCAAGAGTGATTAAAAGACAGATTTCGATTTTCGTATGTCGCGGTAGGCCCTCAGTTTGTGTCAAATCGCAAATTTGACAGATTTAAAGAACATTATTTCATCGTATACATTTTTTTCACGCTACTGTCCTTTGCCTTTTACAGTGCTGCGGAGAAACCCAATGGAATACCAAATTTTTGAGGAGATGAAAAGGAATGAAAATGTAATATGTAGTAATAAACATGGTATCAGATTTGAGGATCAGACCGGAATGACCCACCCATTCCGGAGCTGACGTCTACGTCTGAGTTTACTGAGTCTTTAGCAAAACTAAGCCATTTTACCAAAGTTATCCGGTTTTCACAAAGTTGAGCGTTCCGTAAATGAGTGAGCTATATCGTCTTACCTACTTAACTGTTAAGAACTATTTCTTAATGATTACATGAGGGGTAATAAATTATTTAACCAGTTTCACTGAGTTCAGAGCAACTTCAAATAAGTAATGAGGATTAAGAGTTTCTTTTGTTTCAATCATATCTTCAATTGAAACATATATTCGTTACTATTATTTGCGTTTGATTTTATTTTCTTTTTAATGTTATCTTAAACTTTATTCGTTGAAAAAGGCCTCTTTTGTCGATAACGAATATTAAAGCGTGCCTGCCATCAGCAACGTAACTTTACAACCTCACTGTACTTGTTACGAAATGAATTTAAAAGTATCGACATCCATTTTTAGGGTTCCGTACCAAAATGGTAAAAAAGGAACCCTTATGGTGCGACTCTGTCTGTCACAAAGACATTTTTTTTCCGAAACTACTAAACCGATTGAGCTGAAATTCAGCAACCCAAAAGCAGAAATGTAACGCAATTAACGCAAAACTATTAATTTTAAACATTTGTAGGGTGGTAAATGAGAAATAAATAAATAAAGTAAATTAATGTTATGCTCGCTTGTGGTTCACTGTGGCTCACAAAAAACATGAATAAAAAACCTTAATTACATGTTTTTTATTCATGTTTTTTACTAAACTATTGTTTGTTGCTCGCTTAAGTAATTGGTAACCTTAGAGAAATAACTCTCAGATAATGAAAGAAATAACTCGAACTGAACTTGTACGGGTATGAGTACGACATCGCATAATATACGCTCACTAATTCACTACACAAATCGCTAGATAATACAATTTTAACTATGAACTTTCGTGAGACCCTAACATATTAAAAATATTTATACTCACGCAATTTAGGTCGATTTTTTGCTCGACATGTTTCGATCAATTTACGATGATCATTATCAATGCAAATGTCGAGCAAAAAATCAACTTAAATTACGTGAGCAACCCGTTATAAATATGTTTAATAGGTTAAACAATATTACAAAGCATTGTAAACTGAATCCATTTTATTTTCAGGTGCATCGAATCGATTAACTGCAATGAAACACATGCATTATTTGCAATCTGTGCTTCAGCTCGATCTATTTACAAAGCTATTTATTTGCGCCGCTACATAACATGATATAGCCGGCTACGTTTCACAGTTAATGGAGATCTTCATAAAAAACTACTCCCTCTTTTTACCCCCTTCTCTGGGAGGAATAATGGGGGGTTTTAAGCGTGAATGGGTAACAGACAATCAGATATACAGCCTTGGCCAGAAGTGTTGAGCATAGCTCTTTTTTGTTTACAATTTTGATGTTAAGTATTAATTCCCTATCATAACAATGTACGATGCCGTAAAATGTTATATTTTATTGATACATATAGAAAACTTCACTTAATAACACTTTCAAGGTACCTATAAAATATGAAAAGTGGAGGTCCCAAAAATGCGAATTTAGGTCGGTGCAACAAATTGCAAATATTCTATGCAGTTACTACTGTAACGGGCCGTCCGTACCCGTTCAAATAATTATAATTGTTAAATTATATTTTAGGTTTACTCTATATTTTTAGGAACCCAAACTGCTTGGTAATATAGTGTATATCTGCCTTTATACTTCTACTGTTGTCTATGCCTTAGAAGAATGAATACTCTCAGAATTTCAAATTTCAAATCACTGACATTGGAATTTGTTTGAAATAACTGTCAATATCATGAGTGCAATCAAAGATCGCGTGAAAAGTAATTTATTTTAAGTATTTAAATGTGTAAAGCAGAGCTAATGCGTATCATAACGTAACGAAAATGGACATAAAGGATTACTCCAGCTTTTATAAGTTAAGTATCTCCATTCCTATATTTTGATTAATCTTTTAAATACTATATAATGTCCCGATTTACCAAAGTTATTTTATTTGATGTGTTTGTGTGTATCTAATGTTAAAGGCCCTCCCTGTGTCCCTAACTTCATTACTTACGGACCTTTGAGTGCTAGAGTGGACTTTCTGCGAAACCGGTATTTCTGACTTTGTAACTAGGCAAGACAACTATATATAGACAGCGGTAGTATAAAGATGATACTTAGAAGTGACCTATACATATATACTTATTTAATAATAACAGCATTTCACAGCGACAAGGTAGGTATTCATCTAATGGGCCCATCAAGTCTAGGTTTATGACATACAATACAAATAGCTAAAAGGACTGAGTAAAGACAATTCGACACACTGAACGTACCCTCCCTACTTTAAGCTCATTGTTCTATACTTACTCGGACTAACTGACATCGTTCAAAGACAATCTTCATGAAAATATTCCCATATAGGTCTAGGGGTACTTAATGACCGTTGGGTCATACAATCTTTAAAAACAGGAGGTCGATGAGGAGGCGTGATGAGGGACGGGCTGGGCGCGGGCGAGCTTTCTTTACTGTGTCGAGCCGGGTTACTCCAGAACACAACGTAGAGGAATAGACGATCACTGGCCAATTCGCGAAGACTCACTATAAGGATACAAGGTAACTGGCGATAAGTTAGATTAAGCTAGACCAGGGCTCTAGTTCTTAGCGCTCGTGACAGTTTGATTGCCGTGACCTGCACGTGTTCCATATTCAGCCTACCTATTTAGGATGTTTTTATCGCCAGTTCCTTGTATTTACCTTTGTGAGTCAAAAAAGTGGCTTTTGGCCACAAGTGGATAGCATAGTGGAAAGCTTGTGTCGTGCCTCTCCTGTCCTTAAAATGCTTAAAACCTACGAGATATAATAATAATAAAAAAACTTCACATATAAATTTAGTATATACAGTGTGACCTTAGTTAGTGGACGGAACCTTAAATCACACATAGGGTTACTTCTTAGAAATGCTCCAACACATATATTTTTTTTAATTAGAACAAGAGCTGCAAAATTAATATACTAACAAAAGGATTTTTTAATATCAGACAACAAAAAGAAACAATTTTTGACAGAAACATATTAGTGACACGTCAGAGCAACGCAATATGCTTGTATGTGAGTGTTGATGTTGGCATTTGCCATCACACACTTTGTCACATAAGACATTTGTTAAATTTGTAATAAGTGTCATGAATAAAAAAGACGACCAAATAGGGTAAAGAAGGTTTCATACTGTTCAATGTGGATGTATGTATATTTTCATGACATTAAATAACATACAGGCTGCTCTAAAGTCAAACTAAGAAATCGAATTGTCAATTCGTTCGTATGAGGTTCTTCAAAAAAGGAGTGTATAGGTTCTTATAGGGTAGGCAACGCGCATATAAGTCCTCTGGGTTTGCAGGCGTCCATAGGCTACGGTGTCTGCTTACCATCGGGCGGGCCATGTGCTTGTTTTCCAACGTCGTGGTATGAAATAAAAAATACACTGCATAGATTGTTAAGATGTTTGATTGGTCCTAAATACCCTAATATAAATGTACGTTTCAGTTTTGTCCGGTGCTCGGAACCTCTGTATATAAATTTCCTAATTTAAACCTTCACTCACACGTCAACATTATTAATGAAAAAAAAAACACTCATACGGCAACTTCATTATTGCGGGTTGACTATGATAAACTTGAAATCATGAAGTTTGCTAAGACAGATATACAGGGTGGCAGGTGACAACGGATCTTCCCGGAAGTATTGAATCGTTTGAGTAGATTTGGGATAGTTAGAAAATAAAAAATAAATAAAAAATAAAACCAAATTCACTACTTTAAGCTTTATACTACAGTCATTTTACGGGCGGCTAGTATGCGGAATTGGAAATAATTAATAATAGCTAATATTTTTAGTGTAACGGATATATCATGATACAAGTATTATTTACGCAATGAAATCCTACAAAATATCGTTATTCGCTAACCGCCACAAATACGTACACACATATTACAAGCGTTTTTCTTGTAGGATTTTAATGAATATATCGTTTCTAAGTCGTTTAAAATGTGTAAGAACAAACTACCAATTATTACTATTTGTTTCTAACGAATTAGGATATCTATCGCCCGCGTCGTACATTTTGTTATTTATGTGATTTTACATGGACACGGTTTCTTGTTTTTCGCTTTAAACAGAAAGAAGACTTAAATATCGTCATCTTTACAAATAAAAATAATTGATATTATTGTAAATAAAAATATACAAAAAAAATATGTTTCATTTTACCAATTTAACTACTTCCGGGTGAAAAGTTAGTAGGATTTTTGCATATATTATATATAAATATTGCATAAGAATGAATAATAAAAAAGTCAGGCTATTATAAATTAATGTTTGATGCAACCGTATCTTCCCTGTACTAATAAGGCTATAAGTTAGACACGGTTACACACATCTACATAGTTTCTGTGGGGGAAATATAGTGCTAAGGCTAAACTAACTCCCATTTCATAAAGGGCCCTCGTGGACTTCCACCGAGTATACTCTATAACATGTGAGAAGTGTTTAAAGTTCATTTATTCCTTCAAAATTTAGGCCAACTTTTTTGACCGAAGTTCCTTATCGGACGATTCGAGGATGGGGCTAGGCGAAAAAGGGTCGAGTATCCGTCACGAAAAAGCGTCACGTCACGAAAACGCGACACAAAGCCATACGATTGAAAAACATGTAAAATGAAATGAATTAAAAAGATAAATATATTAAAAAATATAATAATTTGAAGTGAAGTGTAGTGAAAAGTGACACTTTGTCAATTCTCATTTTCACAAAGAAAAAAAAATCCAAAAATTCAAACAAATTCAAAAAAATAATAAAAAAAATAATAATAAAAAATCTAAAAAATAAAAAAAATTAAGAAAAATAAAAAAAATAAAAAAAAATTAAGAAAAAAAAATAAAAAAATAAAGAAAAATGAACAAATAAAGAAAAATAAATAAATAAATAAAAAAAATATATAAAAAAAAAACAAAAAAAAACCAAAAAGAAAATCTAAAAATCAAAAAATCAAAAAAATCAAAAACATCAAACATCAAAAACATCAAAAAAAAAAAAACATAAAAAAAATCTAAAATTTAAAAAAATTATAAAAAAAAATCCAAAAACCAAAAAAAAAAAAAAAAAAATTTAAGTCAAAAATTAAATAACAACTTCGTCCCAACCGAGTGTTCCACGACACTCACGCATTTTTTTTTAATTCTTGCACCTATTGCTTATTTTGTATGCTGTGCTTCTTATAATAGACTTTGCCTTATTGCTCTAGTAGTACTTATTAACTATAGAAAGCTTATAGTACTTTTAGTTTACAGTAGAATGACCGGTCAGTATTTAATATAGTTATTACATAGTAAATATATATAGTTTTTATGCAAAGCTGTCAGTTCAATAATTATTATTACGGTTGCCATAGGATAGGTTATTGAAAATGCAGTAATTTCATTTAAGATTTAGTACCTACTTATTATGTCTTTAGGGCCAGTCTACTGGTGCCGTCATTTTTGCTAGAGACCGATGACTTGTTCCGTTCTGTTAAGACTTAAGAACAATTTTGTTGGCAGATATTTTACTAAATTCTGATTACCTAGGTCAGAACCTAAACGTTAACTACCCCTAACTTTTAACTATTAAATCAAGCAAAATAAAATGGTATTATCGTGTAATTTAATAGTAGCTAGTACGCGGATACTTTTTACAGTTGTTTTACTTCAAGTCTATCTTGACGTCGGTAATCTGGGGAGGTCCTACCCAATGGTTTTCAAGGTCTAGGTATTCTGGTAGGTCACTTGCAAAACATACCCTTCTTTAACCTGTAAAAAGACACCTTATTAATATATTGAATAAACTGCTATATGTTTAGGTTCATATCTACCTGCCTAACCAAAATGAATCAAGCTTCTCAATAATAATTATATTTTCACACCACCTAGTCGTATACGGGCTTTTTCTTCCCTGCTAGGAGGGAACAAAGTGGCACTTTTCTGTTCTAGGACATTCGTTTTTTTTTCAGCCAGTCCGTCATCACAATCAAATTTCTTATTAAATTAATAGATTCATTATAATCAAGAAGCACACTAAGCACATATAAAGTTAAAATAAATATTATTCAACAATAAAAAAAATATTTTCCCCTAAGGTGGTGTGAAAAGCAGTATGTGTCACATAGGAGCAAAACTATTTTCAACTTGGGCGTTAACACTTGAATCCCTCACTACGCTCAGGAGTCTACTTTAGAATCCCTCGCTACGCTCTGGATTCTATTATAGACTCCATCGCTTCGTTTGGGAATCAATATACGCCCTCGCCGTAAATATTTCATTTTGCTCCCTTGTTACACAATCTACTATTTATGCTAACAAGTTGCATTATGCTGATCGTACTTTTACGATACGACCTACTAAAAATGTCCTTTTATTTAATTTTATCCTGTAGATAACCTATAAATACTGGGCGAAGCAAAGCACAGCCATGTCTTTCCACCAACCAATTGTAATTAGGCTAGGTAATACGTATATATTACATTTATTTCATCTATGAATCATAAATAATGATTCTAATCACATTCATACAAAAAGGTGTCTGTGCACATTATTAGAACCAGAAGGCTTCTTATTCTTATGCTTATCACATTCATACAATAAATGGTGTCTGTGTATATTTTAAGAATGAGAAAAAATCTCATTCTTACCACATTCATACAAAAGGGTGTCTGTGGTATAAGTATTAAGAATTACTAAAACAGAATTCTGATACTTGCCACATTCATACAAAAAGGTGTGTGTGGTATATAATTATATATTATCTATATACCTATTATGTATATTTATTTCTATTTTACAAGAATGGCAATTGAGATATTACAACCTAAACGAATATAAACATATTTTCATTTTATTGGTAAACTGATGTCCGATTAACTCATGTCATAGGAACATCAACTTTTTCCAGCATTTTAAAATAGTTCCAAGAACCTTCATATAGTAATAATTATACAAATTGTACGCCTACGGCACGTTTGAGAAATATTGTAGATTAAATTACTATGTAGGTACCGTCAGCAGAAAACAAGTCTCCAGAAATAAAATAAAATAAAATAATGTTGAAATTAAATTATTTTTAAATGTGCTATAATACGTTATTAGTATTAACAAAGTTGGCTTTCTGTAAAAAATAATTACACTAAATAGAATTTGAAAAAAAAGAAAAGTTAAGCCTTTTTTTACAATTTTAATTGGGTTTCGTTAGGGCCTATTTTACGAAGTTTATATCGAGACGTGTTGTTCCATTGTTTTGGACGAATGTATGAGCGAGTGATGAATATGGTGAGGAATGATGATTGTGTGATACATGAATTAAAACTGAGAGAGACTAACTGGTGTGGTGGAGCACTTACACAGCGGTTATACAGCATTGTAAAAACAGTTAATGTAAAATAACATTTAGAAGTTATAACTGACTGTGAGAGACCGTCATAATACCAGTGGTGTCATCGACTACGACTGAGACCTGACAGTGTGTAGAGCCTCTACAATGGAATTGGACTTAAGATATAAACATTAAAGTTCATTGTCATCTCAATATTACACTCTACGGTACAAGGAACATTTTGGATATTGCTATTAGTTAGTGTCATTTCAAGCTGACAGGTTACAGGTTTACCTAACTGCTATCCAAAGTGGGTCCTACTCCACAAGAAGCTAACACTACCCCTGATAAATCTACACATCGGCAATTGCACAATGTCAATTAAAAAAATTTTTCTATATAAATTAGAATACAAATCTGAATATTAAATCAATATTTTAAAATTATCATTCAGTTAAAAATAGACCTATCTTTATTACAAGGTCTAAAAAGTTTATTGAGGTTATCAAATCTAATAAACAATTTAAATTATTTTGATATCTGGTCTAGACCAGGTTATAAGGCTAAATAGCCAAAGACATCATGTATTTGCTGAACATACTCCCGGCTGAGAGTGGTCCGTATTCTAGTGAAGCCTAGGTTTTAGTGTTGGTAATTGAACATTTAACGGTAGGAACCCACCCTGGAGAAGTCTCACTTTACAAGGGCTGCATTGATTTCCTTTCCCTATCCGATAAGCAAAGCAGGATGAGGTCGGAAGTGTCCTTGCATATACGGCTAGAGTTGATTCTGGATTCACAACCCGGAGTTCCTTTGTTGGAGTGAGGATTATCTGTGGAGACTTGTAAAAGTTCATGCCATACATATGAGAACTTGGAAACTTGACTTTATATACGCCAGCACTCTTGGTTTGGTTAAAATACACACCACATAAGAGGATTATAAAAAAAAAACGTCTACGCTAAATGGAAAGATCCCAATGAACTTAGATCTCTCATTAAAAATTTATTGTTTTTCCAAAAAACTTATGCTACCAATCTATTTATGTTTAAAATTTTTACTTCCATGAGACACCTTGTCAGATGTGTCTATGTTCGAAAAATTTGGGGGTAGTGTGGTAGTAGCATAAGCCTGTTTCTCTTTTTCTCTTTCTCAATCAATCGGTTATGTTTTATTTAGTTTAATATTTGCTTTCATTACTTGATTGCGTCCATGCAAATTGGGGGGGGGGGGGGTAGTATACACCGTGTATCTGATGAATTCATAAAACTTTTTTCTTAAAAGTATATTTAAAAAAAACTACTTAGTATACACCGTGTGTCTGATGAATTCATAAAAAGCTTTCTTCTTTTCTTCATAAGTACTTTTAAAATTTTATAGTTATTGAAATTTTGCTTTCCGTGACCCAGATGTGTCTATGTTTGCAAAATTTGGGGGTAGTGTGTAACGGGCCGTCCGTACCCGTTCAAATAATTATAATTGTTAAATTATATTTTAGGTTTACTTTATATTTTTGGGAACCCAAACTGCTTGGTAATATAGTGTATATCTGCCTTTATACTTCTACTGTTGTCTATGCCTTAGAAGAATGAATACTCTCAGAATTTCAAATTTCAAATCACTGACATTGGAATTTGTTTGAAATAACTGTCAATATCATGAGTGCAATCAAAGATCGCGTGAAAAGTAATTTACTTTAAGTATTTAAATGTGTAAAGCAGAGCTAATGCGTATCATAACGTAACGAAAATGGACATAAAGGATTACTCCAGCTTTTATAAGTTAAGTATCTCCATTCCTATATTTTGATTAATCTTTTAAATACTATATAATGTCCCGATTTACCAAAGTTATTTTATTTGATGTGTTTGTGTGTATCTAATGTTAATGGCCCTCGCTGTGTCCCTAACTTCATTACTTACGGACCTTTGAGTGCTAGAGTGGACTTTCTGCGAAACCGGTATTTCTGACTTTGTAACTAGGCAAGACAACTATATATAGACAGCGGTAGTATAAAGATGATACTTAGAAGTGACCTATACATATATACTTATTTAATAATAACAGCATTTCACAGCGACAAGGTGGTATTCATCTAATGGGCCCATCAAGTCTAGGTTTATGACATACAATACAAATAGCTAAAAGGACTGAGTAAAGACAATTCGACACACTGAACGTACCCTCCCTACTTTAAGCTCATTGTTCTATACTTACTCGGACTAACTGACATCGTTCAAAGACAATCTTCATGAAAATATTCCCATATAGGTCTAGGGGTACTTAATGACCGTTGGGTCATACAATCTTTAAAAACAGGAGGTCGATGAGGAGGCGTGATGAGGGACGGGCTGGGCGCGGGCGAGCTTTCTTTACTGTGTCGAGCCGGGTTACTCCAGAACAACGTAGAGGAATAGACGATCACTGGCCAATTCGCGAAGACTCACTATAAGGATACAAGGTAACTGGCGATAAGTTAGATTAAGCTAGGCTAGGCCTTTAGATCCTAGAGCTCGTGACACTACTCACTTCAAGAAAAGATGCTTGTTCAGTTTGAATTAATTGATAAAATAACTTCAGAAAAAATAGAAAAGCCGGTCTACACTTTCGAGTTTTGTATGAAAATCGGAAAGGTGTTTAACACTTCTGGCCAAGGCTGTAGTTACCTACTTTCGCATTTAAAATATTAAGTATCCACTCACTTGCTTTTGCATTATTAACATAATCGCGCATTAATTACTAATTGCGTATTTGTCAACCCTAGAACGTCGAAAGGTAAAATTGTATGGAGACGTCACGTGTCACCGTTCATCTGTCAAAGTTCTGTCAAACACTGATTTTGTATGGAAGATAACCTTCTGTATGATGCGGTTATATTAAGGTAATCTTGGCAACTTGCAGGAAGGCATAAAATGTCGGTTGCCGGCTTTGCCGGGTAACTGCAGTTTAAACACTATCATTTTTCGTGCAAGCGTTTGTAAAATGAGACACGGATTTTGTATATTTATTTAATATATATACGACGCGACCTTCTTTTCAATATGCACGAATTTATTGTCCATCTATGATATTATAATAATGATAGAATAACAAAATTCATCTTCAGGCCTATGTCCAGCAGTGGACGTCTTTCGGCTGATATGATGATGATGATGATGACTACAATACAACTTAAATATTGGTTGAATGTTTGTTGTGTGTTGGAGTTATGTTTGAGATAGGTTGTATCTTTATTGTATTGTTAATGTATTTTAGACCTCTTGAAAACATACTATTTAATACCGTTGCATGTTGATCCATACTAATATTATAAATGGGAAAGTGTATGTGTGTGTTTGTTTGTTTGTCCGTTTTTCACGGCAAAACGGGGCGACGAATTGACGTGATTTTTTAAGTGGAGATAGTTGAAGGGATGGAGAGTGACATAGGCTACTTTTTGTCTCTTTCTAACCCCCCACTTCTCTAAAATGGGGGGGGTGGAAGTCTGTATGGTTTGTTACCCCGAATTTAATGCGAGCGAAGCCGCGGGCAAAAGCTAGTATGTTATATTTGTGAATACTGCTGCAACGTTAAGTAAGTTGATAGCCCGCTCCATTCCATGGCTATGTTGAATGAAGATAGCTTAGACGCTTGTATAAAGGCATAAAGTGTCGGTTGCCGGGTAACTGCCGGTTTAACAGGCGATTGTAAAATGGAGACACGGATTTTGCTACAAGTTTAAAACGATACTGAAACGGGAGCCATAGTTCTGGTAACCGTTTCAAAATGAAAAGTATGAAGTTTATTATTTCTACAAATGGTTGCTGTTAACACTTTTCGTACCACCTAGTGCTACGCGCTACACTCGTAGCGTCGTATGTAGCGCGTAGTAGCTACGAAGAGAGAACCCGACAGTCGGGTTCCTGGTCGTGAAAGTGTTAAATAGGTCCCGTTGCGTGGGATTTTTTGATCTCCCTAGTGTCTGATTCTCATAAGAATCAGAACGACACTATAAATTTCAAGTGTTGTATTTGATGAAGTGTTGTTTTCAAGCGTTGAGTTAGATTTGTATATTTATTTTGAACTAGCCTTTTCCCGCGGCTTCGCCCGCGTACTATAAGTGCTCAAAAAGGATACGATACCCATGTTGATTTTCAGACTTTGTGACCACATTTGCCCCTTTTAGGGGTTGAATTTTCAAATAACCTGAAACACGTGTTTACTCATTTATTGTTAGGAATACTCCTGTGAAGTGTCGAATAAAATAGTCTAACAAATCTTGATTCGCCATACAAATTTTGGACCCCATTTTACCCCTTTAGGGGGTGAATTTTGAAAAATCCTTTCTTAGTGCATCCCTAGACCTTATAAGGAACCTACGTGCCAAATTTGGAATCTCTAGAACCAGCGGTTTGGGCTGTGCGTTGATATGTCAGTCAGTCAGTCAGTCAATCAGTCAGTCAGTCAGTCAGTTTCTTCTTTTATATATTAAGATAAAAAAAAATTGGGTTTCTCCTCGTTGTCTTTTTAGTAGATTACAAACGAGCTGATAGTATTAAAGGCAGTATTAGATAACTCTGATACTTACCTATAAATCAGTGTAATTTTATTATGAAACATATTGATATCGCTACAATTAGACGATTCCCAAAGTATGTCTACTATTGTCTGGGTTTGTTCCTCTATTTATCTCTCTATCTCTCGAATAGGCAGGAGTGATAGAGATGCAGATAGCGTGCCCCTGATTCAAAACAAATGCCGAGATTCCCTATTGAATGTGTGCAAACAGGAACAGTTCAGATGTGATGGATAAAGTCGTTAAGTAAGTTATCTCAATTCTCAGACAACATTTATATAAAAGTTGCGAATTGATGACTGTTTGTTCAAGTGTTGAGAGGCAGAAGTTCTAGATTGCAGTAATATCGTGTAGAGCGTAGAATTATAAATCTTAGAAACCTAGTTATGGCGGTCATCTTGACAAACGCCATAAAATGAACTATTTCTATCTCTTGCGTTATTACAAAACACGAGTGCAACCGGGAGTCACTTCAAACTTCCATACGAGGTGTCCATATATGGAAACCTTGTCAGAATGATGTAAGTAGAAGTGGGCTTCACTTCTTCGTCACTTCAGTTACCAGTACTTTTTTTAATACCATAACGTTAGCAAACAACCATACGGCCTGCCTAATGGTAGGCAGCTAAACTACCTTATCCTGTGGACGCCTGCATTTCCAGAGGTATGACGGGCGCGTTGCCGACCCTTTGATAAAATAATTTTAAACAAAAAAGAACCGACTTCACTTACACTCCACCTTTCCAAAAGGAAATGCCCGTGCTACTGTAAAAAATATTTAAATCACAATAGGTGTGCCTATAATATTTGAAGAGTTCCCTCGATTTCTCCAGGATCCCATCATCAGAAAATGACCTAGTTACAATGGGACCAACTGTGAAGTATACTTTTACAAACATAAAATAAGTTTCCAAATCGGTCCAGTTGTCTTCGAATAATCGGTGGCCATATATAAAAAAAAGCAGCAAAGATCCCGACAAATTGAGAACCTCCTCCATCGAAATATTGAAGTCGGTTCATGAGGTTTCACTGTGTTGAATGCTAATTGAACGAGAGGGTCCTCCATCATCAACATACACTGCATTTTCTTTGATCTCTTCTTATTTTCTAGCCAGGCCAGAAATAAAAATTGGAGTGCGCGAACCCCTTGATAGTAAAAATGTAAAGAGTTTCACAAAAAGACAACTATGTTAGATCTGATACCTGACTGATTCGCTTGCGCGTTACAAAATAATTATGAAAAATATGTGCGCATTCATATTCGTCTGGTAAATGTGGTTGGGTCTTAAAATCCAAGAAACCGTGTTCTAGTATGTATTATTCAAAAGTGTGCAAAACTTACACGCAACTCTTATCTAGCTCCTCCCGAGTTAGGGCGAAGGAGATCTCAGGTGAGTTCAGAACAGGTAGGTCCATAGCGCATCGTTGCAGCATGTCTTTGTTGCAGTTCTCATTGGCTCCTGCAGACAAACCAAAAAAATAAGTTAATAAGATTTAATTTGACATATCACACGTTATAGTTGCAAAACTTTTTCCTAATTTTTCCCCCATAAGTCGCTGCCATGTTCAAAATTTATTAAAACAGCGACTTACATAACGTAACATAAATAATCTTTATTGCACAACTCAAAATAAAGAAACACATAAAATAGAAGTTACAAACAGTAAAAGCAAAGGTTGGCGGAACAATTGACGGTCTTATCGCTAAAAAGCGATCTCTTCCAGACAACCTTACATACGTATACAAAATTTCAGCTCATCGGTCCAGTAGTTCCGGAGCAAATTGGCTTTGTGACAACTTTGTGGCAGACAGACAGACACACAGATGGTACGGAACCCTAAAACTTGTGATAAACGAAAAGGTATGAAATTCGGTAGAATACAGGACAAAACTTGAAAACAGCCATTCTCAAAGTGTGTTCCGCGGAGCCCCAGGGCTCCGCAAAGCCTTTGTTGGGGCTCCGCGAGAATACTTTTAATATTGAGAAAAGAAGATGTGAAGATGGGCTGGACATGTGGCACGTCTAAATGACCGCAGATGGGCCAAAACGGTCACAACATGGAAGGGTCCGGACGGACAGCACCGAAAAGGAAAACCATTAACACGCTGGGAAGAAGACATAAAGAAAATAGCTGGTCCAAATTGGCTACAATCTGCTCAAGACCGCGAAAAATGGAAATCTTTGGAAGAGGCTTTTACCTAAGGGGTTCCAATACACGGTGTAATATGAGGAAACCGAATAATTTTAACAGCGTATTCCTGATCATAATTGGAGATTAAAATGTCGTATAAACTTTTCTGGATTTCGCGAAATAAAAAAATATTTTTTTTGCTTTTTTTTTGTGTGTTTTGTGTTTGTGTTTAACATAAAAACATAAATGTTATTGGTAAAGATGTCGATTAAAATAAATTAGTACATTTTTTCGAAAAAATAGTTTACGTAAAGTATCCTTGGCACTTTGATATCTGTCAATAAGAATGTCTAGACTAGACCCCATAAAGGGTGAAATCGCCATCAAAAAAGCGTTTTGCACTGAGTCACATTAAAAAATGTTTTTTTATTTAAGTGGTAGCAACTCTGAAACTAGGCGAATTCCAGAAAAGTTTATACGACAATTTAGTCTCCAATTATGATCAGGAATACGCTGTTAAAATTATTCGGTTTCCTCATCTTACACCGTGTATAACTAGTTTAAAAAAAAAGTACATTTAGTATAAATAACTAACAAGTAAATAAATTTCTAAAATAAGACAAAATACTAACCACCAATGTAAGAAAAACAGGAAGTAAAAGGCTTTTTATTTTTATTTTATTTTTTATTGAGAAAAAAATCAAAAACCAGCTCTAATCTGTCCAACACATATAATTTATTTTTTAAGTTTGGGTTCGCTTTCCAAAAGGGTTTCGTCACTTTCGTCACCAAAAACATTTGAGAACCGCTACTATATAGTAGTTTATGTAACTGTTACGTAATAAGGGTCCTTAAAACATGAGTGTGGTTTTATGAAATGAGCCGCAGGCGAATTTCATAATAAGATCACACGAGTGTTTAAGGCCTAATTAATTACGTACAGTTGCATACACTGCTTTATCTACACTCATATTATATATATTAAATTAATTGTTCGGAAACCATAGAATGACCGCCATTGTACCGTCATGGCCTACTCGATTGTGCCGGCGCTCGCGCGGGACCAATCGAGTTGGCCATGGCGGTAACATTATGTTATCAAATTCGATGTTCCAAATTTGAAACTCATTGCTTAACAATATTTGAGCATGCATAGTTAAAATTACGTTACTGCCGCAGATAAGAAACTTATCATAGTTAAATCGTTTGTTGTAATGCTTGTCATTGTCTACGGTTTTTGAACGCATTTTAGAGTACTTACAGTATGAGTGTAGATAAATATATAACCGCTACTATATACTACTATAAAACAGCAAGGTCAAATAAAACGATATAATAATCATTTCACACCAATATCCTCTTGTTCTGAAAAATATTACGTAACCAAAATGCGCATTACGGCATTCCGTAAGTAAACAGAATAATCAAGCACTGCACGTCAATGTACCCCCATATTTCAAAAAGTTGTATTTTATATTAAAACAAGTTAGACATATGACGTTTTGGTTTAGAATGAGTCAATGTACTACCCTAGTTCGAAAAAGTCGGTTGTCACTAACAATAACGTATGGAGATAATGACGTTTTAGTTTTAAAAGGTTTGACTTTCTGACGCGCAGATCTTTAAATGAACTAGCGTGGGTGTATTTTTCCAAATGACTCCTGGAGGTGGGGCAAGTACGATTGTTTACTGTTTACGCAGTATCATTAATTTCAAGGTTATAAATATTGCTTTTAAATTAAAAACCGGCCAAGTGCGTGTCGGACCACGCATAATGGAGGGTGCCGTGCCTTCAATGGATTAAGAACTAAACTAATACCGAAAGGACGTATCTGATGCCAACGGAAGAAGTTTTTTGGAGATAACTCAAAAATGGCTAAATCGATTATGTTCAAAACAATTTTCGTAGTAAGTATGTAACTTATCAGACATACTTTTCCTGATGCGCCTTAGTGCATCTCCTCAATTTTCTTATATTTTTTGGACTTACAGTTCAAAAGTTACAGGACACAATTTTTCTGACTTTCGAAGCGATTATTCCAGAAAATATTCACATAGTCACAAAATGAAACCTCAGAAACCTCAAAGTTATTTTTAAAGACCTATCGATTGATGTCCCACTTGTTGGTTAAAATTTTTGAAATTTATGCACATCTATGGAGCGCCACCCCTAAAAATATATATATATTTTTAATTTAACTACATAACTAAGTAGCGGCATACAAAATACACCTTATGTGTAAATGTTATTCAGATACGTCGTATAGTTTCCGAGTAAAATGGCTGTGACATACGGACGGACAGACAGACAGACAAACATGACGAATCCATAAGGGTTCCGTTTTTTGCCATTTGGCTACCGAACCCTAAAAAAGCGGCTTGCCCTTGCTCAAAAAGGGGTTTTTTAGGAGTTTCTTAATATAATATGTTAGCCTATCTATATACCCACTGCTGGGCACAGGCCTCCTCTCATGCACTATAGTCCCAACGCTGGCCCCAATTTCTCAGAATATTGCATCAAACCCAGAACTCTAAGATTAGTTTTCTTGAAATGGTTTGCATTCTTTAACCTTAATAGCTGGGGATCAATGTTACTCTGCGTCCGTAGGAAACACCTTAGACGTGGTGCTAAAAGAGTAACAAACTTGGCAGCTGCACTGTCCCATCTGGACCTCGTAGCACTCACTGGATTTTCTTTATCATCTGCTTTCCCATTACTACTACCTCAGGGAAGAAATACCTATCTATATCCAGTGACATGTGGCCATACGATATATAAATAACCTTAATAGCTGTTTGGTTGTGTATGGAGGATTGACCTGCTGGGACGACGAGTCCCATACAAAAAAAAATATTTTCGCGTCCAAAAAATTCTTCTCCTATTATTTCTCAGTCGCAATACGATACCAATTATTCCTTTAAATGTATCACCAGTATTTTATTACAGCCTGTAGAAGTCAGCTTGTAGATATATATAGATAACAAGTCATGCTATTGCATATAGTACATTACATTACTACCAACTGCTAAACAACAGAGTGGACAATCCATCAGTACTGCAGGTAATGGGACTGCTGGTATAACTAACTGCTGTTGACTACAACAAAAATAATCATATTAATCTTTTCATTTTTTTATTAATTTCATTTTTTTTCTAAATTAATTACGTGCCTACAACTATTCCTCGAATGAGGGTTTGTCATGTTTATTACATTTGTTATCAGATTTACAGACGTTTAAAAAGAAAATAAATAAATGACAGATTTTAATAAATATACATTTTAATAGATATACGATTTACAAATATTTAATATATTAAATATATTAAATACTAGCCTTTTCCCGCGGCTTCGCCCGCGTACTATAAGTACTCAAAAAGCCCGCGTACTATAAGTACTCAATAGATACCCATGTTGATTTTCAGACTTTGTGACCACATTTGCCCCTTTTAGGGGTTGAATTTTCAAAAAACCTGAAACACGTGTTTACTCATTTATCGTTAGGAATACTCCTGTGAAGTTTCGAATAAAATAGTCTAACAAATCTTGATTCGCGATACAAACTTTGGACCCCCATTTTACCCCCTTAGGGGGTGAATTTTGAAAAATCCTTGGGCTGTGCGTTGATATGTCAGTCAGTCAGTCAGTCAGTCAGTCAGTCAGTCAGTTTCTTCTTTTATATATTTAGATTTTTAAATCGTATATCCACCCAAATGTTTTAATCAGAATCCAACCCTGTTTTACCTGCCCGTTCGGGATAATTACAATTGCCTCCTAATCGCTAACTAGCCGTGCGCTCGGAATACCAGGGCAAGCGCGATCTCCAAGTACGCACATTTGTTTCGGATCACGGTGTCGAGTTACGCTGGTTCTAGAGCATTTGAATCGCTTGTACTGGGTGCAACCGTATAGAACTTAGAGCTTTTTTCGTATTAGTTCATATTGAATCTTATTGCGTGGTCCATATAGTAGAAATTCAATAAACGCTAACATGAGGCCAAACCATTTTTTCATAGTGGCACGCGCGCCTGCGGTTTACACACAAAAGATAAGACACTAAGTGGATGAGTTCAGTTCAAATTGTTTAGAGTATACCACGTGCAAGCAAGGCTGTTGTGGGTTCAAGTGGCGCGGGCGGTGCAGTGGCTGCGCGTCGGCGTCGACGTCTGCTCGCCGCCAGCGACGCACGCACGCGGCGCGGTGCCAACGCTCCCACTGCCCGAGCACGAACCGTCCTCAATAACATTATGACACAGCGGGATGACATAGACATATTCCACGATAAAATTGGTGCATTATACAGAAAAATTCAAGCTTTAACTGAAAAATAATGTTTATATATGTTTTCGGCTTGTTAAATAACTGCCTTTGTTTATAATGTGTATTTTACGCTATATTTTATATTTTGTCTATGGGTATTTTGTAAATAGTTGTCTTATGATTTTTATTGAACAATGTATAACTACATACTTAGTATGTTTAAGATTTAGCATGTAAGTAATTTGGTGTAGTTACTGTTAACTTACGTGTTATTTAAATAAATGATTATGATTATGTAAACTGAACGAGAGTGAATTAACGCTCTTATCAGAAACATGGTGTTGATGAATGCTTTGTATCTGTGGGGAGTCGGGTGTTGTCATTGTGTTATTGCAGTGACTGCGTCAAGTCAACCAATATAAGTGTGAACCTTAACACGTTTAGAGCGGTCGAGACACTAGCTGAATACACTGTCAGTAATAATGACATTATTTCTCTACTCATCCTTTTCATTCTCCATATACAGCCTTGGCCAGAAGTGTTGAACACCCTTGCGATTTTCATACAAAACTCGATACTTTAGTCCAGCGTTTCTATCTTTTTTGAAGTTATTTTATCAATTAATTCAAACTGAACAGGCATGTTTTGTTGAAGTTAGTAGTAACTGCATAGAATATTTGTAATTTGTCGCACCGACCTAAAGTCGCATTTTTGTTACCTTAAGTTTTCATATTTTATAGGTACCTCGAAATTGTTATTAAGTGAAGTTTTCTAGATATATAAGTAAAATATAACATTTTACGTCATCGTACATCGTTATGATAGGGAAATAATACTTAACATCAAAATCAAAAAACTGCTATGCTCAACACTTCTGGCCAAGGCTGTACATAGAAAAGGACGGCTACAAAAATAATGACATTATTACTGACAGTGTCTGGTCAGCTACTATCAGTAATTGTGTCATTATTTCTTTACCCGTCCCTCTCAACCTTTAAATATATAGAAAAGGACGGGTACAGAAATAATATCATTATTACTGACAGTGTCTGGTCAGCTACTATCAGTAATAATGTCATTATTTCTTTACCCGTCCCTCTCAACCTTCAAATATATAGAAAAGGACGGGTACAGAAATAATATCATTATTACTGATAGTAGTGATAGATATTGGTATCGTATTCTAATTATGAAAAACTATTTTTTAAAAAAACCGGCCTAGTGCGAGTCGGACTCGCGCACCGAGGGTTCCGTACAAACCTGTAGGTATATAAGTAAAAGCTCACCCATTGCGTTGACATAGGAGTTGGATTTTGTTACAGCTGGAAGGTATTATAGACCTGAGTATTTCATATGAATTTCAATTTAATACCTCTACGCGTTTACGAGGAAAAAGGTAGTAAGTTTAAAATTTAAAAAAATATGTTTTGTATGATTTTACTAAAAATATCTACTTTTCGTAATTTTTCCTTTGTCTGTGCTATATGAAGTTTCTTCGTGCCAAGTTTCAAGTTTCTCAGTTTACGGGAAGAACCCTTTAGGTTTTGAGTTTCTTGCGAGTACTCAGTTTCAAAATATGCGACTTAAATTGCTATTTCTTTTGATTGCGTTGACATAAAAGTTTGGTTTTGCTACATCAGAAAGGTCCTATAGCCCTGAGTATTTGACATGAATTTCAATTTAGTACCTCCATGCGTTTACGAGGAAAAAGGTAGTAAGTTTAAAATTTAAGAAAATATTTTTTTATATGATTTTATAAAAAATGTCTACTTTTTGTAATTGTTCCATTGTCTATGCTATATGACGTTGCTTCGTGCCAAATTTCAAGTTTCTGAGTTCACGGGAAGTACCCCGTAGGTTTTGCGAGTGCCGAAAAACTAAAATTTGCAGCATAAACGACTGTATCTTTTGATTGCGTTGGCTTTTAAGTTTGATTTTTTCACAGCTCCAAGAGACAATAGACCTGAGTATTTGATATAAATTTCAGCTTGATATCTCCACGCGTTCCTGAGAAAAATGGTCTTGACAGACAGACAGACAGACAGACAGACAGACAGACAGACAGACAGACAGACAGACAGACAGACAGACAGACAGACAGACAGACAGACAGACAGACAGACAGACAGACAGACGGACAACGAAGTGATCCTATAACCCTAAAAACACGCGAAAAAAAAATGTTTTGTATGGTTGGTTGGCTGGGATGACATGTCCCATTGATTTTTTTGTACCCAAAAAAAATTTCTCCTGCTTTGTCTTAGTCGCTATACAATACCATTTATGCCCCGTACCCTGTATAGGTAGGACGCTTACTTACAGCCCAATAGCCTTAGTCCAATGTACATTACAATGTACACACGGTTTCAATAGAATTTGATCCTTTCACTCAGCAAGTAGCGTCAGTTTTAGCAATAGGCATGGTGAATTTTTTTCATCTATGGTATCAAACGATTCGTTTTGTTGTGAGGATCAAATGTCTATATGGGGCCAATTGCGTTAAAGCAACACAAAAGTCAGAAATGAGACTTAAAGTCCGAGATTTGTATTTGTTTCTCAAAACGCTCCTAACAAAATGACTTGCAAAAGTGACGTCACGATCACATAGTGGCCCTGTTTAAAGTATGGAAAAATTATGAAATTGCTATTTTTACAGTGAAATGTTACGTTTATGTATATGGTTGCTGTACAATTTATTTTACAGTAAAATGTTAAAAATCGAATGGTATCATTGTTTTTTTTAATTTCGCACTTTAAAAAATCGTAAAATTTAGAAATTTTGCAGCTTGTACTTTAAAAAAAATAAAAAAAAATAAAAAAATAAAAAAAAATCATTTATTTCAAGCTTCAAGGCTCATAATCAGTATGTGAACAAGATATAAAATTAAGTCGCGACACAGTTAACTACTTATAAAATATACTAACATTAACACAATAAATTAAATTAAATAAATAAAATAAAAAATACATGATTACAATGTCAAATTTTGCTTAGATGTCAAACTATATTCTATAATCCTAACCTATCCCTGTTTTTACATGCCTTTCGCAGCAGTGCATGATATATGGACAGTCCAGTCTATCCGCGATCATCGTTAGAACGATGTTGGAGCTGTCTCGCACCCGCTGGACCAAAGACGCGGCGCGTAATCGCATCGTGGTATGAAAACACGCAGTGCGAGCCGCCGCGAACATACCCGAGGCGCTGCAATAGCGAGACAGCCCCATCACCGCTCGAAACGCGTTATTGTACTGGACGCGGAGTGCATTGTACGCTTTCTGTAGCGTGTAGTTAGCCCACAAGCTGCACGTGTACAGCGACGTGCAGTACGCTTTGAATAGCGTCAACTTCACGTCGCTGGAACACCGCACAAACCTTCGGGCCAACATGTTCGCCCTGACACACAATGCCCTCCGCTCCCGTTCTATGTCAATGTTATATTTTAAGTCTGCAGTAACAATATGTCCTAAATATTTAAAATTGTCCACTCTTTCGAGTGGCACTCCATACAGAGTTACGGCAGGTACATCCACTAGCCGATTACTGCCGGCTTCAAAGACCATATACTGACTCTTAGTCACATTACTATATTTCAAACCGTGGCTCGCGGCGTACTCCTCACAGATTTTTAACAGCCGTCTGAGACCACACACCGACGCGCTCAGCAGCACCATGTCGTCCGCATAGCTGAGGTTGTTTACACACACCCCATCAATGTGACAGCCAACATGCTGACTGCTGAGTTTGCCGATGAGATCGTCCATGTACAGGTTAAAGAGCGCGGGGGAAGTCAACCCCCCCTGCCTCACCCCGCACTCCAACCCGTACTCTTCAGACGTTGCTCCCGCCCACCTGACTCTATTGACCTGATGTCCATACCAGTATTTAAAGATATTAATTAAATCACTAGGTATATTTATCTTCTCCATCTTTTCCCATAATACTTGATAGGACACCAGGTCAAAGGCCTTGGAGAGGTCAAGGAAGCAAGCATAAACTGGGGTCTGACGATCAGTATAATATCTGACTGTATGCTTTATACACAGTATTGCACTATCTGTGGACAAGTGAGGCCGGAACCCAAACTGATTGTCATGCAATCCTAAATATTTTTCTAACTGTGTATTAAGCAGACAATCAAATACTTTCGCAACTATTGTTGCCAGAGATATGGGTCTATAGTTTGTTTTATCCGTTAAGTCCCCGGTTTTGTTTTTAACTACCTACTATCGTTTTTAACATATCAGTAGGCATATATGAGTGACTTATACAAAGGTTATAAAACATAGCAAGGACTCTTGCAATGTGTGGACCGGCATGCTGGATATGCTTTGCATATCTTTGAGCCATTTCAATAGAATTTATAAATTTTCACTTCAGTTGTATATATTGATCATTTTGCATCCTATCAACTAAATTTTATTGTATAATTCAACATGTGTCATCATGCCTATTATTTCGTACGGTGTACGATGCTTTACCAATGTAATTAATTAGCACAACACATATCGTTAAAAATCGACGCCAGTTAATCATACCATTTTTAAGTTAGTTAAACAATAATTGTTTTGTATTATACTCTAGCAGAACAATAATTAAATATTATAAACTAGCCTTTTCCCGCGGCTTCGCCCGCGTACTATAAGTACTCAAAAAGGATACGATACCCATGTTGATTTTCAGACTTTGTGACCACATTTGCCCCTTTTAGGGGTAGAATTTTCAAATAACCTGAAACACGTGTTTACTCCTTTATCGTTAGGAATACTCCTGTGAAGTTTTGAATAAAATAAATAGTCTAACAAATCTTGATTGGCCATACAAACTTTGGACCCTCATTTTACCCCCTTAGGGGATGAATTTTGAAAAATCCTTTCTTAGTGCATCCCTAGACCTTATAAGGAACCTACGTGCCAAATTTGGAATCTCTAGAACCAGCGGTTTGGGCTGTGCGTTGATATGTCAGTCAGTCAGTCAGTCAGTCAGTCAATCAGTCAGTCAGTCAGTTTCTTCTTTTATATATTTAGATAATAATTCACAAATTAGGCCATTCAAAAGGACGCAGCTACACGGGATCGCAATAGAATGGATTGGCCCGCGTTGGCTCAAGTTGTGCTTCACGCATCAAAATCATGGCATGTCATATGACAAATCACAGATATGATTACTTTAATTAATCTACTTGTTACACGCCAAATTTAATTATCCGATGACATTCACCGACATGGCAACATGCGTTTTTTAGTTAAGGCCGATGATGTTAAAAAATGAAACGAGCTAATTAGGGAATGCTCCCGGTTCTGATTTTGTATAGCGAGAACCGGAAATTCCCGGTTTCGGTACTGGAATTGTATAGAAAACGAGTAGGTACCGGGAGCAAACCCTAGAGCTAATAATATAAAGTCTGAAATTAAGACCCGCGTAGAAAAAAAAGCAAGCCTATCCTATTGGCATTGACATGAATTTAGACTGTACCCGTTAGATTGGTTCTAGGTGTTGCGCGGCTGCGCGCAGTATGCAATGGGAACACATGGTTTCATTCCCATAACTTACCAAGTCGGCAGCACAAGTGTTCTTACTCCATGGGGTCAAACTAGGCGCGAGCGCTCGACTAGCACGCGGCAAGTGGATAAGAATAACCAGGCGCCGGCGCATCTGTCACGGACCGCGCACGCGCGATCAGCTGTTCACACACACGTGATCAAGCTGTGGCGCGGTCCGAGGACTTATCTCGGCATATTCGTGAACTTGTGCCATTAGTAACGGGTGGTTAGCGGTAAAATTGATGGATGTCTAATGCCACGAATTTATAGATTAGATTAGATTATACGTGGTTTGATAACTTTAATTTAGCTTAATTTTATAAAGCTTACGCAGTTTTAGTTATTCATAGTCATACTCATTTATTCATAAATTATTTTAAATATTATATGTCAATAGATTTCATAGCATACCTACATTTTAATTACCATTATATAATATTAAAGATAACATTAGAATTATTAATCAATTTGTTAATGTCAGCTGGGAATTAAGTAGGTACTGAAATTGACATTGTTTCTGTTAAGAAATTCAGTTACAGAGTAGAAAGTTTTTCAATTAGTCATTTCTTTAGTCTGTTTTGGAATATGTTGATGCTATTTAATAATTAGAATTCAGCGGGTATCGTATTCAATGTGGCTATTATATTAATTCAAGTTTATCTCACTTGCATATATATTATATTTATCAGCATCAGCGTTCCGATTGTATGTGATGATACTAATAATTTATTCGCGCAAGGACATTTTTGTAATCGCTATATCAATAGCAATCTTGATTGTGATTGATGTGATTGTGACATATAAAATTAAAAACAGGGGCTCAGAAAAGGTACCACAACGTTATCAAGTTATCATCCAATACCGTGTGAAATGTGGAATGTATGCGATATAATATCGCGGCCTCGAATAATCGCCAACATCGTGTGTGTCCTGTTAAACAGGTAGTTATTTTTAACAGTGCCGTTCTAAGAACCATACATTCCGGTGACATGGTGGGCAGCCGAGCCCACCTCGCCGCGCTCTGCCATTGGTTGGCTGGCATCGTACGATGTTTTTGCGTGTGTGAGGCGCGTGCGTCGATACAGGGGCATCATTGCGCTCGCTTATGGAATCTATGGTTGTTGTGAAGCACTATAAGTGCGCTCTCAGATTACACACGGCTATAACGGATCTAGATGTCATGTTACATTGGCGCCCTATAATTCGTCTTGCATGAGAATACTCTTGCACACACTCTCATCCAATCGAAGCATGACAGAGGACCAATTTCGTTCTAACGTAGATATGTAGAACCGCCAATTAAACTATGGAATTGTTAAGATGCCTTAGAAGTATTGCCTTGACACGCGGTCTTTCGTAGTTGGTTTTTATTGATGATGGAGTGTAAACAATTGTTTTTTTGCAGTAGTAGATGTATTTTTGTGCTTAATAAGGTTTTGTCCAGTTTTGCTATTCATTCATTGTGAATTTACGTATTTTGCTAAATGTGTGTAAATAAACACAAGCTTATTTTCTAACTGTTGTGTGTACAACATAAACAACATAACATAAACAATATTTATTGCAACTTTAGAGTGTACACGATTGGCATCTGGCTCTCAAACTATGTTTCCCTGTGTCTCAAGAGCCAGTTCCTTCCCGATTACAGGCATAAGGTTACAATGTTAGACATTTATGGTATAACTAAAACAGTGAGAAATTATTATTTCTAATAATTTAAATATAAAACAAGATTTACTCAAACAAAAACAAAAATTCACAGATTTCGTGCCTCACACGACTATCGAGCACATTGGAAATGAATCTACGGAAGTCGAAAAAATATTGTCGCTGAGCGACGAGAAAGTCGGGATAAGGAAAATGTTATAAAATAAAACTACGACGTTGAATGATAATTATTTTATTCTTAGATTTACATAAGTATCCTCGACATAACGCCTGTGAACCAGAGTTGGGCAAAAATTAACGTGATTGAAAAGAAAGTTAAAAATGAGAACGTTACTCATAATCATATGAACATGATTACGAATTCAATCATGAGTTTTCTAATCTGATTGACCACCGACATGAGTAAATCAAGTTGATTTTTAGTTTCACTCATGATTAGCTGAAGTGATTACATTAGTAAGACAATATGTTTAGTTAAACTAACGATTTAGTTGATTAGATGATTAGATTTTGATTAGATTTTGCGTAGCTCCTTCACTTTTTTCCCTGACGAAACAGAGGCGGTACCTAGGTGAGTATAATATACATTTAGGATAAATGGCTATTTGTGACAATATTTCTAAAGGTATCATTTGGCGGTTGGCGCTTACGTCTTAAGTTGTATAGTGCAGATTCAATATTGAGCAATAAAAGCGTAAATGCCAGTGGCAAATGTTACCTTTACCAAAATATCGACAATTTTTTTGTTAGATTTTGGTATGAGTGTACAAATGAATGCTCCCATTTAACTTTGAAACGGCCTGTTCGGTTTTATTGCGGTTTTCGGCTACAGTTAAGGCAGCTATCACACAGCTGCGGTTTCCACATGCGCTTTTCATTTTCATTTTCATTCTCATTCTCATTCCCATTCGCATTCCCATTCCCATTCCCATTCCCATTCTCATTCTCATTCTCATTTTCATTTTCATTTAGGATAATAAAAATTTCTACATATGTATCTGGTTCAATGTGTGAAATTCAGAACAAACGCCTTATTCAAGTAATAATATAAATCAGCTTAAGAACACTCTAATCATACATTCGTCAATCACATTGAACAAGTTAGTTGATTAGCGTTAATTTAGTTTCAATCAGCGCCCGTCGTTAATGATTTACTCATGGCGAAATTACTTGATTGTTTTGTGTTATGATTTAATCAGCGATTATTCAATCAGCGATGATTAGTAATCGATCACCGATTTTAATCAAGTGTGCCCAACTCTGCTGTGAACAAACAAATTGAAAAATTTCCACACGCATATCGAAGTTTGAATAATTGTCGCCGTGGCGCCTAAGTATACATATTTAATTTTTAGATGAATAAGCAGGATATAATAATGTTCAAAGTACAAGAAAATTATTACATTACAAATCCGTAGTCAACTCGAGAAATGGTAGCCACATAGCTAAATAATTTTTAAGCAAAAAAAAAAACCGACTTCTTCAATGGGGGAAGCCGGTGAAGGATTATTGTAGATGGTGCACTCTATACAATGAAATAACTTGCTTAACAAACACAGCGAAGAGGACAAATCGTCAAACGTGAACTATGTATGCGTCGTTGAAGAATTCCTTTCTCATTTTAAATTTCACAGGTTTATGGCATCAGCCGCAGTTCCACTTCATCAATATATCACTGTTTTCAATGAAAATGCTTGATTTGTTGATTTAAATACAAAAATCACTTTATGTATGCCTTTAAGATTTGAGAAATTTCCTCGATTCCTCCTGGATCCCATCATCAGAACTTAGCTTGACGAAAATTTGTCCTGAGAATCTAACTTGCTTAACAAACATAGCGAAGAGGACAAATCGCCAAACGTGAACTATGCGTCATTGAAGAGTTCCACTCAAACGCCTCCCCTGGCGGGTCGGCCCTCGAACTAACTCGATCCACCTATAGCTTACTTTCAAGCCTCTACAACAATGTACTATACAATTTTGGTTGTCAGTGCTCACTCACTTTCGCATATATACTTTTCTAAATATGTTATAGTTCGACCCATGTACTTACTGTAACTATATTAGGAAGATAATACATCGTAACTAGGTATTAAAAACAATACAGTGAATACAGTGATACATTCAGTTCTACAACGTAAATATAACGGGGTTTATATTTAACGGCCTCTCCTAGCTCAGTCGGTAGTGACCCTGCCTACGAAGCAGGAGGTCCTGGGTTCGAATGCTGGTCAGGGCATTTATTTGTGTGTTTATCCATATTTATCTATTATATATATTGTCGTCTAGTACCCATAAAACAAGCCTTATTGAGCTTACTGTGGGCCTAGGTCGATTTGTGTAAGATTGTCCTATAATATTTATTTATTTATTTAATATACTATTGATGTAACTGATCCTATGAAAAAACAAAGCTGTAAACCTTCAATAATAACTAAAGATTTTTCCAGAGATTTTCCATTCATACTCATGGTCAACGATGCACATTAGTTGGCAAACTCAATTTGATGCGAGTTGTTTTCAAATACAAAATCTACTATTTAAGAGGCTGACAACACGCGATGACCTTCAAATTGACTTTAATTAAACAGTTTTTAGCTATAACTACTTGTTTTGGGAAAGTAAAAAAATATATGTTAATATTCATTTTATTTGGAAGAACTTTGTTAATTCCGATACACGATTGGACGAAAAACATAATAATTCAAAAGTTACATCTTAAAATTAGCTTTTAACATTACAGTTGTATGTCTTTTGTTTCTTGACTTATAAGTACCTTTAAAAAAAGTTGTTGATGTGATTTTACTCATTGGGTAACGTACTTTCGATATCAGTTTAAAGTTTTCTCATATCTGTTATATTTACGGAATAATCGCCTGGGTACACTTAACGATTACATGTGTACATACTACGAGATTTTGTTATTTTTTTATCCGTGGTTCGTGTATAACATTCTAATCTGACGAAGGAATTTAACGTGAAACGCGAAAGTTAAGTTATAAAACAACGGAGTAATCATTCAGCGTCATAAAATGACTTCATAAATGTACCTATTTCTACTGGCATAAACCACGGCTCACTAATATGACGCGAAGGTTGCGGCAGTCAATGATACTATGATAACTATCTACAAGGTAGGTAGGGACCACGTGGAGTTGCGCCAATATTTACAACTAACAAGATAAGAATAGTCAGTCATGTTACAAATCTACGTGTTTTAGCGGTAAATATTGGTTTCCGAACGTTTTTAGTAGAATGACGGTGACAAGTTTTAGGCCACTAGTAGTCGGTGGTGTACACTTATTTATACGGAAAATGATGATGATGGAATTTCCATTTGCAGAGCTACTCCTTTAGGCTCTAAGATTAATTTAAGAAGGGGAGCCAATCAAATTTTTGATGCAAATTTTTGACGAAGTGGGGGGCGCCCCCATAATTAATTAAAAATAAAATAGAGCTATATAGTCAAGTTTGATATCATTTTCATGTAAAGCAAGGATGCCGAATCCATTTTTGATATTTTATTTATACCTTTCCATATAAGAAAACTGAGAAAACATAAAAAATATAAAATCAATGTTTGATCTTTTTTTGAATAAATGCCTATATTTTTTTTTATTTATGGTCGTAACATGAAAAATATATTTTCATAATAAAGCCCTGTTATTCCCCTTTATAAAAAGTATATAAATCCTAAATTGGTTATAATATCTTTAACGAAAAATAATAATATTAATAGGCCTGTTATCAACCACAATCTAATTATGTAGGAAAAACGATGTGGTTTGAGCTCTAATGCTTGCCTAATTATATCTTTCACAACTAAATGGACGTCAACCATTTTAAACGCTATTATTTATCTTGTCTTAGTATGCTTGTTATAATCCGTAAGTGAAATAAAATATCGTTTAGAAGATACCGGAACCGGTTACCAATAAAGGGGTTTTAGATCGAGTGAGTATTTGGTAGGGTTGTTTTTAAAAACTATCAATTTAGTAAGCTCATCATTGCATTACCCAAAGGTAAGCGCTTGTTGGGTACGAATTAGAGGAGGAGAGCAGAAGATCGAGCACAGTGGCGTGCCATGGGAGAGGCCTATGTCCAGCAGTGGACTGATACTGGCTGCTACTGCTGCTAATAATAATGATAATGTAGCGCTTACCGAAATGAAAATCCAAAATGACGTTTACCTATCAAGCTAATTTCATCTCTATTGCTAAGACATTAGACAGGGACCAAATAATAGGGTTACCCTATCGAAAAGAGTTATCAAATAAAGGAGTTCTCCGGTCCCTGTCATCTAGTGACGTTTTCAAGTGAAAGATACATCATTGGGGATTATCAATAAGGGCCCGTTCATTTTTTTAGAGAGAAAACTTAAGAATGTCTGAGTAGGTATAACACATAATTGTTATTTTTATTTTAAAGCGCACTAAAATAAAAATAACAATTTTGTGTTATACCTACTTAGACATTACACAAACTTATTTGAAAATTTGTTAATTTACTATAACAAATATTTACATACCTAAATGCAAGTCTGTATATCTACATGCTTCATCCCACATCTCCATAATTTTGTGGTTGAAATTTTACCCTCGTCCTGTTGACAAATTGATCCGATATCTGGTCAGTATCATTGTAAATCCAAGCTGGCTGGCGCTACAGAATGCCACGTATAACATATTTCTTAACAACCGCCTCAATCAAGTATAAAATGAAAGGGATTTACTAGTAGAACACAGTGCATTGCGGATCATAAAGTAAGCGGAGTTTAGACAGTTTTAGTAACATAACCACTTGAAAAGAAAATAAGTATTGTTTAGGTAAAATCAAAAGCTTTTACTGAAAATAAACAATGCTATAGATAATGTACAAAAAGCTATAAAAATAATTCGGTAGGTTCTAGGTACCAGTCATCACACCACTCTTCTCATCAATGTAGCTAGAGCATTGAAAAGACAAAAAACTAAAATCGTGGGGCGCTTGAATCTTTTATCAACGGACAACGCCTAATATCATTATATTATATATGAACTTAGGTTAGGTACGCTACGCTAGTGGTGTGATGAATGGTACCTAGGACCTATCGATTATTTTAGCCTTGAGTACATTACCATTGACGTATAACATACTAATTTAACTACTATTAGAAACGGGGTGTTTACCTAACTCAAATATACATGGTATACCATAAATACCATACCAATAATAATATTTTAATAGTATCTAGTCAAAACAGAAAATAATTATTTTACTTATTTTATTTATGGCCTGGATACGAGACTTTCAAGCCAAATCTAAACTCTGTACTATAATGTGTTACAAATATAACTACTATTTTCCCCAGTTCCCACAAAAGTAGGAACATTAATATTTTTTTTACAAAAACTGTTGAAGTTATCACAAAACTTTTAATAAAGGAAATATTCTTCATAAAATTCTCTACAATTCTTGCCTTTAAAGTATGTTGCTAAGACTTATAGTTTTCAATCTATGTGTCTCGCAAATTTTAACTCCCTCTTTTTACCCCCACCGCGCCATAAATTTAGGTGGCTCTGCTTCCTAAAATTGCCTATGGGCCCTAAAGTCTCACTATGCAAAAGGAGATCCCATCATCACTAAAATCCGTATAATGCCCTTTGTTGTCGTGTGCGCCACCGACTATAGACACTACCACACACTACCCGTCCTTTTCTATGTATATGAAGAATGAGAAGGACGAGTAGATAAATAATGACTGACAGTGTGTCTGGTGGCCTCTTCCTATCTGATGGTAAGCGAACAATCTTGATAATTAACGCAAATATTTACTGAAAGTATTGATACATATGTGAAAATTGAATTTTATATGTACTTTTAAATGAAATTAAATACACAAATCTAACGTTCTATAATTTTATAGATCCACTGGAATGTGAGCTATTTCTAAGTATAAAATAATTTCTTAATGTTCTTAAATATTTTTTTTTAAACGACCGACCCTAATTATAGTAATTATAGCATTAGGCTCATTCCTCGAGCAAAGAATCGGCATCTCCATTCAACAAATGTAGCCAGCCTTATGGGCGCCCTTCCGCAGGGAACAGACCTGCGGGCTGGACGAGTTTTTTTTTTTTAATTAACCACGACGGTGGCAAACAAGCATACGGCCCGCCTGGTGGTAAGCATCTACCGTAACTTATGGACGCCTGCAACTGCAAAGGAGTCACATGCGCGTTGCCGACCCTTTACAAAAAGGAGGATTCACTGTGTTGATGGCTATATGAACAAGAAGGTCCCTCATCGTCAACACACTGGGTCCTCTTTGAGCTCTTTATTAGCATTTACTTTTTAATTTAGTTTATATTTAATATTAATATAGTTTTAAGTCTAGCTTTTATTTTGTTATTAAATATTAATTTTATTGGAATAAAATATAAGACCTGCTCCAGAATAAATACATTTCCATAACCTTCCGATTCTCCTAATTCTAAATACCTAACCCCAGCCAGGTGTTCAAAATAGCCCAACATGCTGCCAGATTCTGCATACAATTTACCCATCACGGGAATTTATAATATAACTTGGTAAACTACAACTGAAAATAGACAAAGTTTAGGAAGCAGAGCCGAGAACTTCACCGACTTCCAAGTCGTACAATGCAGGTCTTGGCCTGACCCTGCAGTCTTAAATTGGCCAGTTACTTCAGGTTAATAATCAAATAACCTTTGAGTAAAACATCGTTGAGTGGCCAATGTCCTCATTCTGAAGAAAACCGAGCCGATAACCAATTGAATGCTTGCGTTTAGTCTGTGCGAGGCCCAATGTGCATCACTTCACTACATAGTATAAAAACAAAACAAAGTCGCTTTCCGCGTTTGTCCCTATGTATGCTTAGATCTTTAAAACTACGCAACGGATTTTGATGCGGTTTTTTTAATAGATAGAGTGATTCAAGAGGAAGGTTTATATGTATAATACATGGATTATATAGTACCTATAGAGAAACACTGATGATTATAGAGGTTTCTAATATGATGTCGTAAATAAACCCATTTTTTGCGCTTACATTGCAAACGCTGGCTGAGTCCTAAGAGATAGATCAAAATAATGTACTACAGTATTGTACTATCGGGTCAGAATTGCATGGCCAATTTATGAATGAATTCATTGATAAATTGACCATGCAATTTTGAACCTGATGGTACATCTAAAACAGGTCTACAAAAAAGTTTGCGATGGTATATGTCTATCTCTTAAGGATACCCCACAATAATCATTTTTTTTTCCCGTGCGAAGCTGGGGCGGGTCGCTAGTTAGGTATACTCGTAATGTTCATTTCGTTTCAATGAAAATAAACTCTTTTAATGAAAATAACAATGGGCAGCGCTGCGCTTTTAATCCGGAGGTCTCGGGTTCAAACCCCGGCTCGTACCACTGAGTTTTTCGGAACTTATGTACGGAATATCATTTGATATTTTATCAGTCTCTTTTCGATGAAGGAAACCAGACGTAATCCCGAATAAGGCCTAGTTTCCGCTCTGGGTTGGAAGGTCAGATGGCAGTCGCTTTCGTAGAATCTAGTGCCTACGCCAATTCATGGGATTAGGTTGTTAAGCGGACCCCAAGTCGGGACAAACGCTAGGAGGAAGAATGAATGTGACAATGATTCCTACAAGGCGAGACTTCTTTTTGCTAATAAAGGGTTAAGTTAAAACACTTAACTCTAAGGCAAGGCATTATGACCAGTGTTGGCCGTTAATTTCAATTAGATGTGAAAATTGATCAATAAGATTGAAGATTAATTCCGTAACTAATCAATTACACTAACATCAATTTTTACTAACGTTAGTTCGCATTGATTTTGTGACGTCGTTAATTACACTAACCGTCAATTAGAATTAACCTATTAGTTACACTAACGTCTCGAAAATTTAATAAGATTAACAGTTAATCAGATTAACGTTAGTGTAACTAAATTAATCCTGTCTTACACTAATAATTAATTTTAAAACTGCATCTCTGGTTCGGAAGTTGGGACCAATATCACAAGATAGAGCTCATGCTGGACCCTAGGGCTACCTACTGGATCTCGGGTTTGGCGCATCATAGACTCATACTGTTTGGGTTCATTCGACTTGTACTGATGATCAGATGGTACCGGTATCAAAATCTGGAGCTCATGCTGGACCCTGGGGATTCCTACTGGATCTCGGGTTTGGCGCATCTATAGACTCATGCTATTTGGGCTCATTCGACTTGTACTGATGAGCAGATGGTACCGGTATCAAAATCTGGAGCTCATGCTGGACCCTCGGGATCCCTGCTGGATCTCGGGTTTGGCGCATCATAGACTCATGCTGTTTGGGCTCATTCGACTTGTACTGATGAGCAGATGGTACCGGTATGAAAATCTGGAGCTCATGCTGGACCCTGGGGATCCCTACTGGATCTCGGGTTTGGCGCATCATAGACTCATGCTGTTTGGGCTCATTCGACTTGTACTGATGAGCAGATGGTACCGGTATAAAATCTGGAGCTCATGCTGGACCCTGGGGATCCCTACTGGATCTCGGGTTTGGCGCATCATAGACTCATGCTGTTTGGGCTAATTCGACTAGTACTGATGAGCAGATGGTACCGGTATCAAAATCTGGAGCTCATGCTGGACCCTGTGGATCCCTACTGGATCTCGGGTTTGGCGCATCATAAAGACGAAGACGAAGATGGAGACTAAGGAGACGAAGGAGACGATGGAGACGATGGAGACGATGAAGACGATGGAGACGATGAAGACGACGTAGACGATGGAGACGATAGAGACGATGGAGACGAAGGAGACGATGGAGACGATGGAGACGAAGGAGACGATGGAGACGATGGAGATGAAGAAGATAAAGGAGATGAAGGAGATGAAGGAGATGAAAAGACGATGGTGACGATGGAGACGAAGGAGACGAAGGAGACGATGGAGACGAAGGAGACGAAGGAGACGAAGGAGACGATGGAGACGAAGGATACGATGGAGACGAAGGAGACCAAGGAGACGATGGAGACAATGGAGACGATGGAGACGAAGGAGACGATGGAAACGATGGAGCCGATGGAGATGAAGATGAAGATGAAGATGAAGAAGATAAAGGAGATGAAGGAGATGAAGAAGATGAAGAAAATAAAGGAGATGAAGGAGATGAAGAAGATGAAGAAAATAAAGGAGATGAAGGAGATGAAGGAGATGAAGAAGAAGATGAAGAAGATGAAGAAGATGAAGATGAAGACGAAGAAGACAAAGACGAAGATGAAGACGAAGACGAAGTAGATGAAGAAGAAGATATAGAAGAAGATGAAAGAGATGAAGAAGAAGAAGATGAAGAAGAATATGATGAAAAGATGAAGAAGAACATGAAGGAGATGAAGAAGATAAAGGAGATGAAGAAGATGAAGGAGATGAAGAAGATGAAGAAGATGAATGAGATGAAGAAGATGAAGGAGATGAAGAAGATGAAAATAAAAAGTCCAAAAAGCATGAGTCTGTGATGCGCCAAGCTCGAGATCCCCAGGGTCCAGCGTGAGCTCCAGATTTTGATACCGGTACCATCTTCTCATCAGTACAAGTCGAATGAGCCCAAACAGCATGTGTCTATGATGCGCCTAACCAGGGATCCAGTAGGGATCCCCAGGGTCCAGCATGAGCTAAAGATTTTGATACTGGTACCATCTGCTCATCAGTACAAGTCGAATGAGCCCAAACAGCATGAGTCTATGATGCGCCAAACCCGAGATCCAGTAGGGATGCCCAGGGTCCAGCATGAGCTCCAGATTTTGATACCGGTACCATCTGTTCATCAGTACAAGTCGAATGAGCCCAAACAGCATGAGTCTATGATGCGCCAAACCCGAGATCCAGTAGGGATCCCCAGGGTCCAGCATGAGCTCCAGATTTTGATACTGGTACCATCTGCTCATCAGTACAAGTCGAATGAGCCCAAACAGCATGAGTCTATGATGCACCAAACCCGAGATCCAGTAGGGATCCCCAGGGTCCAGCATGACCTCCATCTTAGGATACCGGTCCCATTGCTTATTAATACAAGCCCCCGAGTCCAGAGTCAAAATCGAAACAAAAATCAAAACCTCGTAGCTTAACCTAAATTCGCGTTTAGTTAGGTAAATTATTAATGTCAATTACCAATTCAATCTACACTAAAAATTATATTAATGTTTAAATTTTTAAGAAAGACTAAAAATTAAATATCTTCAACTATTAGTTATTCGCAAAGGATTAACACGTTAGTTACAATTAATTTCAATTCTAATTGAAATCAATTTGCATTAAACTATTAGTGTTCAATTTTAACTAACGTGTTTCAATCTTCAATTTTTAATTTTCAATTACACTAACGTTCGGCCAACACTGATTATGACACTAATGGCCTGTTTCACAATCTCCAGTTAAAGCATTCTGTCAGATAAATGTTTGCTATCCTTTTCTTTTATACGACTGGATAAAAGGATAGCAATAATTTTAACTGGCAGATATGTTTATCTGGAGATTGTGAAACAGGCCCTTAGTAACACGCTACTGCTTGATATGTAATTAATTATTAGTGTGCCGTGCCTACCTCCAGTAGATTGAGGTTTATGTGAGCACATCTACAACAAACTGCCTCACAGTTTGGCGAAAGTTCGATTTAAGGTACAATTAAATTAAATTTAAGATTAATAATAAAAAAAATTAACATGTTTCTTCTTCTTAGCGTTTGTCCCAGCTTTTTTCTCTATTGAGCTTGGGGTCCGTTCGGCAACCTAATCCCAGGAATTGTCATAGGAACTAGTTTTTACGAAAGCGACATCCGACCTTTCAACCCAGAGGGGAACTAGGCCTTGTTGGTATTAGATCCGGTTTCCTTACGATGTTTTCCTTCGCCAAAAAGCGACTGGTAAATATCAAATGATATTTCGTACATAAGTTCCAAAATCTCAGTGGTACGAGCCGGGGTTTGAACCCGCGATCTACGGATTGAAAGTCTGACGTTCTACCGCTAGACCACCAGCGCTCCTCAAAAAAAACTTAACGTGTTTATTAATCGAATATTTAAATACTAGAGTCCCTAGTTATTACATCAAAATCTAAATAGAGATATAATGAAACAGTTATCGGTTTAACTTGTTAAAAAACATCACATGTTTAAATAACATAGATTAACTTTTACACCAATGTAAACAGCGTGATCCGATTACTTTCTGATGACCTATTAACTTTAACAAGTAAATATTTGTCAAGATTAAGTAATGTTAAGTTACTCAAGTTTATCTGTGTATTACAGGGTTATCTCTTACTAGCTGTGCCCGCGGCTCCGCCCGCGTGGAATTCGGTCTGTGTCAGTAAGCGGCTAATTCACCCCTAATTTCTCTCCCGCTACCCTGGAGGCGGAACTTGAAGTAAAGTTGACAGATGGATACGCTAGAGGACAGTAGTCCTAATAAAATATTTTACAATTACCACTAAATGAAACTACACTCAGAAATGAATACTTTTTTTCAACCTTTTAATTTTTTTTGGCATGATTTAAACGACATAGAGTAGTAGGTGTATATTGGACGATACAGGACCACTTTTGTATTTATACGTTCATGTCCACGGCAAATATCATCCAAATCGATCCTCCCGTCAAATCAGTCTAAGCATGAAAGGTAAGAACAGGCGCGGTTGAAATTGGGGGGCGTGAGGGGGGGGGTCACAAATGCAGGAATGTTTTTTTTCTATTTGAGGTGCACTTGGAGGGGGGGGGGGGGGGGGGGGGTCCATGACCCATGCAAATTTAACTCAATCGAGTGTAGTGGCTACCGCCCCCCTTTTAGACGTTGAATTTTTATAGGCTACGTATAACCTGGCTGGGGATTTTCTTGAATTGGAATTAGTACTCTTTAAGGGGTGATTTCCGGGATAACAATGCAAAAAAAAACCGGCCAAGAGCATGTCGGGCGATGCTCAGTGTAGAGTTTCGTAGATGCCGCCCTGTTACAAAACATCCGTTCAAAAGGTCGTTTATTAAGGGATATTTGGCGGCGCTTACGTCATTTTACTTTCTTTCACTATGCGTTTTTGACTGATAATTCAAAAACGGCTGAACCGATTTTATTCAATATAGTTTTTATTGAAAGTTCTTATCAGGTCTCACCAAATTTCAGCTTTCTAGTGCGAACGGTAACTGAGCTAGACCGCGGACAAATGGACGGACATGGCGAAACTATAAGGGTTCCTAGTTGAATACGGAACCCTAAAAAGAGATAAATAGTAGTTTATGTAGCTGTTACTTAATAAGGCCTAATTATGTACAGAAAGAAGCATACACTGCTTTACCTACACACATATTAAAAATCCATTGATACACCGCCATGACCAACCTTATTGTGCCGGCGGTCGGCGGGGGACTTTCATTACGTTACCGTAGGTAATGAATTTTCATACGGTTTTACCACACTGTCACAGATAATACACTATTGTTACGTTACTGGTTGCAATAATGGTGGTAATTACATACGGTTCCGAACGCGGAATAGAGGATTTATGATATTGGTGTTGTAGATCAAGATATTTATTCTTCAATGTAAGCGCGTTAAAATGCACTAATGGACGTCAGAGAAAAATAAAATACGTGAGTGCCGTCGAACCGAACACTCGGTTGGAACGAAGTTATGTTATTTCATTTTTGACTTTTTCGTAAATTTTTGAAATTTTTGAAATTTATGAAATTTTTGAAATTTTTGAAATTTTTGAAATGTTTGAAATTTTTGAAACTTTGCCATTTTTTTACTTTTATCACTTTGTCACTTCTCACTTTCACTTTTCACTACACTTCACTTTATTCTTATTAAGTGAAGACTTCACTTTATTCTATTTTATATATTTTTTATTTCATTCCATTTTACATGTTTCTCAATCGAAAGGGTGTCGCGTTTGCGTGACGTGACGCTTTTTCATGACGGTCACGTGACTTTTTTTCGCCTAGGCCCCCATCCGCGAACCGTCCGATAAGAAACTTCGTTCCAAAACTACCACCGGTTCTAACCCTACACCTCTAGCCCAATGAGTATTATGACCGAAAAGAAACTCGACGGGACTTATTTTTTTCAAAACAGTAATACATTATTAGATCTTAAAGATACAAAATAATGCGTAGTTCTTCAAGAATACACATCAAAACAGCTTGAGAGACAGATAATGTACTATCGGGTTCAGAATTGCATGGCCAATTTATGAATAAATTCATTGATAAATTGACCATGCAATTTTGAACCTGATGGTACCTATTGTTTAATTATAAAGAAAAATAAATCCTAATCTGACTGCTTCACAAAACGTTTGATATGTTTTCCTACCTAAACGGTGTCCTATAAATGTTAGATGATTTTGTAGTAGTTTTTTGGTTTTGGCCATGCATCTTTGTCCGTCATATATAGTCCTCGAACCTGCAATAACCCTTTGACATTCGTGACATTTTCAAATATTTCCTAAGAGCGGGTAAAGGTAAATTTAAAGCATCGACGGGTAACATGTTATAAATATGAACAGCTTAACCAAAAAAATTACAAATTATTTCAATACCAAATTTCATCTAAATACGTACAGCGGTTATTGGTTGTTTCTTCCCCACGAAACTTCCACCCCTTTTGCATCCTCTTAAGGGATAATTTCCGAGATAAAACCATTTTATTTCCTTTTCCAGAGCTCAAATTATCTCCATACCAAATTTCATCTAAATCGAGTCTGCGGTTAATAATTCCCTATACAGGTTTCCAACTCCCTTGTCACCCCTTTAGGGTTGATTTTCGGGGTGAAAACTATCCTTTGTCCTTTCTTGAGACCCATACTATACCAAATTTCATCAGTTCAGCGGTAAAAAAATCCTCATACCAACTTCCAACCCCCTTTTCACCCCCACAAGGGTTTATTTTCGGGATAAAAACTATTCTGTCGTTTCTCGGAACTCAAATTATCTCCATACTAATTTCTATTAAAAATTCTCCATACAAACTTTCAACCCCTTTTTCACCCCCTCCAGGGTTGATTTTCGGGATTAAAACTATTCTTTGTCTTTTCCCGGGACTCAAACTATCTCTTCACAAAATTTCATCAAAATCCGTGATGCGCGGTCAAATAAACAGACAAACAGACAAAAATTCTAAAAATTGTTGAAACGTGTTCTGTTATCGATTCTAAGTATCCCTAGCCAACTTTTTTTCGAATATATTCCATGAACAGACTTTCGATCCTCTTCAGCTTTATTATATGTATGTATAGATAGTTTTTATTAAAAGTACCTTTCAGGCTTCACTTCTATTTTTTTTTTTAAGACGATTGTCGCCGGAGTGTCCTTGAGCGTTTGGGCGCTCTCTACCCGCGCCACCCGCGTACCCTTCTCATTGCGATCGTGCATAAATCCGCCGCGATGCACCGCAATAATGTTCAAAGAATATGACTTTACTCAGAGGCGCGCGGGCAGATTTATAATAATCATACCTAATCCTTTTGTGGATGTTTTGTGATTTGAATACTGTGATTAAGTACTACGGTGACATTTTTTAGGAATGCTACTGTAAAGGTTATCTACCTTTACAACCTCTCTTCTCAAACACTGTCTGGCACGGTGTTATTCAAATTAAGAATTACATACAACGTTCTATGTCAGACGTTCAGGATTCTTTGAGGAGTCTCAAAGGGACAGCCTAAACCGATAGTCGGTTTTGATGTACTAGCTAATAATATAAAAAAAGAAAATAAATAACTATCAACAATGCTTAGAAAAAATGGAAAAGTAGAAAAATCCACTGCCTCAGGCGAGACTCGAACTCGCGACTCTGGGATACATGCCCATCGCTCTGACCAACTGAGCTACTGAGACACACCTGATGGCTGCGAATTTCTCCACTATATCCCATATGCGTCTTAGGGGACGCCTAGCGACATCTGCCGAAGAAGTCTTACACTTCTTAACCGGCCATCGGAGTCCCAAGTTGTATTGAGAATTCACCGATAACAATGCCCTACCCCATACTACAATTAATTTTGTATTAAGCAGAACGTCTGCTAACGATACCACAATGCTTAGAAAAAATGGAAAAGTAGAAAAATCCACTGCCTCAGGCGAGACTCCAACTCGCGACTCTGGGATACATGCCCACATACCATACACACATCTGGGATACATGGGATGGGAAGACTTCTTCGGCTGATGTCGCTAGGCGTCCCCTAAGACGCATATGGGATATAGTGGAGAAATTCGCAGCCATCAGGTGTGTCTCAGTAGCTCAGTTGGTCAGAGCGATGGGCATGTATCCCAGAGTCGCGAGTTCGAGTCTCGCCTGAGGCAGTGGATTTTTCTACTTTTCCATTTTTTCTAAGCATTGTGGTATCGTTAGCAGACGTTCTGCTTAATACAAAATTAATTGTAAATAACTATCAAGTATATTTTGAGAGTATTAATTAAGGATACTCTTTACACTACTAAATAAGATAAGTAATAACGATCTCGATCAGTAGATTTTTATGTAAAAAAATGAAAACCTAGATTTTGAATTTGAAGAACAGTGAGCGGCAAAATATTTATGAATTTACGAAATATGGTTAAAAATATTCCGCATATCAGAAAAAAATAAAAAAATACTGACTAGTACAGCAAAAAAAACTGAATGCCCATCAAAGCGGTGTTTTCATGTGAATTTGGATTTTTTTTTGCTGTGCAAGTGAGCTTAAGAGATGGTTATTTTTTTGTTGCGATTTTAAATATTAACCGTAAAAAATCACTTAATTACGATAAATTAACAAAACTAAGCCTGTTGCGAGTGCGAATAGTAAAAATGCACATGTAAGGAGTGGTATTTGTGCACGAAATCATCATAAAAATGAGAGCTGTAAGGCCATTAAATTTAGATCTTTAAAATATAACACAGCGCAAACACTTCTTAGGATTCCATAGCCAAAATGGTAAAAACGGAACCCTGAAAAGTTTTTTGAAACATGTCCGTCTGTCCGTCCGTATGTCACAGCCATTTTTATTATAAAACATATATTACTGAAATTTTATCTAGAGGTGTGTTTCATGTGCCGCTACTTAGTTTTCTGGCTAAATTGCTAAAAAAATCTTTTAGGTGAGGCACTCCATACATATGCCAAACTAAATGTCAAAAATATTTTTTTTGTAAATATGAACATGTACGATACGGCTTTAAAAATATCTTATACATATATATATATATATATAGTATTTTTAAAACTTATTTATTAAGTCAATATTTTCAGAAATAATTGCTTCGAAAGTCTAAATATAATAGCCCCCATCTAACTTTTAATCCGTAAGTCTACAAAATATGAAAAAATACCAAGAAGGCTTAGTACTTAATTTTCTACGAAAATTATTTCACATATAATCGGTTCATCCGTTTTTGAGTTATCTCCAAGAAACTACTTTCTACGGAACCCTACATTATACATGGTCCGATACAAACTTGGCCGGTCTTTTAAAGATATTTGATAGGTGGTATTAACCCTTAGTAGTAATTTATTTATTCACTTGTGTTGACAATTAATATAAAATTTGTATTTATTTGCATTTCACCGACATAGTAAAGTTTTTTTAGGGTAGTCAACGCGCATGTGAATCTTATGAGGTTGCAGGCGTCCAAAGGCTTTATAACTGCTTTCAATCAGGCGGGTCGTATGCTTGTTTGCCAGCGTCGTGGTATAAAAAAAAGCTTTATTTCCTTTATTCTTGAATACATTGAACTCTTAAATATCAGCAATTTTTTATTAGATTCTCAATCAAGCTTTGCTCAGTGATAGTTAGTAGACTGAAATTTGGTATGAGTTTTAATTACGCCTACAAAGTGGTAAAACAATAAGTATCTGAAACCCATTGTTGGATAGGTCTTTCAAGAAGAATATGCCTTAAACAACTTTTGGATAAAACGAATACTTTCGTAAATAATAGCTTCGAAAGTTAAAATGCTCTTTGATTTTTGAACCGTGGGTCCAAAAAAATTGGGAAAATTCCTGGAAGTGAGGCCATTGAAATACTTATCACGTATTTTCAATAAAAGCTATATGGAATACAATCGGTTGAGCCGTTTTTGAGTTATGCCTATAGTAAAATAACGTAAGTGCCACAAAATATTTCTTTATAGACTACCTTTTGAATGGATGTATTGTAACAGGCCGGCAACTACGGATCCCTACACTAAGCATAGCCCGATATTCTCTTGGCCGGTTTATCTGCAATCCTTTGTAGTTTACTTCGCAATTTCTAGATTTGAGGAATTAGTATAAAGTATAACATTAAAGATTGTGTTTAATCTTAAAATAAAACGCATATTACATTCGTTTAGAACACGGTATTCTTAAATAAATATGTTTAAATAAATTCGGTTCTTTGGAGTTTTTTCTTAAATTAATTATTAGTGTATTGTATTGCAGCACTAGCAGATTTCCGCAACTCGACGACTAATGCCTATTTTGCGTGATGCATGCGTCTACTAAAACATAATAATTTTAGTTTACTTACATGACCAAATTTGTTTTCAGAGCAATGTGAGATTCATGATTTTTGTTTTTTCTCCATTTTTATTTCATTTGTTTTTTACTTGTATTATAATCTAAATAAAATACACTTTTTATACGAACGTACATAAACATGCATACGAGTACATTATCTTAAAAGATAAAACGTCTATACATTATTGATTCCGGGAAGACACGTTATATCCGCATCGCATGAACCCTCTGCAGTTATTTAGTCTTTAGGCACAGTAAGTCCGATATTATTGCTCACGGGCCAAGCACAAGTATATGTAGTACAAGGGAAGCACGGAGCGACAAGCGACACAGCCTCCTCGTCTCAAAGCTAGCTCACGACTGCCAGCAACGCCGTTTTCGAGCTATAAACGCACGAAATGTGGAATTATGATCAAGTTGTTTAAGAAAATTTAATCAATTTAAATATCCAACGTTAAGTTTGTAGTGTTCTGTAGTACATATTTTTTAGTTCAACAATATTTTAAATCGAATGAGCCGTTCAGTAGATATAAGCAAAATTAACCGTAAAACGACATTTCGTTACATTTACATAACGGAGAAACTATACGTTACACGAGTTATTCAAACGTTGACAATGTTGTACATGAAATGGTAAATAACATATATTTTTTTCAAAATTTTTGAATGACCCGTTATTGAGATATATCGCTTAGAAAGACACAGTTTTCGGCCACCATCAGCGCCTAGCGCCTTAATTTTTTGGACCTACGGTTCTAAAGTAAGATGGGGGGGGGGAGGCTTTTTTGAAGATGAAACTATCCTTTGTCCTTTCTCGAGACCCATACTATCTCTATACCAATTTTCAGCTAAATCAGTTCAGCGGTAAAAAAATCCTCATACTAACTTTCAACCCCCTTTTCACCCCACAAGGGTTTAAAAACTATCCTATGACGTTTCTCGAGACTCAAATTATCTCCATACTCATCTATCTAAATCGTTTCAGCGGTAAAGAATTCTTCATACAAACTTTCAACCCCATTTTCACCCCCACCAGGGTTGCTTTTCGGGATTAAAACTATATATTATCCTTTCCCGGGACTCAAACTATCTCTACACAAAATTTCATCAAAATCCTTTCAGCCGTTTTCACGTGATGCGCGGTCAAATAAACAGACAAACAGATAAACAGACAAAAATTCTAAAAATTGTTGGAACGTGTTCTGTTATCGATTCTAAGTATCCCCAGCCAACTTTTTTTCGATTATCTTCCATGTACAGACTTTCGACCCTCTTCAGCTTGTGTAAAGATTGAGTAAAGATGTAAAGATTGTCATTTATCTACAGTTTAAGTTTTTTAAGCAGACTTCAAAACGGAGAAGGTTTATAATTTATTGGGACCTCATTTTATTTTTCTATGTATGTTCAGCATTGTTTTGGAGGCGACTGAACCGTTAGGAAAATTATTTTTTATTTTATTTTAAAGGGTACGTATGCGTATTTACGTGTACGTATTTTTAGCAAGTTTACTTACATTAGTAATATAAGATTTTTGTTTGTTTTTGTGTGTTACGCTTTTGTAAGGCTGTTTAATAATCATTGTATTCCCAGGCGTGTATTCCGCGTTCTATTTAACTTAACAGAGTGTGACTGAACCAGTAGTTTTCATTGCAAAGTTTTTAATGGTATTTTTAGGGTTCCGTAGTCAACTAGGAACCCTTATAGTTTCGCCATGTCTGTCCGTCCGTCCGTCCGCAGATAATCTCAGTGACTATTAGCACTAGAAATTTGGTACTAATATGTTTATCAATCACGCCGACAAAGTGGTAAAATAAAAAGTGGAAAAAAATGTTTTATTAGGGTCGACCTCCCCTATACGTAAAATGGGGGAGTATTTTTTTTGTTGGATAGGTATTTAAAAATGAATACGGGTTTAGTAAAATAATTTTTTGATAATGTAAATATTTTCGGTTATAATCGCTCCAGAAGTTAAAAAAACCCTCCCTCTAACTTTTGAACCATAAGTTTTAAAAATATGAAAAAAATTTCAAAAGTAGAACGGAAAACTACGGAACCCTAGACTGAGCGTGGCCCGACACGCTCTTGGCCGGTTTTTTATTTCATCGATACGATTTGTTTCCATCAATTACTACAGATAGATATAACAGTACGGTAGAGACTTAGAGTAGGTACGGAAGGGATAAATTTAATCAACTGTTATTTAGCAAATCAAAAAGAAATCAATACCAGATTCTTCGAACAGCCCCGGAGTCGGAATGATGGCGGAGCAAATCGGCTATTTCAGCGCCTCAGTGCGGCAGCTCGCTCGTTTGTCATCGTTGGATGGGATAACTTTTTGTACGGCTCGCTGACTCCATCGCAACTTTTATGGGGATATCGAGCCTTATTATCACTCGCGATACTGAGGGATGACTGTAGAGATCTGATCGTGGAAGCAGGATAAATGTGACGGATTAAGTGGATTAATTTAATCAACCGCTGAATAAAATACCAATACTACACCGTTTTAGATCCCATTCTCTATAGATATATAGACTACATATGTATCATAACCCTAAGGTATTGAGAATGAATGTGGAGGGATGTAGGAGAAGAGGCAAACCTAGGAAAAGGTGGATGGACTGTGTGAGAGATGATATGAAAATAAAGGATGTGAGTGATGAGATGACGAGTGACCTCTTCCATCCCTATGTGTAGAAGAAAAAGACATGCTGCGTCGACCCCAAGTAAATGGGACAAGGGCAAGAGGATGATGATGATATGAATCATAACCCTTTGAATTTATGTATGTACTAGTAACAGTAGATTTCGATTTTTAATTTCATCTTGTATGTTATAAAAAGCCCTTTTCGTCATAACCAACTTGTCATCAGAAATAACAAAAATAATAATTAGCTTTTCGTAAAATCTACTGCCTAGTTTGACGCTGTATGAAAGAAGTTGGGCATTGGAAGAAAATAAGGTTATTTTACGAATTAACGCCTGAATTTTTATATGAAATCCCATTACAGTCCCAAAGAGTCACTGCACTCGAAACATGATACAAGCCTATTAAGGATCAAAGCGACAATATTTCATTGAATATTTAAGAATATATATTTTGTATAGTAATAGTTATTTACACTGCACAAAGTTGTAGTGGATGCCAAGACGGCTATCCTAATGCGCGACAGCGACAGGTCTGTCTGTAGTAAACATCCGGATGCCAAAATAGTAACTAAAAAATACAAATACTGACGACACCGCTCGACACAAATCGGTCGAGTCTATGTCGGCTACAACTCATAATGCAATCAAATGAACCCTGGGCCCTAATAGTCGGCTCAGCCCACAAGACAACTTGTATTACAACTCATGGTGCAGTCACATGCACACTGGGATCTAACAGTCGGTTCAGACCACTGGAACATACTCGTAATCATTACAACGGTGCAATAACGTGCACACTGGGTCCTAACAGTTGACTGCGGCCACTGGAACATAATCATTACAATGGTGCAATAACATGCACACTGGGTTCTAACAGTCAGAGAGAGAAAAAACTACCACCGATTCTAACCCTACATCTCTGACCCGAAAAGTATTATGACCGGCAAGGAACTCGGCGGGACTTATTTTTTCAAAACAGTAATACATTAGATCTTAAAGATACACAGTAATGCGTAGTTCTATAACTAGACATATCAAAAAAGCTTGAGACAGACAATGTAACTATTTTTTAAATAAAAAATAAAAAATCTGACTGCGTCACAAAAAGTTTGATATGCTTTCCTACCTGAACTGTGTCCTCTAAATGTTAGATGAATTTTGACTGGGCCAAAACAGTCGGTTCAGATCACTGTAATATTAACACTTCAACACAACTAATGGTGCAATCACATGCACACTGGGCCCTAACAGTCAGCTCAGACCACTGGAGCATAATTTGCAGACTGGACCCAAGTGTGGACCCACCTTAATAGTCTGTTCAGACCACTGGGCCATAATCATTACATTACAACTCATTGTGCGATCAAATGCACACTGGGCTCTAACATGCGGTTCAGACTACTGGAACATAGCTCACTACAACAAATTATCAAGTTAACAGCTGATAAATTAGAACCGTTACACCTTTCTCTGATATTAATTGCTTGAAATAGATCGCATCGATAAAATCGCAAAATCCATTAAAACTTTGCAGCGAATACTACCGGCTCAGTCACGCTACGTTAAGTTAAAACATGCGACACACGCCTGCTAAACAAAGTTCGAATTTTTACACTAACAGCCTTAAAAAAAAGAACAGACTTTGCAAAACAGTTTGCCGTCACTTTATGGTCTTAATCAGCTGTTCCATTTCACCAATTGTCACTTTTTGAGTGCAAAAAGTAGAAGACATGCACGACTTATTAAAAAAACAGCCAAATTGTTACACAGTGTGTCTACTTTTAAAGATTTTCTATCATTTTAATGACAACAGAAGATCAGGTATTGATATCAAATCCATAACAGAATCTTTCCTTGGCAATTATTATTCCCATAATGATGGTAGTCTGCCTTCCTAGTTTTCTCCTTCCACTTTGCCTTCTAAATCAAATCCATAACAAATCAAGATCGTAAAGTTCGAACACTGCTCCTGTGAGATCTTTCATTCATGACGTCGTTAAACAACATAGACGTCATTTTTTGTACTAGACAGATTACTAAAGTATTAAGTGTCGATTTTGTTGATTACCGTAATATTTTGAGCCACCGATGGATGGTTGTGTAAATCACAGTTTTCCAAGTTAATTTTCAAATTGGTTGAGTAGGCGGGGGCAGAGTGTTATGTAAACGCTTCGCTTTTATGTAAATGAAAGATTCGAAAAGTAATTTATATGAAAAGCAAATATTGATGGCTATATAAAGGTAGATAAAATGAGTTTAAATTACTGCTATTGGTTAATCTACATATATTTTTTACACTCTAAATTGATCCGTTAGACTAAGGCGACTTTCACACTGCTGCGGTTTTCGCATGCGGCGGTGCGCGAGCGAGATAGCGCTCTGCATGCGTATAGCGCTATCACGCTTGTACACCGTCGCCGCATGCGTTTGCGGCGCCAGTGTGATAATCGCCTAAATAATGTTAAATTATTTTTTATATACCACGACGGTGGCAAACAAGCATACGGCCCGCCTGATGGTAAGCAGCTACCGTAACCTACGGACGCCTGCAACTCCAGAGGTGTCACATGCGCGTTGCCCACACTATACAAAAAGGAGGATTGACTGTGTTGAGGGCTAAAGGAACAAGATGATCCCTCATCGTAGTCATCGTCAACACACTGGGTCCTCTTTGAGCTCTTTGGCAACCTTACTCACCAGCAGGAACATAACACTATGAGTAGGGTCTAGTCCTATTTGGCTGTGGTTTATTTAGTACTATTTGGCTATGTGATATTAAGATACAGGAATGCTCAGGTTTATTTAGTGTGTTATATCAATGGTGTACTGTCAAAATTCACGATCAGGCGAACTGGTATAAATATTAATTTGGTAGCAACGTTTTACATAATAAGTAGCGATGTGTAGAACCCACCAACGCACCAAAAACTCGCTTCTCTGATACAGGTAAGATAAAGTTATAATCCCACGTCACAATAACAACAAATTCGCAACGATAAGATATATCAGCAGATAACGATAAGCTTGACTGCGATCTCTTATCATTTCATTATCAGGCTTCACAGGCTATCGTGGGTCTAGATACGAATTTAGTGAAGAAAATAACCAAAATATATTTAAGACTAGCGACCCGTCCCGGCTTCGCACGGGATAAAAAATGATTATTGTGGGTTATCCCTAAGAGATAGACATATACCATCGCGCACTTTTTTGCAGACCTTTTTAGGATGTACAATTACTGTAGTACATTATTTTGATTTATCTCTTAGGACTCAGCCAGCGTTTGCAATGTAAGCGCAAAAAATGGGTTTATTTACGACATAACATTAGAAACCTCTAAAATCATCAGTGTTTCTCTATTATATTATGCATGTATTATACATATAAACCTTCCTCTTGAATCACTTTATCCATTAAAAAAACCACATCAAAATCCGTTGCTTAGTTTTAAAGATCTAAGCATACATAGGGACAAACAGCGGATAGCGACTTTGTTTTATACTATGTAGTGATAGTGAGTAGCGTCTGCCCACAACTTTCCCTGTGTTGTAAAGTCCTCTATCTATGTATATTCTATATTATCACGCCCTTCAGGGATGATTTTTGCGATATGGACTTAAACTATATCCATACCTAATTTCATCTAAATCGGATCAGTTTAAGCGTTAAGAGGTAACAGACAGGCAGACATACTTTTGCATTTACGATATATATTGGTAGGGATAACAGGCGACACAATATGTAACAGGAAATTTCCTTTGTAGTGATTAATTTGGCTTATGATTTTCTTGATTATTATGATTTTCTTCTTCTCGTGTCGATGGTTTCAGACTGTGCGGGACCAGAAGGTAGCGACGCTTAGCGCCCTCTCTGTCGCATCACGGAAGTCCCGCTCGGAGCAGGCGTGCGGGCACGCTGGACAGGATAGCATGTGCCCCATCGTTTGGGGAGCCGTTCCACGTGGTCATTGGGCGTCTGAGCCGTTTAGAGCGCCCCACTTCAGCATGTTTTCCTTGCTACGGCTGACCTGGGAACGCAATCTGTTTAATGCTTCCCAGATCGGCTGCTTAAGCCCAGCGGGGAGCGTCTCAGCGGAGCGGACATAGTCGTCAGAGGGGGCGCGGCTTTGTATTATAATATGAGTAGGTATATATAATTTGATTCATTGGAGTATTCAATTTGTATTACATTAGTGTGGGTGATTATAAACCGGTCACCTATCATTTCTGTTCACAATTTCATAACAATATTTTTGCTATTCTTGTTAATAACGCCATAATAATATGTAATTATTAATAACGCACTTCCATTAAACTAGCAAATAACGCAAATTATGAATTTTCTAAAATTGGAACATTAGAAACATTTCGACGTATTTATTGACAATACCAAGGATATAGGTAATGAATGAAATATACAAGTTAACATAAAACCTTAGTTTCTAAATATAGAAATATACCCACTTTAGTAAAAGCTCCTTATAATTACATGGTTTGTGAAAAGGCCACCTTTTGTACAGCAGAGCCCCAAATTAATAACAAAGATCGGCTTAAAGATCGGTCGTAATAGCGACCCGACGCATAAATTTCAGTATAACCGGTAATTGGTGATAGGCTGCCGGGAACATTCCCGGCATAGCGCAAAACTTATTTTTTGTGTTTTCTTTTATTTAAATGATTCACGATGATTGCAACGAAATTTCTAGTTATACAGTGTGGAAAAATAAGTAAAATGGAAAATAAGTAAAAAATTGTAAATGCAGTTTTCCCTTTTAAAAAATTAAAGAATGTTTCCTTTCAGTAAATTGAGCTATCTCAACGTTTTAAGGTAGTTTCCCCCCAGGGCCCGACTTATTTTTCCACACTGTATATTATGCTAAATAAAGTAAATAATACATCGAAATAATTATTTTAAGTCATTGACGAAAAATTATTTAAGAGAGCTACGAAAATGATTTCGTTTAGTTTTAAAATATTTTTTATATTTCTCATATTTCTGGTTCCACTTGCAACTTATTGGTAATGAGACTTTAATTTATTCTGCGAAAATAAATTGCTGAAAGTTTCTCCTAGTCGTTTTTGCACGTCAAAACTTACTTAAGTACCTACTCATTACTTATTATCTATGTATTAAGGGACCTCGATAGTTTTGAGTCCAAGAAACGGCTCATCACTAGTTCACCTTACCTTTAGTTACCTTTTATAGTTTTCCCTTTAAAAAAATTAAAGAATGTTTCCTTTCAGTAAATTGAGCTATCTCAACGTTTTAAGGTAGTTTCCCTCCAGGGCCCGACTTATTTTTCCACACTGTATATTATGCTAAATAAAGTAAATAATACATCGAAATAATTATTTTAAGTCATTGACGAAAAATTATTTAAGAGAGCTTCGAAAATGATTTCGTTTAGTTTTAAAATATTTTTTATATTTCTCATATTTCTGGTTCCACTTGCAAGTATTGGTAATGAGACTTTAATTTATTCTGCGAAAATAAATTGCTGAAAGTTTCTCCTAGTCGTTTTTGCACGTCAAAACTTACTTAAGTACCTACTCATTACTTATTATCTATGTATTAAAGGACCTCGATAGTTTAAGTCCAAGAAACGGCTCATCACTAGTTCACCTTACCTTTAGTTACCTTTTATGTATTTATTTGTTTCACATTTTACTACCAAAAATATTAAAGCTCTTGCGGGGCCATAAATTTGGATAAAACAATTCCAGCCGAGTGAAATCCCTGGAACTACGCGGCTCCACAATAAATCCTGATTAGCCTTAGCAGAAGAAATGAATCCAGAGATTATTTGCCAAATTCTTATATATACCAATAAGGGTATCGATATTCGTGTTGCAAAAATGCTCAGGTTTATTTAGTGTATTATTTCAAATATTATGATTCACGATCAGGACAACTGGTGTAAATATTTAGGTAGCTACGTTTTACAATATACGTATGTTACATGGTTATTATGGTCGGTAGTCTCATGGCTACCGCTACGTTAAGAAATTTATCTACACTCACATTGTAAGTCCTCTAAAATGTGTTCAAAAACGGTAGGCAATGGCCAGCATTACCACAACCGATTTTACTATGATAAGTAATCAGTGGCAATAACGTAATTTTAACTTTACATGCTCAAATAACTCAAAGGTTATGAGTTTCATAATTTGGAACATCGAATTTGATAACATAATGTAAATCCTGTCCTCCTTCCCGACCACCGGCACGCGCCCGGCCGACCGCCGGCACAATCGAGTTGGCCATAGCGGTGCAATGGCGGTCATTCTATGGTTTCCGAACACGTCATTTAGGATTTATAATATGAGTGTAGATAAAGCAGTGTATGCAACTGTACGTAATTAAGCCTTAAAGCACTCGTGTGATGTTATTATAAAACCATACTCTTATTTTAAGGACCCTTATTACGTAACAGTTACATAAACTACTATTATCTACACACATATTATAAATTCTGAATGAAGTGTTCGGGAATCATTACAATGACCGCCATTGCACCTTATTTGCACCGCCATCATATGGCCAACTGGATTGTCCCGGCGATCGGGGAGGAGGGTTGTATCTTCATTACGTTACCGATATCGATGTGGTTGTGATTGTGGTGGTGGTGGGTAATACACTGATGTTACATTACTGGTTGCAATAGTGGTGGCTATTACCTTTGATAAATATTACTTTAATCAAAGGCTATTACATACGGTTTCCGAACGCAGAATGTAACTTGCTCGTTTCATAACATCAAACTCGTATTTTAAGATTTTTAAGGACCCTTATTACGTAACACTTACATATACTACTATTTCCTCACACGACAATCATTTTGGTCATTTCTCGAGACTGCCGTCCAAATTCGGAAAATGGCTGAGGTGGTGTATTTTATGAAACGAGAAAATTGTATCATGCTAAGCCCTCCTAAGTAATATTGGAAATTATATTAATCACTATAGAAAACTACTTCTTTTGGACAATGAAGCCAGAAGTACAGAGGTAGGACATAATAGCCACTCTTAAATATGACGCTTAGCGCAAAATTGCAGTGTGTAAGTGATGTCGTTGTATCGTGGGAAAATATTTACACTTCCAAAATTACAGACATCGGTTGAGTTGGGGTTTTATTTATTGACTTGATGTACTTACTTTAATACTTATATATTAACAAATAATTCGCTAATGACGTTCGACTTGTCTGTTTATCTACACTCATACTGTAAGTACTCTAAAATGCGTTCAAAAACCGTAGACAATGACAAGCATTACAACAAACGATTTAACTATGATAAGTTTCTTATCTGCGGCAGTAACGTAATTTTAACTTTGCATGCTCAAATATTGTTAAGCAATGAGTTTCAAATTTGGAACATCGAATTTGATAACATAATGTTACCGCCATGGCCAACTCGATTGGTCCCGCGCGAGCGCCGGCACAATCGAGTTGGCCATGACGGTACAATGGCGGTCACTCTATGGTTTCCGAACACTTAATTTAATATATATAATATGAGTGTAGATAAAGCAGTGTATGCAACTGTACGTAATTAGGCCTTAAAACACTCGTGTGATCTTATTATGAAATTCGCCTGCGGCTCATTTCATAAAACCACACTCATGTTTTAAGGACCCTTATTACGTAACAGTTACATAAACTACTATTTGAATTAGCATTTGGAGTTAAACACGCTTTTCATATTATCGTTTCCACTTTACACAAGTGCGATAGGTATACGGACACAATAGACGTCAAATCAAATATATGACTTACGCGTATTATTACTCGTACATAAACCTGCTTGTACGGAACGATATTTCATTGTAAGACTAAATATGTAGGTACCTACTAGTGGCGGCGCGTCGATAGAATACGATTTCCGTCGGCTTGCCTAATTTTCCTACAGCTCATCAAGAAATTTTAAGCCAAATAAAACTCAAAATTTACCCACCGCCAACTGGTACCTACATGGATATTATTACTTTGACATAGAGTGGTGACACTGGTGTACCGACTACAAACTGCGTTAGATCGCGAAATAAGTATGTATATAAGGGTTATTGTGCTAGTTTGCCGTCCAGGTCCAGTTTACCGTCCACTTGATTAAACTGCTACAAATATATGGCGAAAACTTAGTATAGCGACGGCGGCGATGGTTTGCAAGCGTGATAGCGCTATACGCATCCAGAGCGCTATCCCGCTCGCGCACCGGGGCCGCATGCGGAAACCACAGCAGTGTGAAAGCCGCCTAAGGACAACAAATTCCCAATTTTTAGTTAATTCTTTAGTAGTTTTTTTTTTTTTTTTTTAAGCTTTTATTTTGGGAAAATCTTTAATATAGGTGTATAATGTATAAAATATAAATAAGTATGGAAAACTGACATGTGTGGACGAAAACTAGCACATAGGTATAGGTAGTTTGTTCTTGTGTTAATAGTATATAATATGGATAATTTTTATCTGAAATAAATGAAATTGAATTGAATTATACTTACCTACAGATTGTTACATCAATATAAAATTATTATTTAACTTAATACATAAAACGCCAACGCGCCAACGCGGTAACGCAGCGAGTGTGATGGGCACCTTTGCGCCAGGAACCACTCGCGGGGGCCTATTTGAGTAGTTAGCCTAACTAAACTAAGAAATTTTAATGTAATTTATAAGGACGTATGTATTGACATTATTGTAAACATGAATAAAATTGTTTTGGATATACATAAAAAAAGCTGTAGAAGTTTAAATCAATTTAAAAAACCTACCTATACCACCACGACTAAGATACTAAAGATATAAACGCTTTCTTGACATTGTGGATTTGTTATAGGTTCGAAAGTGCTTACACAAATGCTGAGAACCGTTAGTGAAATTGATCCCATAGGTATTATATTTAATTCACACGTTTCTGTAAAAGATGTACCTGTTGAGAGTTAGAGCAACATCTAAAGTATCTGCGATAAATTATTATGATGAATTCCTTGAGCGCAGACAGCCTCATCGATCGAGCGAAGATAAAGTACAGAAGTAAGTTAGTACCTATCTTTATAGCTTAGTTACTTTACAAGTACATAGGTAGACACACTAACAAAATTAATGTTTCATGGATGGACCAATAGCACCCTGGGGAACTCTTCTAAGTTCTTATTTAGGTATGTAGGTGTTGTAAATAAGAACAGTTCATTAACTAGTTTTTGGAAACATTCAATATTTGTCATTAAGTTGTAGAGTCTAGACCACTTTCAAACTTCAGTTTGAAATCATTCAGAACCAGTCATGTTATTTTGCTACACTTTCAGCTGTTTGAAGATACATAAGTACATATTGAATATCAACTTCGTAATGTGATTTTAATAAGAAATGTTGTTATAGATCATGAGTGGAAAAATAAACATTGGCATAAAATTTGGTAACCCAACTCAATGTGACGTCTTGTCGTTTTCCATACAGCGTACGTCAAAAGTAATAGGGTGACCATGATTTAATTTTACCTGAAAAAAAATCTGTTTTAATCAAATACTACCATTATGGTAATTGTGATCAACTGATCAATTACAGAGTCAGAAAAAGTAGTTCAGAATTACGACCCAGATTTCACCCCGTATAAGTTAGATAATAAAATAAGCAATGTATCTACTACCTACTTGGACTAAAAACTGTATTTAACTTGGCAAACTATCTTTAAAAATACATACAACTGCTGTTAAAACGGGGTATTTAGTATTTACCAGTTGTACGAGTATTTGTGTTTTTGAAGTCCCGATATGTCGGTACAATCGCCATCAGATATATCGGAGCGGCCAAGGTGGTCACAAATATCTGAACAACGCCTCTATTGTCAAGACGATAAAGTGCATGTTCAGATATTTTTGAGTACTTGGCCGCTTCGATATATTTGATGGCAACCGTACAATAAAATTAATGCGTATAACTGTGAGGTTGAAACGAGTAAAATATACCGAATAACCGCATTGATATATGAAAATACCTACTTATACACATCGTCAACTATTAAGAAGCCATCGTATCAATCAAGCATTAATTACTTGTAAGGCCGAAGCATTATCAATTCATCATGTACCTTCCATACTGCTATCAGACGATACTTTAACAACCTTATTTTGTAATAAGACTGAAGGTTCATCCATATTAGTACAGTCAGTTGAAACTTATTGGCGAGGGTAAAAAGTGGTTGGGCGATTTCTATCTAAAATTACCCGCGTTGTTTTTAGTTTTCACATTAGATGAATGGATTGAGTGGAATGTTTTAATAATTAACAGACATTGTTCTAGCAGAGAAATGTATCGTATCTAAATTGAATAATGAATAGGCACTTACTTACCCTTTTACTATCTGATAGTGATTCGACGCCAATTCAAAATAACGGCAAAAACAGATGTAAGTACTTATACATCTTATTTGGCCACCCGAATTAATATAATTTTCCATAATTTGTCCTTAAAACATTTTAGCAAATAATATTTTTAGAATTATTTATTTTAGATGACGATAAACACAGAGACGCGGTGGGTAATAATGGCCCAGAAGACAATAAATATCACTAGTCGTGTCATAACAGTATTTCATAGGTTTTATTTCTGAAATATTTCACAACTTATCTCAACAAGAAAATTAGTATCTATAAAATTGTATAAACATATAAATATACAAGGTTGTATCGCCACTACTGCCTCGCCACGCATAAGAGCCATTAGGCCTTTACTATAAATTCCAATTTTTAAGTCCAAGTAACTGTTTTTAGGGTTCCGTAGCACAGAAGAACTAATAGTACTACCGTCCGTAGTCAACTAGGAACCCTTATAGTTTCGCCATGTCCGTCCGTCCGTCCGTCCGCGGATAATCTCAGTGACCGTTAGCACTAGAAAGCTGAAATTTGGTACTAATATGTATATCAATCACGCCGACAAAGTGGTAAAATAAAAAGTGGAAAAAAATGTTTTATTAGGGTACCTCCCCTATACGTAAAGTGGGGAGTGATTTTTTTTTCATTTCAACCCTAACGTGTGATATATTGTTGGATAGGTATTTAAAAATGAATAGGGGTTTAGTATAATCACTAGCTGTGCCCGCGGCTCCGCCCGCGTGGAATTCGGTCTGTGTCAGTAAACGGCTAATTCACCCCTAATTCCTCTCCCGCTACCCTGGAGGCGGAACTTGAAGTAAAGTTGACAGATGGATACGCTAGAGGACAGTAGTCCTAATAAAATATTTTACAATTACCGCTAAATGAAACTACACTCAAAAATTAATACTTTTTTTTATCCTATTATTTTTTTTGGCATGATTTAAACGACATAGAGTAGTAGGTGTATTAATACGTTCATGTCCACGGCAAATATCATCCAAATCGATCCTCCCGTCAAATCAGTCTAAGCATGAAAGGTAAGAACCGGTGCGGTTGAAATTTAACCTGGCTGGGAATTTTCTGGAATTGGAATTAGTAATCCTTAAGGGGTGATTTCCGGGATAACAATACAAGGCCAAGAGCATGGCGATGCTCAGTGTAGAGTTTCGTAGATGCCGCCCTGTTACAAAACATCCGTTCAAAAGATCGTTTATTAAGGGATATTTGGCGGCGCTTACGTCATTTTACCATCCGGCACTTCCTTTCACTATGCGGTTTTGACTGATAATTCAAAAACGGCTGAAACGATTTTATTCAATACAGGTTTTATTGAAAGTTTTTATCAGGAATCACCAAATTTCAGCTTTCTAGTGCGAAAGGTAACTGATCTAGACCGCGGACAGACGGACGGACATGGCGAAACTATAAGGGTTCCTAGTTGACTACGGAACCCTAAAAAGAGATAAATAGTAGTTTATGTAACTGTTACGTAATAAGGCCTAATTATGTACAGAAGCATACACTGCTTTACCTTCACACATATTAAAAATCCACTGAAACCATGCGTGCCGGCGGCGGTCGGGGGGGGGGGGAGTATACAAATTATATAAATACCAAATTTCATCTTAATACGTACAGCGGTTATTGGTTGTTTCTTCCCCATGTAAACTTTCACCAAAACTATTCTTTGTCCTTTCCCGGGACTCAAACTATCTCTACACAAAATTTCATCAAAATCCATTCAACCGTTTTCACGTGATAGATGTATAGATAGATAGTTTTTATTGAAAGTACCTTTCAGGCTTCACTTCCATTATTTTTTTCAAATTTTTTGGACGTACGGTTCTAAAGTAAGATGGGAGGGGGGCTTTTTTCAAGATGAAATTATCCTTTGTCCTTTTTCGAGACCCATACTATCTCTATACCAATTTTCATCTAAATCAGCGGTAAAAAAATCCTCATACCAACTTCCAACCCCCTTGTCACCCCTAAAAGGGTTTTAAACTATCCTATGACGTTTCTCGAGACTCAAATTATCTCCATACTCATTTCTATCTAAATCGTTTCAGCGGTTAAAAATTCTCCATACAAACTTTCAACCCCATTTTCACCCCCACCAGGGTTGATTTTTGGGATTAAAACTATATATTATCCTTTCCCGGGACTCAAACTATCACTATACAAAATTTCATCGAAATCCGTTCAGCCGTTTTCACGTGATGCGCGGTCAAATAAACAGACAAACAGAAAAACAGATAAACAGACAAAAATTCTAAAAATTTTTGGAACGTGTTCTGTTATCGATTCTAAGTATCCCCAGCCAACTTTTTTTCGACTTTCTTCCATGTACAGACTTTCGACCCTCTTCAGCTTTATTATATGTATAGATTTTTTGATAATGTAAAATTTTCGGAAATAATCGCTCCAGAAGTAAATAAAAATGTGTCCCCCCCCCCTCTAACTTTTGAACCTCTTGACATCTGGCAGCTATAAAGTAGTGGAGGTCAAAGAATGCAAACCACTTCAAGAAAACAAATCCTAGATGAGTTTTGGATGGGTTTGATGCTATTATGAGAAATTATATAAATAATTAGATTACGTAATTGCCAAAAGTTTCTGTTGCTGTTGCTAAAGTATAATGTAAAAAAAATCTCCCAATTTTTAGGGTTCCGTAGTCAACTAGGAACCCTTATAGTATCGCCATGTCTGCCCGTCCGTCCGTCCGTTCGTCCGCGGATAATGTCAGTGACCGTTAGCACTAGAAAGCTGAAATTTGGTTACTAATATGTATATCAATCACGCCGAAAAAGTGGTAAAATAAAAAGTGGAAAAAAATGTTTTATTAGGGTACCTCCCCTATACGTAAAGTGGGGAGTGATTTTTTTTTTCATTTCAACCCTAACGTGTGATATATTGTTGGATAGGTATTTAAAAATGAATAGGCGTTTCCTAAAATCATTTTTCGATAGTGTAAATATTTTCGGAAATAATCGAACTTTATAAAAACTTACTAGGAAAATTATTTTGAACTTGATAGGATGAATAGTTTTTGAACAAAAATTACAAATAATTTCTGAACTAAGTTTGTAATTTAACCGTATAAACAGGTGTTTATTGTAACTGTAATTTCTACAAAATTACAATGAAATGACGTGCTTTCAAATAAAGTAAACACTGTGAAAATCGGTTCACGCAATAAAGAATTATTCCATAAAAATCACCTTCCATACTTTAAGGTCGCGCGCAATAGTTTACTTAATTTGCCGATAGATGTCGCTGTACGTGGAACTCTCATATCATATCCTACATGGCGGTGTTATTAACTCTTAAGTGGGGACACTTACTGTGACGGACGGAACACTACGGAACCCTACACTGAGCGTGGCCCGACACGCTCTTGGCCGGTTTTCTTTGTCGCAATACTATAGCAATTGTGCCCTGAAACCGATCACCAGTATATTTATTACACTTGTATGGAGAGAACAGTCTATGCTTACTGAATTATCTTTGACCCTAGATAGGTAGCCGTTCATTTAAGCCTACTTATCAATTTATTACTCAGATTGCAATCAACCGATTTCAAGGTTGATAAATCCGATAAAAACTGTTATCCTTCCTAAACCAGTTGTTAAATCGCGTGATTCGTTCACAGCAAAATGATAACCAGTTTTTAAAACATAGATACTTGAATTGAATGAATTGAAAGGTTGAATTGAATGGTATTTCTGATGTTATATTATTTATCTACACCGATATCATAAATCCTCTATTCCGTGTTCGGAAACCGTATGTAACTACCACCATTATTTCAACCAGTAACTTAACTAACGTAACATCTCTGACAGTGTTGTAAAAACGTATGAAAATCCATTACCCACGGTAACGTTACGAAGATCCGCGCTCTCCCCGAGCGCCGGCATGCGCCCGCGCGACCGCCGACACAATCGAGTTGGTCATGGCGGTGCAATGGCGGTCATTCTACTGGTTTCCGAACACATCATTTAGGATTTATAATATGTGTGTAGATAAAGCAGTGTATGCAACTGTACGTAATTAGGCCTTATTACGTAACAGTTTCATAAACTACTATTACGATGGCGTTTTTAAAATCATAAGAAAATTAGCAGTTGCAAGGGGAAACGGGAATATTAATGTCAGTTTTATAATTTCTTTATTTTAGGGTTCCGTAGTCAACTATGCTTTAGCTTTGCTCGGTGATGGTTAGTACTAGAAAAGTTAAATTTGGTATGATCATGTGTTTTAATCACGCTGACAAAGTGTTAAACAAAAGACGAAAAAAAAAATTTTTAGTGTACCTCCCATACACATGACGTCGGGGGTGAATTGGTTTTCGCTGCAACCGTACCGTGTTGGATATCGTTAGATAGGTATTTCAAAAAGATTAATCGTTTTCTAAGACAGTTTTTGGATAAAACGAATACTTTCGTAAGTAATAGTTCCGAAAGTTTAAAAAGGGGGGGCCATTTACCTTTTGAACTGTGTATCAAAAAAAATTTAAAAATTCATGGAAGTGAGGCCTGATAAATACTTTCAATGAAAACTATAACTCAAAAACGCATAGTAAAAGGTTGTAAGTACCGCATAGTAAAATGACGTATCGCATAATGAAGTGATTTTGTAAAGGGCGCTGTTCCAGTCGTTCCAGATTCCATACAATTGCGTACAACGAAAGAAACAAAAGATGAATGGTCCATAACAATGTACTGAAACTATATGCAGTCAGAAGGCTTTTCTAAGGTAAAGTTCTTCCCTGTCGCTTATTCTACAGCATTACATTTTTAGAGTATTTCAGAAACCTGAGAATTTCCCTTAGGAACCAATTTGAGACAAAACAGTGAGTCATTTTCACTAAAATAAATAAAAAATAGGTACTTCCCGCCATACAAATTTAGCTTTTCTATGGACCATTGTTGGAAATGTCATTGTGACAGTGGCCTTCCCCATTTATACTTAAATAATAAAATAATAATAAAAAGAGAAAGAGGAAGTTTAAATGGGAGTGCTAAGGTTTACAAATTCTACGTGGACGATTTCTTACAAGTCCTTGGAAACTGGTGGGTAAAAAGATTAATTTGCAATTGTTACATTGTGTCTATCTAGCAATTAGTGTTTTTATACGTTTGGTTTCGCGTATCAATAACCATGGCGTGGGAGTGTTGGAATTATGCCCAGAGAGCTCGCCCCGATAAACAAAAATACTCCTCGTATTCACGAAGTCAGTCAAACATGTTGACTGATTATAATCTGATCTTGAAATCAGACGCAATTGTGCGGGATGGAAGGTCTGCTAATTTGGTTGGTAAAATGGGTGTGTAATAAGAACCCTGACACTTACAGGCGTGTGACGTCAACACTGCAATGAACTTGTAGAAGTTACTGTGCACCTAATAATTGTGTTATACCTTATAATGTAACACTGTATAGACAGTGCCATGCAACTTTTGTGTACCATATGGTTTATACAGCTACAAGTAACAATTTTGCTATTTGCTTCTCTTTCTATTTATTGTAAATTACATCTTTATAAACCTTCTTCCGGACCAAGGCAAAAACTTATAGTACCCACGTAATGTAACATCTAACATATATCGATTTTTGTAAATTATATCAAACAATCTGAACGTAAGACTCATTCCATTGTAAAAGCCTGACCAGAAATATATGATCATGCGCCATGTTGCGGAATTTCATTGGAATTACTTTCTTACACTGGCACTAATTTTAATGACAGGATGATATGCATGTGTGAGTGCATGTGATAGGCGGTCACTAGTGTCAGTGTCATTGTAGCAGTTTATTTGGATTATAATAAAGTGTTGAATATTAAATAATAAACGACAAAAAACTTCCTAAATTAGTGTAAATAGTGTATATTAATAAACTGCTGTAAATAATACGCTCGGGAAATGAAACTATTTCCCTGTGAAACATTTTCAAATTAACATCACAGCTGACAGGTAAACAAATCAAGATGTCATCATACCATATAGAATAATGCGCTCTATGACTATACGTTACTGAACTGTTGCCATATAAATGAGAATAATAACGCCCTCTTGACAATGATCATATATTTCTGATCAGGCTTTACAAACAGCTAAATACAGTAGTAAATACACAAGGTGTTACCACCTTAAGTAAAAGAACTCCTTAGACTAAAAGGTTCAATATTGCTTGTGAGCCCGATAATGAAATTATGGGCTAAGTGCTGAAACTGGAGCTTTTAATTATAAGAATGACACCTCTGAAGTAGGTACAATAGGTGTTTATAGTGTATAGGGTGTTTTTCAATTAGTTAGCCATACTACGAGATGGACTAAGAGCTGGCCACGTCAGATATGACACAATAATGAGAGCAACAAAACGCGTCTGGTTAGATTGCTATATACTACCCTTATTTCTAGATACGGGCATCTGGCAGCTTTTAATGGGTGGAGATCAGAGTGACAGACTAGCAAAATTTTTGAATTGGAAAATAGTCATACCCAAATTAGTAAAAACTGCCGAAGTTATCTCAGTTATAAAGGAGAGGGCTTATATGTATGTATGTATGTAAACACTTTATTGTACATAAAAAGTAACAAAACAAACATGATAAAAGAAAAATAAACAAAGTACAAAGGCGAACTTATCCCTTTAAGGGATCTCTTCCAGTTAACCTTTGAGCAATTGACAGAAATGTATAAGATAGACAAACATGCACTATGTACTTAGTGTACTTACGGAAACAAATATCTAAAAAAGAAGAGATAATATCTACTTAACCTAAGGTATAATAAATACACATATAATACATAATCAAATATATATTATATATTTATATATATATATATATACACGTATTCATAAAATAAGGTACCAACTCAACTAGAACACAAATCATTCGGGGAGCCACAATTTATGTAACTTTCCCTTCAGTGATGCTACCGACTGGGATTGTCTAAAGGACAACGGCAACTCATTCCACAACTGCACAGCACGTACTGAGAAAGACCTGGAATACGACCTAGTCTTCTTCAACGGTATGGCAAGAGTGAGGTTCGCACTCGACCTCAAGCGGTGACCACTACCAACAGCCAAATACCTAAACCTTTCAGAGAGGTATTGTGGGGAGGTCGGATTAAAAAGGGTGTTAAAAAGAAGACATAGAATATGCACGTCCCTGCGCTGGCGTATAGGTAGCCAACCGAGCTTAGCACGAAATTCGGAGATGTGGTCAAACTTCCGTAACCCAAAAATATACCGGATACACACATTCTGCAGACGCTCCAGCTTATCCAGTAGTTCCTCCCTGAGGTCCAAAAAAGCAATGTCACCATAGTCCAAAAGCGGTAGGAGAAGGGATCGAGCAAGAGTCAGCTTAGTGTGAACCGGAAGGAAATTCTGAAGACGTTTTAAAGAGTGGAGGGACGCAAATATTTTTTTACTAATCTCAGCGGTGTGAGCAGACCAGGAAAGTGTCTCATCCATGGTGACACCCAAATTTTTGACTGTAGAGGAGAAAGGGATGGGAATTCCGTCGAAAAGGATGTCGGGTATCACCATATCAGAGAGCTCACCAATGTAGTAAGGACTACCTATAATTATAGCCTGAGATTTATGTGCGTTTACCTTAAGATCGAAACTACCGGCCCAGCTGCGAATAGACTCAAGATCAGCATTGATTTGGTCTACTAGAGAATTAAAATCATCAATACCAGCTGCTGCATAGATCTGTAGGTCATCCGCATAAAGGTGGTAAGAGGATCTAAGTGACGCTGTGATTCCATTGATAAAAATGGAGAAAAGAAGTGGGGAAAGCACTCCTCCCTGTGGCACGCCAGCGGAAAGTTCGCACCAATCGGAGAACTTGTCATCGAATCGAACACACTGGCGCACTGGTTATATTTTAACATTAGAGCAAAAACAGTAGGCGACAAACTATGAATTATATTATACGTCGTTTATGGACTACTTTCCCCCAACAGCAACTTTTGGCAATGATATAATCTAATTATTTATATAATTTCTCATACTATTGCAGCAAACCCAGAACTCTAGGATTTGTTTTCTTGAAGTGGTTTGCATTATTTGACCTCTAAAACTTTACAGCTGCCAAGATGTCCAGATCTAGAAATAAGCATAGTATAGCAAACTGACTAGAGGGGGTTTCGTTGCTCTCATTATTGTGTCATATCGTGGTCTCCGTCTATGAGATGAGTTACAGCGAGTAGGTACATAATGTGATGAGTGATAATAAGAAGATAGGTACCTATGAATGTAACCTAATTAAATATGTGTATTGTTCATTACCTGTCCTGCTTTGATCACAATTTATTTTTCATTATTGGCCAGTAAAAGCAAACTGACTTTAGGCTAGGTTAGTAAGTTACCTTTTTAGTTATAATAGGCACGAAACAACATATTATTAACATGTGTATAAAAATACATATGTAGGTATACTATTATTTGTATACCTATATTGGTACAGTTATATTATTATATCTTAAGGTCAATTATTATAAATCATAATTCGCAATCATAAATACAATAGGTATATCTTTTTATGATGAATTATGATTTATAATAAAATTATTTAGTATTTTTGATCACTCTATTAGCTTGTACCAGTTGCACCTACTTACCTATAGTTATTTACTATTATTTATAAGCAGGTAGGTAGGTATTAGGTATCTTGCAATATTATTATCAGATCTTCAAAATAAATAAAAGTATGAAAAACGACAATGAAAACTGCCGGTTAGCCGGGTATCTTTAATCGGAATGTGTTCCTGGAAGTGTGCAATCGAACATTAATCTGACGTATGGACATTAATATTTCCGAACATGCGAAATAAAAATAAAGTTTTAATCACAAAAGCGAAAATAAGATTACCCATCCTCCCAACTTGCATCAGTACCTATACCTACTTACGTGTATAATGGACGTAATAAAAGGATCCAGTCCACAAAAATCTGTCAATTTTTTTAAGTTCATGTAAATACTGTAAGTCATTTCTTTCAATGACAATAGGCATGATGAATTTATTTCATGTATGATATCAATCGATTCGTTTTGTTTTAAGGATCAAATGTCTATTTGGGGCTAACTGCATCAAAGCAACACAAAAGTCAGAAATTAGATTCAAAATCTGTCACTCGCTTTTGTTTCTCAAAACGCTCCTAACAAAATGATATGCAACAGTGACGCCACGGTGCATAGTCGCCCTGTTTAAAGTATGGAAAAATTATGAATTTGCTATTTTGACGGTAAAATATTGCGTTTATGTATATGGTTGCTATACAATTTATTTTTCACTTTGGTACTAAACTAGCAATGGACAACCAACAGCCGTTTAACATTATCTCTGTCTACGCACCACAAACAGGTTGTTCAAATCAGGAAAAGCTAAATTTCTTTCTGGGAGGATTTCGACGAGACCATGCAATATATACCATCTAACGAATACATCCATATAGCAGGAGACCTAAACGGCCACGTAGGAGAAACTGCACAAACATACGGTGCTGCCCACGGAGGATATGGACATGGAGTTGCGAACCAACAAGGTATTACTATCATGAACTTTGCAATCAAACATTGTCTAAAAATTGTCAACACTTGTTACAAAAAGAAGACAGAACACCTCATCACTTATAAAACTGCCCAACACAGCACATAGATCGACTACATATTGACAAATAACAGCATTATGAAACAATACAAAGATTGCAAAGTAATTCCTGGAAATGCACTCACATCACAGCACAGACTACTTGTATCTGTTATGAAGCTGCCCAGACCTCTAAGGATACACGTAGATCGGAGTGAACGCATAAAATGGAAAGAGCTAAATGGTCCTAAGAAAACAAAATTCTTCGAGGATGTTCTTACGTACATAGACAGTGACGTAAGAACGACACAGTCTGCAAACCAGATGTGGTCGGACTTTGAGGAATTCTGCCAGAAAACAGCCAGGCTTACCCTAGGAGTATCACGGGGAGACATAAGGTCGAAAAAGGGTACGTCTTGGTGGAATGATAATATCAAGCAACTCATATAAGCTAAGAGGGAAGCCTTTAAGAAGTGGCAACAAACTGACTTGAATGAAGACCATGCTGAATACAAAAGTCTTAAAAAGATTGTCAGAGCGGCAGTGGCACAGACTAAGGCAACCTCAAACGAAAACTTCTACCAGAGACTTGAGAAAGCTGAAAATGAGAGGGATATATACAAAATATCCATCAGAGGCACAAAGCTACTTTGGATGTCAAGTCTAGTAAATATATAAAAGATAATCACGGCCAGCTGCTTACATCGCATAAGGAAATAAGCAAGAGATGGAAGGAATATTATGAACAGCTGATGAACGAGGAGTTCCCAAGCGAAGACCTACCTACCATATATGCCTTCTATTTCTGGACCTATAAATTGTATATCCCCCGAAGAAACAAAGAAAGCCCTCATAAGTATGAAATATCACAAGGCTACTGGACCAGATCAGATACCAGCAGACATTTGGAAAATGATGAGCAACGCCGCACTACCTTGGTTAACACTGCTTTTCAACCGAATCCTAGTTGGGGGTGAAATCCCAAACTCCTGGCGTAACAGCATCCTGTGCCCAGTATATAAAAATAAAGGTGATATAGCAGAATGTAATAACTACAGGGGAATAAAACTGACTTCACACACCCTAAAGATCTGGGAAAGAATTGTTGCTAACCGTCTGAAAGCTATATCCACTGTCTCGGAAAATCAATTTGGCTTCACATCTGGGAAATCCACCACTGAGGCCATCCAGATACTCAGAACATCCATGGAGAAACACCGAGCGAATAAAGAAAACCTCTTCCTACTCTTTATCGACCTTGAGAAGGCATTCGATCGTGTCCCAAGAAAGTTGGTCTGGCAATCCATGAGAGCCCAGATGATCCCAGAGAGCTATATATCGATTGTGCAGGATATGTACAGAGACACAAAAACTCGCGTCAAAACCCCATCAGGAATGAGTGGCCCATTTTCCGTCAATGTTGGAGTGCACCAGGGATCAGCCCTAAGCCCACTTTTATTTAACCTGGCGATGGAATATGTAACACGAGACATACAGGAGCCAGTGCCATGGTGCATGCTGTATGCGGACGACATAGCGCTTATGGGACATAGTACAGCCGAATTGCAGAAGAGCCTTGATAAATGGGTGACCAATATAGAAAGCTGAGGACTTCGCATCAGTCGCAGCAAAACCGAGTACATGGAGTGTTATTACCGAGATACACCTAATGCTAACCACTGTAGTATCCGTATTGATAACAAACCCATAGCGAAGGTTGAGCACTTCAAGTACTTAGGCTCCATTGTAACTCCAATGTCGACAAAGATGTCACACATCACATCGTATCGACACCGCCTGGATGAAATGGCGCTCATTGTCTGGCGTGTTATGTGACCCCAAAATGGTATGGTTTTTTTATCTATGTCAAAGAAGTTAAAAAAATTAAAAGACCGCCAAGTTAAACCATCATTTCACCTTAGTTTAGCTATTGTGCGTAAATAATAAGTATTTTTATCTTATTTTCTCGCAATCGAAGTGAAATAGTATGCATTACTCTGATCTAAAAGCCATATTACCACTCGAACAATTTTGGTGGTGAACCTCGTGGTAATATGGCCTACTTTAGACCCTTGCCAAACAATCTACTATTACGATAAAATGTAAGAAATGGAATGCTGTCATTGTTTTTTGAATTTCATACTTTTTAAAAATCGTAAAATTGTAGAATTTTTAAGTCTGGTATCTTTGAACCATTGCAATCGTTTTTTTTTTTTTTTTTTATACTTTATTAGGATATATTTATCATTTCGCATAAATTCAACTTAATTTTATTACAAAATTCAACATGTGTTATCATCCCTATTCTTTGAAGATGGATGCTTTTCGCTAAATGACGTCCTATTGTAAGTATATTCGTTTTAAAATAGCTTAATAAACCTACCTAACTAACTTTACCCAGGTAATTTTAAAATATATAATAGTATGAATTTTGTACTAAGCAGAGACGTCTGCAATTAAGCGAAATTTCGATTTTATAAGTCAAAGAAAAATGGAAAAATTCACCGCGTCGAGCAAGATTCGAACATTTCGAACTTGCAACCTTGATTAGAGCAATCGGACCGGTGCTTCGAAAGGTCGCAAGTTCGAATCTTCTTCGACGCGGTGAATTTTTTCATTTTTCTTTTACTTGTATTATAAAATATAATAATATGTAAATGGTATTTTTTATATTTCAATTTAAAATTATTTATGACAATTTGGTGGATGGCCTGACTAAGCACATTTGTTTTTTCAACCGACTTTAAGATTTCGAAGGAGGAGGTTCTCAATTCGTCGGGATCTTTGTTTTTGCAATTTTTTTATGTATATTCACCGATTATTCGAAGACGGCTGAACCGATTTGGAAAATTCGTTTTTTGTTTGACTTCACAGTTGGTCCCATTGTAACCAAGTCAGTATCTGATGATGGGATCCTGGAAAAATCGAGGGAACTCTTCAACTATTATAGGCACACCTATAGTGATTTGAGTATTTTTTATTACAGCAGCTCGAGCATTTGCTTTTGGATATAAGTGAAGTCGGTTCTTTTTTGTTTAAAATTATTTTAAACTACTTTTCTGGTTGGTTGAACTTACATATTATCAGAAATTGAAACGGTTCATTTTTCAGGGTTCCGTACCTCGAAAGGAAAAAACGGAACCCTTATAGGATCACTTTGTTGTCCGTCCGTCCGTGCGTCCGTCTGTCAAGACCCTTTTTCTCAAAAACGCGTGAAGGTATCAAGCTGAAATTTATATCGAATACTCAGGTCTACTGTCCCTTGGAGCTGTGAAAAAATCATACTTCTAAGCCAACGCAATCAAAAGATACAGCCGTTTATGCCGCAAATTTTCGAAACTCGCAAGGGAATCAAAACCTACAGGATACTTCCCGTGAACTCAGAATCTTGAAATTTGGTACGAAGCAATGTTTTATAGCACAGATAAAGGAAAAATTGCGAAAACAGTAAATTTATAGTTACATCATTTAATAAAAATATTTTTAATAATTTTAAAGTTACTACCCCTATATACCTACAGGTTTGTACGGAACCCTCGGTGCGCGAGTCCGACTCGCACATGGCCGGTTTTTTAACTTATATCTTCCAATAAGTTTATTAATGTATGCTTTATACATTACTTGCTTTGCTTAAGACAACCACAGGGGGTTTGTATAATTCAGCAAGAGTTAGTGAGTAAATAAGAGTACAAAACGCCGGTCGGTCCAGTTGGATAACTCGCTTAAAAAGTTTGCCTTCGGTTCAACCCCTACAATTTCCATACACGTGTACGCTGATATTGATCACGAACTAACCATTTACATTATTTATATACTTGTTAAAGACATAATCGTGCGAACATGCATATTAAATAAAAAAAATATCACGTAACAGCTCATAGGGCATATGTGATTTTCCCTTCACGGCAGTGTGCATGCATGTTATTGAATATAAATAATTGTATCACAAGACAGCCTTGAAACAAGATCACATTGATACTTTTCATTATTTTACATTACCTGCCGAGATTTATAAGAAAACGTGTTATAACAACATTGACTTACCCGCTGAACATAAAATCAAGCTAACAAGAAGTCCGATAACCGTGTGTTTCATTTTGTTAGCAAAATGTAATGTTTTATTTATAAATTAAACGTATTTAAATGTTCACTTTAACCACTATTAATCCTAGATCACTATAACACTTTTCAACTTCAGTTTATAATCTTAATTTAAAAGTTCACAACTTCGCGTAGTTGAATACGTAGACAAGTTTTTTGAGAGAAGCGACGTCCTCCCTCTTTGATTTATCAATCTCAACTGTTTACAAAACCGAGTCAACCGAGTGGAATGAATGAGCAAGATAACTGCCGCGCAAACAATAGTTTGACATTGACAGCCCAAAGAAACATTAACATAGATATAAGTATATTTTTGTTGTACCGTTGTAACACTTGTAACTAATATAATAAAAACAGAGCATTACTATTTTAAATAATGTGCTAGATTGATTGTGACACATCTATTATATAATGAAAAAAATAAACAAAAATCATTACAGTATTTTTTTAGAATAGCAAGTATGAATGCTATTTGTCAATGCATATGCATGCTACTGTCAACCAGTGTTGCCAGACCGTACCTTTTGGTACGATTTTACGTACTATTTTGGACCTCTGCGTACCTTTAACGTACCCTGCGGAAAACCGTACTAAAACCGTACTATTTGGCCTACCCGGCGAAAATCCGTACTAAAAATCGTACTTTATAGCGTACCCGGCAAAATCATACTAAAATTATACTTTACAGCGCCAATCAAACGTATTGATCCTAGTTTATGAACCAAAAATAACTAGAAATCCTAAAATTAATGATCAAGAATGTCACTATAAAATATAACGGTTACACTCACGTCACTTTAGTGACTAAAGTGACGTGAGTGTAAGTTATATTTTATAGTGATAGTATGTCTCACGAAAGTTTAAATTTAATGATCTAGAATGTGCATCGTAATGAATATCGAGCGTGTTATCTAGTTAATATGTGGTCACTGTATTCAATAATTATTATTTTATACCACTATAACGTCACGTGTCAAATCAACTGTCACTAGACTGTGTCACAGAAATATAGGATCAAAGTAGCAGAAATAGTCACCCATGTGAAGTCACTAATGTGTGTCCTCGTGCGGGTTGGCCGTCACTTGCCTCCATTCCCATTGGCCCGAGTTTGCCATGAGAGTATTCTAGGCATCAGCACTCGATTAATATCGTTACCAAAGGCCTACTGCGAACTTCGAATTTGCGTCTCTTTTGCTCGTATAAGCAAGTGCGATAGACAGGGAGACAACGAAATTTCGAGTATTAGACATTGCAATTTATAGGGCCCAATCTGTTGTGTACCCTGCCTCCCCCTTCCCATCCTTCAGCTCCCTAAGGGCCCTACCTCTTATTACACCTCCCAACCTGACAGATTGGGTCCTACAAATTGCAAAGTCTAATACCCGTTTTATATACGACGTTCGCGGTCTTAGAGAATTCGACCCGGATGGAGTAGCCATGTCTGTCATTTTCTATACAAAAAAAGTCTGCCGTTTTTTGCGGGGGAGGGGAACGTCAAATGTATGGCTATTCGTACGTACCGTACAAATAGCTACGTCAGATAAACGTCAGTCCATACATGTGTATGACCACTGGTCATATGTTTTCGGCAGAGGGGAACGCCTGTCAATGACGACTCCGTTGGTTGAATTCCCCAAGTTCGCGGTAGGCCCGCTGATCGTGGTCCACAGAAGTTACCTTTACAATTTCAATGTTTAGCTATTTCTAACGAATATGGTTGTTAGAATGAGAGACAAATAGCTAAATTATAACTCGTACATCAATAAAACACCACCCTGATCTTATTTGTGGCGATTTTGTAGACTTAATAAAAATCGTACCTTTTTGGCCAAAATCGTACCTTTTTTGACACACGACCGTACTTTTAGCTGGTAGTGCTCTGGCAACACTGCTGTCAACTCTGTCAAGTGTCAATGTAATGTCAGGTCAGCTGGATATTTTTCACTTAATGTTTATTCCCATTTGAGTATTCGTTTTTCGTCAAACAATACTAATTGGTAACTCATCGATTAACTAAATGTTGACTTAATACAACCATTTCAAAATATGGTACGACAAAATAATAAATAAGTTTAAAACAATACGAAATATCATAACATAACCTACAATGGCTACGAAAATGTTGAGAAATATTTTGAGAACTAAGCCGCCAAACATTTTGTTTAGGCGTTGGGAGGCTACAGAGAAGAAGGTTGTTGTGTATGATCCATTTGTGAATAAGCCACAAAAGAACAAAGATACGTATCTAGAGGTTGTAAAGATGTTCGAAGGAAGGGATACCCGACGGCGGGGGCATGTCGAGTTTATTTATGCAGCTTTAGGTAGAATGAAGGAGTTTGGAGTGCAGAAAGATCTGGAAGTGTATAAGGCGTTGGTGGAAGTGCTGCCGAAGGGGAAGTTTGTAGCACAGAATATATTCCAAGCGGAATTCATGCATTATCCGAAGCAGCAGCAGTGTGCTGTTGATTTGCTTGAACAAATGGAAGATAACGGTATAGTTTACTTGCTGTGTGATAACACTGATAACTATTCCCGTTTGCTCCTAATTTTTTGTACTCAGCAGTGAGAATGATTGAGAAAAAGGTCTAATGGTTACTGGGTACAACTGGAATGATGCAATATAACTCCCATTTTTTACGAGGTGTTGACTAGGATGGAAGTATTCCCAGTTATCTCCAGTAGTACTAACAATAATAAAACACAATTGTTCCCATTGGTGAAATATATTTTTTATTGACAAAATTGTAAGCAAGCTTTTAAATTCCATGATATTTTTATAAATTTAAATACCAATTTATGTACTTTCAACTCCTGGAACATTGCCTATGTTTCTTATGTTTACTTGGCTTAAACTTAAAAGTGATTCTTTACTGAATCTATATTAGATAAGATCTCAAGATATCCTGAAGATTGTACATTGCACAGTAAAGTATTGCAAGCAATGTTGCAGGATTTGGGACAGTATACAAGTTGTTATGTACCTACAGTAAATATTTACTATTATTTATCTACTTTAGGAGTCATGCCGGACTCGGAACTGGAGCAGATCCTCCTAAACACCTTTGGTCGGCGAGGCATCCCACTCCGCAAGTTCTGGCGCATGATGTACTGGATGCCAAAGTTCAAGAACCTTAGCCCGTGGTACTTGCCTGACGAGTTGCCCGGAGATGTGATGGAGCTGGCTACGCTGGCCATACAGAGGATTACTTCGGTTGATCCTGATACTAGAGTTGAAGTTTGGCAGGTAACTTTAATTTTAAGACCCCTATCCCTATTAGACATAAATATAATTTTATTTAAGGGTATTAACCACTTCTTGTTGTAATGACAATAGGCGGGACCGCACCTGACGCACCGCCTCGCAGGGAAATTGCCGCTCGAGGCAGCTTGGGTAGTGTAGCCGTGTCTCGGCCGAGGCTAACGCACGCGCGGCCGCAATGCTTCGGGCCAGACATGTCCACACTAGCTGAGCCGCTTCGCGCGGCAATTTCCGCGCAAGGCGGTGCGTCAGGTGGACCACCCGCCTAATTCCTCTTTAATTCTTCACATATTAATTTATTACATCATTCTAGACGGAGGAAATAGAAGCCTCTCTAGACAAAACCTGGATAGTCAGTGCCCAGAGCGACGCACAGAAGATCCTGCTAGCTGAGCAGCCGCCCGACGACCCGCTGGTCGTGAGAGGGCCGTATAAAGTATGCATTCGGGACCAGTTTGTCACATACTTCCTGTTGCTGGGAAAAATAAGGCCGGAGATTAAGGATGACAGTGATCCCGATGGTATGATATGTTTCATCATTAGGCGGACCTTCACCTGACACACCGCGAGGAAAGTGCCGCGCGAGGCGGCTCGGCTAGTGTGGACGTGCCTCGCGGCCGCGGGTGCGTATGCCTCGGCCGAGGCACATCCATAAGCCGAGCCGCCTCGCGCGACAATGTCCTCGCGAGGCAGTGCGTCAGGTTTGGACCCGCTTATTACCTATAAGCTGTTTAGGTTAGGTTAGGTATTTTTTTATATAGTTATATTTTATACGCGTAACAGCATACGTTTTTAGGTAATTTATTGACATGTTAACTGTTTTACACACTTTTATTTAGCTTGACCTCGTATATTTGTGTGTAATTGCTTCAAACCTTGTAAGTTCAATTTTAACCATTTTCCGGTGTCTGCGCTGAAATTTGGTATACTTCCTATAATTACATATTAATTACATACATAAGGTAATTTACAATAGACTGTAAGCCAGAAACAAATTTCGCTGGTCATCGCGTCCCAGGCGACAACTTGTGAAGTGGTTAAGAGCGATGTGTAATGAAGCCTGGTGAAGGTCAGCTGCCTCTCCGTTGGTAGATTGAGGAACGGCAGCTATTTAATCACTTTAAAAAAACGGTCATCGCGTCCCGATTGAAACTTTGTCAGATGATAGTTTATATCCTATTATAAATATAAAAAATTCTCAGTCAGCTGTATCGCAGTGAAAAGAAAGACCGTCAGCTGGTCACGTGAACATACGATCTTCAGGGCATCAACTGACGGTCATTCCACCTAGATACATCCGGCTGACGATTTTTCATGTTTGTAAGAGCATATAAACTATCATCTGACTAATTAACTTAAGAATAGATGAAATGTCTGACACCGTATTCGCAAGTAAGCTTAAGGAGTATCTGATAGACAAAGCTTTTTACTCTGTAGATGAATTTATAAATAGATTAGATTGACCCTTATTAGATTGTATTGCCTGTATAGCGAACCATACATAATGTAATAAAATGTATGAATATCTACCTGACATAATTATATTTTTCATTGTGGACATACAACATTTATTAGTTTATTACATAATCATGTTTAAATAACAATGTATTATTAATTCGTGCATGTGTAATATAGTTCTAAATTATAATTTCTGCATGTGTACAAAACATGTTATAGTACATTACTTACCAAGGACTGTAAAAGAAAGAAAGCCCGAAATCGCAGGTATTTGTAACCCCGAGCCGCAGGCGAGGGTAGTAAATATGCGATAGAGGGCTTTCTTTTTTACTGCCCGTGGTGAGTAGGTACACAATTTTACGTCTCCACCTGGCCGTAATGCGAATTTTACTGTACGCGTAGCGTGCGGTAAAACTCGCATTATGGCAAGGTGTGACGTAAAAAATGTTAAATGACGTGTAACATATGTTATCAATCTTATCAATAAAGAATTGAATTGAATTTTTTTAATCTTGACGCTATGACCGTTTTTTAAAAGTGATGTAATAGCTGCCGTTCCTCAACCCACCAACGGAGCGGCAGCTGACCTTCATGAGACTTCATTATACATCGCCCTTAACGACTTCACAAGTTATCGCGCGGGACGCGATTGGTCATGAAATTTGTTCCTGGCTTACGGTCCACAAGGAGTTATTGTTTCTGGGAGTTTTGATTACTGATGCCCCTTGCAGTTTCATATAATTTTTTTTTTTTTTAGATGTATCAAACCTCGAAAAGCCTTCCGGCATTCCTGGCTTCATTGGACACACGACGTTACCATCAACGAGATCCATAGTGCATGAACAAGATGATGGGACTGTACTATCTGTATGTGCAACAGGTAAATACTAAATAAAACAATTACCTACTGGATGTTTTTCATAAAAGTAGTGCCTGCGCCGGTTCTTGGGATAACGTTGCTGAGCGGATCCCAGGCTTAGCGAGACGTACCCAAGTAACACAGGAAGCATTATAACATATGAATAGTTAACTTATTTCGAACTTAAGGACCGTATAAACTCTTATATACGTTCACCGAGCAACTTGTCGCATTATATGATTCTTTGAGCTGTATAACGGTTGTATAATGGCATATCTAAATGCTTTTGTAAAGCCTTTAGCTTTAGTGCAGCAAACCACAACGCAACTGTACAGCTTTCGACTGTTTAAAAGCACTTAAGTGCTTTAGGTTCTACAATAGCATTATATAATGCTTTAAGCTGTATAACGGTTGTATAATGGCATGTATAAATGCTTTTTTAAAGCCTTTAGTTTTAGTGCAGCGAACCAAAATGCAACTGTACAGCTGAATGCTGTACAGTTGCGTTTTGGTTTGCTACACTAATGCTTCGGTGTGGTTTAGTGCCTTAGGTTCTACAATAGCATAAATAAATGCTTAATGCTGGTTATGAGCATGAATATTAGCCATTATAATGCCACGTAAATCCGGTATACAGCTTTCAGCTGTTTTTAGGGCTTTAGGTTCTACAATAGCATTTTATGATGCTTTACGCTGTATAACGGTTGTATAATGGCATATGTAAATGCTTTTGTTTAGCCATTAGTTTTAGTGCAGCGAACAACATGCAACTGTACATCTGAATGCTGTACAGTTGCGTTTTGGTTTGCTACACTAATGCTTCGGTTTGGTTTAGTGCCTTAGGTTCTACAATAGCATAAATAAATGCTTAATGCTGTTTAAGAGCATGAATATTAGCCATTATAATGCCACGTAAATTCGCTATACAGCTTTCAGCTATTTTTAATGCCTTAGGGTGTACAATAGCATTTATAAGTAGGTAATACGTTCCTAATGCAGTATAATAGCAATAATATAAACCATTATAAAGCCACGTAATTCACTATAAGGGGCTGTTCATAAATTACGTCATTTCAAATGGGGGGGGGGGGGGTCTGGACATCGGATGATGGTAGCATGACGTAGGAGGGGGGGGGGGGGCGGTCATTCCGAAGATCACATCATCAATGTGTAAAAAAGGAATGAAAGTCGTGTTTCTATAAACTTTTAATGCTATAAAATATTATCAATTAAGCTTAAAACGCATTTTTTTTTAATGACGTCACTTTATTTGGCAGCTTTACTATCAAAAATTGATGACGTAATTTATGAACAGCCCCTATACAGCTTTTAGCGGTTTTAGTGCCTTAGGTTCTACAATAGCATAAATAAATGCTTAATGTTGTTTAATAGCATAATTATTCACGTGTAATGCTGTAGGCATAAATAAGGCATTTTTTAAGGGTCACTGAGCTGCTATTGGACTAAGAGCTAGCCACGTCAGATATGACACAATAATGAGACCAACAAAACCCGTCTGGTTAGATTGCTATACTATTCTTATTGCTAGATCCTGGCATCTGGCAGCTTTTAATGGGTGGAGGTCACAGTGACAGACTAGCAAAATGTTTTAATTGGAAAATAGTAATACCAAACTAGGTAAAAATTGCCGAAGTTGTCTCAGTTATAAAGGACAGGGCCTATATTTTAAGGGGCTCCCTGGCGCCAACGACCTTAGATCTGATTCCCTTAGTTTTCTAATTATTTATATAGCTTATCATATTATCAGTAACGGCTTTAAACAATATAGTATCCTACATTTACTTCAATATTCATTGTCTTCGAGATATTTGACATCAAAGTCGAACCAGTTTAGGCTAAAAAAGTGGTTTTATGGTCATAAATTTTGTTTTAATTAGTTAAAAATTAAAATCTCTCTACAGTTTTAGAGACCCTAATATGTAGATTACGTATATGTAAGATTCTTTACACCATTCGAATATCGATAAAAGTGTTTTTTTAGACCATATTTTAAAAATATCATAAAAAAATAACGGCTCATTTATTTCAAGATCCGGCTCAACAGAATGGAGATAAAAGATTCAAAAACCGATAGTCGTTTGCCTTATAATTCTATCTATAGTGAATATGTTGGAATATCGACTCAAAACTGGTCAAAAATCGATAAAAAAAAACGTTAGACCAAAAAATATTGTGTATTCTTACCATACATCGGGGTTTTCGGTGCGGGAATGTTTGACATTAGCCAAAGAGTAGGCATTAACTTAAAAAACAGAATGTACTCTAGCACGTTTCTACCTAATGAATAATTGATCGAAAAAATCATAGGTATATACAATTTATATGAAATACCTGACTATTATGTATATATATTGTAAGTACATATACCTATGATTTTTTCAAGTATTTTCTTATTAATTCATGTAGTGACTGATCATTGTCAACCTCTTCAGTTAATCAAATAGTTCATAAATATCGGACGTCAAGATTAATATTTGACACTTACTATACCGTGTCTTTGTCTTAGGTAGATCTAGTTAATAAATTTCGGATATGCAATTGCATTTTTAAAATACTAAGTATATAATAGTCAATACAAACATGCCTCTAAGAAAAAAAGCTCGTATCATAGTGTGTAAGCTATTCACAGAGAGGTAGTTATTCATTAAGCATAATATGATATTTTCTCAGACTAACTCTCAACCTATCTGTTTATCTCTACTCTTTCTCAAATCGTTCCCGCACCGAAAACCCCGATATATGATTATTACGGAAACAAAAACAGTAGGCGAAAACTATGAACTATATTTTATTATACATCGTTTGGCACTACTTTCTCCCAACATAATTTTTTGTATAATTTCTCTTAATATTGTATAGTATTTGTATAGTTTCTCATAATATTGCATCAAACCCAGATCTCTAGGATTTATTTTCTTGAAATGGTTTCCATTCTTTGACCTCCACTACTTTAAAGCTGCCAGATGTCCAGATCTAGAAATAAGCATAATATACCAAACTGACTAGAGGGGTTTGGTTGCTCTCATTATTGTCATATCCGACGTGGACGTGGCTAGCTCTCCGTCTATATAGACCAACGCCATTTTGTAAATAATTAATAACCTAAAAATAAATTCATGCGGACCTATTTATACAAGGAAAATACCTATATAATAAAGAAATTACTTAATTTAAGACTGCTCAACCAACACTATTGTGTTAATAATGCAAAACTCGTTCTATACGAGGATTACACAATTGTTTTGTTTATTTGACGCATATCTTTTTATAATATTTTATAGCAAAACCACAATAAATCAAAGGCGCGTGAAAATTTTCAATGAAACTTATATACACATTTACGGTAAACTACATTGCGCAGTCATATTTGAAGGATATAATAACGTAAAAGTGTCGAAAACTTTTATAAATTTTGTTAGGATGCAAACAAATATGACGTGTCACTCATTCAGTTTTTTGTACCGTCTTCGTCCATTTTATATTGCGAGACAAAGTAGTTAAATCACAACGTTCATTGTATTATAACATTTGTTCCGTCGGTATTAGAGACGTTTTTGCATTGACGTAAGGTTTATTTTACTACACTCTTATGCTAGTATAATGCGTTTGTATTGCGATTGGCAAGTTAATCGAGAGTACTTATGCTTCTTTACTGCGATTAGCAAGTTTTTTGGCCGTATTAAGGCTTCTTTAATGCAGTCGGCAACTTAATAGAGCGTACTAATGCTTCTTTGAGGCGATTGGCACTTTCCATGACAACGATAATGCTAATAGCGCAGACATAATGCGCCTGCAATGCTATTAAATGACCTGTATAGGATCTCAAGCTGGGTAATTTGTGCCCATTTAAGACCTATATCAGCACTATAAACGTTTATAATGCTACTATATAACGAACTCAAAATGCTAAAAGCATACAGATATGCTGTAAGACGGCCGTTATACTGCTTTGATGTGTTACTTGGGTAGCAATAAGCCGGCACTACTACGAGACTGAATATTGGGATTAGCTTGCCAAGGGGACCCCAGACTATGCTAGGAAAAATTAGAAAACATATTTTACTGATAAGATATTGAATAACAACCTGTATGAGTAAGCAAGTTTAATCCCACCTTTTACCACCAATTCAAACTATCTATAGCAATGAATTAGTGCTTAGTGAACTATGATTTAGACTTATCAGCGCGAGCTGCCTGTCTAAAACATTATAATAATAAATTGTAATTAATTATTTACCAACTGGTAACAGCTAGGATATTTTTTGGAGTAGCTAGAAAGGAACCTACAACCCCTACTGTTGAGGTGGTAAACAGCTAGATCCTAAAAGGAGATATGTAACTCGAAAATTGATGTACCTATTTATAATAACAAAACCCATTTGTCAACTTGCAGGAACATCATCAAGGGATTCCCTGTTATCCTGGATAAGGTTATTAGAAAAGAACGGTAACCCATTACTGTCGAGTATCCCGGTAATGTTCACGCTCACAGCGCCGCCTACCGGCCTCGCGATACCAGAGACGCAGCCGGCCACGGGGAAGGAGACGGAAAAAGTGGCTGACACAAGCTAGTATATAAATAAATAATTTTAAACAAAAAAGAACCGACTTCACTAAGCATCCACCTTTCCAACACCAAATGCTCGAGCTGCTGTAAAAAATACTCAAATCACTACAGGTGTGCCTATAATAGTTGAAGAGTTCCCTCGATTTCTCCAGGATCCCATCATCAGATCCTGACCTGGTTACAATGGGACCAACTGTGAAGTATACTCTTTCAAACAAAAAAAGAATTTTCCAAATCGGTCCAGCCGTCTTCGAATAATCGGTGAACATACATATAAAAAAAAATAAAAAAAATAGCAAAAACAAAGATCCCGACGAATTGATAACCTCCTCCTTCGAAATCTTGAAGTCGGTTGATAAGTTATTAATTGATGAGTAATAAAAGTAGTTAAATTAAAAACATGGTTTTATTTGGTCGGTAGTTGGCAGCTCACCTTATTATCAGTTACTCGGCCATTATTATACTCTGTATCTTTAGGCATTTAAATAAAAGTAAATAAGATCTACCCTCAAATGGCTCCTTAAGCCAGTTGAGGGTAGATGCAAACATTACCCGATCAAATAATATTGGTAAAAGCCAGGTCGTTAAGTGACAGATCCAGGCAGTTTTGTATTTGATTGGTTAACCAATTAAAGTTATAACTAGAGGGCGGAGTACCGGTGGCAAATTTCACACTAAATGTATGGAGTCGCCTAAGTATTCTTATGATTAAATAATTAACGAATAAATGATTAATTTTGCATAATATTTTTTAGGAACTTATAGAAATTATCTTACGAGCATACAAATATACTGTTAATATCTATAATACATAATAAAATGTTTTCTTATCAAAACATTATCATTAGGTACTAAATACTAGACTAAGAAGTTATACCTGCCAAACGATATATTATTTTCAAGACCATTCAATTACAATTGAGGACTGGAATTATGTGTTCGAGGTCCTCCTCACAATCTACACTTAAGTGAGTATCCATGTTATAAAATGAATGGACTATGGCCACATGTTCCTGGTTTTTCGGAGTGAATCGGTTTCTTAATTTATTGAAGATCCATTTATGAGTGGAAAACGATCGCTCTACATCTACCGATGTCATGGTTGCATGTTTAAGGACTTGTTTATAATTTTCCATTGTAATCATATTCCTTAATTCGTCAGCATCTGGGTTTCTATCTAGAACCAATTCGAGTTTATTTCGCACGGTTTCACTTCCTTGTAGGCTTAAAATACTCCTAACTATATCTATTACCAGAAAACTTTCTTCTATCGGAATTTTAGTGCATTCTAATTTTTCTATCGATTCAGGTATAATTTCGTAACAATTTTTTATAAAGCTTAACTCGTTTTTTAAATTTTCTTTTTCAAACAACTTCTGGGCTTTTCTAATGGCAAAAGCTTCTTTACTGTTCAATTGCATCACAACATTTTTAATCACGTCAAAATGTCTATCGTAGTAAAAACTTGCATTTAACCCTTAGGTGCATGATTTAATTTTTTTTTGCAAAAAAAAAATATGTGATTAGAAAATGTACGTCAATGATGGAAAAAATAGTAAAAAAAAGCATAGTCATATTTCAATATTTTTTTTAATAAAAAATCCCATGGTATCATAATTGATACTCCATGGAGTGTGCACTAAAAAATTCTTCTTTTAACATAATTAAATATTAAATAATTAACTTTATAAATAGAATTTAAACAATCAGAAGAAACGTAAACTACAAATGGAAGTATTTAAAACAAGTAGAGTTTTTGTTTGAGCATAAAAACACTACACTTATTGTACTCGACATTTCATCCTTTTATCCCCCTTTATAAAAAATTACAGTGGAATTGGGTCCCTGTATTAAATTTTTTTTCTTCTGTCATATTTGTAAGTTCTTCTTCTGCCTCCTCTTCCTCAAGAGCTACTTGCAGTTCTTCGAGCGTTGGATAAAACTCGAGATCATCTCCGTCAGAATCGGCATCGTCTTCCGATATTTCTCCACCTTCTAACTGTGCCAACCATTCTTCTATGTCCTTATATTTTAATACTCTATAACGAACCATGCTATAGAAATTATAAAAACTCATATACATACCCAAACTACATGCCAAATATTAGTACAATACAAACAAACACAAAAAATGTCATAAACCGTGCGAGTAGAAAAATAGAGCAGACCGCATGGAGTATCATTTTTGATACCACGAAAAAAGGCGCTATCACATGGAGTATCGTTTTTGATACCAACTTAAAACTCAAAAAAATATTTCAATGAATACATATCTAACAAAAATGCATATTATGTAATATAACTATAGATACAAAACTTATTTGTACATTTTTTTCCCATTCAAAATATCACGGGATACAAAAATTAAAACTTGCAAATTTCATTATCGCAAAAAGTAACCCGACAATTTACAGTTTTGACGTTTAGTATAAAAATGGATGCACTATGGTTGCCAGTTTTTTTTTTCTTATTAGTATTGGAGCAAAGGTAACTAACTTCGGTCAATAGACCACGATGATAAAAAAATATGAATGTTGGTGCGCAGAAAAGACAAGGTATCATTTTTGATACCGTATGCACTTAAGGGTTAACCAGGTGCCCCAACGAGTGATAATGGGTTCCGGCGGTAAAGGCACATTCTGCGCATGGTCCCTGAAAAATCGGACGCGGTGTGGTGATTTTAAAAAAATCTTCTTGACATTAGATATTAAAGAATTGACCAATTTATGTTCAGATCTTATCTGCTCCGCGACTCTGTATAGTCCATGAGCGAAACAAGTTACGTGTCGTACTTTAGTGTACTTTTTCTTCAAAATCTTGCCGGCAGCAAGCATGTACGCTGCGCTATCCGAACAGAATATTAAAAATTTGTTCATATTATCTGTAAAATTATCCTCCCACAAAAAATTCAAGCTTTCGTCAACCACCGCTGCAATTGAGTTCGCGTTTACAGTACTAACGACTTTACACGCTAACAAATATGGCCTTTGTAAAGCTTATTAGTATTATTCAAGTGATTTTATAATTACATTTACTACGCAATTACCGAAATTATCAAGAGTCTCATCCACCGCAAGCCATAAATTGGAATCGAAAAATGTATTTCGTATTTGCTTGACGGTCGCATTGTATATTCTGGTAAGATAGTATTTTCTCAAAACACTTTCTTCGGGAAGTTTTACGCCTTTATCTAAGTACTTTCCAAAGAACTTTTTAAATTCTGGATGGTTAACTCTTTTCCATGGGATGTTACACGCTATAAGTAAAACGCATAAATCATAGGCAAAGGTGCCATTTTGATTTCCACAGTTAATTTGGTGTTGTTTACTGTTAACGTGTTTTTCGACATTATATTTTTTCAACTGCTTTAAATCCACTGAGCAAGAAATACAGTGAATGTTACATTCTTCTTCATTATATATAAGATTTTCGTACGGTTCTATCATCCGCAGAATTGTTGCTTCACGTGGCTTATTCATCTTGATATTTTTTGGTTTTAAATATTTAGCCGCCGCAATAATACTTCAGATAATATAGATGTAAATCAGCTGTCTAAATTGACAATGTCAAATAATTAGTTTCTAAATGTCTCATAAATTTGTAAATTAGTAACTTTTTGAAAAGAAAGGTTGCATATGGTAAAAAATATTATATCGATGAATGGTGACTTTGTTAAAAGAAATTGAAAAATAACCCAAAACATTTACGACATAACATTTAGGTGTTCCTGAAATCGATTTATGAAAATAAATGTTAAGTACCTACTTACTTCCAATTTACGAGTAGGTACCATACTAAGTACATTAGGTAAATGAATAATTTTATTATTCAAGCCTAAAATAATAATTATAAAAACGACTCCATATCTTTTGTGTGAAATTTGCCACCGGTACTCCGCCCTCTAGTTATAACTACCCGAAAATGTAAAAATTGTTTGTTTACTTTTATTTAAATACCTAGACATAGAGTATAGGGCAGGTAACCCTAAATTATGAATTTAAAAATTGTTATACATTTCACACATCATTAGGCGGATCCACCTGACTTACTGCCTCACGAAGAAATTGCCGCGCGAGGCAGCTCGACTAGTGTGGCGTGCCTCGGCCGAGGCAAACGCGCGGCCGCAATGCCTCGGACACGTCCCCACACTAGCCGAACTACCTCGCGCGGCAATTTCCTCGCGAGGCGGTGCGTCAGGTGTGGACCCGCCTAATAGGGCAGGTTATCCTAAATAATGAATTTGAAATTACTTTACATTTCTTATCCATTTTTTTCTAATTATGATATCGTTTAGGATAAAATGGACTAGGAAATTATTTTCGACAAATACTTATGTCAGGTTTATTCAATGTATGCTAATACTACATAACTTATTAATATTTACATTATCTACTTAATCCAAATTATTTATATCACAAAATGTAAGAGCACGCTCACATAGACTTTATAGTCAGCAGGTTTCTATGTGTCGCAATTGGAGCGTTCTATTTTCTAATTAATTAATATAGGAGTCGAGTTTAAATGTGAAAGTAAGAACATGAGAACAGGTTATAAAATATCTATATACACAACCAAAGTTATAAAACCAAACAGGGATGCCACACACACAGGGGCCACACCTGACGCACCGCCTCGCGAGGAAATTCCCGCGCGTGGCAGCTCGACAAGTGTGGTGTGCCTCGGCCGAGGCCGGAAGCAATTTCCTCGCGAAGCAGTGCGTCAGGTGTGGCCCCGCCTACTATAAAAAAAGAGAATGGTAGTTGTGTTAGCCCTATCCCTATTTACTGACATTTTAACACAAATTTATATTCAGAGCACATGAGCTTGAAAAAGTGTAGCAGTGAAAGCCCTTTGACCGCCAAAGACGTCAAATCACGCGGACGGAAAGTCGTGCCCTCGGTACCAGCGCGTGATATCACGTCCAAAATATAACCAAATGCGCTCGCGCACTCGCGTCAGTGGCACGGTTTTTCTGTCAGATGCTTAGTGGCTAAAGGGAATAAACAAATTAATAGTCCAGGGGGAAAAAATATTTATAAGTAATTATTTTATGTTTTTTTCTTGAAACATCATTCCAAAAAAATATGCTGATTATCCAATTTTTTCCCTGGACTCCTCAAACAAAATTAACCAACATAATAGAACTCCCACAATCATGTCCACTCATAGTCCTCATCTTCAACAAAGGAGATGGTCCCCCACTGTCAAGTGATGTTGTGCCAATCCGTCTGCGGGAGGAGGTAGGTTTCATTGTCACTACGGATGACTGTGACGCCGGCTCCGTAGTATGGGATGACGTAGGCTGAGCCGTCTGATGGGCCTACTACCTGTAAGATATTTAAAAACAGAATAGTTAACTTATAAGAACGTAGGAGAGACCTCCTAAAAACATTTACAAATAGAAAATACTTATTACCATGAACTATGCCTTTTCGACGCTAAAGACGGATATATCCGGCCAACGACGGATATATCAGTCATAAAATATCATTCGTTTTAATCTAAACTCATTATTGTTCTGGCATATGAATGGGTATTAACATTTGTCATGGTGTTGAAGAAGTTAAAAGGAATCGACAAAACAATAAAACTCCACCTCATAATTTCTTTCTACATGCAACCTCTAATCCCATAATCCAGTGCTCCAAGTCATACTCATCCTAGCATTGTCCCAACTATTTGCCACTTCTCCATTCTCAAGGGACCTGGGTGGCTTCTTGTATGCCAAGTACTATATTTCTATAAGTCTATTAACCCTTTGATCCAAGCATCGGACGGAAAAATCTTGCCAACTCGCTTATATTCTGGACGTGATATCACGCGCTGGCGCTGAAGGCACGACTTTCCGTGCGCGTGATTTGACGTCTTTGGCGGTCAAAGGGTTAAACACTTCTAGTTGTAGTTACAAAAGTGTTAGCTGGCAATTCAATCCTGATAAAACTAGGCCTTTTTAGGCAGACTAGCCTAATTCTGTCACTATTAGCATCAATTACTATGTGTATTGTAATGTTTTCCTTTACCAAAAACCAACTCTTATTTAAATAAGTAAATAAATATACAAATCAACCTAGTCCCACAGTAAGTACAATAAGGCTTGTGTTGTGGGTAACTAGGTATATATATAATAGATGGATATAGACAAATACTTAAATACACAGAAAACTTCCATAACTCAGGCACAAATATTCATAATAAACACTCAGATAAATGCCCTGACCAGGATTTGAATCTGGGACCTCTTGCTTCATAGGCAGGGTCACTACCGACTAGGCTAAGAGGCCGTTTTTTACTTCAATAAAAAATCTAAATATATAAAAGAAGAAACTGACTGACTGACTGATTGACTGTCTGACTGACTGACATATCAACGCACAGGCCAAACCGCTGGTTCTAGAGATTCCAAATTTGGCACGTAGGTTTCTTATAAGATCTAGGGGTGCACTAAGAAAGGATTTTTCAAAATTCACCCCTTAAGGGGGTAAAATGAGGGTCCAAAGTTTGTATGGCGAATCAAGATTTGTTAGACTATTTTATTCGAAACTTCACAGGAGTATTCCTAACGATAAATAAGTAAACACGTGTTTCAGGTTTTTTGAAAATTCCACCCCTAAAACGGGAAAATGCGGTCACAAAGTCTGAAAATCAACATGGGTATCGTATCCTTTTTGAGTACTTATAGTACGCGGGCGAAGCCGCGGGAAAAGGCTAGTATAAGTATATAAATTATTTATAAAATTACCTGTGCAGCTATCAGTATAATATCCAACAACTGCCCCAAGAACATGAATCCCAGCGTACACAACTTGGCCAGCCCGATGCCCGGATACCCGAGATAGAAGCGGTCCAATCCGAACATCCCCAGGAACACGGACAGCAGCAACGCTATCTCCAACGAGTATCCGTTGGTCCATTTGCATGGCATCTTTCTTTTGAATGTGGAGTTTGAAGTTCCTTCACATTTAATTCCATCTGCTGCTCTGCAGAGTACTGTAACAGAACATTTAGATTGTAGCAGATTTTGTAATGTATCTAGGTGGACTTTTCAGTGGAATGCCACTGAAAAGTCCACCGTTATCCTGTACGAACACGAATTTTCAGTAATTGGTAGGTTTTGGATTTACTTTTCTGCGACAATATAGTCAAATTAAGGACATAATTAAAATATTCAAATTAAAATTAAAAGCCTAGACTGGAATCCCCAAGGAAAGCGGAAGCATGGCTGCCCTAAGCAATCCTGGCGGCGGACAATCATCGCAGAGACGGCGACCATTGGCAAGACGTTGAGCGAAATGAAGCGCGAAGCTCAAGACCGAACAGGATGGCGGAGCACTGTGGATGCCCTCTGCCCCATCTAGGGGACATAGGATCATAAGTCAAGCAAGTCAATTAAAATTGCAAAGATAACTCTAATGACAGATACACATGCGTTTGTAAGGGACAGCTCGTGGAATGCCCCTTAGTAGGATATTGCAATGCCAGGGATTGGATTACTGCTGACAAAAAAAGAGAGAATTAAACCTGATTGGCCTACTGTTTCTAGTATACAACATTACTTATTTTATTTTAATAATTTTATAACATTGATGATGCATAATAAATAAAATAAAAAGCCTTTTTATTCCATAACTTAAAAACTATTTACAATTCGACATGTATTTATTTATTAGTGTCAGGACCCCTGTTGGGTATAGGCCTCCCCCAACCTTTTCCACCTTTCTCGATCTTGTGCCTCATGATGCATAACCTTGAGTTAAACAAAATCATATTTATGTAAGGTCCCCAATGTTTAATCTATATATATAAAACTAAGTCGTGTGGGTTACACCATTTATAACTTAAGAACAGCAGCACAAATTTTTTACAGAGAGTTGGCTAAACGGTTGGTCGACAAAACCGGGGATAAAAGAGCTGGCAGCTTCCTCGCCCAACGCCTTAGTATTGCGGTTCAGCGAGTAAATGCTGCCAGCGTCCTCGGCACGATGCCACAGGGTCCCATTTTAGAGATAGATTTTTAGTTTTTAGTATTTTTAAGTAAGTTAATTTCAGTTTATTTAAGTTTCATCCTGTACTTAAGAACAGCTGAACCGATTTTAATGTTGTTTGATTATTTGGATCTATCTCCAATAGCAGAATAACTAGTTAAATAATGAACAAGTAAAAAAAATGTATTTGGCGGGACAAAGTTTGCCGGGTCTGCTAGTTTACCATAAGAAACAGGAAAATAATTAAAATAAAATAAACTTCGTAGTTTTAACAATGTATTTTTAGTCTCTATGTTCGAGAAACCTACGTCTTCAACCCTCGAGTATTTAAATCTAAAATAGTTTTGACATGACTCGCAACAAAATAATCCTAGATTTTCTACACTTATTTATATTAAGTACAAAACAGCTACTAGCTGACACACCCCTTCCTTATTCCATTTTATAGTAGACATTTACCTTCAGCCTCCCCCTCTGAGGGCACATCCTTCCCCGGAGAACATCCCCTAAACTGCTGCGTATCCGGATCTATTTGGTCTAAGCTCGGATCCGGACATATGTACTGCCCTAACCTTAGCGTGCTACAGTCCACAAGAAACTCTTTAGGCTCGTCCGACGCTAGAGTTGACGAGAAGTAAACACATAGCAAACAGACGAGCGTGACATGTCTAGACATGGATGCTGACGGCCACATTGTGAGGCGAGAGTTATCGCATATATGAACACATTACACTTTTAAAGGTTTTCCGACTACATCACTTCAGAAGAACATGCTTAATTCAATAAATTTCCTCAAAGGCGACTACAATTTTATTTGCAATACACACAATGAGTATGAGTGAATGAAATTATGTCCGATATGTCGTAATTCACTCACTGACTTTACGTCACTAATGTCATCTTAGTGCGTTCGGATACCGTCATCAATAATCGTTAATTTTTCATTCTAAATTATGAAAATTTGGTTTTCAACCGACTTCAAGATTTCGAAGGAGGAGGTTATCAATTCGTCGGGGTCTTTGTTTTTGCTATTTTATTTTTATTTTTTTATGTATGTTCTCCGATTATTCGAAGACGGCTGGACCGATTTGGATAATTCTTTTATTGTTTGAAAGAGTGGTCCCATTGTAACTAGGTCAGGATCTGAATCTGATGATGAGATCCTGGAGAAATCGAGGGAAATCTTCAACTATTATAGGCACAATAGTGATTTGAATATTTTTTACAGCAGCTCGAGCATTTGCTTTTGGAAAGGTGGATGCTAAGTGAAGACGGTTTTTTTTTGTTTAAAATTATATACTGTGTTTTCCTCTTTCCTCACTCCTTGTTGCCTCTTTTCCACTTGCCTATGAACGCTAGGAAGGGTGTACAATGAGCATTATACAACGTGGGGGGTAAGAGACATGTTGTAAACGAGAGTCTATAAGAGATGACCTAGAGCGATGCCGAGTCAATCAATTAATGTTCTCACTCTTTGAATTACACGTAATTTTTTTCATTATACTTGCGAAGAAAACTTGAAGGTTTAAGACGGAACAATCTATCTATCTATACATATAATAAAGCTGAAGAGGGTCGAAAGTCTGTACATGGAAGATAATCGAAAAAAAGTTGGCTGGGGATACTTAGAATCGATAACAGAACACGTTCCAACAATTTTTAGAATTCTTGTCTGTTTATCTGTTTGTCTGTTTATCTGTTTGTCTGTTTATCTGTTTGTCTGTTTATTTGACCGCGCATCACGTGAAAACGGCTGAACGGATTTTGATGAAATTTTGTATAGAGATAGTTTGAGTCACGGGAAAGGATAATATATAGTTTTAATCCCAAAAATCAACCCTGGTGGGGGTGAAAATGGGGTTGAAAGTTTGTATGGAGAATTTTTAACCGCTGAAACGATTTAGACAGAAATGAGTATGGAGATAATTTGAGTCTCGAGAAACGTCATAGGATAGTTTTCAAACCCTTGTGGGGGTGAAATGGGGGTTGAAAGTTGGTACGAGGATTTTTTTACCGCTGAACTGATAAAGATGAAATTTGGTATAGAGATAGTATGGGCCTCGAGAAAGGACAAAGAATAGTTTTCAACCCGAAAATCAACCCTAAAGGGATGAAAAGGGAGTTGGAAATTTGTATCGGGAATTATTAACCGCAGAATCGATTTAGATAAAATTTGGTATGGAGATAATTTGAACTCTGGAAAAGGAAATAAAATAGTTTTATCTCGGAAATTATCCCTTAAGCGGATGCAAAAGGGGTGGAAGTTTACATGGGGAAGAAACAACCAATAACCGCTGTACGTATTTAGATGAAATTTGGTATTGAAATAATTTGTAATTTTTTGGTCGAGGTGTTCATATTTCCAAAATTTCTAAAATTTCCATAATTTCCAAAATTTCCAAAATTTCCAAAATTTCCAAAAGTTCAAAAATTACAAAAAATTCAGAAATTTCATAAATTTCAAAAATTTCATACCTTTTAAAAATTTCCAAAATTAAAAAAAAATACAAAAAAATTAAAACCACAAAATTTACGAAAAAGTCAAAAATGAAATAATTACTTCGTTCCAATCGCGTGTTCCACGACACTCATGTATTTTATTTTTCTCTGGCGTTCATTAGTGCATTGTAATGTGCTTACATTGAAGAATAAATATCTTGATCTATACCAATATCATAAATCCTCTATCGGAACCGTATGTAATTACCACCATTATTGCAACCAGTAACGTAAAATCTGTGACAGTTTGGTAAAAACGTATGAAAATTCATTACCTACATTATTACGGTAACGTAATGAAAATCTGCCCCCCCGACCGCCGGCGCAATAAGGTTGGTCATGGCGATCATTCTAATGGTTTCAATGGATATATGTGTGTAGGTAAAGTAGTGTATGCTTCTGTACCTACTTAATTAGGCCTTACTACGTAACAGTTACATAAACTACTATTTATCTCTGTTTAGGGTTCCGTAGTCAACTAGGAACCCTATAGTTTCGCCATGTCCGTCCGTCTGTCCACGGTCTAGCTCAGTTACCGTTTGCACTAGAAAGCTGAAATTTGGTGAGGCCTGATAAGAACTTTCAATAAAAACTATATCGAAAAAAATCGGTTCAGAGGTTTTTGAATTATCAGTCAAAAACGCATATTGAAAGGAAGTGCCGAATAGTAAAATGACGTAAGCGCCGCCAAATATCCCTTAATAAACGACCTTTTGAACGGATGTTTGATCTACGAAACTCTACACTGAGTATCGCCCGACATGCTCTTGGCCGGTTCTTTTTTGCATTGTTATCCCGGAAATCACCCCTTACTTATTCCAATTCAAGAAAATCCCCAGCCAGATTACACGCAGCCTATAAAAATTCAACGTCTAAAAGGGGGGGTAGCCACTACACTCGATTGAGTTAAATTTGCATGGGTCATGACCCCCCCCCCTCCAAGTGCACCTCAAATAGAAAAAAATCATTTCTGCATTTGTGACCCCCCCCTTCCCCAATTTCAACCGCGCCTGTTCTTACCTTTCATGCTTAGACTGATTTGACGGGAGGATCGATTTGGATGACATTTGCCGTGGACATGAACGTATAATAAATACAACAGTGGTCCTGTATCGTCCGATATACACCTACTACTCTATGTCGTTTAAATCATGCCAAAAAAAATATGATAAAAAAAGTATTCATTTTTGAGTGTAGTTTCATTTAGTGGTAATTTTAAAATATTTTATTAGGACTACTGTCCTCTAGCGTATCCATCTGTCAACTTTACTTCAAGTTCCACCTCAAGGGTAGCGGGAGAGAATTTAGGGGTGAATTAGCCGCTTACTGACACAGACCGAATTCCACGCGGGCGGAGCCGCGGGTACAGCTAGTGTTAAATAAGGTAATTAAAAGTCCGTAACTCATTGGGAGTAATAAGCTATTACTATAACTCCCGCTACGCCTGCGTGTATTGTCACGCTCACGCCTATGATATGATGCCTATGATATGATGCTATTATTTGTAAGTTTAAGTATTAAATAGCTTTGCTATGTACAGTCAGCATCAAATAGATAGTGACAGGGAATACTTCCAAATTTACCGCAACATCTACAATAACCATTAATACCGGTTCGTCCAGAGTGATCAAATTCTTCGGGCCATCCGACGAGTACAAATATACCGGAGCACGCACAACGCGCCTAATACTTGGTTACTTCCAATCCGCTGTTAGCACTGGAACACCCACAACACCATCGGTATCGTAGCATTCAAAGTATCCAAAATTACGAGACACGCTAGAAAAATTAACTTTATTTTTAATGACATAGAGCTCAAAAACATATTGATGTCAGTACAACGTATCAAATCGATATGCATGTAAGTGACAAAATGAACGATCAAAATTTAAAGTTCTAAGAAGTTTAAGCTACGTAACCATTAGTTATAAGCCTTATTGCATCCGGAATAAAGTTTGATTTCATATTGTATACATATTTATGAATACTTTGGCTGCTACGCAACCAGTGGCGGTGTGGTTGTACCGGTATTATTGCCGGCTTGACTGTTGTCAAGTATTAGGATTTGTGAGTGCTCCTGTATATTTGTAAACGGTAAACGGTCTGAAGAATTAGATTACTTTGAGTTATTATTAATTACTACTCTGGATGTGACAATATATTTGGGTATCTTAACAGCCACGGTATTATATGATGCTGACTGTACTACATTAATATGTTTGCAATAAACGTTTTTCTACTCGTCGACTGTAATGCTTGAATTGTGATTGTGTAGACCGAACTACTAGCGCATACTTTCCGATAGAGCTTTTATGGTCCCATATTGTGACATCGCCAACGATGGTACAAAGGATTTTCATACAATATTGTAACACTGTTGCACGAGCCCGCACGGCCACGCCGCCGTCGCCGCGGGGGGACGGGCACGATCTGCCGGGAGATTGAAGTTACTCTATTGTATAGAGGCAGCAGGTCTTTCGTCGAACTCAATTCTTACCGGCTTGCCTATATTGAGCACTCGTAGAAAAAGTATTGTGAGAATAGTGACATAATTAAGCTTTTCAATCTCGTACCTTACTTAGGCCACTCAGCAAGCTTCGTGGCCTATTTAAACACGGTACTCGACTGAAAAGCTCTTAATTATGTCACGATTGTATAAAATACTATTTGAGTTTCAGTTATGTTAAGCAATGATGAAAAATATTAATCATTGCAGGGTATTTATGCTACGAATGATAACGTCGTATTCTATAAAATACCTAAAGGAACATTGACGGTGTATAGGTACTCTGCGGGTGCATATCTATCTTTACCATACGCAAGTTGTTCAGTGGCGCTGCAGTTGCAGAGCAGTGGGTTCTGGGTGAAGTTTCCGTCGTCTAACGAGGTATTAGCATGTGGTTAGGGCAAGACTTTTCCTCTCTCGTATTGATAAATAGAAGCCGGACAGGCGCGGATCCAGGATTTCGTTCAGTGGGGGGCACTTTCCTTCACAAAAAATCTCGCGGTCCGCACCTATGGCCCCCGTAGTATACGAGGTTTGCATTTTAGGGGTTGGGGGGGGGGGGGGGGGGGGCAAATGCCCCTGTTGCCCCCCCCTGTATCCGCGCCTGAGCCGGACAGAATAAGGCAACCAGAGTTGGGCGTTATTTAGATAATTCTTTATTCACTATTATTCTTATTTCGCTACGAAACATTCTCAAATTAACATCAGAGCTGACAGGTAAACAAATCAAGATGACTTAGACCACACCATACCATACTTACACTTTTTGACCATTTTGAACTGTTGCCATTTAAATGAGAATAATAACGCCCTCTTGACAATAATCATATATTTATGGTTAGGCTTTACTTACCTATAAAGTTTATACCCGCAAAAGATCGCTTAAATTCGAAAGAGAAATAATATGGCCTATTATCATTTTTCATCTCATTTATAACTAGACTTTAATTATAAACAAGTAAAGTTTAAGGACGCAGTAGTAAGCTTTATAGATCTGGGTTTAAAAAGAGCTTATGTAGGAGGTGGTAAAAAGTTACCCATGCCATATCGAGAGCCGGGTCAATTACAATGTTACACCAGCGACGCATACAGGCAACGCGCTAACTCTATACTCTGTATCTTTAGGTATTTAAATAAAAGTAAATAAGATCTACCCTCAAATGGCTCTTTAAGCCAGGTGAGGGTAGATGCAAACATTACACGATCAAATAATATTGGTTAAAGCCAGGTCGTTAAGTGACAGATCCAGGCAGTTTTGTATTTGGTTAACCAATAAAAGTTATAACTACCCGAAAATGTAAAAATTGTTTGTTTACTTTTATTCGAATACCTAAAGACATAGAGTATAGAGGTAGTCAGCAGCAAAAGTATTCTTTAGGCTTGAGGCTTCGGACCATTGGCACAATTTTCGTTAGAGAAAAAGAATACGGGAGGACTTTTTAGTGTCTAAATACATGATCAGGAATAAAATATTACCGTCCATACGTACCATAGACATAGACCATAGACATATAAAATAGGAAGACGTGGTCCCGAGAAGATAGAACTGTGATTCCATAATAAGCCGCGGTCTCGTGCACACACACTCACTTTTGACGTTTGAACCAATCACCGCGCGTCCACGAATTGTATCTGTGTGCGTGTGGCGCGTAACAACGAGGAAATCGGCTTACTATGGAATCACAATTTTGTCTTCACGGCACCGCGTCTTCTTATTTTTACACATACAATATTATAAAAGAAAACATAATTTATTACAACTTAAACATTACATTCTATCATAAAATAAAACTTAAACTGAATTAAAATTGGCTACGCTAATAATAAAGCTCGGTTGACACCCAATCGCTTAAGTTATTTCTAATGATGTATCTCCTCAGTTCATCAATGAGAATCATCAACAAGCAGAACGGGATCGAGAGAAAAAAGTTGTACCATTCGAGGTGCTCCGTGCCGAACACTGGGTTCCATCCGGGGACATACGTGACAAGAACCGCCGCCAACAAATCCAGAACGATACTTGCGTTCAACACGTGATTCCTCATACCCTTCTTGATCAACGAAATCCGACGCGTCTTACAAATAATTACGTCGGCGATCTGGGCCCAGCATATAGCCACGAAGTAAGCGGTTTGCGCACGTTTCTCTACAGTCTTCCTTTCATCAAAAAACCACTTACGGCCGATCGTGTCTACTACCACCGCTCCCTTCGACTCCCACTTATTACGAATGAAGAACAGAGTCGACGGGTAAAATCCATGTTCGGCAAACACTATGAAATAGCAAAATATTCCGGCAAAGAATTGTATCAGCCCGATCTGGAAATAGGCCATATACAACAAGTATTTGTTGACGAGGTGATCCGAGAGAGCTCGAGGCGGATGGTGCATGATATCTTCCTCGGATGTTTCGTAAGCCAGGCTGATAGCAGGGAGTAGGTCCGTACCCACATTAATGACCAGGATGAGCATCAGAGTTAACGGTAACGGTATGCCTACAATTGCATACAACACAAACGGCAGCATTTCTGGCGTGTTCGATGTGAGCGTGTAAGCAATAGTTTTTTTCAAATTATCGAATATTCTTCTCCCCTCTTGCACGCCCAACACTATGGACGAGAAATTGTCGTCTAAGAGAATCATGTCCGCCGCTTTTTTAGAAACCTCTGTGCCTGTGATACCCATGGCTATGCCTATATCTGCTTTCTTCAGCGCTGGTGAGTCATTAACGCCGTCACCAGTCACCGCTACGCAGTATTTAAGCTTTTGGAAGGCTTCAACGATCATCAGCTTCTGTTGTGGACTGGTGCGGGCAAAAGTGAGTTCGCTGTACCTTTTCATACAGTTCATCAGGTCCGATTCACCCATTTTCCTGAGATCGTCGCCGGTGATGACGGCGGCGTTGAACTGCCGGCGCACGTGTGGCGGCACGTCCACCACCTCGATGTGGTGGTCGAAGGCGTAGTCGTAGGCGGTGGGCTGCGTGATGGTGCCGCACATCCGAGAGATGGCCAGCGCTGTCACAGGGTGGTCTCCTGTCACCATCACCACCCTGATCCCAGCCTGTCTGCATATATTTATGTACACCTGGATGTCCTCTCTCGGGGGATCTATCATTGATATCGCACCAATGAATGTCAGGTTCTCTAGAGGAAAGTTGTGCTCTTCCGTATTGAATTGGTAGTTGACATGATATTCGGACATTAGTAACTTCATCTCGCCATAGCCGATGACGCGTTCGCCCATATTGGCAAGTTTTATAAAATTGGCTTTTAGATCTCTCTTGAGCTGCACGGTCAACGGCACATTCCCGTTGCTGGTTGCTATTTCCGAGCAGCGCTCCAGAATTATTTCGGGAGCTCCTTTCATGGTCAAAGTAAAGTAAGCAGAAGGCGAATGATCGTGTGTTTCATGCAGTCGATGAATTGTTACTTGATATTTCCAAGCCGAGCTGAACGGTATTTCGGCGACTTTCGGATTTTCCCGCTGCGTTTTCGTGGCCGAACGCGTATCCTCCATGTATCGTAATATAGCACATTCCGAGGCGTCTCCAATAATCTTTCTCTTTGCAATAGGCAACGTGAGAGTGTCGTGAGTGAAATGAGCTCTAAGATTGAGGGAGGCAACAAAACATAGCTCTGTATAAATAGGGTCAGAAACTTGCGAGTGGTCCGTTTTGGAATATATATGGAAGTCGCAAAATAAATGAGACACGCTCATTCGGTTCTCCGTCAACGTTCCCGTTTTATCCGAACAAATGACGGAGGTCGAGCCCAAAGTTTCTACAGCCTGCAAACTCTTGGCAAGACAATTTTTTTTCTTTAACTGATTCGCGGACAAAGTCATGCAGACGGTCAGAGTGACAATCAGGCCTTCGGGCACGTTTGCCAGGATTATTCCAAGCATATACTGTAGTGCGGTGAGCAAATTTTTCTGGGCCAAATACACCATAATGAAAAAGATAATTCCAAAACCAAATGCGACCAGGCATATTAGTTTGATAAAACGAGTGATCTCCTTAGCGATGGGAGTTTCGACTTTCTGTAGACCAGTGACGAGGCCGGCAATTTTTCCTATTTGCGTTTCTTCTCCTGTGTCAACGACCATTGCTCTCGCACTCCCTTCTACAATTGGGCAAGTGAAAAAAGCCATGTTTTTAGATTCCAGTGGATTGATGTGCGTGAACTCGGTACGGTGGACGATCGGCTTCGACTCTCCGGTCATCGAAGACATGTCCGTGGAAAAGTTAGAACACGATAAGATGCGTACGTCGGCCGGGACAGTCTCTCCCGCCTTCATCTCGACTATGTCACCGATCACGATCTGACTATTAGGTATAATTTTTACAACTCCTTCCCTAACGACTGTAGCATCTGGTGGAATTAGATTTTCGAATCCACTCATGGTGGCCACGTTTTGGACTTCTACATAAAATCCGAATGCGCCGGTTCCGATGATGGTTACCGTGATTACGATGCCCAGGTAAAGGTATTCCATTTTGGAATGTCCGCCGCCGTGGTCCGGATCGATGAGATCGGCGGTGCCGAAGGCCACGAAGTTGAGGATGGCGCCCGCCCAGAGGACGCACTGGAACCAGCCGAAGAAGTTGTGTAGGAAGAGCTTCCAGTAGCTGGTGCCGTGGAGGTCTTTGAGGGTATTAGAGCCATGCAGCGCAAGCAGCTCGGCGGCTTTGCTGTCGGTGAGCCCGTCCTTGAAAAACATTACGGGCATAAGAGTGGAGCCAAAAAGAAATAGGTGAAGTGTTTTGCAACGAAAATATGTAAACATTATGTATTGACTATGACATGGATGTCTAAATGGTAAATAAATAATTTGTCTATAAGTACCTACGTAATCTAGTTTTGTATCGTTTCGAAAACAAGGGACCGCCGGGGGCAGATATGGATTAAGTCTTTTTTTTTAATCATTCCCTTTTGTCTCCGCAATCGCCAGTCAACACATTATCGAAGCCCGGACAGTTGGAAATACACAATTTAAGTTGGTTGGGACTAAAACGAGTCACCGTTTTTTAGGGTAACGACGTAACTGATGCTTTTGGTTCCTCCGGTCGTTTTAACATCAATTTAACAGAAAATTTATAAAATCACGGAAGACTATCAATTGACAAGATATATGCGACAACGAGCGAAGCGAGGAGGAGCGTGTTAGGTAAACTGCGAACAAACAGCGCGTGAAGCCGAGCGAGCGAAGCAAGAGTGCCGCAGCACCGGCCGGCGAGCGCCAGAACCAACTTTGGAAGGACTGTACAATATGTGACATCGAGTTCAGGCTTCATATTTTTTTTGTAGCTTCTACTCGCCAAAAGACAACTCTTCACCAAATTTTAAGTTGCGGAAACGCTTGGTTTGCGAGATAAAAAATAATCAAAGTTCCATATAAAATCCCGATTTTACACCGGCATGACACAATATTTTGCAGACGAGAGGGGGGGAGTGTGATAGTGTTAGGTTCTGGCGCTTCGCCGGCCGCTGCCGCGGCTCGCTCGCTTCGCTCGCTCGGCTCGCGCGCTGTAGGGTCGCAGTTCTACCTAACACTCCTCCTCGCTACGCTCGTCGTCGTACCTACACCGACCTGCCTTAGAGTCTGTCTGAAACTACTTTGAACTAACCTAAAAAGTTCTAAAAGGGGGGTGGGCGGCGCTGAATGAGGAGTGCATGAGAGAGGGGATGAAAGGAAGAAATGAATGACACAAAGCCGAGGTGAAGTATGAATGATGAATGTAAACCCCCAGGGTCATGGTGGGAGGACGTGCCAAGGACCCTCACAGTCCGTGCTGTGGGCAGCGGGGGGATGGTGTGTATTGGGCTCGCTAGCGGACGAGGGGAGGGTGAGCAGGATCTGTGTTGTATCTGGGGACCGGTTACGGGCTGGAGTGCGAGCTCCGCCCCATACTGGAAACTGGAGTGGCTGGGGGAACCTGCGCGTGGGCACTGGGTACTCCGGGGGTCACGAGCGACTTCCTAGGAGAGATCCTTGCGCGTGCCAGTGTTCTGCTCACCACAAGGAGGCACCATAGGAGCTGTTCTCTCATGCCTGCGAGCCTAATCGACACAATCGCTGTCGTTAACGACTATGCGCGGGGAAAGTGGCGCTTCCCGCGTAGGTGTCAATGTGGCTAGGACGTGGTACGGGAGCAATGCCACGTTCCTTACAGTTTTTCTTCCCACAGAAATCTAAATAATGGAATCAGGAACTAAAACTAAGGAAACTTATACCGCGCAAGCGGAGAAGCAGCCTGTAAGGGCAGAAGGGAAGGGGAGTACAAACCCGGCCGACCAGAATAGTGAGGGATTGGGGAGAATTCCGCTAGGAGGCCCCCCGTCTCGAAGCATCTCAAGGCAGGGTACCCCAGATGTCCAGAGGAGACTAGGAGGCCTGTCACTAGGAGAAGAGGATGAGCTACTCCAAACGCCGCCTAAGAAGGGAACCGATAGGGAGGAAAGAAGGGCGGTGGATAGTGAGGGGTTCCAAAAGTACCGATCGAAGGAGGAGAGGAAGAAAGCCAGACTGGCGAGAAGACGTGCCATTAAGGCTGGGAGGGCTGGGCAGGGGATCGGAGATCAAGGGGTAACACCCACAGGGATCTCCGATCCAGGCCCCAGCAAACGCAGCCAGAAGGTCAAGCGTCAGAGTACGGATGAGGGTTGCTCGGAGCGTCCTCCGCCGAAGCGTCAGAATCAAGGCAAGGGAGACGCAGAGGGACCGCGGAACGTCGCCAAGGCGAACCGTGGTCTAGCTGTGGCGGTGTGCCGAGAGGATGGCGTCTCGGTGGATGAGGCCCTGGCAAGACTCATCCGGAAAAAGTTAGCACAGATGATAGAAGGGGTAGTTATGAGCATGGTGAAGAGGGAGTCAGGGGAGTCAGGCCTGGCAGCCCCTCAGTTTGCTACGTCGGGACTGGTGTCGGAGGGATTCTTCCTTGTGACACCACTTACGGCGGGGTCGAGGGAGTGGCTGCTAAGCCAGGACTTCGGGGAGCTGGACGGTCACAAGATCATCGTGCAAAAGGTAGAGCAGACCAGAGTACAGGTGTGGATTCCGGGCGAACTGGATACTGAGTTCGTAAAGGAATTCCTTTATGCTCAGAACCCAGAGCGGCCGGAACTACAAATAATGTCCTGGCGAGCTGCAGGAAGAGAGTCACTGGAGCTAGGGACCCGACTGACCTTTGCGGTCTCAGACAGTGTCGATGAGAACTGGGGCGAGGAGAAAAACAAAATTCTATACTTCTCAGCCACCAGAATTAGGGCTAGGATTCTAAGAGCGAACCAAGAGCCAAAGAAGACAGATGCACCCGCATCGGAACAGGGGAGTGCTGTACCGGTCGACGTCAATACGGTAGAGGAGGGTATGGACGTCGTCGGAAGTGAACTCTCCGAGTAACGATGAGGGACAGAGACAATACACAATACACAAAACACACAAAATGAATCACACAACACATACACAAAACAGACAAACAAACACAAAAAAACACACAAAGATATGCCAAGTAAACCTCCAACATTGCAAGGACGCAATGTCCGAGTTAGGACAGTTCTTAGTGAGAGAGGAGGTAGACATAGCCCTGCTTCAAGAACCATATGCATGGAGGAATCAGGTGGCAGGCCTGGGACATCTGGGGGGAGTTCTTCATTATGAGAGGAATGGTGAGCACCCCCCCAGATCATGTATATATGTTAGTAATAATTTAAGAAACATAGGTTGCTTAATGACACTATGTTACAGAGACCTAGTGGTGGTGGAGGTCTACCTCACTGCCAACGACGGCGCGAGATACAAGGTGGCGCTGGCATCCTGCTATCTGCCGGGGGATGAGGAAGCACCGACAAGTAAACTGGAGGAACTGGTACTCGGATACAGAGGTAAGAGAATACCACTTATCGTTGGGTGCGATGCTAACGCACACCACGAGGTGTGGGGTAGCACCGACACGAACGATAGGGGGGAGTCCCTATTAGAATTTATAACTAGCAATGACCTGGAAATCATGAACATAGGCAACACACCGACGTTTGTTACCAGGGCAAGGAGAGAGGTGCTTGACATAACTTTAGCATCTAAAGGGATATGCGACAAAATAATGGACTGGAGGGTAGATGAGGAGGACAGTATGTCAGACCATCGTAGAATACTGTACAGCGTTGAATGTCGCTTAGAAAAGGTGAAGATCAGGAATCCGAGGAAAACGGATTGGACTAAGTACGAAGAGGAGCTGAGGAAATTAACTACCTCTGGAGTGAAATATGAGAATACAGTGGACCTAGAGATAGGGGCACTCAAATTAACAGAAGACATAATCTCAGCGTACCACAAGGCATGCCCAGAACGACAGGTTAGGACGGGGAAGGGGCAGCCATGGTGGACAAAAGAATTGCAAAAGTTAAGGAAGAAAACACGCAGGGCAATGAGAGCGGCACTGAAGAGGGACGATTCTAGGAGCTGGGACGCATACAGAGAAACCAGGAATCAGTATACCAGAATGAGGGAGAAGGCCAGTCGGGAGGGCTGGACAAGATACACGGAAGATATACACAGTTACTCAGAGGGAGCACGAGTTGTAAGACTACTAGCAGGAGAACGATCGTGTCAATTAGGCAGTCTAAGAGTAGAGGGACAATTAGTCACGGAACCAGAAGAGATTCTAAGTATAATGCTGAAAGCTCATTTCCCGGATTGCGAAGATAAGGGAGATACAGACTGCGGCATGGAAGATAAGGAGAGAGGGGAGCAGACAGGAAAAAGCACCGTGGACTGGGGGTCGGCAATGGAGGTGGTGAAGGAGGAGAAAATGGAGTGGGCAATTAACTCCTTTGCACCCTTCAAGGCCGCTGGACCGGACGGGGTGCAGCCCATACTACTCCAGAGAGGATACAGAATCATAAAGGAGAACCTGATACAGCTATACAGGGCAAGCTTGGCACTTGGACATATTCCTAAGAGCTGGAGAGAGGTGAGAGTGGTGTTCCTACCAAAGCCTGGGAAAAAATCCTACCAAGAGGCAAAGTCTTTCAGGAGCATCAGTCTCTCATCATTCGTACTAAAACCATTAGAAAAGATGATAGATAAGTCTATAAGAGAGAAGATGGAAAGCAGCGGAAATCCATTACATGGAAATCAGCATGCATACATGACAGGAAAGTCAACAGAGACAGCTCTGCATAATCTTGCAGTAAGGATAGAGAGGGCTCTAGACGCGAAGCAATATGCACTGGGCTGCTTCTTCGACGTAGAGGGAGCTTTTGACAAAGCATCCTTTGCAGCCGTAGAGGAAAGCCTAAGGAGGGAAGGGATAAACCTGACAGTAGCGACATGGATAAAGAGAATGCTCAAGGACAGGTCCATAAGGGCGGAACTGGGAGGGGTATCAAAGAACATAAGTCCAAAAAGAGGATTCCCACAGGGAGGATGCCTCTCACCCCTCATGTGGTGTCTACTGCTGGACTCACTTGTGAAAAAGATCAACAGAGGAGGCGTGTATATGCAGGCGTACTCTGATGATGGAGTACTGTTAATAAGAGGTACAGTCCTAAACATCATTAGAGACATAATGACAAGAAGCCTCAGACAGGTGCTGGAATGGTGCAAAGAGAGAGGGTTAAATCTAAATCCGTCGAAAACAAAGCTTGTGCTATTCACAACAAAGAGAAAGAAGGAGGAGATGAAACCAATAAAGCTCCAAGGGGAAGAACTAGAGAGGGTGGGAGAGGTAAAATACCTGGGCGTTACCTTAGACAGAACGCTTAAGTACAAAACCCACATCAAGGAGCAGACGGCAAAAGCAATTAGAACACTGTACCAATGTAAAAGGGCGGTGGGGAGAAAGTGGGGGTTAAAACCTAGAATGATCCACTGGATCTACAAGGCAATAATACTACCCAGGGTGCTATATGGGGCGATTGTCTGGTGGCATAGAACCCATATCAAAGAATACCAGAAAGATCTAACGAAGGTGCAGCGACTGGCATGTTTGATGGTGACGGGGGCTATGGGAACAACCCCCACGCACGCATTGGAGGTAATGCTAGGGATGAAGCAACTACAGTTAGAGGTGGAGAAAAAGGCCATAGAGCAATGGTATAGGATGAAATCCTGTAAAGAATGGAGAGGAAGCTGCGTCGATAAAAGACACGCACTGATACAGAGAGAGGCGCTAACCAGTATGGAAATGTTGATGGTGAATAACGACCTCATAAAGAGACAGGAGATCTTCGATAAGAAATACAGAATACACATCGGAGAAAGAGATAACTGGAAGGTAGTAGTCGAGCATCCAACGACGATCTGCTTCACGGATGGCTCGAGAAAGAGCTCAACGCAACTAGCAGGAGCGGGAATAGTCATACCCAAACTGGGAGAGAAGGTATCGGTTCCACTTGGCAGGTATGCAAGTGTGTTCCAAGCAGAAGTATGTGCGATAACAAAGTGCGTACGTATAGTCAAGGAAAGTAGGCAACAGACTGGCACGGTAGTCATATACACCGACAGTCAAGCAGCATTGAAGGCACTGAAGAAGACGTCGGTCACCTCCTCCCTAGTCAAAGAGTGCAAGGAGGAGCTGAATGAGCTGGGAGAATACAGGGAAGTAACGGTGGCATGGGTGCCTGGGCACCAGGGAGTCACAGGAAATGAGAAAGCAGACGAACTGGCTAGGGAAGGAGCTGAAAAGGAATACACAGGCCCAGAACCGGCTCTACCAATGTCAGCAGAAGTAACAAGGGGAGTAATAAATAGAATAAAGGATAGAGAAGCAGATAAGAGGTGGAAGGAAGAAACTGGCTGCAGGCAGTCCAAAATGATGATTGAAGGTATAGACCACAGGAGAGCCAGGTATCTTCTAAAACTAGGTAAGAAAAGTCTGAGAGGGCTGACCGGTATCATCACCGGACACAACACCCTTAACAGACACCTCAAGGTAATAGGCATAAGCAGGGATGCCTCCTGTCCGCACTGCGGCCAGGAGGAAACCAGTAAGCATTTACTAGCGGAATGCGTTATGTACGCGGCAACGCGATATAACGTATTCGGGAAAGATAAGCTAGAAGAATGCGAACTAAAGGGTATCAATCTCAGGGATGTCCTTCTGTTCTGCAGGAAGACAAGAAGACTCGAGGAGACTAGTGTGGGAACGCAGCCGGAACAGTAACCTGCAGCTCCAACTCCAGGGAATTGGGCTGAATGAACGCGAGCAGCGATCGACAGCCCGCCTGAATCCGGCCGGGCGTCCCTACACTACATCTACATCTAGTTCAAAGTAGTTTCAGCCATTGAACTGTCCAATATTCGAAAAAGTGACTTTTCTATAGGAACTTGCAAATTTTTTTCTTTAAAAAAACCATGCTTTTTCGCACTTTTTGGATTTAAAATTTACAATAGGGATGGCTAATTCTAAATGGGCGTATTTGGCCATGTCAGCTAAAATACAGTCCTTCCCAATTCCTCGGGGAGGGGAGGACTGTAGAGGTTCCCTACCCTTCCCCTCTGCCCTCCAACACCTCTCCCACTAATGCAACTCGTTCTAAGACTTTTACCTTAATGCTGGTACAGTAAAGCTCCTCCAGTTGCTCCGGCGATAGGCAGTGGTCTCCGTGGTGGGTCTCCTCCATGGCATGTGCCACCTCCACCTTAGGCACATGCACTGAACTCATGCTGAGTCTCCCTACGCTACGAGAACGTGGCCTTTTTTTAGAATCGTCAGGCATTTTAAACTAGTTATTTTTATATTTCATTAATACCAAACTACTGTCGCAGATCTACGAAACAAATCTAACGTATCCTTTTCTAGAAATTTGCGTGATAGATAGGGGAAAATGTCAGTTTGATGTCAGTACATGGTCAATACAGACTACATAATGTCAGTTATAATTATATATTCCTCTTCGGGGAAAACCAGTAAAAAGAACTCCATGGAGTACCTGGAACATTTTATTTACTGAGCACTACTAAGAGTGCTGAACACTTACTGAGTTTTACCGGAAAAAGAAGGACGTGGTCATAGACTAATTAACCCAAGACCCCGCATAGCCGGGCGACCCCCGCTGCCACGCTCGAAGTAATTTGACTCTATAGTGAGACATTAATATTGGAAGTGACAGTAAACATAGTACGTCTCCATGGCAACCATTAATGTCTGGCTCTCTCTTACGCCCCACAGATGAATCGCGCGTTCCCTGTCTAGCATTGCGAGTTCCCCTCCCACACCCCTTATTTTTGGCAGCTTAGGTTTCAAAGAAATAGCGAGCTAAGCGGAGTATAGAGATATCTTGTATATGATTGTGGTTTATATGGAAGTTCATAAATTCTACTACACTGCTCTTTCCGGACAGATTCTAAAGTTGTAATACTATTATCACTGACATTACTATTATATTATTCTGTGGTTGTGTACACTATCTACTTTTTATTTTGAAGCTTTTTGTGTGCTTTCTCTACTCAGAATCACGAGCCCTTTCGATCCTGATACGAAACTAAAAATAAGAAGACGCGTCATAAATATTATTCGCTCCAAGATCGCGCCGTTAGTTGAATACCGTGTAGGTATACATAGACCAACTGTTTCTCTATAAGCTTCTAAACAACCATATCAATTATCAACTCACCTAATCTTCTTGAAATAATTCTCCTCAAATTGCCTCGCCTTATTCCCACTCGCCGCTTCCAAACATTATAGTTATTGTGGCTCTAATTTTGCCAGGCATATTTTCTTAGACGAACCTGTCATAATAACAATGTTAAATTAAAAAACTTTGATATTTTTTCTTTGGGATTTGGTAATACAGTAGCATTATGAGAAGTTTAATATTTTTTTCATAACATACTTATATGTGTATACGTTTTTCTTCTATGTACAGTCACCTGTAATAGTATCTTCCCACACGAAGGCCGCAAAAATATGTTACACGCAAGAATGGCCCTACATATAAGAGCGTGTCACATATTTTTGTGGCCTTCGTGTAGGAAGATACTATTGCCGGTGACTGTACTTACCTAACACATTATTCTATTATTTGTACCTAGCCTAAAAGTGGGCATGAAGGTGCCTAATACCCGTCCTGCTTCGGATTATCTACAAAAGATGTATTTATTACTTTATATTAAATAGAATTTAAGGTTTTGTTATCTCTTAAGCTAAATATTTAGGTGTGACTGTTTGTTTCCTATATAAATAAATAAAATATATATATATACAACGTGTTACACCTAAGACTAAAAACCTGAAAACTGTTTGTTCAGAATCGAGAGTGGAATCGATTGCAGTATATCTTAACATACTTTTTCTTTCATATTCCAATTTTTTACGTGTCGAGTCTAAAAGTTTCTAATTCTACAGTTTATCTTCTATTGGTTAGGAGATAGGTTGAATATTTAATAATGCCTGGCAGCTTTGACAAATTTGTTTTTTCACTGTCAAAGTATGTCGTCACAGTATGTCATCTTATGTCATGTCATACAAATTGACAAAGTAGGTTGATAGGTTGATATGACATGACACATGTAGAAATGTGACAGCAACGCAACAAATGTAGAGTTAACAATTGAATATAATTGCACGGAAAACTAAACATACGAATATCTTTCGAGATAATTAACTGATTGAAAAATAAATACTCTAGATTAATTAGCAATAATAAAAATCATTTGGGGTGTCTGGGGTTTTTAGTAACACGTTGTATATATAAGAATTCATAAAAAACGAACGAAATTAATTTCCTTTATCCTTTCTTCTTGAGCAGTTGAAAAAGTACCATGTCTGAAAGGCAAACCATGAGAATCGATTTCTATGGAAGCCCGATCAGTGCTAAACCCTGATATGACATTCGTCTAACAACGTGCATTTGTGTACATTTGTGCGTTGTAGACTGCGGACCCGACACACGCGACCGGCGGAGGCGAACGGGGCGGCGCGGCGAGCGGGGCGGCGCGGCGAGCGGGGCGGCGCGGCCAGCGGGGCGGCGCGGCCAGCGGGGCGGCGCGGCCAGCGGGGTGGCTCTCGTCCAAAACAGGTTCATTCAAATTTATATGTTATGGACCAAGTGATTAATGCGGGCATTATTTATAATGCCCAGCTGTATCAGGCCAAGTGATTAATTATTATATATTATTGTTAATTATTAAATTTATATTGGACGGGTTGCTGGGAGGGAAGCAATCGCAGCAGTGGGGAAATTTTAGAAATAAGAGCCTGAAATAATTCTGGCGAAGCTAATGTCAGAAATAAAAATACGAAAACAACATACGAGAACATGTTTTTTATTACTCTGCCGTTAGATGATGGACATTATGTATAGAGCCCGGACAATTCAATTGTTTGAATAGCTATTATCGAAGGTTTATTACTCTGACAAATAGGGGATGGGCATTATGTATAATGCCCGGGCAATTTAATTATCTGAATAGTTATTATCAAATTGCCTACTCATATTGGTCATAATTCATAATGCCCGGGCATTATGTATAATGACCTATTTATCACTTGGTCCATAACATACATTGTGATCGCGCTGCCATGACCGGCGGGTTCGCGTGACTCGATCAAAATGTGCACATAGATCAAGAGTAGGCCTTAGGCAACCCTACCTCATCGAGTAGCAGAATTCAGCTTATGTAGGGCAATGCACGTTGAAAAGTTATGTGTTAGTGAGCATTTTTATATTAATTTGTTCTTGTTTAAATAACGTCTAACCATCACATTCCTGACAAAGTGTATGGGATTTGACATTTACCGTCAGTTTTGTGACGATTGCTAACCGGTCGTTAATGGTACACATCAGTTAACTGAAAATGCCCTGGTACTTGGTAGCCTGAGCTAAACTTGGAGCATTTCGTACAATCAGCAACCACATCATTATAAAATCATACCTCATCGAGTAGCAAATTGAACCTTATGCCCTTCCAAAGTACCAATCAGTGCACGTAGTGATTATATTCTCTTTGGTACCAACCAACCTGGTAATAAACAATATGGTAGCTGACTATATAAACCTGGAGCTTTTGTTATTCAACCAAGTTTTGGCCATTTTGGCTACGGGACCCTAAAAAGTGAGCGAATATACCAATTATTCGCTCACTTTTTAGGGTTCCGTGGCCATTGACGGTAATTAAAGTAATATCGAAACGCTAACAACGACATTTCATTTCAAAATGAAATTTAGAGTAGAAGGGAGATTTGAAGTTACATTTTATATGATGGCGCAACCACACTTCGCCTATGCGGACAAATATTCGTGTTGCGTCTCTTTCTTATTATATACAATAAGAAAGAGACGCAACACGAATATTCGTCCGCATAGGCGAAGTGTGGTTGCAGCATAATTCTTCTCCATATCGATGTCACTTGTCATTTCGTCATTTTTATCACCGTCGTCTCCGTTTACGACACTCCATGTGCCGTGTATCTTTTTTTTTTAAGTGGACTACGTCCTTAGCAACCGCTTTGAAATCACTTGCGATTTTTACTATAGTTATTTTCAACAAATATTGGCAATGGTAATGGAAACATATATCATTAAGCTAAGCAGTGATATAGGATACTTGTATTTATATCGACAAGTTAAACTATCCTTCAACTAAGATTAACACTGGATTTCGGTAGCTTGACTGCTCCTAATTTTGCTTATTCACAATTGCCCAGGTGTTGACCTGGCAAACTAACATACTCGTAGGGCTTAGCGTCTCATCCTCATTTTAATAATGTAGATAAATTCGAGTACGTGAAATGTGGAACGCTTCACGATTTTGCGTGTTTTCCCTGCGCAGGGAAGTAGGTAAATGTACTGATGTAGCAAATACTCTACTATTAAAAAAATGGTTAAGAAAGACCAAGAGTCTCAAGTACTTGATTTATTTCACTCATGTTTCCAATTGTTCAATATATTTAATCAGAAACAACCCAATACTGGTTTTATGCAAACCTTAGATTTAAAAGCACTAAAAACTTCGATGAATGAGGTGTTTGTTAACCAGAGACTGCTTTGTTGGCACTCTTTGCTGTAGCAAAGAAGACTCCAGTTCTGGGCAACTCCCGTCCCAAACCATTAGAAGATAGTTTTAAGAGCATTACATAGTATGTGTACTAATGATGTCTTAACCATTCAAACGAGGTATTATATGTCTTTTTTAGTAATAACAGATTAATTAAATTCTTTGTGTGCTCATGGCAATGGCAACACTTGTACATGGACAGATCACAGAAACCTGTTATACTACTTGCAATTTTTTTCAATACCAAAATATTATAAGTAGAGTCTCAAAATATTTACAAGTAAGTTGCCAAACCCTTGTAGGGGCATTTTTGTACATTTCGGTTTTCAACATGCTTGCCTACGCAGCAGCATGATAGTTTCCCTGCATCGAGGACAGGTTGAAATATCAATTCATTATATACTTTAATTTAATCAGTTATATTCGGGAGGCGGAAAAATGGCTTTAACCTTTTCACCACTATGACCACATTATATGATAAGCAAAAGAAAATGTTACTAGGATGCATGAACGTTCAGTGTCGTCCGTTCTCCCGATGTGAGCGGACGTATTTTTGCGAATATCTGGCTTTTAGAAGTTTATTCTGTAACTTAACTGTGATTGGTTGTGGGCTGTATTGCCGATTCCTTGTTCCTCTTGTACTGTTCTAATGTGAAGACTCCGCCCTGTGGGTTGGCCTAGAGCGGGATAGTGAATGTTCGGTGGTGCTCCCCGTTGCGGTTGCATCGAGATCTTTTTTTGCTTTTTGTGCGCCCTGCGAGGATCGAACCCGGGTTGGTGAGACGACAGCCGTGGTCAGTGCAATCTGCGCCACAGTACGAGTTCTCGGCGCGGCGAAATAGGACAGTGCCCTGTGCAAGTGACGTCATCGCATCGGTTGCGAGTCGCGGCGCCGGCTTGCAGTGCTACGCGCTTCGATCTGCTACGCTGACCGCTACGTCACTTCGCTACGCCGGCTCGCTGCGCCCCTCTGTATCGGCTTACAATATAGCGCTTGGACAGGATGAGTAAGGACGCCAGTATAAACAACAGTATGCGGTGCGGCGGCTGTCTGCAGGAGCTTTTGGTTGGGGAAGAGTACTTGGAGTGCATGGTGACGTCATGCGGCCAGTTATACCACTATGACTGTAATAATAAAACTCTTACTGCAGCTGAAAGGGCTACCTGGGTTTGTCCCGCGTGCATCTGTGCAGCCAAACAGGGCGGGAAAAATTGCGATACTCCGGTGGGTACGCCTGCGTGCATAAAAATGTGACGATCCGAAAGCCCTCTGAAAGGGTTGAAAGGCTTGCTCCGTCGACTTTAACGGCTGAGCCGTCCCTGCAGACTGCGACGGCAGCGCCGACAGTGTCGACTCCGACATCGACAGTGACCCTGCTGACGACTACAACTGCACCAATTATGTCAACCCCGATGACTACACAGTCCTTACAGAGTCTGTTGGCTCCGATAACCTGGCCTACTAGGCCAAGTTCGCCGGCTCACGGCTCTTCTGATCCCTCGATGGCAATGTGTACGGGTCTAGAAGTCCAGTTACTACGGGAACAGATCACCCTCTTGACAGAGCGGTTAGCTGATGCACTTTCCTCCATATATCAGTATCAAACTGCACTTTCCGTTTGCACAAACAAAGTGGAGGCGGTTAGTGACAGGTTGCAGGATGTCGAGAAACTGATCCGGTCGCGTCATGAGCTCGAAAACGCGTATACGACGCCGCGACCAGCAGGGCCGGCCCTTTATAAGGACGTTGTAAAGTCCAGTTCTGAAGCAGGTACGACGTCCTTAACAATGGCTCAAGTAGTCTCCGATAGCACAGAATATAGGTACCTGCGTGGCAATGAAATGTTCTCGTGTGGTGAACCCTCGGACATGCAGATCTTAGGAAAGACTCCTCTTCCTCTTCCAGAATCTGAGGTACAATCAGAGAATGGCTGCCCCCGAGACCTGCTGTCCGTTGATGTATCTGGAACGCAAATGGAACACAACCGCCCCAACCAGAACCTTTCTCGTGATACACGAAATGGGAGACGTATTACATCTATACGCTGCACTGGAGGGTCTAACGTTACTTCCCTTAAGGCGGTAGAACTTCGTAGGCAAATCCACTTATGGAACATGGCGTCTGGGATAGACGAAGTAAGAGAGTACCTGAAGACCTTATGCCCTAATGTTAATTGTACTGTAGATGAGCTCAAGCCTAAAGGAGACTACAAATCCTTTAAAATAAATGTTCCAGCCGCTTTCTATGAACGATGTCTTTCTGCTGATGTCTGGCCAGAAAATGCTAGAGTCAAACCTTGGTTATTTCGAAAACCAAATCCAAAAAGCTAGCAAATACAAAGAAATGAATACCGCCACTTCCCGTTCTCTAAACTTAATATATCAGAATGTAAGAGGACTAAATACCAAGCTTAAAAGTTTTAGAAACAATACTCTCGGGCTTGATAGCGATATTGTGGCTGTCACCGAAACATGGCTCTCAAACTCTGTCGAGGACTCTGAATTGGTTGGTTCTGGCTGGAGCGTGCTGCGACGAGACCGTGCTTCCGGTAAACAGGGAGGAGGTGTGCTCCTGGCAGCAAGGCCAGGTGTGGCCATGCGGCGTAGGGCTGAACTCGAAACGGCTGATTGTGAAGATTTGTGGGTATCATTCCTTTTTGACAGATATATTTTCCACGTATGTGTTGTATATATTCCTCCTAATGCTTCCGATGAAACCTACATGTGTTTTTTTCATAAAGTTGAATCTGTTATTGAGTCGTTAAATGGACAGGTGTTAATTTTAGGTGATCTAAATATGAACCCGAAGTACTCTTCTGTAAATATTTTAAGTTACTTTTGTTACTTCACTACTGTATGTAATTTGACTGAGATGAATGTTGTAGTCAACGCGTTTGGAGGAATGTTGGATGCTGTGTTGGTGCGAGGCCATTCCACTGGAGTGAAGGTGGGTGAAATAGAGGACGGTGGTCTTGTTCCTAGCCGGGATTTATATCACCCTCCACTCGAAATCTCCGTTCCTTTTGATGCTCATGGGTCTCATACACTGTTCGTCGACCCTAGTAACATTGACTCGAGACATGACTGGAACTTTGCCAAAGGTAACTATGTACTCTTGTACCAATTGTTTACTGAGGTCTCCTGGGATGAAGTGCTGGACTCTCGTAATGTCAACTCTGCAGTAGATCTTTTCTATGATTTAATATATGACATTTTCGATAAATGTATATCACGAAAGACTAGACCCAATAAATCAAGCAGGTGCTATCCAGTTTGGTTTACGTCCGACATCATCCGTGATATTAAGCGGAAAACTAGTTTGCACCGAGAGTGGAAGCATGGTGGTGATGCAGTTGTCTATGCCGCATTTTCCAGGCTTAGGACTAATATCAAAGCTCGTATCGCGACCGCTTACGATAATTACATTGGAAACTTAGAATCTAAACTGAAGTCTAACCCTCGCTCCTTCTGGCAACATATAAGTTGTCTGAAAGCCAAAGGAGGTTTTAACTCCCATGTCACCTTCGAAGGAAATGAGTGCCAAGGGCAAGATGCGGCGCGGGCTTTTGCTGATTTCTTCTCTTCCGTATTTTTGTCAAATGAACCTCACCTGGACTACCAGAGAGTTATACATGAGGATTGCAGTAGCAATTCTCATTATGTCCACATTGCTCGAATTTCTCCGTTGGATGTTGAAGTGTCGCTGAAAGGTCTAAAACCTCGGAGCTCCCCTGGCCCTGACAATCTCCCGGCTTATATATTAAAAGGTTGTAAGGAATGGCTTATGGCTCCTCTGGTACACATATTTAACTTGGCCTTAGTTACCGGGGAGTATCCAAACCGATGGAAGATCACCCGAGTACGACCAATCCCAAAGGTTAATAATTCAACTCAAGTTGAGGATCATCGGCCCATTGCCATTCTCTCGTCGATAGCCAAGCTGTTTGAGTCGGTTATAAATAGGCTCCTAACTCCGCAAATCAAACCGTTTCTTTGCGACTCTCAGCATGGCTTTAGGGCTCGGCGGTCAGTCGATACCAATTTGCTAACACTAGTAGATTCCATTGCAGATCATTTGGATAAAGGTATACAGGTAGACGTGTTGTATCTTGACTTCACAAAAGCCTTTGATCGTGTAGATAATGACGTGCTGTTGAGCAAGCTGTGTAAAATCGGTTTCTCTCCCCAGTTGCTACGTTTTTTTGCTAATTATTTGCGCGATAGGATACAATCAAGCTGAAAGAGGACCCAGTGTGTTGACGATGAGGGACCTTCTTGTTCCTTTAGTCGTCAACACAGTGAATCCTCCTTTTTGTAAAGGGTCGGCAACGCGCATGTGACGCCTTTGGAGTTGCAGGCGTCCATAGGTTACGGTAGCTGCTTACCATCAGGCGGGCCGTATGCTTGTTTGCCACCGTCGTGGTATAAAAAAAAAAAAAAAAAAAAAACAATATGTACAGCACGGTTGCTTTGTCTCACAGACCTTTCGCACTCGGTCTGGCGTCAGCCAGGGCTCTATACTGGGACCCCTGCTTTTTGGGATAATGATCAATGATCTATCTTCTATTGTCAGGTTTGCCAAGGTCTTGCTCTATGCCGATGATCTTAAAATCATTTACGGTGCGCAAGAGTTATCGGACTGCTTATCTCTTCAGGAAGACTTAGATAGGGTGTTCCGGTGGAGCGTAGAAAATCGACTGGCCTTTAACACAAGAAAGTGTGCGGTCATGACGTTTAGTAGAGCCCAAAATCCGGTGTACCATAAGTATCTACAGGGTGCGGAGACTATAACCCGCGTAAACTCTGTTCGGGACTTAGGCGTCATCCTTGACCCTCACTTCAACTTTCGTGATCACATGATTTCATTAGCGCGTGACTGTTACAGGAGGCTGGGATTTGTTGTCCGGAATGCTAGAGATTTTCATAATCCTAGTACAATAAAGCTCCTTTATGGTGCCCTGGTTCGAAGCAAAATCGAGTCCGCCTCCGTTGTTTGGAACCCTTATGAGGCTTCTTATGTCTTACTTCTGGAGAGAGTACAAAAAGAGTTTCTGCGGTCTCTTTACAAAAAAATGTACGGGTACTATCCATTCTTATACCCAACTAAATTTCTCTTAGGCGTATTAGGTTACAACTCTCTGGAGGTAAGACGTAACTTCGCGCTCCTGATTACTGTCTGTAGCATTCTGCGCGGGGAGTCGGACTGTATCGAACTAACTGAGCAATTGGTACGTCTACACGTTCCTTTGCGGACTAGGACCGACTTCCGACCTCGTGAGCCATGTCTACTGGCAGTCCCGTACTCTCGAACCGTGTCAAGGAAAAGCTCCCCGATCTTTACTCTTATCCGATCTTTACTCCTTTTGAATGCGCTCCTTGCATCGACCCCGCAGCTGGACTTGTTTGCTGATAAGCAGGTTATTGTGCGTGATGAATGTTTGAGGTTCTGCGAGAAGATGGATGCACGGCCTTCTACAGTCATGTATTAGGTAAAGGAAACCTGTATTTATCTTGTATTGTTAATGTTATAATCTTTAATTATTTGTAAATAGTTTCCTTTAATTAGCTTTTAGTTAACAGTGGTTTGGTACTGTACTGTTATGCTGTTCAACTAAGTGTTTAAATAAATATTAATAAAAAAATAAAAAATCTGGAGCTGTAAATATGGTCGTCGGTTAGTTCCGACTGGCGTATAATGGGTCCAATTTAGACTGCTTATCTGCAGATTAATAATGATTGAACAATACACCTTACGCAGGTTAGGGTCTTTTGCCTTTTACATACTTCTCAGTGTTGATGAGGTCCAATTACCCCGAAAGTAATTTGTGAATAGTATTTCTCTAGCTATAGGCTAATGAAGATAAAAACCCTTAGATTATAAATGGTCCATATTAATTGTTATTTTGGAACCATTTCTGACGCTTTTCTGAGGGCTAGTCTCTAGAGACTCGGTAACATAGACTGTATGGATCTGAAATTTCTAAACCATAACCAATGTGCACGTTTATCCTCATTGCCCAACCAAATTATACACTTAATAATGTACCTTGCGAAGGCTGAATATTATACCAGTTTGTCGCAATAACTAGAAAGCAGATTCCAAATAATATACACCTTTGCGCAGGCGGTCACAGTCAATTTTATTTGCACTTTTAATATAAATCAAAATTAATGCCCAGGAGGCAGTTAATAAATAATGTTGCCGCGGTTGTGGGCTCCTTGCTCAGAAGGATAGTCAGCCTTGCGCAGGCAGTGTTTGAGAAGTCTCATGTGCCAGTCAAAATGTGGAACGCTTTCCCAAATGAGCATGTCATCCTGGCGCAGGCGTCATGCCTATCTTATCATTAAAATTTTACTAGAATACTGCCTAAAGGGAAATATTGTACTTCAATAGCACTTATAAGAAATACTCGTTTTAAACGAAACTAAAGAACGGTCGCTCTTGTATACAGTTGGGTATCAAGCATGTATCAAGTTAATAAAAAAGTAAGTAACTCGTATCAAATGTTAAAGGACAAAACCGTACAGTACGGTTACTTGTAAATCAATACTTACAGTATAGTAATTATAACATTTCTGCATACTTTTCTTAACAATTTCAGCATACTAGGCTATCGTCGCCTAGTACCCATAACACAAGCCTTATTGAGCTTATCGTGGGGCTAGGTTGATTTGTGTAAGATTGTCCCATAATATTTATTTATTTATTTTCTCAACACAATATAGTGACAACAATTTACCGTTATAGATTTGTTACTTAGCTTGTGTCTCTGAGAGTAGAAATACAAGACCTTTAACGGGAGCTTTATCAACTCTCTAGCGTATTCCCACTTTTTAACAAAAGTGAATATTTTTGGGCCACATATTTGTAACAATTGTAACCTCAACGGTAATGAGCATATTGATATCCCGATCCTCAAGTTCAAATATTTTTTAAGTATAAAATTGAGGGTATGTTCCTCACACTTAAACATTTGTATTTTTAATAATATATTGAATAGGATAGCCGCGATGAGGCGCATCCTTTTAATTTATTTTATTATACTTGATTATATTATTATTTCACTATTTTGGATCGGTTCCTATTTGCTTAGGGACAGCAACTTCAAAATTATATTTCGAACGGTAAAAACCGTTAGAAACTGTTTTTCAAAGTATAAAGCAAATAGGAACCATATTTACTGTGTGTGAAGTAGTATTATAGTTAAGACTTAATTAGCCGAAGAAGGGGTTGACTTGAGGAAATATGGTAAATTAGATACTTTAATAAATTTAAAACGGCCACAATGTATTGTTTCGAACACAAAGATTTGTTGAAAGTTTTATAATATTTGTTTCTTGGAAATCTTAGATATTCATATTTATTATAATATAATAACTGTGAGAGCTATGCGTTCGTGATCCGAGGAGATGGGCAAGAGAGCTGTCAAAGTGTCAACCACCACAGACAACATAATTTTAAATAGTTGCATTCCGCACCATCACTACAATACACCATTGAGTAACAGGAGATGACATCCCTAAGAATTTTTTTTGTCCGAAAAGTTGTAGTGAAAATCACTACAAGTCTATACTACTCTTTGATTCAGTCACAGCTGTTAACCGCCAAACATGGCGCACAAAATTTGTTCTAGATGTCACATCTAGTAGAATACATAATAAATCAATGCAACGCACTTAAGCTGCATCATTTTAAACTTTCTTCATCTGTTTAGTTAAACAATTATATTTCTTTCATTCTAGTGTATTACGTCTCTACCTATATTTAAACCACCCTCTTTTATGGTAACCAACTTTTTCTATTTTTTGTTAATTTTACTAGTACCAAATTCTCCATTTATTTCACTTTTATATTTCATACCTATTTGGACCATGTGCCTATTTTGCAAGTCTATTCAATATGCTACGTATGAACTAATATTTTTCTTTCAATAGGAGTTCAATGCTAAGTATTACAATTTAATGTGTAAGTATTATCTACTATTATTTGCAATTTAATGCATTTCCAACCATAAATGGATAAAGTTCCTTAGGAGATGCCAATTAGATGGTCATGCTAAATAATACCTCTACAATTTAATGTGTATGTATTATCTACTATTATTTGCAATTTAATGCATTTCCAGCCATAAATGGATAAAGTTCCTTAGTAGATGCCAATTAGATGGTCATGCTAAATAATACCTCTATAATTTAATGTGTATGTATTATCTACTATTATTTGCAATGTAATGCATTTCCAACCATAAATGGATAAAGTTCCTTAGTAGATGCCAATTAAATGGTCATGCTAAATAATACCTCTATAATTTAATGTGTATGTATTATCTACTATTATTTGCAATTTAATGCATTTCCAACCATAAATGGATAAAGTTCCTTAGTAGATGCCAATTAAATGGTCATGCTAAATAATACCTCTACAGTTTAATGTGTATGTATTATCTACTATTATTTGCAATTTAATGCATTTCCAACCATAAATGGATAAAGTTCCATAGTAGATACCAATTAAATGGTCATGCTAAATAATACAATTTAATGTGTAAGTATTATCTGCTCTTATTTGCAATTTAATGCATTTCCAAACATAAATGGAGTAAAGTTCCTTAGTAGGTGCCATCTACATCAATCAATAGGTACTGTATGTACTTAACAATATAATTTTGTGTACCGAGTGCACCGACGCTTCCTGCCATCTTTGCCTACACTTTTCCTATAAACCATTTTCGCAATAATAAGAGGTTTCTTCTACCTACGTGTAAACGCATGTCGGTAATCGGCTACGCACCTACGAGCAAAGCGCCCGCTAGGCACTTAAGGCGCTAGGCGCTGATTGTGGCCGAAAACTGTTACTTTCTAAGGGATATATCTCAATAACGGGACATTATAAAATTTTGAAAAAAATATATGTCATTTACCATTTCATGTAGAACATTGTTAACGTTTGAATAACTCGTGTAACGTATAGTTTCTCCGTTATGTAAATGTAACGAAATGTCGTTTTACGGTTAATTTTGCTTATATCTACTGAACGGCTCATTCGATTGAAAATATTGTTGAACTAAAAAATATGTACTACAGAACACTACAAACTCAATGTAGGATATTTAAATTGATTAAATTTTCTTAAACAACTTGATCATAATTCCACATTTCGTGCGTTATTAGCTCGAAAACGGCGTTGCTGGCAGTCGTGAGCTAGCTTTGAGACGAGGAGGCTGTGTCGCTCGTCGCTCCGTGCTTCCCTTGTACTACATATACTTGTGCTTGGCCCGTGAGCAATAATATCGGACTTACTGTGCCTAAAGACAAAATAACTGCAGAGGGTTCATGCGGTGCGGATATAACGTGTCTTCCCGGAATCAATAATGTATAGACGTTTTATCTTTCAAGATAATGTACTCGTATGCATGTTTATGTACGTTCGTATAAAAAGTGTATTTTATTTAGATTATAATACAAGTACAAAACTAATGAAATAAAAATGGAGAAAAAACAAAAATCATGAATCTCACATTGCTCTGAAAACAAATTTGGGCATGTAAGTAAACTAAAATTATTATGTTCTAGTAGACGCATGCATCACGCAAAATAGGCATTAGTCGTCGAGTTGCGGAAATCTGCTAGTACTGCAATACAATAGACTAATAATTAATTTAATAAAAAACTCCAAAGAACCGAATTTATTTAAACATATTTATTTAAGAATACCGTGTTCTAAACTAATGTAATATGCGTTTTATTTTAAGATTAAACACAATCTTTAATGTTATACTTTATACTAATTTCTCAAATCTAGAAATTGCGAAGTAAACTGCAAAGGATTGCAGATAAACCGGCCAAGAAAATATCGGGCTATGCTCAGTGTAGGGATCCGTAGTTGCCGGCCTGTTACAATACATCCATTCAAAAGGTAGTCTATAAAGAAATATTTTGTGGCACTTACGTTATTTTACTATAGGCATAACTCAAAAACGGCTCAACCGATTTTATTCCATATAGTTTTTATTGAAAATACGTGATAAGTATTTCAATGGCCTCACTTCCAGGAATTTTACCTATTATTTTGGACCCACGGTTCAAAACTCAAAGAGCATTTTAACTTTCGAAGCTATTATTTACGAAAGTATTCGTTTTATCCAAAAGTTGTTTAAGGCATATTCTTCTTGAAAGACCTATCCAACAATGGGTTTCAGATACTTATTGTTTTACCACTTTGTAGGCGTAATTAAAACACATAATTACTCATACCAAATTTCAGTCTACTAACTATCACTGAGCAAAGCCTGATTGAGAATCTAATAAAAAATTGCTGATATTTAAGAGTTCAATGTATGTAAGAATAAAGGAAAAAAAGCTTTTTTTTATACCACGACGCTGGCAAACAAGCATACGACCCGCCTGATAGAAAGCAGTTATAAAGCCTATGGGCGCCTGCAACCCCAGAAGATTCACATGCGCGTTGACTACCCTAAAAAAAACTTTACTATGTCGGTGAAATGCAAATAAATACAAATTTTATATTAATTATCAAAACAAGTGAATAAATAAATTACTACTAAGGGTTAATACCACCTATCAAATATCTTTAAAAGACCGGCCAAGTTTGTATCGGACCATGTATTTGTATAATGTAGGGTTCCGTAGAAAGTAGTTTCTTGGAGATGACTCAAAAACGGATGAACCGATAATATGTGAAATAATTTTCGTAGAAAATTAAGTACTAAGCCTTCTTGGTATTTTTTCATATTTTTCAGACTTACGGATTAAAAGTTAGATGGGGGCTATTATATTTAGACTTTCGAAGCAATTATTTCTGAAAAAATTGACTTATTAAAAAAGTTTTAAAAATACTCTATATATATATATATATATATACGATATTTTTAATGTTCATATTTACAAAAAAAATATTTTTGACATTTAGTTTGGCATATGTATGTATGGAGTGCCTGACCTAAAAGATTTTTTTAGCACTTTAGCCAGAAAACTAAGTGGCGGCACATGAAACACACCTCTAGATAAAATTTCAGTAATGTATGTTTTATAATAAAAATGGCTGTGACATACGGACGGACAGACGGACATGTTTCAAAAAACTTTTAAGGGTTCCGTTTTTACCATTTTGGCTATGGAACCCTAAGAAGTGTTTGCGCTGTGTTATATTTTAAAGATCTAAATTTAATGGGCTTACAGCTCTCATTTGTATGACGATTTCGTGCACAAATACCGCTCCTTACATGTGCATTTTTACTATTCGCAAGTCGCAACAGGCTTAGTTTTGTTAATTTATCGTAATTAAGTGAATTTTTATGGTTAATATTTAAAATCGCAACAAAAAAATAACCATCTATTAAGCTCACTTGCACAGCAAAAAAAATCCAAATTTACATGAAAACACCGCTTTGATGTGCATTCAGTTTTTTGTGCTGTACTAGTCAGTATTTTTTTCTGATATGCGGAATATTTTTAACCATATTTCGTAAATTCATAAATATTTTGCCGCTCACTGTACTTCAAATTCAAAATCTAGGTTTTCATTTTTTTACATAAAAATCTACTAATCGAGATCGTTATTACTTATCTTATTTCGTAGCATTGCTAAAAAATGTCACCGTAGTACTTAATCACAGTATTCAAATCACAAAACATCCACAAAAGGATTAGGTATGATTATTATACATCTGCCCGCGCGCCTCTGAGTAAAGTCATATTCTTTGAACATTATTGCGGTGCATCGCGGCGGATTTACGCACGATCGCAATGAGAAGGGTACGCGGGTGGCGCGGGTAGAGAGCGCTCAAACGCTCAAGGACACTCCGGCGACAATCGTCTTAAATATTTGAACAAATATCCGAAAAAAGGAAGTCTCGTGTTTTGAGCTGATTACTATGAAAAAGCTACTTTTTTAAATAGTCGCATAACATTCGGATCTGATCGGAACCAATCGGAAACCTTCGGCGGCACGATTCCGGGTAATGCACGACCCTTAGAGAATTCAACCAACCGGAGTCGCCATTGACAGGCGTTCCCCCTTTGCCGAAAACATATGACCAGTGGTCATGCATACACCTATTTGTACGTTACGTACGAATAGCCACAGAATACACTTGACGTTCCCCTCCCCCGCAAAAATCGGCAGACTTGCATTGTAAAGAAAACGGCAGACATGGCTACTCCGGGTTGAATTCTCTAAGGAACGACCCAATAATGAACGATCCAATGCGCGGTTGACTACGCTAGTCGTGTCAATTGCATTAAGCCTTGGTCAAACAGCAAGCGTGGCGCAGCGCCGCGGTCGCACGGCGCGACCGCGGCACATGTTAACAGGTTAGCGACGTCAAACAGACTGCGTCCCGCCGGCGCCGCGCCCCGCTTCTGTCGCGCCCCGCGCCGCGCGGTCCCTGGCGTCCACGCGGCGCGGGCGTAGCGCTGCGCGGCGGGACGCGGCGGCGCGCTGCGCCGCGCTGGGTCACATCAGTCGGACGTTAGGCAGCGCGGTGCGTCGTGCGAGCGTAGCAATATACTGTGATTGTGATTATGGATATAGAAAAAAATATCTTCTCTTCGAAAAAATAATCTTGGCTTCGGAAGGAATGAGCGAGTCACGCCCGCATCGCGCGCGGCCCCGCCGCGTTCGCGCGCGCGATGAGGGCGTGTTGAGAGCGCGAGGCCGGCGCGATCCGCGCGCGCCCTGTTTGAACAGTCATCGCTTCGGCTTCACGCGGCGCGGACGCGGCGCTGCGCCACGCTTGCTGTTTGGCCAAGGCTTTAGTACAAGCAGTGACAGTGGTTAACATTAAGGGCCTACAATATCATTGTTTGGTGATAAAATGCCTTAGTTATAATATTCGATTGTTTGGTTGAATTAAATATAATACCGTGATCGATTTAACAATACATACTTGTATGGAAAAAACAAATTTATAAAAACTAACTACTAAACGAAATGTCCTTAATCGTACCTAACTGTATGCTAATATTAACGGAAATAAATAAACACGGTGTTAATCCTTACTATCATTAGTTTTTAGGATTCCGTAGCCAAAATGGCAAAAACGAAAACCTTATAGTTTCGTCATGTCCGTAGTTCGTCCGTATGCCATGGCCATTTTTTATTTGGAGACTATAACTAATATTGATGAAATTATAACAGAAGGTGTATTTTGTATACCCCTACTTAGTATTGTAGTAAAATTGCTGAAAATATTTTTTTAGGGGGAGCCACAAGGGGTTTTCCATGCATGTAACAATTTTCTTTTACCAAAAATCATCATGTTGCACATCAATCGATAGGACTTTAAAAATGACATTCAGGTTTGTTTTATCATTTTTTGATTAAGTGGATATTTTCAAAAATAATCGCCCTACTCAGTGGACGAAAACTGGCAGAGCCCAGGACGGAAAACTGACATTTATGGACGAAAACTAACGAATACCCCACTTTTTCAAATAGTATTTTTTATACAAAATCTCGCAAGTATGGATAATTATCGCGTAATATTAACATAAACTAGACTATATAAGCTATAAAATGAAATATAATACATTTAAGTAAGGGTACTTTAAGATATTTTTTTTGCATCAAAAAACTGGCAAAATCGATAAGTGGACGAAAAGTAGCACAATTACCCTACATCGCACAAAAATGGCCGCGCTCTTTCATACGCCAGTATCGTCAGTATTACTCAGTAATACTTCTAATTATAATGATGTCCTTTCATCATTCGTTTTAGGACTCCATTAGGTATATTTATTGTGTTGTTTTAAACGCACATGAGATTCAGGTGTTTTTTATTGCACACAGCATAAGTATTTTATGAACAGCAACATTACAAAGACTTGATAAAAATCGGAAGGTAGCGGAGTACTTGGTGTTGTTAACCCTGATTTTTAGCGCTTTCTTACTTTGTGACAATATTATATTGAGCACATCTTATGCACCAAAACTTCTTGGACTTCATATGACATCAGTTTTTAGTGTTTTTACTTTAATTATTCGGTTTACATGAAAAAAAGAACTTAAAATGATAATTCAATACAAAACTCTGCAATAACCTCAAAGCCACATTTATCACGCAAAAATTATTATACCTGCTGTAGGTAGGTACCTACATTAATATTTTAGTTTAGCTTCCTTAGTACGTTTATTAAACGGTGATGGCAGATATTACATTAATAAATCATTCAAAACGCAACCTGAAACTTAAAAATGTACGTAAACAAAACTAAGTGTATTAAATTAAAAAGTTACACGCCACAGATAAAACACAAATTATGCACAATTTTCGAATTATTTAAAGAGGAATTACTAACCTGGATTTTTTTCAATATTGCCGCGCTTTTCTACTGACAGAAATGGTTTGCCAGACTTTATCACTCAAATAATATAATATAATAATTATAAGTTTAAATATTTTCTCTATTTCAGTGAAATGTAAATTTCTTTTGAGAAAATAAAAAGTAATTATTTTACATGTTTTTAAAGTGGGTCATTCCACTCATACAATAGTATGTTATTCAATCAAATACAAACATTGAAAACGTTGAAAAAATAATCAACCCAGCAGGATTTGAACCTCGCATCGATACGCCTTACCGGGGCTCGATCGCTTTACCAAATAAGCTATGGGTCAAGTTACTAAGTTTTCAATGTTTTCAATGTTTGTATTTGATTAAAATAAAAAGTCTTTAAACACAAAACAAAATCTGAAAAAATCATTGATTTATTATGTATTTTACTAGATGTGACATCTAGAACAAATTTTGTGCGCCATGTTTGGCGGTTGACAGCTATGACAGAACCAAAGAGTAGTATAGACTTGTAGTGATTTTCACTACAACTTTTGGGACAAAAAAATTCGTAGGGATGTCATCTCCTGTAACTCAATGCAGAAAATATTATGTTTTAGGGTACTTCCCGTACCTAATCATGAAGTGGTGGGGATGTTTTTTCACTATAACCTTATGTGTGGGGTGGACGTTGGATAGGTCGTTTAAAACTACCAACTTAAATCGGCATCGTGATTGGAACTTTGCTAAGGGTGACTATAAGCTACTGTACAAACTACTATCGGAAGCCAACTGGCAAACTGTTCTTGATAATCAGGATGTGAACCTCGCCGTAGACTGCTTTTATAACATAATTTACAGTATTTTTGATTCTTGCATACCTAAAAAAATCCGATGCAATACTAAAGTTAGGCGATATCCAGTATGGTTCACAGCAGACCTTATTAAGGATATCAAGTGTAAAGCGAACCACCATAAGAAGTGGAAGTTGTAACTAGACGCACTAGCTGCTCTAGCTAACAAGTAAATTGAGTGAAACAGAAAACTGTTATAAAATTATTCTCAGCAATTGAATCTACGATTAAATTGGTCATATTTTAATAAATAGTATTTCATTTAAATATTTATTTTTACGCTAAATAAGTATTTTCTTAATTCTCTGAATTAAATCAAACACAAAGCATTTCTATTTCAAGCTTAAATAACAAGCAATAGTTTCATAAAACTTGACTATAATAGCTCATTAATCAGACGTCGAGTGTTTGTTTAAACTTATCAACAAGGGCTCTTTAGAGGAACAGAGGCGGCTCGGATTGAAAGAGGCGGTCGGGTCGGCCGGGTTAGGCGAGCTAGGTGCGCTAGCGAGGTCGGGTTTGATATATACCGATCCCCGAGGGAACTCGAGGCATTCTTATTTTGACCGTCGGATTGTCATTGACTCTGGCTCGCTCGTATAGTGTATAGTGAAAAGGTGAATCGTGAGGTTATTGTCGATAAGGTTGAGTTTGACGCTGTGTAACTACTATGTTGCATTGTGTTGAATTGCCGACTTTATTTTGTTGATAATAAGGTTGAGAGTTCAATAGTGTAGTGTTCAACAGTGCAGTGCAGTGTCTCCGCTACAACTTGTTGGATTTTCAATCTTTTTGTTACGTGTTTTGGTGAGTTTTTCCGCGATTTTGAGCTAGATCAATGTCCAGGTTGCATAGTCAACCTGACTGAATACACTTCATCTATCGGTGAGAATGAAGTTTATTCAGGAATCCTGTAGAGTTGTTAGGACCAGATCTGGAGGGGGGGTCTCAGACACTAGGGTTTGCTATACCTCGGTTTTGTCGGCCGAACGTTTTCTAGCTTAGAGTAGGGCTAGGGTTCCCACACACATTTAAGTAAAATAGAGGTTAGCCTCTAATTTTTTGCACACATTAGAATAGGTGAATTGGGGTAGGGTTAGAGTAGAGTCATACACAGGATGGTGGTATTATTTTTAATCAGTGGAGATGGGAAAGGGATAAAGTGTTATATTTTTGTTACCATTTATATAAAATTGGTTTGGTTTACAACTTTATGATCCTTAATAGCAGTAAAATATGGATCAATAAATTCAGTAAAATATGGATGTGATACTGAAGCGCGTACATTAAATATGATACTAAGGTAATTAACACATATTTTTTGGGAGAGTTTAGGGGAACAAAATTATTTGAGGACATACTAAATAATTTTGTTACAGGGAGCTAGTGACAGGCGAAGCAGTTCACTAGTGACAATTGAGCTTTTCTACAAGGGGTAAAAAGGGGCAGTTAAGTCATATTTATTAGACGAATGTTCTCAGTATTGCATACATATTTATAAAATATTCAGACGAGTTTCTTGGCGTTTCTTCTTGTCTGAAAGTAGGTTCCGAAACGCTGGTAAATATACATTTTTATTGTGCATAGGAATACCTATTAAAAACAATACAAAACAAAATAGGTATTATAAGGTTAGTTGGCCTGACTCCATCCGTACGTGGCAGTAAGTAGGTATGTTTGTATCCTTTGGTTTTTAATAAAATAATAATTTTGCTTGATTAAAATAAATATTTTCCTTTAGCTAGCTAGGTCGGTTAAGGGGTTAAAAAGGAAAATAAAAATACAAACTACAAGGACTTACTACTGTCACGGTAACTGGTCACGGTAGGGTCGGTAGGAGATATTATTAAAAAAACAAATATATTTTTGATTTATACTTACCTAAGTAAAATAACTCCGTAAAATAATTATTTTTGCAGTACATTTTAGTAAATTGTATTACTTAATCAAGAAGGTTATTAGGAATAGTAAGGAAATCCAAATCTAATTAGTCTACACATAAAAGACGAAGGGTTACAAGGTTCATAACAGGGTTTTTACTAGACGATCACATGGCCAAATTAAATTATTTTCTTAGTTAACAATTAATCCAGGTCGATTTTTATTTAAGCGGTATAAGGTTTAGTTATTGAAAGTTACATTTTTGGTGCCGATAAACCAGGATTAGAATTAGCTTCTTTTTAATTAGTGAAGTAGCCATTATGGCTACATTTTTGCTGCCGTAAGAAAACTGGAATGTGAGCTGATTAGATTTGGATTGTACAATAAACTAAAATAAAATCAATTTCATTTTATATAAATATAAAGATAGTATTTATTAAATAAATATGTATAATCATTTCCTCCTCTTGGCTTGACTTTTCTGGCGTAGTCTGGAGCATTAAAGACTCATCATAATACCTGAAACAAACAAAAAATACAAAAATAAACACAAAAATTTATTTATCAATAATTGCTAAAATATAAAATAAGTCTTCAATACTTAGTACGGCTCTAAAAAGATAAGGGGCGATAGGTCATAAAATTTACATATATATGTATACATATACATACACGTATATGTATACATGTACGTGTGTATGTATGTTTGGACATATACATATATCCATACATACATACATAGTTCTAACTTAATGTAACGAAATTATAGCAAGCAAGTGAAAAGAGTAAAGAAGTGATTTCAATTTTATATAAAAAGTTAATATACATATTTTTTGTTTTGTTGAAAAAAGTCTACCTAAAGTGAAGTGCAGTGACTGTTTAAAGTGAATAAAATAAACAAGTGCGATCAGTAAGTCAGAGAAAATTTAAAGAAAGCGGCAGATACAAGACAGGCAAAGTTTAATCAAAGTTTTAGACTGATACAATATCAAATTCGAGATTGGGTTAAAATACGAAAACTAAATAAATCAAACGCTCAACAAAAAATAATCAAAAAGTTTGAATCTATTTACGAAGGTCCTTATGTAATTGCAGCTATTCCCTTTCCAAACGTATATGTTTTGGTAGATCCATACACAAACGTTGTCCGAGGTAAATTCAATACTATACATTTGTCAAGATATTATAAAAGTGATTAGCTGGTTCGGGGAAGCATTAGTTAACATATAGTATTAGTGTTTATGAAAAATATGTTATTCGTTATAGAACTAAGTAAGTATTATATTAATAAGAATGTTAAACATTATTATATACAAATATCTTTATATTCTTAAAATAGACATTAAAATGTACTTACGATGACTTATGTAGAATGTAGATATATAGCGTTGATTTAAATGTAGAATCGCAGCACATTGTACAACAGCTGAAATTAGAAAAAATTTTTTTTTAAATATATGGACATTTTAGTATTGTAGTTTGCTATTTTGGTTCTTATTGTGTATACTTTATATTTCAGTATTAAATTTTTTATTTTTATGTTAAAAATACATATACATATAATCATATTATTGTAAATTAAACCCTAAAAAAAAAAAGGTAATTTGTTAAAACTTGTAAAATTAGTTTTAAGTTTGTTTTAGAAATAAAAAAAATAAAAAAAAATATTGGAAAAAAAAAGGGAAAAAGAGATACGTAGGTTAGAATAAGGTCTTCTAACCTCATCCAGCATACGGGTAGTTCTATGTATGGAAGTAACACTATTCATACATACAAGTCGCATTGAGTAAAAAAAAAAAAAAACTCAACCATATGTAGAGTAGGTAAACATATAATTTGTATAATGTATTTTATTTAATAAGATATCTTTATAATGAGTATAAAGGTAAATGTAAAACTTCTAAACCCTTTAAAAATAAAAGAAGCGAAATAAAGGGTTGAACTACCTGATGTTAACCGAAGACGCACTTAGGAGGTAGGGGTTTACTTAAAAAAAAAAATTTTTTTTTGCAAATAGAAAAATTGAATTATAATTATTTAATTTTCATTAACAAAAAATAATCACTCTGAAGCAATTATTTGGAATAAATGATTGACTGAATATTCATCTGTATTGTTAAACTTAGAAAATATTATAACTACATGATAATCATTAAAATCAACGTGTTAGTAGATGGACGTCAAGTGAAATATCAATTTAATTACCTTTTATTTCGGTTGAAATTCCACGAAGCATATAGCGGAACACGTCTTGGTCCTTGTCACTTGGGATTAACTGAAAAACGGGAAGAAACCAGTTGAAACACAGAACAGTCTCAATATTTTAGCAGTTTATTGACGGCTACCGAAGAGTTTCAGTTTTGCAGACTATTTTTATGATCATATTGATTTGATAGCATTAAACTATTGAAATGTAACTTCAATTTCAAAGTAGAAATAATAAAGGAATCAAGACATGTTTAGATCACTATTACGTAAATAAATTGTAATAAAAAAAAAATGTATAAAAAAAAACTAACATAAGAAAATATGAGCAGTATTAACAGTATCTTAGAAGCTGAAAACATGAAGAAGCAAAATTAAATAAAAAAATATACTCTATAAATTACACAAAACTAAACAAAATATTAACACGCTTTGAGGTACGCGCTAACCCACTTATTAAACGGGCCTCCTAAAAAATGGTTCACAGGAATTCCTTCCTTTTTACACGTGGTTATCCTTTTGATCAAACATCGCTTTTATTACACAGGCAATAGAGTCGAAAGTAAATTATTAGGTCAAGTAGAAGTTACGGTAGAGCTTTCTTATCAATATCAAGTGTGCAAGCTTTCTTATAAACAAAATGAGACGTGAAGTTAGTGTGTTGGTCGAAGTACCAGTAAACTATTTTAAGAAAATAATTATGGTAGATAGACTAGGTAGCAGAAAATGACAATAAAAAAAAGTTTAAATTGAATAAATAAATAAATGTTTGCATAAATTAAAACGCGATATCATTAGTTTGATTAAATCAGGTGTAGGTAGATTACAGTGACTATTTAGTAATAAAGATAAAATAGAGTATCATTTACCTTTACTTAAGTGAAGTCGTCCATCAAATTAAACTCGTTGATTGGGTCCTGAAAAATCAAATTTAAATGTTAAGATAATTTTAATAATTGTTGTAAAAATACCTATAGGTAACTTTTATCTGAAATTAAAAAACAATATATTTTTTATCAATACATATAAATATGCATAAATAGGAAATTAAAAAATAGTACGTACGATAAATTCAGGAGGAGGTTGCTGCACTGTGGGAGACAAATTAAATAAAAGATCTTCCAGAGGCGTGGGAGGAGCTGGGGTCTGTAAAGTAAAGGGATTTGATTAAATTAACAGGTTAAATATTAAAATTAAAATAACAAAATAAAAATTAAAAACAATGTTTAACTTACTGGATCGGGGGACTGGTCATCGTGAGGGGGTTGACCAGCAGGTAATTCAAGATTAATTAGGATGACTCTGCTGTTGTTATGCGAAGAACTGGTACTTTGTTTTTTCTGTAATAATGAAATCTTTTATGGTACTAATAATTTAAAAATCAAATAAGTTAGAAAAAAAAAAAACAAAAGTGAAAGAGAGTAATATACCTTAAGTCGATATCGGCGGTTTCTAAAATTTTTAATTTTCCTATTTAAGGTTTTTAAATCCAAATCTGGGTGTGTCTTTTGACACAATGTTAATAACTCCTCTTTAGCCTCTTTAGTTCTTAATTTGTCCCTGAAGTATAGGTCCTCTGAATCCCAAAGGACAGGGAAGTTAATAATAAGTCTGTCAAACCCTGTACACATTTTAAAACATATACTAAATCAAAACACTGTGAAGTAGGTATGCACCGGGTTTGCACTTGAAACAATAACTGAAAGCTATGTTTTAAGCTAAGGGGCGCCATCTATGGTCATACAGTCCAAATCTTAAGGGAAAGTTTTAATTGTTGATGTTGCTAGTAAGGTAAATGGAGGAACCGTACAAACGTATTATTTGGTGTAAACTCAAACATTATTAAAACATATGTGATTAGTTTAAATCTTATGAGGGATTAATTCTTTTAAAGATATTCATTCAAATCTTTACAGTTCGTAATCACTAATTACAAAACATTTTCAGATATTACGATATCTGTGAGTCTGTGGTGTACTCGCCATCAGTAAAAAAAAAAAAAACACTTAAGATAAAAGGATCAGAGTTGCGAGAAACAAAGACAAAAAAAAAGGGTCGAGCCAGGCAGCAAGATTTCATTACCTGCTCTAGAAATGTTATGTTTTAAGGAAGTTTGGATTAATTGTGATTTAGAAAGTTTGTAGTATATTTTTATAGTAGGGGTTAAATTGACTACTTTTAAATATAATGATAATATGAGTTCCCTAAAGAAATAATTATTACTGAAACATATCTTAAATAAAATTATTCTTTGTCTATTGTGGGAAAGATTATTTATTATTGAGTAATGCAAGAGTAAAGACAGGAGAATAATAAAAGGTGTCTATTAAAATACCATGAAAAAGAAATAGTATTAAATTAAAAATAAATTTACATTCAGTTCTGGCAAACAGCTAGACTAATGTAGCACTAACTTGACTGGTAATTGTTTTACTTTTATAAAATTCGTTACAAATGTATTACATATTATTTTTGAACTTACCAATAAATAACACATATCCGACAATTCACTACACTGGTTTTGCACTACTTATCTTCTCAACTCGAGGTAAAATTAAGACTGCGGGGAGCGCTTGTTTGAGAACAAACGCCAAACTATCCCTTCTACTCGACAGAAGCGTTGTCCTTCCATGTGCGTTGGCGCCGCCTCTTTGCGCGGGATTTAAATAACAGTGTTGCCAGTTTTAAAATTGGTAACGTAACGTTATTGAAAACGTTATTAACGGTAATACTTAAATTACAGAAACGTTAAATGATTGTTCAACAATTTATGTATCGTTTAATTATTTGAGTTTAAATTTTAAATCACATAGAGATATACAAAAAAAATATATATATATTTTAAATGAAATGGAAACAAAGTTCCCCATATTACTAAAATCAAGCAGATTTCTATATTTTATTGAGTTGATAGTCTTTTATAATGCATTTATCTTTGATTGCATATCAAAGGCCTTGGCTATTTGTAGAAATTGAGCGAAAGGGCAATGAAAGGCAATGAAAGAGCTTAATTATTCACTACGGAGAAATGATGGATATTTGGTGAATCTGAAAGAAGTATGTTTTATTTTTATAAAAATGGATTTTTACAGATAGACAAAAGCCAGATTGCAATCAACCTAAATTTGTTGGTATTTTTTGCAAAATACACAAACTAGTCAACAAATTCTTATCAGTAGGCTAAAATCGTTATACGATTAGACCCATTTTAGAAGGGTAGTTTTTGTTGACTACACACTACACAAGAAGCTAAGAAGCACACATATGATTGGGTATACACACCTCTTACTGAGTGAGATCTTTGACATTGAAACAGATGATGACATGTCAGTAAACATGCATTATCACATTATTATCTGTTATGGATTTATTGACAAATAATTATATAGTAATAAGATTTATTTATTTTTTTAATGAGAGAAAGAGAACTCTACTTAATTTTTAAGAAAATATAAATTTAAGAAAGAATTTGAAATAGAGTAAATAGATAATCAGTAAGACTCATTTTCATATGTATGAGGTTAAAGTGTTTAACAAGTAGTAGATATGGAGAATTATGTTGTATCATAAATAAAATTTACTTTGGTTGACTTTATTGTTTTTAAAATTCACAATTACAGGCATAACATAGTTTTGACGTATATCTATGTTTTGTATGTAATAATAAAATTTTGATATGATGTATCAAAATGTTATGCAGGTTTTAGCTTTCTTGAACACTTCATCTTTAATATGGAAATGAGTCTGAAGTCGTATATCCCATTCATGTATGAGACACGCTCCAAGAAAACTTGATTGGAATAGTTATTTGCTACTAGAATTAGGACCGAATTTTATTTAATGGAGAACGAACATCCCAGTACTTGTACCAAATGTTTTTCTTATTATGCTTAGGGAGGTTTTATTGGTTCACTTATTAACCGGACAATGTGGTTAAGTCGCCGGGTAGAAAGACCTATAGACTAGGGTGCAACCACGAAATCGAGCTAGTAGAGCTTGTTGGCCTCACAACCCAGCACCCTTTATGCAAATGGGAAAATCGTGACGAAACGATGGTCATTATTCATTAATGAGATTCAGAAGGTCTGAGTTTTGTACTAAATCAATTTCAATCAATAAGTATTGGTTTAAACACACACCATACATCACACGTTTAGAATAATACAGGGGGGAAGGGGATAATACCAACAAAAATAGGATCTTCACATCATTTTTATTCTTTTTATTGAAATATAGTGCGAGAATTTTACATGTATGTGTGTAACAATACACTGCAAATTCTCGAAGGGGCGATTGTAACTAGACGCACTAGCTGCTCTAGCTAACAAGTAAATTGAGTGAAACAGAAAACTGTTATAAAATTATTCTCAGCAATTGAATCTACGATTAAATTGGTCATATTTTAATAAATAGTATTTCATTTAAATATTTATTTTTACGCTAAATAAGTATTTTCTTAATTCTCTGAATTAAATCAAACACAAAGCATTTCTATTTCAAGCTTAAATAACAAGCAATAGTTTCATAAAACTTGACTATAATAGCTCATTAATCAGACGTCGAGTGTTTGTTTAAACTTATCAACAAGGGCTCTTTAGAGGAACAGAGGCGGCTCGGATTGAAAGAGGCGGTCGGGTCGGCCGGGTTAGGCGAGCTAGGTGCGCTAGCGAGGTCGGGTTTGATATATACCGATCCCCGAGGGAACTCGAGGCATTCTTATTTTGACCGTCGGATTGTCATTGACTCTGGCTCGCTCGTATAGTGTATAGTGAAAAGGTGAATCGTGAGGTTATTGTCGATAAGGTTGAGTTTGACGCTGTGTAACTACTATGTTGCATTGTGTTGAATTGCCGACTTTATTTTGTTGATAATAAGGTTGAGAGTTCAATAGTGTAGTGTTCAACAGTGCAGTGCAGTGTCTCCGCTACAACTTGTTGGATTTTCAATCTTTTTGTTACGTGTTTTGGTGAGTTTTTCCGCGATTTTGAGCTAGATCAATGTCCAGGTTGCATAGTCAACCTGACTGAATACACTTCATCTATCGGTGAGAATGAAGTTTATTCAGGAATCCTGTAGAGTTGTTAGGACCAGATCTGGAGGGGGGGTCTCAGACACTAGGGTTTGCTATACCTCGGTTTTGTCGGCCGAACGTTTTCTAGCTTAGAGTAGGGCTAGGGTTCCCACACACATTTAAGTAAAATAGAGGTTAGCCTCTAATTTTTTGCACACATTAGAATAGGTGAATTGGGGTAGGGTTAGAGTAGAGTCATACACAGGATGGTGGTATTATTTTTAATCAGTGGAGATGGGAAAGGGATAAAGTGTTATATTTTTGTTACCATTTATATAAAATTGGTTTGGTTTACAACTTTATGATCCTTAATAGCAGTAAAATATGGATCAATAAATTCAGTAAAATATGGATGTGATACTGAAGCGCGTACATTAAATATGATACTAAGGTAATTAACACATATTTTTTGGGAGAGTTTAGGGGAACAAAATTATTTGAGGACATACTAAATAATTTTGTTACAGGGAGCTAGTGACAGGCGAAGCAGTTCACTAGTGACAATTGAGCTTTTCTACAAGGGGTAAAAAGGGGCAGTTAAGTCATATTTATTAGACGAATGTTCTCAGTATTGCATACATATTTATAAAATATTCAGACGAGTTTCTTGGCGTTTCTTCTTGTCTGAAAGTAGGTTCCGAAACGCTGGTAAATATACATTTTTATTGTGCATAGGAATACCTATTAAAAACAATACAAAACAAAATAGGTATTATAAGGTTAGTTGGCCTGACTCCATCCGTACGTGGCAGTAAGTAGGTATGTTTGTATCCTTTGGTTTTTAATAAAATAATAATTTTGCTTGATTAAAATAAATATTTTCCTTTAGCTAGCTAGGTCGGTTAAGGGGTTAAAAAGGAAAATAAAAATACAAACTACAAGGACTTACTACTGTCACGGTAACTGGTCACGGTAGGGTCGGTAGGAGATATTATTAAAAAAACAAATATATTTTTGATTTATACTTACCTAAGTAAAATAACTCCGTAAAATAATTATTTTTGCAGTACATTTTAGTAAATTGTATTACTTAATCAAGAAGGTTATTAGGAATAGTAAGGAAATCCAAATCTAATTAGTCTACACATAAAAGACGAAGGGTTACAAGGTTCATAACAGGGTTTTTACTAGACGATCACATGGCCAAATTAAATTATTTTCTTAGTTAACAATTAATCCAGGTCGATTTTTATTTAAGCGGTATAAGGTTTAGTTATTGAAAGTTACAAAGTCTACTAAAAGCGTTAGTGCTTACAGGGAATTTTCCAAGCTAAGGGCCGAAATAAAAAAACGTGTTCGTGTTGCGTACAGCGATTATATAGGCCTCATACATTCTGAATTAAAATGCAATCCCCGTGCGTTTTGGAAACACTTTAACAGTCTTAGGTCAAAGGGTGGATTCGTTGCTCAGGTCAGTCTTGATGGGAAAGAATATTCTGGGCATGAATGCGCACAGGCTTTTGCCACTTACTTCTCGAGTGTATTCTTGCCGAATCCCCCTCGTCTGGACTGTGCTTTTGAGCAAAGAAATAATCCGCATGTTTGTCCCAATCATATCGTCATTGATAAAATTACGATGCGGGAGGTAGAAACGGCTGTCAAGAAACTTAAACCGAACAGTGCAGTAGGGCCGGACAATTTCCCGGCGTTCATCTTGAAAGGGTGCTCCGAGTACCTAAATGTCCCAATTTGCTTTCTGCTAAATTTGGCATTTTCCTCAGCGACATATCCTAACCAGTGGAAGATTTCGCGAGTAAGGCCTATCCCAAAATCGAGCGAATTAGGTTGTGTGGAAAATTATAGGCCTATTGCTATTCTTCCGACCCTTGCGAAGCTCTTTGAATCCATACTTCACACAACGTTGTCTAGACAAGTCAAACCTTTTCTGTGTGACACACAGCACGGTTTCAGAGCGAAACGGTCAGTGGACACCAACCTTTTGACCCTGGCTGACACCATCTCAGAACACCTAGACATGGGTATTCAAGTTGACGTGGTATACTTTGATTTTCGGAAAGCCTTCGATCGCGTCGATAACGATGTCCTGTTGCACAAGCTGGATGTGATTGGATTCAGCCCAAATTTGCTGAAATTTTTCGCTAGTTATCTACGCAATCGTAGGCAGTACGTCCAGCATGGGCATTTCGTATCGGACCCATACCATACCCGTTCTGGTGTCAGTCAGGGTTCAATCCTTGGCCCTTTCCTGTTCGGAATCATGGTGAATGATTTGCCACTTGCTGTCCGAAATGCTCGTTGTCTTCTCTATGCAGACGACCTCAAGTTGGTATATGGAGTGGAGATGGAGGCGGATTGTAAGTCGCTGCAGGAAGATGTTACGTCCGTGTTCGAATGGAGTCTGAACAACAAACTCAGTTTCAATACTGCCAAATGTCAAGTCTGTACTTTCAGTCGATCCCTCGTTCCCTCATATGCTCACTACTTTCTAGGATCCGACCTCATCAACAGAGTGGCTTCAGTGAAGGACCTTGGCGTTATATTTGATGCGCGTCTAACCTTTCATGACCACATCAAAGCGCTTGCTTCTAGCTGCTTCCGTAGGTTAGGATTTGTCACCCGTAACTCGAGGGATTTCCGTGACCCTTTTACCTTAAAGATCCTATACAATGCTCTCGTACGAAGCAAGTTGGAGACGTCAGCACTAGTTTGGAACCCTTACGAGGTCACTTACATTTTACTCTTAGAAAAGGTACAAAAGACGTTTCTAAGAACGCTGTACAAAAGGATATTTTGGTATTACCCGTACCTATACCCCACTAAATTCATTTTAGGAAGTCTTGGCTTCAATTCCCTGGAGGGCAGGCGCAACCTAAGCCTGTTGCTGTTTACCTGTCGGGCCCTTCGAGGTGACTGTGACTGCCTTGAACTGGTGGAACGGCTAGTAAGAGTCTTTGTCCCGGATTTGAAAAATGTAACCCTTAGGCCGCGGACATGTGTTCTATTGGCCGTGCCGTCGGCACGTACTGTCGCCTATGCGAACTCGCCGGTGGTCCGTGCCCTGTCCCTGCTGAATGCGCTCCTAGTATCAGCACCGGAGTGTGACCTGTTCGCGTGGCGATGGATAGATGTGTATAATGAGTGTTTAAGATTCTGCGAGTTGAGGGATGATAGGCCGTCAAGTGTGCCGCTAGTTTAATTTAATATAATATTAATATTATATAGTGTTAAGTTTCACAGTGTATTAGTTTAAGACTGTAATGCTGTGTTAACAATCAATAAACAATAAAAAATAAACAATAAAAAGAAAAAGGGTTTTCTGAATCAATTTTTGGATAAGACAAGATAAATCTTTATTTTAGATAAATTAAATTACAGACGGCTAGAACAAGAGACGGACGATGGTCACGAGACGGTGGACGCCCGCCCGGCCACCCGCGATGCCGCTGGCGCGACGACATCCAGGCTTTGGCCGGTCTCACCATGGACCCGTACCGCAAAAGACCGCCATCAATGGCGAAAGATGGAGGAGGTCTAAGTCCAATAGATTATTAGAATAGTTAAATAAGAATAATAATTGTCAGTAAAAATATCTATATATTTAAATGTAATATTATTTTATAATGAATTTGTAGTTATATGTATATTGTAAATAAATGGCTATATTATTTTTATATATTATATTACATTATATTATAAATTACAGTCAGTTTCAGGGGTCTCCACACTAGGCTTCGCCTGTATCGCGGTGAGCCAGTTGTGAATTGAATAAAGATCTAATTAGTTACAAAATAAGTTACAAGCATATTTGGTTGAACTTAACTAAATATAAAATTAAACAATACAATTAAGTTTTGACTCAAGATATCTCAGCTAAAATGCTTTCTGTCTCGGCGTAGTCAAGAGAAAATAACAATTTAAAATAGTAGTTTCGTAGCTTCAAAAGTAGTACTAATCATGAGATTACATATTTTGAACATGATAAGCATAGTGTTGTAGATAGTAACTCTGATGTAGTCTCCAAAGCGTTTAAAAGCGTTGCTCTGAAAGTTTAAAAAGCCCCCCTTGATTTACGAACCTTGGGGTCCAAAAAATTTGGAAAAATTCATGAAAGTGAGGCCTAATAAGTGAAAACTATATTGAATAAAATCGGTTGAGCTGTTATTGAGTAGTAGCTCAAAAACGCATAGTAAAAGGACGTAAGTACCGCATAGTAATAGTAAATGATGTAAGTGCCCCAAAATATCCCTTAATATTGAACTGTTGAATGGATATATTGTAACAGGCCGGCAACTAACGAAACCCTACACTGAACATGGCCCGACACCGACAATGCTCTTGACTTGATCGGACTGGACATTCGCCAGGTGCCGCACTTTGCTGTGTGCCCCAAACGCACATGTGAGTTCAACCGACTATTACCCAGTGCCTCCGACGAAAGTCACTAAATATTACGAACGTATCTGTGCGTACAAGGCACTGGGTGAAAGTAACGAAAACTCATTTATGCGTTGGTGGCAGTGAATGCGTTAAATAACCCAACTAAGGGAGAGGTTAATAGGTAGGTACCTATCTACTAAAATTTAAATACTGTGGGACGAAATCGACCCGGGTCCATGTAGCTCGCTAGTTGAAATAGTCCTTACGTCTATCCATAGACATATAAAATAAAAAGACGCGGTAGTGAGTACTATATTCTTTGGACGCGGTGCCGTGAAGACCATAGTGAAGACAAAATTGTGATTCCATAATAAGCCGATTTCCTCGTGTTTACGCGCAACACGCATACATATACAACTCGTAGACGAGCGGTGATTGGTTCAAACGCTAAAAGCGAGTGTGTGTGCACGAGACCGCGGTTTATTATGGAATCACAGTTCTATCTTCGTGGGACCACGTCTTCCTATTTTATATGTCTATGCTTTTATCATATAACCAACACCAAACTTATTCTCGCCAACTTATCTAAAGTATCATACTTAAAATGGCGTTGCGTCCCAACTTCGGTCTTTTAAAAAGTTGATTCGTTAGTCTGCCCGGAAACTGAATGTAAGAAATCCGTCGGTTAGTTAGCAAGTTGGAATATTATAATGAAGTCGGACGGCCTGCTGAACGGGAGAAGTTCCTTTGACTAATGACTAAATATAGGAACTTTGGAAACTTTTACGATCAATGCGATTGAATTTCGAAGTGAGCATTCTTCATGAATTATGTAAGTGCGTAGTTCTCTTTCATTGAACGAGCGGAGCGTAAGCAAAGTGAAGTTCTTACAGACAACTTCCGACACAAAGGACCCGTCAGCCGGCGGGCTTTTTGGCATTTATATGGCTTTTTTATTTTACAAGTTTGTTCCGTGATACCTAACTTTAGTATCTATTTATAAAACATGATCAGCTGAAATGCCTCACCGTTTCAATACTCAAGAGCTCTCGGCCAAGTGGTTTCGAGTCGAGATTCGCCTTTATTTAAAAAAGAAAATGGGATTTACGTCTTTGTTAGGGCCCCTTTCCTAAATTCAATGGGATCCGGATGCCGTTTCACAAACGCCCAAGAGCTTCGCCAGCTGATGGTTCAAAGAGGGGTAAGTTGGTATAAATGGAGGGTGAATAAAATATGAATTGTGGGTACAAAATTTGGCTACATTTTTGTAAATATCTATTTGTCCCCTTTGACGACGCCCTAGCAAACGCCTATTACCCATAAGAAGCCTAAGAAGGTACCTACAGTTAGCTCCATAAATATCCATGCACTTTAGAACCTTATCTTCCGTCAATAACTCAAAGCATGAGACACACTTGGTCTGATTTCAGAATACAGATGAAGTGATAAAAAGTTCAAAACAGTTGTAATGTATTATAATATTTATAATAGCATTACAAGTAGTTTTTACAAGCTGTTAGTTTGTTGATAAGATCTTGTATGCCAGATCTTAATTACTGATAGGGTTCTTAGGTCTTCTTCATCTGTCTCGTTTCGTATGTAGATCATTATGAGCACTTCGTGTGCTGAACTACTTCTGCCGACGGTGACACAGTATGACATTAAATTGGTCCCCAAATGATGCCGAGACGAGAATAAACCAAGTCCGTGTCGTCGAGATGAGGCACATTAGTTGCGTCTGCAATTAAGAAGGGGCGCTGTAAAGCTGCATGCACAAGATTCTTTGGAAAAACTAGAGAGAAAATTACACAGGGCCCTGATTCGTCATGGCATAACTGACAGTCGCTTGCGAGACAACTATGATATCACACTTTTGTGACAGTTGAAATTTGGGCTGGAATCACTCAAGAGTGATATCTAAAATGGTGGTCATAGCCATAGACAAAACGCTCTAGCGAGACCTACTGACAGCTTGACAGTTAGGTGTGGACACGTGTAGACAGATGGATATCGATATCACTCTATCCACTAGTGATACAAGTGTGACATCCACGTCTCACAGTTTGGCATTGGACACGTGTGGACAGATGGATATCGATATCACTCTATCCACTAGTGGTACAAGTGTGACATCCACGTCTCACAGTTAACATGTCGAATCGAGGCCCTGTTCAAATATTTTGATTTGGTGTTTTTAATTAGAAAGGCTACTACTTATATGCATAAACTTATGTACATAACTAGATGTCATACGAAGGAAAAAGTGACTAAAAAGCTGGATCGAACCAGCCAGCCAGTTCTTGGCGTTGTGGTTCACGACTACTTATGACACCTTTAGGTGTTATTGGTGTTTAACCTTTTGACCGCCAAGCATTGAACAAAAATGACGCGCCACCGACGCCACGTAATCGCGTTTTGTCAAGCGAAATTGAACTTTGCGGAAGCCCGCGTAGGTCCCTATTGCATTACAAAGCCTGTCGGCTGTAGCCGTCGTTGGCGTCCATGGCACAACTTTTTGATGTCGGCCACAGCCGACTGTGGCGGTCAATAGGTTAAAAAGCTAAACGGGTTCAACCGTTTTACCTCTAAGGTGGCACAGACAGATACACATAGGGATCAAACCATCTACTCATCATTAAGCTTTTACAAGGAGCACGAAGTCACCACATATAAGCGCAATTTTATTCGTAAATTTCGACGATTCGAACAGCACATCTCAATAGTATTCTACACCATTTTGTAGTATAAGAATCCCGGTTCAGTCCTATAACTTGATTTATGTGGATATTTTTAGTTCACATGAGTGTTAATCAAAAACGTTAACTCAACGGAAATAAGCGGTCGCGTTCGCATACGAAATTAGTACGGGAGTGCCTGTGTGTGGTGACCTCGAGTTGTACTTTATGATATATGTAGTGGTTGAGGTTATCTGTGGATCAAACGTAGGGTAATTGTGCTCCTTTTCGTCCACTTATCGATTTTGCCAGCTTTGTGATGCAAAAAGAATATCTTAAAGTACACTTACTTAAATGTATTATATTTCATTTTATAGCTTATATAGTCTAGTTTATGTTAATATTACGCGATAATTATCCATACTTTCGAGATTTTGTATAAAAAATATTATTTGAAAAAGTGGGGTATTCGTTAGTTTTCGTCCATAAATGTCAGTTTTCCGTCCTGGGCCTACTAGTTTGCGTCCACTGAGTAGGGTGATTATTTCTGAAAATATCCACTTAATCAAAAAATGATAAAACAAATCTCAATGTTATTTTTAAAGTCCTATCGATTGATGTGCAACATGATGATTTTTGGTAAAAAAAAATTGTTATATGTATGGAAAACCCCTTGTGGCTCCCCCCTAAAAAAATCTTTTCAGCAATTTTACTACAATACTAAGTAGGGGTATACAAAATACACCTTCTGTTATAATTTCATCAATATTAGTTATAGTCTCCAAATAAAAAATGGCCATGGCATACGGACGAACTACGGACATGACGAAACTATAAGGTTTCCGTTTTTGCCATTTTGGCTACGGAATCCTAAAAACTAATGATAGTAAGGATTAACACCATGTTTTTTTATTTCCGTTAATATTAGCATACAGTTAGGTACGATTAAGGACACGAAATGGCGTAGTTAGTTTTTATAAATTTGTTTTTTCCATACAAGTATGTATTGTTAAATCGATCACGGTATTATATTTAACTCAACCAAACAATCGAATATTATAACTAAGGCATTTTATCACCAAACAATGATATTGTAGGCCTTTAATGTTAACCACTGTCACTGCTTGTACTATAAAGCCTTGGCCAAACAGCAAGCGTGGCGCAGCGCCGCGGTCGCGCGGCGCGACCTGCCGTGCGACGACATATCGCCTGACTTCGTGTCACTGACTTTGAATAGAACTTCATACGCGAACGTACTGCTGCGGCCTGCGGTCGGGTTCCAACTTGTTTGTACCTTAGCCTTGGCCAAACAGCAAGCGTGGCGCAGCGCCACGTCTGCGCCGCGTGACGCCGAAGCGATGACTGTTCAAACAGGGCGCGCGCGGATCGCGCCGGCCTCGCGCTCTCAACACGCCCTCATTGCGCGCGCGTGAACACGGCGCAGCCGCGCGCGATGCGGACGTGACTCGCTCATTCCTTCCGAAGCCAAGATTATTTTTTCGAAGAGAAGATATTTTTTTCTATATCCATAATCACAATCACAGTATATTGCTACGCTCGCACGACGCACCGCGCTGCCTAACGTCCGACTGATGTGACCCAGCGCGGCGCAGCGTGCCGCCGCGCAGCGCTACGCCCGCGCCGCGTGGACGCGGGGGGCCGCGCGGCGCGGGGCGCGACAGAAGCGGGGCGCGGCGCCGGCGGGACGCAGTCTGTTTGATGTCGCTAACCTGTTAACATGTGCCGCGGTCGCGCCGCGCGACCGTGGCGCTGCGCCACGCTTGCTGTTTGACCAAGGCTTAATGCAATTGACACGACTAGCGTAGTCAACCGCGCATTGGATCGTTCATTATTGGGTCGTTCCTTAGAGAATTCAACCCGGAGTAGCCATGTCTGCCGTTTTCTTTACAAAGCAAGTCTGCCGATTTTTGCGGGGGAGGGGAACGTCAAGTGTATTCTGTGGCTATTCGTACGTAACGTACAAATAGGTGTAAGCATGACCACTGGTCATATGTTTTCGGCAAAGGGGGAACGCCTGTCAATGGCGACTCCGGTTGGTTGAATTCTCTAAGGGTCGTGCATTACCCGGAAAGGTTTCCGATTGGTTCCGATCAGATCCGAAGGTTATGCGACTATTTAAAAAAGTAGCTTTTTTCATAGTAATCAGATCAAAACACGAGACTTCCTTTTTTCGGATATTTGTTCAAATATTTAACAGCGCATGTTTTTGTTTGTTTGTTTTCGTGTGGTTTTAATTGCCGGTAAATAGATAAAGATGATGTGATAGTGCTTAGTGAAAATAACGGATAATATTCATTGTGAAAGATGTATGGGTGTGTGTGCGTGTGTGTGTGTGTACGGACGATATATGGCAATGGCACGATCACAAAGCTTTCTTTTGAAGTGAAATAAGCAGAGCACGCCATAGTATGGAGGTTATAATTGTTATTCTACTACCATTTGGTCATTCTAATGTTAATTATAGTTTTGTCTTCTCACAAATAACTCGTATATTAACGATAACAATGCAACAGAAGAGCTAGTTTTAGTCTTTGCTCAAGTCATTTAAATGTTTTGTTTATTACATTTATTTACGTAACATTGTATGAGGAATGGACAGAAACTAAAGTGTGTAGGTAATCAAATATAATATTACCATACTACTATATACTATAATATTACGTATTAATTAAGTATTTTGAAGTAAAATAACCATTAGAAATATTTACCTAGCTGTCTGGATTTCCGGGATCAGGTGGTCGCAAAACTGAAATTTATACCAAATTGCTCTGCTAGTTTTGGTCCACAAAGTTTATATATTAATTATATTCTAAAACTTTAATCTCCACTTAAAATATTGTACAATTAACTTTAAAATAGATAATTCATGCCAAACATATTTAGTGCACTGCCTAAATCATTAATAAAACTCATCATAAACTTTTCCCGCCACAAGTTTTTTTCTTCATTGCGATGACATTTGCTAGGGCCGAATTCGAGGCGGCTATTAATGTTTTATTTTTAAAGGCACTATTTGTCAAATTACTTTTTTATGATAGTAGAATTGTTTCTTAGATATTATGGATCGCAACAAGACCAAACTTCCGCAGGAAAATTCATTTACGTTCAAGTTTTCTCCATATATTTGTAGCAGAACCGTCAGGTGGACGGAAACTGACTATGGACGGGAAACGAGCACAATCACCCTACCCCCTCAAGAACATCCCTGTTTTTTCGTCGGGTATTAAAAATGGGGTTCGAAAATATGGAGAGGTTGCTTTTCAACCGACTTCAACATTTTCGAGGAGGAGGTTATCAATTCGTCGGGATCTTTGTTTTTTTGCTATTTTTTATATTTGTTTGCAGATTATTCGAAGATGGCTGGACCGATTTTGAAAATTATTTTTTTGTTTGAAAGAGTACTTTACAGTTGGTCCCATTTTAACCAGGTCAGGATCTGATGATGGAATTCTGGAGAAAACGAGGGAACTCGTCGACCATTACGAGTATAGGCACACCTATAGTGATTTGAGTATATTTTACAGCAGCCCGAGCATTTGCTTATGGAAAGGTGGAGGCTAAGTGAAGTCGGTTCTTTTTTGTTTAAAATTATTTCATAAGTCAAAGGCGTTAATTTAACTTGCTTGGTGTGGAAAAGTCCCGCGGGCCGGAGCACCCCTCGGATTGAGCAAATTACTCGGCGCGCTTGGAACTAATTGCTCAGAGCAAAGAATGTACCTCTTACCGTCTTACCGGCGGCTAATTGATACTTTTTCCGCCTGTCGCGCTGTGGGTAGGCCAGTTATATGGTATACGTGGGTTGTATTTGGTCTTGTAAGTACCTATATTTAAGGAGAAAAGAAGTTTTCTACAGACTTAATATAATATAGGGCACTTTTATGTCTTTATGCCTGTTTGCCGTCCACTTGACTATAAAACTGCTACTTATTAAGGCGCTAGGCGCTAATTGTGGCCAAAAACTGTTACTTTCTAAGAGATATATCTCCTTAACGGATGATTCAAAAAATTTGAAAAATATATATGTTAATTACTATTTCATGTACAAGATTGTCAACGTTTGAATAACTCCTGCAACGTATAGTTTCTCCGTAAATTAAATGTAACGAAATGTAGTTTTACGGTTAATTTTGTTTATATCTACTGAACGGCTCATTCGATTTAAAATATTGTTGAACTAAAAAATGTGTAGTACAGAACACTACAAACTCAACGTAGCATATTAAAATTGATTCGATTTTCTTAAACAATTTGATCATAATTCCACATTTCGTGCGTTGGTAGCTCGAAAACGGCGTTGCTGGCTGTCGTGAGCTAGCTTTGAGACGAGGAGGCTGTGTCGCTCGTCGCTCCGTGCTTCCCTTGTACAACATATACTTGTGCTTGGCCCGTGAGCAATAATATCAGACTTACTGTGCCTAAAGACTAAATAACTGCAGAGGGTTCATGCGGTGCGGGCGGACATAACGTGTCTTGTCGGAATCAATAGCGCATAGACGTTTCATCTTTTAAGATAATATACTCGTATGTCATGTACGTTCGTATAAAAAGTGTATTTTATTTAGATTACCTATATTACAAATTAAATAAAAATGGAGAAAAAACAGGACTCATGCATCTTATAATGCCCTGAAAACAAATGTAGTCTTGTAAGTACCTACACTACAATTATTATGTATTAGTACTTAGTCTAATGCGTCACGCAAAATAGGCGTTAGTCGTCGAGTTGCGGAAACCTGCTATTGCTACAATACAATAGACTAATAATTAATTTTCGGAGTTATTATTTACGAAATATGCGTTTTATCCAAAAGTTGAATAAGACTTATTTTTTTGAAAGACCTGTCCAATAATACCACACACTATCGTGTATCGTATCAATCGTGTGGGTAGGAGCGAAAAAAAAAACACCTCCACTTCATTTTATTTTTCTGATTTTGTTTTACCATATTTAATTGTCGGCGTGATTAAAACACATACGAATTTCAGTGTACTAACTATCACTGAGCAAAGCCTGATCGAGATTTTAATTTAAAATTGCTGATATTTAAGAGTTCAACGTAAGTACGAATAAAGGAAAAAAAGCTTTACTATCTCGCTGAAATGCAAATTTTATATTGTGATGTCGTCCCGCGCGTCGGAACGGGCGAGACGGCTCACAACTCCGTCGGTCCGTACGGGACCTCGGGTTTTCTCAAACTAGCTCAGGGATGAGAGGGACACAGGGGAAAGTAGAGAAACACTGATTAACAATTGTAAATACAGCGGGCTTTTATGCCGGTTTATTTATCTTAACTAAGAGTACTTAATCTAACCTATGCTACGGAGCGCGGGACGGGATTCCCCGATAGGGATGTATAAACGGGCGCGAGGCCCTAGTCTACTCGCGACAACCACGCGGGGTTGTTTGACCCTCGGCACGGAGATCAGGGTCGGTCGAGCTACGGACGGTAAGGGTGACGGATGAACGGGAAACGGTAGGTACTATAGCGTGCAATTGCTCCTCTCCGAACACCGCGACTACTATAGACCAGGATACGGGAATCTGGACGGAAGGTAGGTACTACAGTGTGCAATTGCTCCTATACGAACACCGCAACCGCTGTAGACCAGGATACGGGAATCGGTACGGACGGTAGGTACTACAGTGTGCAATTGCTCCTATACGAACACCGCGACCGCTGTAGACCAGGATACGGGGGAACAGGCGAGGGGAAGGGATCAGGACTATGGCGTGCTATTGCTCCTATACGAACACCGCGACTGCCATAGCCTGGGTACAGCAATCCTAGCAGCCGGGCGGCGGCTGCGAGAATCACTGCCACGATGCTCGGCGCGCGCGCCTTATATACGGATCGGAGCGCGGGGACGCGCGGGGGGGCGGTCGGCTTCAGTCGGCCGGCGGCCACGATGCGGTGCACTCGCTGCGGCGTTCCGTCGCAGCGTGCGTAGCTCATTTGTGTGCGCGCTCATGGCGCTGCATCACAGTCCCGTCCCGGCTCTGGAGATTTTTACCTGTGGGGAAAAATCACCTGTATAATCACGGTTATAAAAAAAAATGTCCCCTCTGTCCATGTGTGACGTTTTGGGGATCCGTGTTTCCCTTGAAATGTTTTTTTACACTTTTAAGACTATTATCTATTTTCTTGGTTCTTATGACCGTGTTATTAATATTTATCTACGGTTTTTTTTTTTATTAAAAATATTTTGTTAGGTTGGGTTATCAACATTTTTCGGGATAGCTTGGTTTAACGCGTGTTAGTTGCTATTTTGGTTTTGAATAATTTTTCGGGATAAATTTGTGTTTAGACCTTATGTGGTCTGCTTTAGGTTCATTTTTGTGTAATTTGCTTATGTTTGAAAGTGAACCTTATTTGTAATAACAATTTTGTTGGTTTTCGGTTGCGTTCACGTCTGGCTTGCACTTTGTTGTTTATGTTCCGTTTTATTTTAAGTTATTTTGACTTGCCTTCCTAGATTCGGGTTGGATTTTGTGTTTTATTTCAATTATTATACGGTATCAAATCTTTTATGTGTGGTGTTATAATTTTACGTTTGTAGTTTTTCTTGTAGTAGGTATATAACTGGTGATTTTTTTTTTTTTTTTTTTTAAATAATGTATGGTGCTTGGGGCTAATTTCGCGCAATAACTTTTCTCTGCGTTTGATAATGTGAAATTTCTTTTTAATACGTGGTCTCTCATTTTGGGGTTCCACGGTCCTTTATTTTTGTCGTTATAAGTTTTTTGTATCTTTGAAGCCATTTCTTGGTTTTTTTTTTTCGCACAATTTCATATATTTCTTGTAGTTTCTTGAATTCTTGTATGTGTGTTGTCGGGAATGAATTTTGGTCGTTAGGGTTCCGTAGTTTTCTTCCATATAGTAGGACTGCCGGGGTATATTTAGTTGATTGTTGGACCGATGTGTCGAGTACGAAATTGAATTCTCGTTCTACATTTACATTTGTGAAGTCAGCCCTTGTCAGGATAGGGTCTGTTGCTATTTTTCCTTTGAGTTTTTCGAAGGCAGTTTCTTGTTGCGTGTCCCATACGATTATCTCTCCTTTTTTCAAAAATTTGACTAGTGGTGCGGTTATGTCGGCGTAGTTGGGTATAACTTTCCTATACCAGGATGCCATGCTTATGAATGTGCGTGTTTGTTTTATGTGTTCTGGCGCTTTTAGTTCTGTTATTGCTTTTATCTTTTCTGCGTTCATTTTGATTCCCTCTCTTGTCGTGTGTCCCGGGTATTCTACCTCGGCCTTTGCGAACTTACATTTTTCCATGTTGATGCGTAGTCTTGCTTCTCTGATTCGTTGGAATACCTCTTTCATGTGTATAATGTGTTCTTCGAACGTGGGGCTACACACTATAATGTCGTCGAGGTAAACGTATGCGTGAGGTTCGAGTTCCGGTCCGATTACCATGTCCAATAGTCTTTGGAAGGTGGCTCCACTGGAGTGGAGGCCAAATGGCATGCCCTTGAAATGAAATAACCCCCTTCCGGGTACTGTAAAGGCTGTGATTGGCCTGCTGTGTTTGTCTAATTTGACGTTCCAGTAGCCGTTCTTTAGGTCGAACTTGGAGAAGAATTGGGCTTGTCTTAACTTTTCTAAAGTATCGTCTATTTGTGGTAGTGGGTACGCGTCTTTTTCGGAAATTTCGTTTATTTTCCGGAAGTCTATACAAAAACGGTATTGTCCGGATGGTTTTTTCACCAATACTACGGGTGAGCTGTACGGACTGTGCGACTTCTCGATTACTCCTTGCTGCAGCATGTCGTTGACGTTTGTGTCGATAATTTGTTGCTGTTTGGGGTTCCACGGATAATACTTTTGTTTTACTGGTTCTGTGTGTTTGAGTCTAATCTTGTGTTCTATCCACGTGTTTCCTTTTGGACTCTTCTCACATAGTTCGAATTCTCGCTGTAGAACTTCTTGCAGCTTTTTGTTTTGTGCTTCTGAGAGCATTTCCCCCAGCGTCGGGTCAGTCTTAACATGCTGTGTATGATCTGGGCTTTCCTTTGCGTCGGTTTCTGGTTCCATTTGTTCGGATTTGTTTGCTGGCTGTCGTTCGGTGTCTGTCGCCTGGTTCATTTCGGATTATTGCTGCTCTGTTGTTTGACTGTTTTCTTTTTCTTGTTCGGGTGGTTGTGTCTCGTCGTCGGTGTTAGTTGTTTGGTCTTGTGGCCACTGTATGGTCACTCCCAGCCTTCTTAACACATCCATTCCGATTATTATATCGGTTGCTTTCGGTAACACTCGTAGCCAGTGTTTTATTTTTATGTTTTTCACTTGTAGTTCCACTAGAATGCTTATTGTTGACTCGGTTCTATTTCCGTTTGCTAGTATTATCGGTCTTGTTGTTTCTCTTTCTAGTAGGGCTTGTTTCTTGCACTCATCGTATGTTTCTTGATTAATGTATGTGTTTGTTGATCCGGTATCGATCAATCCACGGTATTCGTGTCCCATTATATATATTTCTGTGTATGGGCGGTTGTCCTCTCTCGGACTGTCTGATGCGCCTAGAGCTTCGCTTTTTCCCCAGGTTGGTTTTCTACAGCAGTTCTTGCTGAGTATACCTAGCTTTCCACACCTACTACAGAACACCTGTCGCTTGCCCCTGCATGCCTCCGCGTCATGTCCGGGCTTTCCGCACGACCAGCAACAAATCTTTGAATCGTATCTGGGGTGTATCTTGCGGTTCTCATCGGAGCTTTGTGTTCTTTGTCCGCTCGGCTCTTCCGGTCTGTTTCTGCCTGCGGTATATGTCGTGTGTGTGTTTCCTTCCGGGTTTGTCGTTCTCCAGTGTGTGTCTCCATATCTCCCTGGTGTAGTGTCTTGTAGTGCAAAGCTCTCATATTCTGTAGCTAATTTTAATAATCCGGCGATATCCTTGAAGTCCTGCTTTTTAATGTATATCTTGTAATTTTTTTAGCATGTTCTCATGGATGCGGTGCAACTGCTCTGCTTCGTTAAGGTTTCCATACCTCCTTATAAGTGTTTGCAGGTCTGTTATGTAGTGCGCAAACTTTTCTCGGAATTGTTGCTTTCTTGCCACTATTTTGACGAGTAAGTCTTCTTCGTAATTGCTCGGAAAGAAATAAAGTTTGAAGAGATTTACGAACTCTTCCCAGGTTTTCCATTGCTTTGCGTTGTTTCTGTGCCACAGGAGTGCTTTTCCTTGCAGGATGCGTGGTAGTGCTGGTAGTATTTCATCTTTCTCGATGTCACTTGCTGCTACCAGTTCTTCTAACCTTTCTACGAAATCTACCGCGCAATCGGTGATTTTGAAGTTTAAGTTCCATTCTCTGATGAGTTTGGTGATCGTTTTCGCGTTGTTTTCGGACATGGTATTTAAATCTTCTTCTTTCTGGTTCCGGGTAGTTTCTTCTTTCTTCAGGATTTCGACTAATCCTTTGCGGATTTCTTCGATGGTTAACCCTTCTGTCGGTATGCCTCGCTCTGCTGCCACTTCCATCAATTTCGGCTTCTTTAAACGGTATATCCAAGCTGTTGGCATTTAGCGCTGCTATGATATCTTGACGAGAGTCTTGTATTGCTGTTTAAATCGAATTAATATTCGAACAATCTGTAAACAATCTGTTATTACACAGGCGGAAAATAGTTTAATACTATTTGAATGGCGGGAAAATAGTCTATTGCTATTTTATTTTAAGACGGGAATAAGTAGTTAGTTCTGTTAACTATCGCGTGTCGGGACTGCCGGTAATTACCTACTTTGGGTGGGCAGGGAAAACGCGATATTAGTCTGTGATAGTGACCTATCCTGTGTCCCCTCGAGCGTATGAGCTCTTACGCGAGTTTTTGAGTTGGGCGCCAGATGTGATGTCGTCCCGCGCGTCGGAACGGGCGAGACGGCTCACAACTCCGTCGGTCCGTACGGGACCTCGGGTTTTCTCAAACTAGCTCAGGGATGAGAGGGACACAGGGGAAAGTAGAGAAACACTGATTAACAATTGTAAATACAGCGGGCTTTTATGCCGGTTTATTTATCTTAACTAAGAGTACTTAATCTAACCTATGCTACGGAGCGCGGGACGGGATTCCCCGATAGGGATGTATAAACGGGCGCGAGGCCCTAGTCTACTCGCGACAACCACGCGGGGTTGTTTGACCCTCGGCACGGAGATCAGGGTCGGTCGAGCTACGGACGGTAAGGGTGACGGATGAACGGGAAACGGTAGGTACTATAGCGTGCAATTGCTCCTCTCCGAACACCGCGACTACTATAGACCAGGATACGGGAATCTGGACGGAAGGTAGGTACTACAGTGTGCAATTGCTCCTATACGAACACCGCAACCGCTGTAGACCAGGATACGGGAATCGGTACGGACGGTAGGTACTACAGTGTGCAATTGCTCCTATACGAACACCGCGACCGCTGTAGACCAGGATACGGGGGAACAGGCGAGGGGAAGGGATCAGGACTATGGCGTGCTATTGCTCCTATACGAACACCGCGACTGCCATAGCCTGGGTACAGCAATCCTAGCAGCCGGGCGGCGGCTGCGAGAATCACTGCCACGATGCTCGGCGCGCGCGCCTTATATACGGATCGGAGCGCGGGGACGCGCGGGGGGGCGGTCGGCTTCAGTCGGCCGGCGGCCACGATGCGGTGCACTCGCTGCGGCGTTCCGTCGCAGCGTGCGTAGCTCATTTGTGTGCGCGCTCATGGCGCTGCATCACAATATTAATTATCAACACAAGTAAATAAATAAATTACTACTAACGGTTAATACTACCTATCAAATATCTTTAAAAGACCGGCTAAGTGTGTATCGGACCACGCATAATGTAGGGTTGCATAGAAAGTAGTTTCTCGGATATAACTCAAAAATGGCTGAACCGATAATATGTGAAATAGTTTTCGTATAAATAAGTACTAAGCCGTATCTTCTTTATTTTTTTCATATTTTTTGGACGTACGGATTAAAAGTTAGATGGGGGGGACTATTATTTAGACTTTCGAAGCGATTATTTCTAAAAATATTGACTCAATAAAAAAGGTTTTAAAAATCCTCTATATGTATATACTTAAGATATTTTTAAACCCGTATGGATAGATGTACACAATGTTCATACTTGCAAAAAAAAATGTTTTGACATTTAGTTCGGCATATGTATGTATGGAGTGCCTCCCCTTAAAGTTTTTTTTTTCAGCAATTTAGCTAAAAACTAAGTAGCGGCACAAGAAACACACCTATGGATAAAATTTCATCAATATATGTTTTATAATAAAATGGTTGTGACATACGGATGGACAGACGGACAGACGGACATGTTTCAAGAAACTTTTAAGGGTTCCTTTTTGCCATTATGGCTACGGAACCCGAAGAAATTTTTACTCTGTGTTATAATAATAATAATAATAATAATAATAAATACTCTTTATTGCACACCTCATACAGTTACAAGCACAAATTTTACAATTAGATAAATTTAGGTAGAGGTAACAACAGGCGGTTATATTTTAAAGATCTAAATTTAATGGTTTTACAGCTCTCGTGACAATTGTATGACGATTTCGTGGACAAATGCCGCTCCTTACATGTGCATTTTTAGTATTCGTAACAACCTTAGTTTTGTATATTTTTCGTAATTATATAAGTGATTTTTACGGTTGATATTCAAAATCGCAACAAAAAAATAACCATCTATTGAACTCACTTGCAGCCAAAAAAACTAAATTCACATGAAATCATCGCTTTGATGTGCATTCAGTTTATTTTCTGCGCTAGTCAGTTTTTTTTCTGATATGCAGAATATTTTACCAATATTTTGCCGCTGACTGTACTTCAAATTCAAAATCTAGGTTCTATTTTATTACATAAAAATCTAATAATTGAGATCGTTATTACTTATCTTATTTAATAGGTAAATAGCATTCCTAAAAATATCACCATTGCAGTACTTTACTTACACAGTATTCAAATCAAAAAATATCCGCAAAAGGATTATAATTATTATAAAGCTGCCCGCGCGCCTCTGTGTAAAGTCATATTCTTTGAACATCGTTCCGGTGCAGTGTGGCGGATTTACGTACGATCGCAATGAGTGGGGTAAGCGGGTAGCGCGGGTACACAGCGCCCAATCGCTCAAGGACACTCTGGCGACAATCGTCTTAATATAGGTATGGGAAAAACTTATAAAGGTAAAATAGTTCATGTTTTAGTAGAATTACTAAGTTTTAGCTTTTATTATGGAAAAAAACTTGAAAATAAATATAGAGATAAGTATGGACGGAAAACTAACACATAATAATATTTTATCTACACTCATACTGTAAGTACTCTAAAATGCGTTCAAAAACCGTAGACAATGACAAGCATTACAACAAACGATTTAACTATGATAAGTTTCTTATCTGCGGCAGTAACGTAATTTTAACTATGCATGCTCAAATATTGTTAAGCAATGAGTTTCAAATTTGGAACATCGAATTTGATAACATAATGTTACCGCCATGGCCAACTCGATTGGTCCCGCGCGAGCGCCGGCACAATCGAGTAGGCCATGACTGTACAATGGCGGTCATTCTATGGTTTCCGAACACTTAATTTAATATATATAATATGAGTGTAGATAAAGCAGTGTATGCAACGGTACGTAATTAGGCCTTAAAACACTCGTGTGATCTTATTATGAAATTCGCCTGCGGCTCATTTCATAAAACCACACTCATGTTTTAAGGACCCTTATTACGTAACAGTTACATAAACTACTATTATACAATCGTGACATAATTAAGAGCTTTTCAGTCGAGTACCGTGTTTAGGCCACGAAGCTTCCTAAGTGGCCTAAGTAAGGTACGAGATTGAAAAGCTTGATTATGTCACTATTGTATGCAATACATTTTCTACGAGTGCTCAATATAGCCAAGCCGGTAAGAATTGAGTTAGACGAAAGACCTTCTGCCTCTATAAAATTGAGTAACTTCAATCTCCCTTTGGATTGTGCCGGTCCCGGCCGGCCGGGTGGGCTCGGGCAAGTGTTACAATATTGTATGAAAATCCTTTGTGCCATCGTTGGCGATACTACAATATGCAACCATAAAAGCTCTATCGAAAAGTATGCGCTAGTAGTTCGGTCTACAAAATCTCAATTCAAGCATTACAGTCGACGAGTAAAAAAATATTTTTTATATAACGAGCGCAGCGTAAGCGTAGTGAAGTTCTTACAGACAACTTCGGACACCACGGAACTGTCAGCTGGCTACCTAAACGTCCCTATTTTTCGATAGCTATTAGATTTTTAATAGTTGTTCCACGATAACTTTATTAGTAACGTTATTCTGATATTTATTAGTAACGTTATTCTGATATTTATTAGTAACGTTATTCTGATATTTATTAGTAACGTTATTCTTATATTTATGAAATTTGTTAGGGTTGTAGCAGAGATACATACCTATTATTTGAGAGTTCGTATGTAAGCAATATCGATCAAGGCATTATGGAGCTAGAAGCTGTCAGCTGGTTACCTAGACGTCCCTGTTTTTTGATGGCTATTAGATTTTGAATAGTTGTTCCGCGATAACTTTATTATTCTGATATCTATGAAATTTGTTAGGGTTGTAGCAGAGGTAAGCAAGATCGATCAAGGAGTTATGGAGCTAGAAGGCGCGAAACGATCTTAATAAGGGTCTTGTTATATTGGTCATCTCGTTTGCAAGTGGGTCAATCAACTATTCTATGTCAGCAAAATTTCGCATACTTCGACTAATAGTGATAAAATTAAATTATGCGGATTATATTTAACTAAGTTATACACTCTACATAAAAAACAGATAAACATGCTATGAATTGCAATCTGTTCTATTACAATTTACTTTATATCTTCGTTAAGGCCAGTGACCCAGTGGACATAGCTGTCCCTCACTTTTGTATGAAAATAATGGCTCTTCCGCTGGGTTACCCATTTTTTTTATGAATAATGTGTTGTTATTGTATATTTTCCTGACCTGGTATGTGTGTAAAGGATCTTAATTCATGTTGACAATGTTTAAACCCACAAAAGTTAAAACTAATAATGAATAAGGGCAATTCTCGCAAAAAACAAGAAAAAGTTGATTGACCCAAGTAAATCGCGGCTATCGCGAGTTCTCAGCTCGAGGCGGACTATTAGAAGGTAATAAAGCACTAGTGTGAATTTATTATGACGTAATATCCTAAACTAGGCTATGTAAGCTGTACAGGCGCCATCAGATATATCGGAGCGGCCAAGGTGGTCACAAATATCTGAAAAACGCCTCTATTGTCAAGACGATAAAGTGCATGATCAGATATTTTTAAGTAACCCTGGCCGCTCCGATATATTTGATGCGACTGTACAATGAAATATAATATATTTAAGTAAGGCTACTTAATCATATTCTTTTTCATCTCTCTTGTTCGGAAAGTGTTATTTTCCTGGGTGGAAAATTGCTTTTCCATCCCTAGGGTGGAAAGTAATTAGCTGTGTTAATTGTGGATTGAGCCGGTGCCCACCCGGATGCCCTGCTCCCCGACCACCGGCAAAACATTGAATTTGTCTTTTTAAAATTATTCAAATTTTACTTAACATTTTTATAGATTATTCTTTATATACCTGTTTTATAAAATGTGCGTGTGGTATTGTACTTTCCTCACAGTCGAAATGAAAAGCAGAGTGTTTAACTCGGGTGAAATTACCCATTTCGCCCTCGAACTATTGGCGCTCTCACTTCGTTCGAGCGCCAGAAATATCTCAGGTGAAATGGGTCACTTTCAACCCTTGGTTAACAATCTACTATTTACATCACAAAGTGGACGAAAACTATCATAATAACCCTAATAAGTCGTATAAAGAAACCCTATGATACTTTATCTAGGTACATAGTTTTTGTAAATACCGTCATGCAATTAATTTGATTGAAGTATACTCTCGAAGCACAAAAGTGTCACAAGAGCGAGTAGAGGGCTCTCCAAACTGGAGCGAATGCGTTCACGCTCGCCATTCCATTTTTAAAATACTATTTTATTTTACATCTTCAATCACTTTTTTTAGGGTTCCGTAGCCAAAATGGCAAAAACGGTACCCTTATAGTTTCGTCATGTCCGTCCGTATGTCACAGCCATTTTACTCGGAAACTATACAACGTATCTTAATAAAATTTAGACATAAGGTGTATTTTGTATGCCGCTATTTAGTTATGTAGTGAAATTTCAGAAAAAAATATTTTCAGGGCGGGCGCAACATACATGTAAGTAACTAAATTAAAATTAACCAAATATCAACATGTTGCACATCAATCGATAGGTCTTTAAAAATAACATTGAGGTTTCTTTGAACATTTTGTGATTAAGTCAATATTTTCAGAAATAATCGCTTCGAAAGTTGGAAAAATAGCGTCCCCCCCTGTAACTTTTGAACCGTAAGTTCAAAAAAATGAAAAAATTTGAGAAGATGCACGTTATCATAAACTTTCTACGAAAGTTGTTTTGAACATTATAGTTCTAGCCATTTTTGAGTTATTTCCAAAAAACTTCTTCCATAGGCATCAGATAAGACCTTTTGGCATTAGTCTGGTTCTTATTCCATTGAAGCTACGGAACCCTCAATAATGCGTGGTCCGACACGCACTTGGCCGGTTTTTTGCATACTACGTTGGTAGCTAACAAGCATACGGCCCGCCTGTTAGTATATAAGCGCAGCCACAGAGTATATTGAATAGTAGGCTAGTGAGAGCAGCTACCGTAGCATATGGACGCCGTCGTCAATTAACACACTGCATCCTCTGGCAACCGCTTTGGCAACTTTACTTATAGGCTTGTTACGTCATTCTAATAAAGGGAATGATTCAGAAGTACTTTTGCTCAAACGATTTGCTTATACTTTTTTCCTAGTGTTTTTGAATATAGATAAAAGCAATTTGAGGGTTTCCTAAATCCATTTTTTCACCAGGCAGCACTGTGGCCAGAGTTCTAGCTGTCATAATCAGCCAATTATGATTAATCATTTATTATTGGTGGATTTTGACATCTGCTGTCAAAAAAACCTCTCGTCACACTCCCGCCACCTGGAATTCCAGAAACCCTCATCATGATATGATGCTACGGAGCGAAACTCGATAGCGAAGGGTGGTAGGTTAGCATGGTTCGGGCATGTCATGAGGAGGGATGAATGTAATATAGGCAAAATAATGTTAGATATGAAAGTGGATGGGCGAAGAGCTATGGGTAGGCCAAGAAAACGATGGATGGATTGTGTAAAAGAGGACTTGAGGAAGAATGGAAGAAGAAGACATGTTGTGCCGACCCCACATAACGTGGGATAAGGGCAGGGAGAAGAATTACGGCAGGTATAGTAAAATTGTATTTAGTAAATTGACTACGAAACTGAACCTAATTGATTACTCCTGCAGAAAAAATAGCTTTACCATACGTTTCAGTTATTTAGTAAAATGGTCGTTCCATACAGACGGACGGACAGACGAACATGGTTCCTTTGTCATCTGGCTACAGAACCCTAAAATGAGAATAAACACTTACAACCTTAGTTTTAATTTGTCTTATCTGTTCCATAAAGTTAAGGATAATAAAATACGACTGCGAATAAAAAATAACATTCAATTACGAAATATTTAATTAAAAACATTTTTACATACAAACTACATTAAATGACACTTTTAAATAAGTTTACGATTTCACAATTCAACATTTATATCTCAATTACACTTGATAAGCCTTTTAATTCACGGACAACAAATTGTAATTTCACACCGTGCGAACCCAAAAAAAATGAGGTGCATTGAGGTAATTTCGCAAAGCATGTAATTCCGAAAATCAATCAAATATCGCTCGTATCCCATTGTAATAAGAATCAACTTTCAGAATTACCCGCCACTTTTTACCTATCGGAATTACCCCAATGCACCAAAATAAAGTAACTTTTGTATACCGGAGGTGAACAGAAATGGCAAATAATGTAAGCAAATATGGCTAACTAACAACGACATTTCTAGGCAAAAAAGTAATTTGACAGACGACAAAACATTATTCAATAAATTCGTTTCACACATGTTGAAAAGTAAAAAAATCTATTAAAGTAGTTTACAATTTTTTTAAGTACGAAATAAAAAAAAGCAATGAAACTATTCTATTTTTAACATTTTGCTGTAAAATAAATTGTATGGCAACCATATAAAGCCTGACCAGAAATATATGATTATTGTCAAGAGGGCGCTATTATTCTCATTTATATGGCAACAGTTCAGTATAGTCATAGAGCGTATGGTATGGTGACATCTTGATTTGTTTACCTGTCAGCTGTGATATTAATTTGAAAATGTTTCACAGCGAAATAGTTTCCATTTCCCGAGCGTATTATTTACAGCAGTTTATTATAAACACTATTTTCAATGTTTCGCTCTTGACTATGGACTTAATATTCATCGTGACGTCACTTCTGCACGTCACTTTGTTAGGATCGTTTTGAGAAACAAACGCAAATCTCGGACTTTTAAGTCTCATTTCTGACTTTTGTGTTGCTTTAACGCAATTGGCCCCATATAGACATTTGATCCTCACAACAAAACGAATCGATTGATACTATACATGAAAAAAATTCATCATGCCTATTAACGGATATTTTGACCAAGAATGAATGGAAATAACTTGTTTATGTACAAAAATTGATGATGAAACCATGGTAGTTCCTTAAAAGTACATGATTACGAAGCAATGAAGCTAAATTGGTTTGTTTACATCATTTGCCATTTCAATTGACAGGTATTTAAGAGAACGCCACTGGACGTAGCATTTGATTTTGGTCGTACATACATTAGTAACTATGTGACAGCTATGACAGAAAGTTAAATAGGTAGATAATAGGACTCATGGTTAGTGTCTGTGGTGTTATAAGCAGAGTCCAAACAAAACACTGTCGCAATCTAGCTAGTGTTAGAAACATTTTTTTATCCATATCGAGTGTTATTGTATAACAAAAAATATTTACATTATTTTATAATCATTCGCGATAATTAATTTAAAATATGCAAAAGAAGTAGTAGGTTAAGGGAATAAAATTACCCTTCCTTTTGGCTTTCCCGTAGTCGGGTAACAACGAGGTAAAACTTGGAATTGCGTGACTATACCACGAATGTAATTTCATTAAGTATGATAGCTATCGATATCGATAGTAAAATGTTTCCAACACTAGCTAGGTTGCGACAGTCTTTTGTTTTGCCGCGAAAATTCCGGGCTCTGGTTATAAGAGTTGTTTTAAGCGCACATTGCGACCTCTGTGCAGCTGTCATCAGCCGCGCCAGCCCGTGAACGATGGTGACCTGCAATACAATAGAGATGATGACACATGTTGAATCCAACTAATATTATAAATGGGAAAGTGTATGTGTGTGTTTGTTTGTTTGTTTGTCCGTCTTTCACGGCAAAACGGGGCGACAAATTGACGTGATTTTTTAAGTGGAGATAGTTGAAGGGATGGAGAGTGACATAGGCTACCTTTCGTCTCTTTCTAACCCCCCACTTCCCTAAAATGGGGGGTGGAAGTTTGTATGGTTTGTTACCCCGAATTTAACGCGAGCGAAGCCGCGGGCAAAAGCTAGTTATGTAATAAAATTTAGTTGATAGGATGCAGAATTACCAATATATCCAAATAAAGTGAAAATTAAAAAATATATTGAAATGGTTCAAAAATATCATACTTAAAAATTTCAAAAATTTAATTTTTTTTAAAGTACGAAATTAAAAAAAAAACAATGATACCAATCGATTTTTAACATTTTACTGTTAAATAAAATGTATTGTAACCATATACAGTCGAGGACAAAGAGATGTATACACTTTTGGACCTTATTGCGTTGTAATAAGGTCCAAAAGTGTATATATCTCTTTGTCCTCGACTGTACATAAACGCAACATTTCACTGTAAAAATAGCAATTTCATACTTTTTCCATACTATAAACAGGGCGACTATATGATCGTGAAGTCACTTTTGCACGTCATTTTGTTAGGAGCGTTTCGAGAAACAAATGCAAATCTCGGACTTTAAGTCTCATTTCTGACTTATGTGTTGCTTTAACGCAATTGGCCCCATATAGACATTTGATCCTCACAACAAAACGAATCGATTGATACCATACATGAAAAAAATATAAAATAAAAATTCATCATGCCTATTGTCATAATCACTCCTTTCTAGAGTCAGAGTTTTCATCTGCTTAACTTCTTTAGACATGTTTTGACGAAGTGCCTCTAACTGCCTGTGAAATATCATCAAGATGTAAAACCACTTCATTAATAAAATTTATTAAAGAAGCGAGCGCGGCGAAGTGAAATTCTTCGACAACTTTGGACACAGCGAAACAATTTTTTTAATGAAGGATAGGCAGACGTTTGACCACGATCTCACCTGATGGTAAGTGATGATGCGGTCTACGGTGAAGCACGCTTACCTATGAGATGACTATTTACTCTCGCTTTGAAGATACCCAAAATGTACTCAAGTGGAAACACAGACTCGGGCAGGCAGGCACTCCGTGGCAGTTCGCATAAGGAATGTTGACGCAAAACGCTTTAACTTACGCTTTAAATGTCAGGTGGCTACCGGGACGTCCGTGCATTTCAATGACTTTTTGATTGCAGTGCATTTTAATGATTGTGTCATATCTGACGTGGCCAGCTCTAGTCCATGACTACTCACGTGTTGAAGCTGGGCGCGGGCTGCGCGGGCTGGGCGCTCTGCTGCGCGAGGTTGCCGAACGTCAGCGTGTTCTGCGTCGCTAGGTTCTCGAACGTGGCGTTGGATTGGGTCGGCGAGCCGAATCCTGTACCAAAGATTAATTTTAATCATGATAAAGACTTGGTATGGTTTTTCAACCGACTTCAAGATTTCGAAAGAGGAGGTTATCAATTCGTCGGGATCTTTGTTTATACTTCACAGTTGGTCCCATTGTAACCAGGTCAGGATCTGATGGTGGGATCCTGGAGAAATCGAGGGAACTCTTCAACTATTATAGGCACACCTATAGTGATTTGAGTATTTTTTACAGCAGCTCGAGCATTTGCTTTGGATGCGAAGTGAAGTCGGTTCTTTTTTGCTTAAAATTATATTGTTTTAAATCCTACTTTTCATAACTAAACACACGAGACGCTACCATTAACTATGTAATTGACAATAAGGCTTGCCGGCATTATAACATCCCTTGCGTTCTGTTCTCGACACTTCTATAGCACGAAAAGCGAGTTTATTATATAAAAAAATCTAGGAGTAATTAAATGTGTACGAGTTTAGTAAAAAGACCCACTTCGGCTATTTACAATGAACACATCATTCTTTCACTTAGCGTCTATTGTGTAGTTTTTGGAAGTACATAGTAGGACCTTTCCCCCTTAACTGACACAAATATTGAATTTAACTACGGCGTGTGCTTACCGGTAGTGTGCAGCCGAACGCCGAAAGGCGAAAGCCCCCTTAAGTAGGTTACCAGAGTGTAAGGTGCAGTACTGCCGAACATGTTGCCTTATGGGGAGCCGCCGAAGCCACCCAGACTGAAGTCTAAAAGTCGATGCTCTCCGCGCGACTAGGCGTTAAGAGGGATCATTTGAAAGCATACCAGTGGAAGGTGAAGCGCTGCCGAACACGCTGCCTCCGGGGTAGCTGTCGCCGAACGCGGAGTCACCAAATAAAGGCGTTACGCTGAACGAAGTGAAGGCCCCTTCTTAATGTCAGTAAGTGTGTGTGAGTATAGGGACCGTGCGCGTTGGAGGGTCTGCCATCTTTTGGTCTAAATCGAGAACTGAAACCATTCCACGTAGTGCTGCTTCCAACATTTGACTCACATACCCTTGCGCGTTGTAGCTCCTGCCATCTAGTAGGCTAACTTGGCAACTTTAATTTGTCATTTGCACTTCGCGCCAATAGACAGGTGCGTCCCGTGCTGCCCTCTTCAGTTTACGCACATTCCCTATGTGTATGTTTAATATTGCGTAATAAGCTTTATAATTACCAGATGAGGGCGCAGCGTTGCCGAACATACTGCCTCCGGGCGAGCTGAATCTGCCGAACGATTCCGGTACTCCCAGTGTGTCGGGGCTCCGACATGCCCAACGATATCGGAAGTGCATCGCCGATATCGGATGTCGGAAGGTCCCTAATAGAAAGGCAGCTGCCAGAAAGTGCCTTGTGGCGCCAAGTCCGCCTTTTTGCGTGAAATGCATTGTTTTAGTTATAGTGATTAGTTAAATGAATGAAAAAATACAAAAGTACACATATTTACTTCCCTGTAGTCCTATCCTACATCCGATATCGTGTAGGATAATGTGAAAGCGCACTGGGTATGAGTACGCGGTGAGAGGGATAATATCTTAATAATTTACCAGTAGAAGGAGTAGCACTGCCGAACACGCTGCCTCCGGGCGAGCTGCCTCCGAACGCGGAGCCGCCGAACGAAGGCGCGGCGCCGAACGAGGCGGAGGCGCCGAACCCGCCGCCGCCCGGACTCTTGCTGAAGCCCCCGAACGACGCCGGCGCACCGAACCCGGAGGTCGACGGCGAACCGAAACTGAAAGGGTTCCTTTTATGTAGGGGTTTCATGCGGTATACGTTCCAACTTGGGCAATAGGCAAGATGCAATATTTTAATTTATGCTTTCATTTGAAAGAATTGCACGTAGAATAGACCTAGTGCATTAAAAAATTAAAATACTATAATTTATAGTCAAAAATTGCTGTTACAAACTGACAATTTAAATTTTCGCGCCTAAACGGATCTACAGTTCCTGTGACGTCACTCATGTGTGTCACTCGCATATTTGTTCGTCCACGGAGTCAGATTGTTGTTTTTTTTTTTTAATTTTTTGACCCGGATGCTAGCCCTTTAAGCCAAATCCTGTAGACAGTTGCCAACCCCATTAGTTGTCATAACAGGAGTGACGTCACCAGACGCTGATTGGTGGATTAAAACACGTTCCGTTTCACATTACTTCAAATCGTAATTATTATTTGAAATTAGTATAAACTAAAGTAGAAACGTTTCAATAGCTATTAAATTTACGTGTTTTCAACATTTTGATCACAAAATAATGGTAAATATTATAGCTGCATCTTCCCTATTGGTTTGGTATGTTCGTCCAAATAAAATTTTTAACCAATTCTTATGATATGAGATTTTATGAGTAGGACCAATTTTTTTTTGTCGACTCAGCTGACAGCTTTGACATAAAGGACCTAAACGCTATTAAATATTATGACATTTAGGACTATTGATAATTAAAAGACAAAGTATACTTACACATTACAAATTGAAAAACAATTCGACTTATTTTAATAAATATTTTGATATGTTTATTTTAAGTAGACACACTACTATATATACACATATATATATATGTACAGGGTGATTCATGAGACGTGAGCAGGAACAACCCTACACACTTAGTTAACGATAATGAATCGGCCCCCATCATGTTTAAATGAAACAATAACGCCTTTCTATTTTTTTTACATTTTTGTTTCGTAGAAATTTTATTTTCTGTAATCAAGGTCACCCTACATAAACCCATCAATAAAGATAAAACCTCTTTAACAATCATGACAACATATTGATTATGAAAAAAATAATTGTCAAATTGAGTGATATACGATGTTTCCAAAATAACCAGACATCAATTTGACACATATCACAGAAAAACAAGAGAATATCAGTACTCGACGGAGTATTCTAATTGTAGAGCGACCATGCGTGTCGTAAATAATTTTAATCTTTTTATTTGTACTTGAATATTTTTTTTTGCTGTTATCACACTAATAGTGATATCAAACAATAGCTTATTAATAACTTAATCCGTAGTGTTAAGCCTGCTCACGTCTCATGAATCACCCTGTATATATAAATATAAACAAATTATAAACTTATAAAGATGTCATATACAAAGGAAAAAGTGACCCAGGCCTCCGGTGCCCAGGGCTGGGATCGAACCAGCGTCTTCTACATTCCCGGCAGACACCTACACATTTTTCATAAGACAACGTCGGGAGGTTTACAGCTCAAAGAGCTTAGTGACTGCTAATTGTTAATTATAACTGAATAGGGTGTGAGTGTGACAAATCATAACTGGTAGAAAGATACACTATATCGGAATTCATGGAGATTCAGAAGATAAGCTTTTTAACAGTGATAGGACTCTCAATAGGCTTGTTAAGGTAAGATAACGTAACGGGCAAAGAGATTATTTACAAAGAACACAGATACGATTTCAGGTACTTACCCAGTGGGTTGACCAAAGACTGCTTTAGAACCAAAACCGCTGCCGAATCCGCCTGCAAAAATTATAACAAATAAATAGCAAAACATCTCCATAACGTCCGTTTTTCAACGCCAAGGACGCTTAAAAGCGCCATGAGCTATCGTGTCGTGCCCACAGCGCCTAGAACACCTATATGTGTTTTTTGATACCACGACGGTGGCAAACAAGCGTACGGACCGCCCGATGGTAAGCAGCTACCGTAGTCTATGGACGCCTGCAATTCCAGAGGTGTCACATGCGCGTTGCCGACCCTTTACAAAAAAGGAGGATTCACTGTGTTGACGGCTAAAGTAACAAGAGGGTCCCTCATCGTCAACACACTGGGTCATCTTTGAGCTCTTTGACAACCTTACTCACCAGCAGGAACACAACACTATGAGTAGGGTCTAGTGCTATTTGTGTGTGAGTGACGTTTTTCTGTATAACTTATGGCGTTCAAAGTCTTCTCGAAACCGCAGATAGGGCAGACGCCCCGGTTTTGGCCACTTTAAGGAGAGTTTGTCTATTCAGACGTCTGTCGTTTTGTGTCAATAAGGAATTATGACACTCTTTATGTACTGAGTCATTGAAAATATATTACTATATTTATATGAATCTCCGCTGTTAAGATTCTGACATTAGATCAAATTTTTTTCTTTATCAAATCTCAGAAAGTGGCCCAGGAGCCAGTTATGGCCACTTTTCCCATGGCTCCTGACAACTGAATGACAACAATTAGATGACAGATGACAGTGCCATCTGTACTGCCATAACTTACTCTCATATTAACTATAAACCAGGGGCTAATCGTTTACGCTTCAAGATGGCTGCATCGTCTTTGGAATAGTTTTTTGTTTTTTGCTCATTTACGTAGTTCAGTGTGTAATATTGATAGCTTATTGTGCGGTGACCTAACGAACAAGTGTCCAGCTAATGAAAAATTAGTCCCAAAACGCGAGTAACCACCCTTTAGTTGAACAAACGGTTATCCGGGGTCCCGGTCACCCACGTGTTTGTAAGGAGGCTATCACTTTACAATCAACAAGGCCTTAACCAAACAACGTTGCTTTTATTTTATTTTACGAAAATGAATGAAATCTAAAGTGTACCTTGACATTGGCAGAATTCACCACGCTAAAATAGGCGAGGAGTAAAAGCCATTAATTAAAACAAAAAAAAAAAAACCATAAACCACAGACTTGTAAATTTGTCTATACCTTAATAAAGTTGAAAATGGCCAAAAACCGGCACGGTGGCTACAACCGGCCATCTGCCCTATGTTGTAACGGTATTTTTTACCATGTAAAATTGTAGAAAGGACTTGAGTACCTGTAGAGGACGGGGGCGAGCCGAACGCCTGCCCGGGCGGCGACGCCGCGCTGAAGCTGCCCGCCCCGAACACGGACGGCGTCTGACTTGTCGCTGGTTGTCCTATACATCCAATTATGTCACTTTTATTAACCAACGAGACCGGGGATCAATGTTACTCTGAGTCCGTAGGAAACACCTTAGACAACCCTACACGTGATCCCTGGGTGGTGCTAAAAGAGTAACAAGCTTGGCAGCTCCACTGTCCCCTCTGGACCTCGCAGCACTCACTGGATTTTCATTATCATCTGCTTTCCCACTACTACTACCCCAGGGAAGAAATGCCTATCTATATCCAGTGACATTTAGTCATACGTTAAAAAAAACCAAAGAGAATTTGAAATTCTATTATATTAATTTAAATTAACACTAGCGACCACATTGGTGACGTCACTTATAACAAAAAAAATACATAGCGGATAAGTAGACTTGTGTAGTTTGACCGTTATGTGAAATTCGGGGGAAAGAATATTGCAAACTCGAGTTATAATAATTTTAAACAAAAAAGAACCGACTTCACTTAGAGGAGTCTAAGTGAAGTCGGTTCTTTTTTGTCTGAAGGCGGAGCTAAAAATATTTGAATCACTATAGGTGTGCCTATAATATTTGAAGAGTTCCCTCATTTTTCCAGGATCCCATCATCAGATCCTGACCTGGTTACAATGGGACCAATTATGAATTATCCCTTTTAAACAAAAAACCAAGTGCGAGTCGGACTCGTGCACCGAGGGTTCCGTACAAACATGTAGGTATATAGGGGCAGTAACTCTAAAATTATTAAAAATATTTTTTTTTTATATGATGTAATTAAAAATTTAGGTTATTCAATCAAATAGAAACATTGAAAATATTGAAAAAATAATCAACCCAGCAGGATTTGAACCTCGCATCGATACGCCTTACCGGGGCTCGATCGCTTTACCAATTTAGCTATGGGTTCAGTTACTAAGTTGACGAAATTCACAATGCCTTCAATCATCTTTTTGTATTTATTTTTACATCGACTTTATAGCAGCCGTAAGCGACATCTAGGTGCTAACTACTAGAGTTAGATACCCTTCCCGCCGACCCTATTGCAAGTGTCACAACGGGAATAATAGATGGCGCTGCTATCAACTCATAATTATTTTACATGTTTTTAAAGTGGGGCATTCCACTCATACAATAGTATGTTATTCAATCAAATACAAACATTGAAAACATTGAAAAAATAATCAACCCAGCAGGATTTGAACCTCGCATCGATACGCCTTACCGGGGCTCGATCACTTTACCAATTAAGCTATGGGTTCAGTTACTAAGTTGACGAAATTCTCAATGCCTTCAATCATCTTTTTGCATTTATTTTTACATCGTCTTTATAGCAGCCGTATGCGACATCTAGGTGCTAACCACTATAGTTAGATACCCTTCCCGCCGACCCTATTGCAAGTGTCACAACGGGAATAATAGATGGCGCTGCTATCAACTCATATTTATTTTACATGTTTTTAAAGTGGGGCATTCCACTCATCCAATAGTATGTTATTCAATCAAATACAAACATTGAAAACATTGAAAAAATAATCAACCCAGCAGGATTTGAACCTCGCATCGATACGCCTTACCGGGGCTCGATCGCTTTACCAATTAAGCTATGGGTTCAGTTACTAAGTTGACGAAATTCTCAATGCCTTCAATCATCTTTTTGCATTTATTTTTACATCGACTTTATAGCAGCCGTAAGCGACATCTAGGTGCTAACTACTAGAGTTAGATATCCTTCCCGCCGACCCTATTGCAAGTGTCACAACGGGAATAATAGATGGCGCTGCTATCAACTCATAATTATTTTACATGTTTTTAAAGTGGGGCATTCCACTCATACAATAGTATGTTATTCAATCAACTACAAACATTGAAAACATTAAACAAAAAAAATAAAAATAAAATAGCTTAATTGGTAAAGCGATCGAGCCCCGGTAAGGCGTATCGATGCGAGGTTCAAATCCTGCTGGGTTGATTATTTTTTCAATGTTTGTATTTGATTGAATAACATACTATTGTATGAGTGGAATGCCCCACTTTAAAAACATGTAAAATAATTATGAGTTGATAGCAGCGCCATCTATTATTCCCGTTGTGACACTTGCAATAGGGTCGGCGGGAAGGTTATCTAACTTTAGTAGTTAGCACCTAGATGTCGCTTACGGCTGCTATAAAGTCGATGTAAAAATAAATGCAAAAAGATGATTGAAGGCATTGAGAATTTCGTCAACTTAGTAACTGAACCCATAGCTTAATTGGTAAAGCGATCGAGCCCCGGTAAGGCGTATCGATGCGAGGTTCAAATCCTGCTGGGTTGATTATTTTTTCAATGTTTTCAATGTTTTTATTTGATTGAATAACATACTATTGTCTGAGTGGAATGCCCCACTTTAAAATATGTAAAATAATTATAAAAATTTACGGTTTTCGCAATTTTTCCTTTATCTGTGCTATAAGACGTTGCGTCGTACCAAATTTCAAGATTCCCTTGCAAGTTTCTAAAATTTGCGGCATAAACGGCTGTATCTTTTGATTGCGTTAGCTTAGAAGTTTGATTTTTTCACAGTTTTGAGGGACAGTACCTACTCCTACCTCCACGCGTTCCTGAGAAAAATGGTCTTGACAGATAGACAGACAGACAGACAGACAGATGGACAACAAAGTGATCCTATAAGGGTTCCGTTTTTTCCTTTCGAGGTGCGGAACCCTGAATAGAATGTTCCGAATCGGCCCAGCATACATAAAATATATAAACATACATAAAAAAAGCAAAAAGAAAGATCCCGATGAATTGAGAACGTGCTCCTTCGAAATCTTCGAAGTCGGTTGAAAACCCTCGGTTTCGCTCTCCGGCATCTATTAAGACTCTTGTTCGCAATAATTCTCTTAACTTCCATTTGTACTATGCCCAGTCACCACCAGGGCTCGCACCCGGTTTCAGCAGAAAACTCCGAAATAACTCATTATATTTAATCATTTTATGGTCTCTAGACAGACTCGATTTTGTATTTTGGTAATGACCTAATATTATTAGATGGCTTGATTAAATATGAAATAGTAAAGGAAAGAACGAAAAGAATACCGGTATTTTAGTATGGAGGAAATACCGGTTTCCGAGCCCTGGGGGCTAAGCCAACGTGGCAATCGTTAACGCTCCGTGGCTTAGTGTAGTCATCTCTCTATCACTCTACCATATTAGTGCGACAGTGACAGTGGCGTTTCGTTTGCTACGGAGCGTAAACGATTGGCACGTTGGCTAGGCCTTCTGGTCACCACACGGGAAAGTTGAGCCACTTACTATTGTTCGTAATTTAGCCGTATAATGAATGACAGATGTTACCGACTACCTGTTAGCTATCAGCTAACATCGGTCATTCATTACCATACATCGGGGTCTTCGGTGCGGGAACGATTTGAGAAAGAGTAGAGATAAAACGATAGGTTAGTCTGAGAAAATATCATATTATGCCTAATGAATAACTACCTCTCTGCGAATAGCGAGCTTTTTTTCTTAGAGGAATGTTTGTATTGACTATTATATAGTATTTTAAAAATGCAATTGCATATCCGAAATTATCAACTAGATAATTACCTAAGACAAAGACACGGTATAATAACGGGTTGGCTTAAAGTAATTAGAAATTTCACATTGAAAAATTTAAAAATAAAGTCAATAGCTACAGGTTAGTGGATTTTTTTACGAGGAACTAGAACATATTAGACATTACAAACAATCACTACTATAAAAAAAGGCCCTCCAGCTTCGATCTTTTGTAACGTGCTTCTGACCATATGCATCATACCTTGGACAACATTTCTTAATTGTCCATATTATCCTTAATTCTAATGGTTTCGGAGAACTGGCATCCTGCCCGTAACCTTATACTAACCTACTACAAATATCCCATGAAGCTTCGATTGGTCGAGCTTTAGGGACTTTTGCTGGGTTGGCATCTTTTGATACATAATGTATGGGATTGCTTTTTAAACAATTTTGACTATTTTTGGCATACTTACAGTTTGCTTAATCTAGTGTGACGTCTCTAAACGTCGAACAATCAGAGATTATTTGGCAATTTTCGAAAGAATGGTAAGTAGTGATGCGTAGGAAGCCAATTTACCAATCAAATACAATTTTGGATAAGTACATACAAGTCAGATAAGTCAATTTGTATGATGTCCAAGGTGTGAGTGGAACAGCCAGAAGCAAGTTACGAAAGTTTGAAGATGGAGGGACTTTTCCTATATTTTAATGTTTGTTTGTAATGTTGAATATGTTCTAGTTTATGGAAATACAACTTATTAACCTGTAGCTATTGACTTTATTTTTCGATTCTCCAATATGAAAATTCTCATTACTTTAAGCCAACCCGTTAAGTGTCAAATGTTAATCTTGACGTCCGATATTTATGAACTATTTGCTTAACTGAAGAGGTTGACAATGATCAGTCATTACATGAATTAATAAAAAAAATACTTGAAAAAATCATAGGTAGATGTACCTACAATATAATGCCATAATAGTCAGCTATTACATATAAATTGTATATACCTATGATTTTTTCAATCAATTATTCATTAGGTAGAAACCTGCTAGAGTACATTCTGTTTTTTAAGTTAATGCCTAGTCTTTGGCTAATGTCAAACATTCCCGCACCGAAAACCCCGATTTTTATTTATTTCCAAACATATTACACAGTATTACAGTAGATACTAAGGCACTGTGGTATGCATACAATATTATTATTATATTAGAATAACGTTAACATAGAGTTGTGTTATACAATAACAATAATCTTAAATACTATACACTAACTGAAGACGGCCGATCATCCATTGCCTCACATAACCTCTTACATTCGTCATATAACGTCTTCCAACTACTGGCAAAAACATCGCAGTCAGGTGCTGACTCAAGAAGTGCGTTAAGGTAATGTAAGGCGCGAACTAATGGCGAGTTCCTGTACGCCACAGTGCGCGCATTAGGAACTGCCAGTAAGTTGCGATTACGTGGCCTAAAATTAATCTTTGATTGAAACAGAGGGGGTACGAGAAGGCGTACTAGTTGTGAGACCAGCTGTGGACAGTCTGAATCCCCACGTATTATTCGGCATGCCCCGGTCACGAGAGCATAATTGCGCCTCACTTCCAGGGAGTTAAAGCCCAGGGTGCCAAGCAGAAATTTCGTTGGGTAAAGGAAGGGATAGTACCCATAGATTTTTTTATATAAGAATCGCAAAAACGCCTTTTGAATTTTCTCTAGGAGCAGGGCATAAGTGACCTCGTGGGGGTTCCACACTACAGACGCTGCCTCCAGTTTACTCCTAATTAGGGCGGTGTAGACAAGTTTAATGACAAAGGGGTTGTCAAATTCACGAGCATTGCGAATGACGAACCCCAATCTTCGATAACAGTCCTTAGCTAGGGTTCTTATGTGGTCATGAAAATTTAAGTTGGATTCAAATGTGACACCCAGGTCTTTGATAGTGTCAACGCGTTTTATTAGTTCCGTTCCAAGCCGGTAATTGACAGATATGGGACTACGAGCACGGCTAAAGGACATCACGGAACACTTCTCAGGATGAAAGAGCAGCTTATTTGTGATACTCCATTCATAGATCCGGTTAATATCATCTTGGAGCGATTCAGAGTCAGATAGCTGCTGCAGGCCATAAATAAGCTTTAGGTCATCAGCGTAAAGGAGACATCGAGCATATCTAGAGAGAGACGCCAAGTCATTAATCATTACGCCAAACAGAAAAGGGCCTAAAATTGAACCCTGGCTTACTCCGGAACGAGTGTGGTAGGAATTGGAAACAAAGCATCCGTGCTGCACGTACTGCTGCCTGTCGCGTAGATAATTGGCAAAAAATTTAAGCAGTTTTGGGGAGAACCCGATTTTACATAACTTTCTTAGCAGTATGTCGTTATCTACGCGATCAAAAGCTTTTCTAAAATCGAAGTACAACACGTCCACCTGTATGCCTTTATCCAAATGCTCAGAAACATAGTCTACCAGGGTTAAAAGGTTCGTCTCTACTGATCGTCTTGGCCTAAAACCATGTTGGGAGTCACAGAGATAGGGCTGTATTTGAGAGGCTACATGCCTGTTTAAGATTGATTCGAATAACTTTGCAATCGAGGAGAGAATCGCTATAGGATGATAATTTTCAACCTTAGTTGTATCGCTCGACTTAGGAATCGGCCGCACTCGTGTTAATTTCCACTGATTTGGGTACACCCCAGTGCGTAAAGCTAGGTTGAAATTATGAGCTAAAGGCAGTACTAGCCAGTCTCTGCAGCCCTTTAGTATATATGTTCATTACACGGCTAAATTACGAACAATGCCAAGTGGCTCAACAATTACGATAGAAAAATTACAACATACCAAAACCACTAGAGCCGAATCCACCGCTGCTATTATTACTGTTCCCCCAGAAGCCCCCCTGCTGCCCGAACCCCCCGCCCGCAGCGCCCCCGAAGATGGCCTCCGAGGCGGGGTCGGGTTGGCCAAAAGTAGTTTTACCGCCGAAGATGTTGGTGTTACCGCTGCCGAACCCTGACGAAGCGGTTGACCTAAAAAAATATATTTATGGTAGAATAATCCAATCATTGGGGAATCATCTCTATACTTTGCCTTACAAAAGGTGGTGTAGAAAATGTTTTAACGGGTATTGGTAGGCTAGATTTAAGACCTTGAATTTGGTTGGCCGTCATCTTGGTTTAAAGGTGACAAAAGTCAGTTTTTTAACTTTGGAGCTTACGAAAGGGAGAAGACGAAAAAGTTAGTGAAGTACAGAAATAAAAAGCGTGTTAAAAACTATGTGTGATGTATAATATTTTCAGGTCTGACAACCGAACAATTTGCCCTCAGTCACTCAATTTGGAACTCCCATAAATTGGTTTGACATGACGACACTATTTTACTTAAGTTTATTAAAATAGGTAAATAATGAAATTCTCTTACCCTCCACCAAATATACTGCCGCCGCTCGGAGCGGTAGTCGTCGATATATTAACCGACGCGAACAGTGACTCCCCGCCGAACATGGAACTCTGCGCCGTCGTGGTCGCCCCAAACACACTCGGACTCCCAAACGATTGTGTAGTCGGAGTCCCGAATACTGACGCCTGGGTAGTAGGAGTTCCGAACACGGACGCTTGAGTTGTGGGGGTTCCGAACACGGACGCTTGAGTTGTAGGAGTTCCGAACACGGACGCTTGAGTTGTAGGGGTTCCGAACACGGACGCTTGAGTTGTAGGGGTTCCGAAGACGGACGCTTGAGTAGGTTGTGTAGGGGTTCCGAAGACGGACGCTTGAGTAGTTTGTGTAGGGGTTCCGAATACTGATGCTTGAGTTTGTGCGGATCCGAAAACTGAGGTAGGTGATGTAGGGCTTCCAAAAACAGATTGATTCGCTTGAGCACCGAAAGCAGGACTGCCAAATGTAGAAGCTTGAGTAGTCTGCGGAGTGCCGAAGACTGATGATTGAGTTGTAGGCGTTCCGAATACGGACGCTTGTGTTGTAGCGCCGAAAGCAGATGGCGTTGTAGCTGGACTCCCGAATACAGACGCCTGTGTCGTTGGAGCCCCGAAAACGGACGATTGCGTTGTTGCCGTGCCGAAAACAGATGAATTCGCACCGAATACGGATGCTTGAGTTGAAGTGAGAGCTAAAACTGACCCCTGTGTGGTACCAAATGAGGAAGCAGTTGCGGTACCAAATACAGATGATGGTGTGATTGTTGTGCTTCCAAATACAGAGGATGGAGTAGTAGCAGTACTTCCAAATACTGATGTAGTAGCTGTTGTAGTGGCGCTTCCAAAGACAGATGCTGAAGTAGTAGCTGTGCTTCCAAATACAGATGATGCGGTCGTTGAAGTGCCTCCAAATATAGAAGCCTGCGTTGTGGCTGCTTTAGTTGTCGCAGTTTCGAAAACAGATGTTGTGGTTGGGGTGGTTGGTTGAGAAACGTTTCCAAATACAGATGTAGGTGTTGTAGCACTAACAAATACTGATGACTGGGTCGTAGTAGATGCAGGTGTTTTAGGCGTTGTTGAACTTAAAGTAGTAGTTGGTGTCGTAGCAGTACTAACTGGAGCTTGAGTCGTAGCTCCAAGTACAGATTTTGTTGAAGCACTACTAAGCACAGATGCTGGAGTCAAAACATTGCTAAATACAGAATTGGTTGATGCAGGAACACCGCCGAATACCGAAGGTTGTGTTGTTGAAGTTACTGAACCAAATATTGAAGCAGCTTGAGTGGTTACTGATGGAGTGCTGGCTGTACTCGAAACGCTTTGAGTAGAAGCTACTGTACTTGAGGTACTAGGAGGTGTAGAACTTTCAGATGTCTTAGTAGAAGTAGTAGCAGATGTAGAGACAACAGTCGTCGTAGCAGTGAACGCGGTACCGAATATTGATTTTGCTGTCGATCCAATTGCAGGTGTAGTAGATGTCACTGCAGCAGTGCTATCAGCTGATTTGACCGCACTTTCTGAAGTAGTAGTGACAACAGTAGGTGTAGATGCAACAGCATTTTCTGCAGCAATGGCAACAGGAGGTGTTGATGAAGTCCCAAAAATCGAAGGCTTTGAGCCGAACACACTTGAAGGGGTTGAGGATGCAGAGAATATTGAAGTTGATTGGGTTTTTGGAGTTGAAGTATTTGCTGCTGCGAATATACTTGACGAGTCAGGTTTAGAAATAGATATTGATTGGAATAGTGCTGTGGGTGTTGATGTAGTTTCAGCAGTAGTAAATCCGAATATTGACTTTGGTTTGGGCACTAAAACAAAAAAGATCAAGATAAATGTACAGGTTTAGGAAGATTAATGATTTTTTGAATTTTGAAAATGAGAGAGAGAGTGGAAATCAGTTTACCTGTTATAGTAGCATTAGCAGTGGCAAATAATGATGCTGATGGCGCAGGAGTTGTTGCAGATTTTTGAGCTTCTTTAGGCGCTTCTGTCTCTTGTTTAATTTTAGCTTCGTCTGATTTTTGTACGTCACCTAAAATTAACATCACTTTAGAAATAGATTTTAGCTTCAAAAAAGATTTACCTTAAATATGTACGTACCTGTTTTAATCGTAAATGCAGAAGAAACTGCAACCGGCTGAGCAACAGAGCCAAATAACGGCTTATTCGCATTTTGAATGCTAAACGGTTTAGGTTCATTTACTTTCTTACCTTCTTTAACTTTAGGAATATTCAATATGACATTATCAGTCTTTGCTGGAGCATTCTCTTTCGATTTATCAGCCTTTTCTTTCGGTTCAGCTTTAGGTTCAACTCGTTTGATAGTAATTATGTTAGAATTGCCTAGAACATCTGGCACATTTGCTTTTGGGGTCATTTTGAAGAGATTGGACATCTGTTTTTCTTGAGTTTCGCCAGTTTTCTGTTTTTCTTGTACGTTAGTCTCACCAGTTTCGCTGGATTTATCTGCAGGTGCGAATTGGTTGAACATGTTGTTTAGTGCCGATATTGGTTTTGTTGTGAACGATGATTGCGTAGGTGAGGCGACTATTACCGATGAGACTGAAAATAAAATTGTGTTAATTTTGCAGTTTTAACATATTTACTTTTTATCGAACGAGCGGAGCGTAAGCGAAGCAAACTTCTGGCTACTGGGACGTCTCTGCATTTCAATGGCTTTTTGATTTTGAGAGTTTGTTCCGAGATAACTTTAGTAATGCTTTTTTGATCTTCATAAAATTTGTTGTGGTTGTAGCAGAGGCACATATAATTTGAGACTTCGTATATGAGCAGGATCGGCCTAGGGTTCATGGAGCTAGAAGGCGCGAAAAAAATCATCAAAAGGGTCATATTGGTCATCTCGTTTGCAAGGCAATCGCGAGTTCCGAGTTCGAGGCGGACTACTAGTTAAAATGCCTTAAAATTAATCGAACGAGCGGAGCGTAAGCGTGGTGAAGTTCTTACAAACAACTTCGGCTATTGGGACGCCGCGGCATATCGATTGCTTTTTGATTTTAAGGGTATGTTCCGCGATAACTTTAGTAAAGTTTTTCCGATCTTTATGAAATTTGTTAGGGTTGTAGCAGAAATAGGTACAGTCACCATCAGATATATCGGAGCGGCTAAGGTGGTCACAAATATCTGAACAACACCCCTATTGTCACGGCGGTAAAGTGCATGTGCAGATATTTATGAGTACCGTGGCCGCTCTGATATATTTGATGGTGACTGTACATATAATTTGAAAGTTCGTATATGAGCAGGATCGATCAAGGGGTTTGTGGAGCTAGAAGGCGAAATAAAAATCCAGGGTCTTGTTATATTGGTCATGTCGTTTGCAAGTAAATCGCGAGTGGTCAGTTCGAGGCAGGCTACTAGTACTTACAGTTGAAACTCGGCGAGCAAATCTTCTGCCCCATGAAAGTATCCACAATATTGTCATCCTTCTTGACTCCGACAGTGACTTGCTTATTTTCCAGAAGGTTTTTCAGCGTGTTGGATACATTGAAGCTGAGCTCCTGAGATGTTCGGGGGCTGGCCGGTTCTTGTTTTGGTTCTAGGACAAAAGTATTATGTTAAATATTGCTAGTAGTATGTTGCAAAGGTAGTTCATATCAGGGATTGCACAACCGGTTTTATTAAATACCTGTAAATAAATTGTCAAAATCAGAAATGAGGCCGTCCGCAGCAGAACCAAAGTAACCGATATAGCCCTCCGAATCGCTAAACTAAAGTGGCAGTGGGCGGGGCACATTGCTCGTAGAACCGATGGCCGTTGGGGCGGAAAGGTTCTCGAGTGGCGACCACGAACCGGAAGGCGCAGCGTGGGTAGACCCCCCGCAAGGTGGACTGATGACCTGGTGAAGGTCGCGGGAGTCCGCTGGATGCGGGTGGCGCAGGACCGGTCATTGTGGCACTCTTTGGGGGAGGCCTTTGTCCAGCAGTGGACGTCTTTCGGCTGATATGATGATGATGATGATGAAACAAACTGTCAAACTAATAGCGGTTAAAATTTTATACCTGTATTCAAATTAGAAGTATTATTTTAATATTGCTATCATCATTATGACAATTCAAGTCCTAATTTCAGTATTACCTATATTCAATGAATGACAATTTGATTACTAGTGCGAGTGAGACATCCGTATCTACTCGTAAGTTACGGTCTCTATCGGGCCGAATTTATACCTAACCGACTAGTTCCACGACAGACGACATAATTGCTAATAGCCGGTGGTGCACACGACAACAAAGGGCATTATACGGATTTTAGTGATGATGGGATCTCCTTTTGCATAGTGAGACTTTAGGACCCATAGGCCATTTTAGGAAGCAGAGCCACCTACATTTATGGTGCGGTGGGGGTAAAAAGGGGGGGTTAACATTTTCGCGACACATAGATTGAAAACTATAAGTTTTAGCAACATACTTCAAAGGCAAGAATTGTAGAGAATTTCATGAAGAATATTTCCTTCATTGAAAGTTTTGTGGTAACTTCAACAGTTTTTGTAAAAAAAATATGGCAGTGGGGAAAATAATTGTTATATTTGTAACACATTATAGTGCAGACTTTAGATTTGGCTTGAAAGTCTCGTATCCAGGCCATAAATAAAATAAGTAAAATAATTATTTTCTGTTTGACTAGATACTATTAAAATATTATTATTGGTATGGTATTTGTGATATACCATGTATATTTGAGTTAGGTAAACACCCCGTTTCTAATAGTAGTTAAATAAGTATGTTATACGTCGTATATTAAACGGTTTAATTGAAAATAATGATGCAGGTAATGTACTCAAGGCTAAAATAATCGATAGGTCCTAGGTACCATTCATCACACCACTAGCGTAGCGTACCTAACCTAAGTTCATATATAATATAATGATATTAGGCGTTGTCCGTTGATAAAAGATTCAAGCGCCCCACGTTTTTAGTTTTTTGTCTTTTCAATGCTCTAGCTACATTGATGAGAAGAGTGGTGTGATGACTGGTACCTAGAACCTACCGAATTATTTTTATAGCTTTTTGTACATTATCAATAAAAGCTTTTGAATTTACCTAAACAATACTTGTTTTCTTTTCAAGTTGTTATGTTACAAAAACTGTCTAAACTCCGCTTACTTTATAATCCGTATTGCACTGTGTTCTACTAGTAAATCCCTTTCATTTTATACTTGATTGAGAGGGTTGTTAAGAAATATATAATACGCGGCATTCTGTAGCGGCAGCCATCTTGGATTTACAATGATACTGAATCTATTAAAATGTAATTGTCATCAGAACTTAAGGTGTGAACTAGATATCGGATGAATTTGTCAACAGGACGAGGGTAAAATTTCAACCACAAAATTATGGAGATGTGGGATGAAGCATGTAGGTATGCAGACTTGCATTAAGTTATGTAAATATTAGTTATAATAAATTAACAAATTTTCAAATAAGTTTGTGTAATGCCTAAGTAGGTATAACACAAAATTGTTATTTTTATTTTAGAGCGCACTATTCGCCAACAGACTGTCCTCAGTTGAAGATGTATACCTACCACTTAAGTTTTCTCTCTAAAAAAATTAACGGGCCCTTATTGATAATCCCCAATGATGTACCTTTCACTTGAAAACGTCACTAGATAACAGGGACCGGAGAACTCCTCTATTTGATAACTCTTTTCGATAGGGTAATCCTATTATTTGGTTACAAAATTATATGGTTACCCTATATTCAATTTTATGTCCATGTCTTAGCAATAGAGATGAAATTAGCTTAATAGGTAAACGTCATTTTGGATTTTTATTTCGGTAAGCGCTACATTATCATTATTAGCAGCAGCAGTAGCAGCCATTATCAGTCCACTGCTGGACATAGGCCTCTCCCGTGGCACGCCACTGTGCTCGATCTTCTGCTCTACTCCTCCTATCCTTACCCGACAAGCGGTTACCTTTGGGTAACGCAATGATGTGCTTACTAAATTGATAGTTTTTAAAAACAACCCTACGAAATACTCACTCGATCTAATACCCCTTTATTGGTAACCGGCTCCGGTATCTTCTAAACGATCTCTTTATTTCACTTACGGATTATAACAAGCATACTAAGGTAAGGTAAATAATAGCGTTTAAAATGGTTGACGTCCATTTAGTTATGAAACATATAATTAGGCAAGCATTAGAGCTCAAACGACATCGTTTTTCCTACGTAATTAGATTGTGGTTGATAACAGGCCTATTAATATTATTTTTTTTCGTTAAAGATATTATAACTAATATAGGATTTATATACTTTTTATAAAGGGGAATAACAGGGCTTTATCATGAAAATATATTTAAAAAAATATAGGCATTTATTAAAAAAAATATCAAACATTGATTTCATATTTTTTATGTTTTCTCGGTTTTCTTATATGGAAAGGTATAAATAAAATACCAAAAATGAATTCGGCATCCTTGCTTTACACGAAAATGATATCAAACTTGACTATATGGCTCTATTTTATTTTTAATTAATTATGGGGGGCACCCCCCACTTCGTCAAAAATTTGCATCAGAAATTTGATTGGCTCCCCTTCTTAAATTAATCTTAGAGCCTAAAGGATTAGCTCTGCAAATGGAAATTCCATCATCATTTTCCGTATAAATAAGTGTACACCACCGACTATAAGGCGTCCCTATTTCAAATTTTCTAGAAATAAACCAACTAAATAAAGTAGTAGTACAAAGTGTCGTATTTCACAAATTAATTTCTGATTTTTAGAGTCTTATGCCTTTTAGGTTCTTGTCTTTTGACTTCTTATACCGCTAATAAAATCGATTACAGGTAAACATGTCATGTGCAAAAACCGATAATGCTTTTGAATACCGGTAATACTTTACCGCTATTCATGGTTTTAGCAACATAAATAGTGAAATTTAAGTATAACCGGTTAAACCCAAATTACAACCGGTTTTTAGAATACCGGTAACGATCCCTGGTTCATATGTTCCTTTGACAGGCTGATAAGAAATACCTTACTTGTCGATCGAGCTGAGCGTAAGCGACGCAAGTTATAACAAACAACTTCTGGCTAGTGGGACGTCTCATTTCGATGGCTTTTTGATTTTGAGAGTTTGTTCCGCGATAACTTTAGTAACGCTTTTCTGATCTTCATGAAATTTGTTGGAGTTGTAACAGAGATACATATAATTTGAGAGTTCGTATATGAGCAGGATCGACCAAGGGTTCATGGAGCTAGAAGGCGCGAAAAAATTATAACAAGGGTCTTGTTATATTGGTCATCTCGTTTGCAAGGAAATCGCGAGTTCTGAGTTCGAGGCGGATACTAGTTTACTATATCTATAACCAATCTTTTTTAGTACGAGTGAAATAAATATAATAATTAGTTTCTCACTTAAACTAGGTAGGTATATACTGAAGGAATCATATTGTCTTTTTCTTATATCGTTACAAAAAAGGAAGGGTGTGTTTTTTTCTTTTATTGTTACTATGCAATTTGGTTTGCCAGACTATAATAACTCAGTGTCCTAAAATTAACGCATTCACTGCCACCAACGCATATATGCGTTTTCGTTACTTTCACCCAGTGCGCACCGACGCTTTCGTAATATTTAATGATTTTTGTGGGAGGCACTGGGTAATAGTCGGCTGAACTCACATGTGCGTCTGGGGCACACAGCAAAGTACGGCACCTGGCGAATGTCCAGGAAAAGAGGGTGGCAGTGAATGCGTAAACCATTATAATTTAAAATTCAGCCTAAATTTGTTTCAAAAAATTTGGCTTCGTGGTTCGTTTATGTCATTCTATAATTTTAAACATAAAATAAGACTCCACATCACCTTTCCAAAAGCAAATGCTGGAGCTACTGTAAAAAAATACTCAAATCACTATAGGTGTGCCTATAATATTTGAAGAGTTCCGTCGATTTCTCCAGGATCCCATCATCAGATCCTGACCTGGTTACAATTGGACCAACTGTGAAGTACACTTTCAAACAAAAAATATTTCCTTATCGGTCAAACCGTCTACGAATAATCGGTGAACATACATAAAGAAATAGCAAAAACAAAGATCCCGACAAATTGAGAACATCCTCCTTCGAAATCTTGAAGTCGGTTGAAAAGGAAATGCTGTAAGTCAATATTAAAAATAGATAACAAACTACTCAATACTTCTCTACTACTACGACACTTATATCATTCTAAAACAGACCTTACTCGGTTATAAATAAGGTTTTCTCAAACATGCAATAAATATTCTCTTTACGTTCCTTATAATAGACTCGGAAGTATCCTTTTTCAGGCGCAGCATCTCGAGGCGGCCTGAAATGGGATTTCATACAACTTTTCAGGCCTAAGGCCTGCAATGTAACTTTTTTTTGTTTCAACGTCCAACCTCATTCAGACAGCGTCAAAGATGGCGGCAGGTTTTACGAACAGCTGATTTTAACTTTTTAATTTTTACTTCATGGTCGCTTTTTAGATTGAATAAAACATTGTCCTTTTGGTTTATAAATACCTACTTGGCCGGAAATCCGTGTTTTCCCGGCCTCTGATGTAATGTACTATACCTTCAGTAAACCAAGTGTTGTTGGGCGCGGGAGCTTCCGTTGTCACAGCTATGGGAACAAACACGGGCTTCGACGGTTCCTTTACTGGTTTAGGCTCTTGTTTTACTACAGGCTTCACTTCTTGTTTTACTGGCACGCGGATTGACACTGAAATGAGGAACAACATATAGAAAACGATAATAATTAAAGGCGGAAATGTATTTCTCACGATAATTTCAAAGTAATCGAACGAGCCGGAGCGTAAGCGAAGCAAGTTCTTACAAACAACTTCTGGCTACTGGGACGTCTCGGCATTTCGATGGCTTTTTGATTTTGAGCTGCAAACGAATGACCAATATAACAAGAACCTTCTGAAGATATTTTTTCGCCTTCTAGCTCCACAACCCGTTGATCGATCCTGCTCATATACGAACTCTCAAATTGTATGTATCTCCGCTACAACCCCAACAAATTCCGTAAATATCAGAGAAACAAATAGCCATCGAAATGCCGAGACGTCCCGCTATTAGCCAGAAGTTGTTTGTAAGAACTTGCTTCGCTTACGCTCCGCTCGTTCGATTGAGTTACAATATCAAAAGCCTAATACAATTTACCTGGTTCATATTTTGGCGCTAGTTTCTTAGCCTTTTCAGCGTCTCTCAAACTCTTCTCATAGCTCATCCTCATCGTAGTCAGGTGATGCCTCATTTCCACGTTCACCGGTTTAATCTTAACTGTCTTGTGGTTGGACAGCATGTCTCGCAGTGCGTCGAGCTTTTGAGGGGTCAACAGGTTTTTGTTCTCTGGTTTTTGCGGTTCTAGACTCATGTTTAGAATGTTTTTGGTCAGTTTGGAGAGCGGGTCTCTGAAAGCGATAGAAACGTTCACGTATAGTCTGGCCAGCCAACGAACGCAGTAGCATGTACAGCGAACAAAAGTATGACAACACTAGGAATCAGTGAAAAAAGCAGCAATGATCATCAAATTTTATGTTTTTAATTTTAGGTGGTATTTCCGCCCCTTTCATTAGGTGACATTTACGGTGTGTAAAAAGGAGACGGATATATTTCGTCTGATATGTCATCAACTGCAACAGATAATCTGGTTGAGGCAATTGACATATAGCTTAAAAATGAATTTAAATTTGATTGGAAACGTTGCAGGAGTACTATCTCACTCGCACTTAATATGAGAGAGTGAAATGCAATAGAAACAAATTCAATGTGAATTTCAATGTTCGTCATGAAACATGATACATGAATGTGTCTCATCACAAAGGGTTGCCACATGTACGTATTTTGAATTTGCCGCGCGTTTCTACTGACAGAAATGGTTTGCCAGACTATAATTCTCACGTAACGTTACAAAGAGCTCAAAGAGGAGCCAGAGTGTTGACGATAGACCTCTTGTTGTTTTAGCCGTCAACACAGTGAATCCTCCGTTTTGTAAAGGATTGGCAACGCGCATGTGACACCTCTGGAATTGCAGGCGTCCATAGGGTACGGTAGCTGCTTACCATCAGGCGGGTTGTACGATTGTTTGCCACCGTCGTGAAATAAAAAAATGTTTCTCATATTACAGCCCGTCTAGTAATTAATGTCTATGGTCTTAGCTGACGCCGTGCTTTGCAATTAGGGTGGCTGGATGCAGCAGTTCGATTAAAGGCATATTATATTACCTACGAAGCGGTTTAGTTTGGGCTGTGCTACGGAATTACATACAATTATTATACATATATAAATTACGTACTCTTCTACTTAATATCAGTGTAGATTTGTAAACGGGCCCATATCATTCGTTGAACGTGTTCTTCAGCGTCTAGAGCACGGCTTCCTGTCAACTGAGTATTTTCTGTTGCTTTACTAGGGGCTGGTTCACATCGTCTATGATCCATTTGAAAAACCTATCCTGTATAATATAAACTTACTTTTTAAAAGGCGTACTTCTGAGTATCGGTGTAGATTTATATACGGGTCCATCGCATTCGCTGAGCGTGTTCTTCAACATCTTGAGCACGGCTTCCTGTCGACTGAGTATTTCCTGTTGCTTTACTCAGGACATAAACTTACTTTTTAAAAGGCGTACTTCTGAGTATCGGTGTAGATTTATATACGGGTCCATCGCATTCGTTGAGCGTGTTCTTCAACATCTTGAGCACAGCTTCCTGTCGACTGAGTATTTCCTGCTGCTTTACTAACGGCTGGTACACGTCGTCCATAATGGGGCGGATCATGCACGTCCCGAGTCTGAAATTACGATACAGATATTCTCCATTGCACACCTCAGTTAAATAAATATAAAATCGGGCAAGTGCAGTCGGATTCACACATCACACAATTTAAAAAAAAATCTCCTAAGTCAGACTACTTACATTTAACGGTAGTTAACGGTAAGAACTAACTTGTGTATTAATTCAATGTTTTAGGTTCAGTAGTTTACGAGAAAAAGGCGGCGGGAGGGGAGGGGGGGAGAATAGTCCATTCTCGCCTTTTTATTAGGGTTCCGTAGCCAAATGGCAAAAAACGGAACCCTTATGGATTCGTCATGTCTGTCTGTCTGTCCGTCCGTATGTCACAGGCATTTTACTCGGAAACTATACGACGTATCTGAATAAAATTTACACATGAGGTGTATTTTGTATGCAGTTATGTAGTTAAATTTGAAAACAAAAATATTTTTAGGGGGGCGCTCCATACAGGTAACTAAATTAAAAAAAAACCGGCCAAGTGTTAGTCGGACTCGCGCACCGAGGGTTCCGTACAAACCTGTAGGTATATAGGGGTAGTAACTTTAAAATATCTTTATTATATGATGTAACTAAAAAATTACGGTTTTCGCAATTTTTCCTTTATCTGTGCTATAAGACGTTGCTTTGTACCAAATTTCAAGATTCTGAGTTTACGGGAAGTACCCTGTGGGTTTTGATTCCCTTGCGAGCGAAAATTTGCGGTATAAACGGCTGTATCTTTTGATTGCGTTGGCTTAGAAGTCTGATTTTTTCACAGCTCCAAGGGACAGTAGACCCGAGTATTTGATATAAATTTCAGCTTGATACCTCCACGCGTTCCTGAGAAAAATGGTCTTGACAGACAGACAGACAGACAGACAGACAGACAGACAGACAGACAGACAACAAAGTGATCCTATAAGGGTTCCGTTTTTTCCTTTCGAGGTACGGAACCCTAATTAACCAAATATCAACATGTGACACATCAATCGATAGGTCTTTCAAAATAACATTGAGGTTTTTTTGACTATTTTGTGATTAAGTAAATATTTTCTGAAATAATCGCTAGATGCGCCTTATCATATACTTTCTACGAAAATTGTTTTGAACATTATCGGTTCAGCCATTTTTGAGTTATCTCCAAAAAACTTCTTCCATAGCCATCAGATACGACCTTTTGGTATTAGTTTGGTTCTTATTCCATTGAAGGTACGGAACCCCCCTATGCGTGGTCCGACACGCACTTGGCCGGTTTTTAAAATATACTAGAGTTCGAGAATAGAATTTCCTTCACAAAGTCTCGTGGCCCCCTAGTATGCGAGGTTTGCGTTGCAGTCCTCCGCGCCTGGTGGCACCGGCTGCACCGCACGCCTTACGCGACAAGAGACAGATCTGCGCGACTTCATGCGTTGTCGCTAGTTGGCAGCACAACTTGCGTGTGAAAGGAGCGACAGACTGGCGATCAAATGCCACTGTCATAAAATGACAGTGACTCGCGACTTCGAACTAAAATCCTTTGCACAACTTTGAGTTCTCTTCGCGTCAGTTGCAGCCGCGGGTGCATCTTATGCTACCGGAAAGCGAGATTTTTGACAGGCGCGGGAAGGTTTTCCCTACTCGCGGCTTAAGTCGCTCTAGCAAGACGTGCTAGCCGTGCTGTGAATACTAACTTGTTCTCCTTGAGGTCTCGCTCAGCGATCTGGTTCCACTTGTAGTTGAGCGACTGGTGCGCGCGCTCCAGCTGCGACTGCACGTAGTAGGCGAGCTTCTTCACGGAGCCCACGCGCTTGGTGGTGAGCGGGTCCGCTTGGGTCCACTGGTCGAGCTCCTTGGCGCTGTAACATTATCTGTGGTTAGTAGAATGGTAAACGTGTAGAGATATGCGCAGAAGACGTCTCAATCGGGAAGTAAACATCTCGTTAGTTCTAGGAACCACAATAAAATATTTACATAAGTGAGATTATATAAACTTATAATTTTGACGGGAGGTAATATTAAATGGTTTCACTCAGGTACAATTATATGTGGTATGTAGGTACTCACTACTAAGCCGTCCCGTCCATGCATTTGCTTATCGCTAAACGGTGTGCATGAAACGTCTTAAGTAGCTTGATTTTCCTTAACATGAATGCTTTTATTATAGTCCTAAGTCCATAATAAGGTCATCATTGACTATTGTGCAGGAGCAGATATCTTTCAGCTGATAAAAAATACTGGTGATCCGTTTAAGGACAAATTAATTAGTATCGTATTCTAAGTATGAAAACTTAAGAAATAAAAAAAATTTGGGCGATTTTTTTTTGTATGGATGCCTGGCCGGCTGGGACGATATGTCTCATAAAAAGCATTTAGAGAAGAAAAAAAATTTTCCTACTTTTTTTGTCGCAATACAAATCTCTATTATTTTTGTTATACCCTGTTATATTTTTCAACTAGGGTATACTTCAATAATTAGAACTAATAATTTTAAACAAAAAAGAACCGACTTCACTAAGCATCCACTTTTCCAACACCAAATGCTCGATCTGCTGTAAAAAATACTCGAATCACCATAGGTGTGCCTATAATAGTTGAAGAGTTCCCTCGATTTCTCCAGGATCCCATCATCAGATCCTGACATGGTTACAATGGGACCAACTGTGAAGTATACGCTTTCAAACAAAAAAAGAATTTTTCAGAATAAAAAAAAATTGCAAAAACAAAGATCCGGACGAATTGATAACCTCCTCGTTCGAAATCTTGAAGTCGGTTGAAAAGTGCAGTTAACAACTATTGGTAGGATGTCGAGAATAGGTATAAACTTACTCCGAATGAGTCCTAGCCTCGGCGACCACCGCGCAAGTCCGCACCAAGTCCAGCTTGAGCGCGATGATGGCGCTGCGCAAGTCTTCGATGGAGCAGTCTCTCTTCAACGTGGCGGCGTCCAAGCTTTGCAAGCCTGTGCTCGTGTCTATGGCGTGGAGGTCGCGGTAAAACTGTGATAGATTAAATAATTTTGGAAATTAAGTTTGCGAATATCAACCATACCATAGGTTGTCGGGCTATGCTCAAAGTTTTATGGAGTTCCGTAGCTGAAATACCACAATTCAAAATAAACTTCGAAAATCATACAAGGGTGTAACAAAAATGCTGGTGATCCGTTTAAAGACATAATTGGGTACTTTCCCGGGTAAAAAAAATATAATAGGCATGATGACACATGTTGAATTATGCAATAAAATTTAGATGATAGGATGCAAAATTATCAATATATCCAACTAAAGTGAAAATTTATAAATTCTATTGAAATGGCTCAAAGCTATCAAACTGCAAAATTTCTAAATTTTACGATTATTTAAAGTGCGAAATTAAAAAAAAAACAATGATACCATTCGATTTTTAACATTTTACTGTAAAATTAATTGTACGGCAACCATATACCTAAACGCAACATTTCACTATAAAAATAGCTATTTCATATTTTTTCCATGGCCATAAACAGGGCGACAAAGTGATCGTGACGTCACTTTTGCACGTCATTTTGTTAGGAACGTTTTGAAAAACAAATGCAAATCTCGGACTTTAAGTCTCATTTCTGAGTTTTGTGTTGCTTTAACGCAATTGGCCCCATATAGACATTTGATCCTCACAACAAAACGAATCGATTGATAGCATACATGAAAAAAATTCACCATGGCTATTCTATTTAGTCCGTCAGTTAGATTATCAAAAAAAATATTGGACACGCATTTTTTATTTTGTCAATCAAACAAAAATTGGTGAAGATATAGCCCGTTAAAGTTCCGCGTGACGTCACATTATACTAAAAATTGTACTGAAATATGACGTCACGCGGAACTTTAACGGGCTATATCTTCACTAATTTTTGTTTGATTGACAAAATAAAAAATACGTGTCCAATATTTTTTGATAATCTCACTGACGGACTAAATATATTTTTTTCGGAAAGTAGCCACTTGGTATCGTAATCGAATTACGAAAAAAAAAATGGTTTATTATATTTTTTATTTGTCTAATACAAAACATTTCTTCTACTTTATCTTAGTCGCAATACGATACCAATTATGTCCTTAAACGGATCACCAGTATTTTTCTTACAACCTGTATAAATACCAATAAGCTATAAGCACAGAATAAATAATAGTATTTCATACGGAAAAGCCACGCTACGCCCCGCCCCGATAGGAATTGCCTCCCGCTGCGGCCGATTGGTAGGAGACTAGTAGGGTATCAGTTGGCAGCGCGTCGATAAAACTATGCTTTCGGTGTATTGTCAAACTTCGTTTCCGACAGCGGAATCTTGAAAAATAATCCAATGAAAGAACCTTAAGAATTCCTTCACACCTTGAAGTGTGTAGACGTGCCGTGCAAACATACGCACTCAAACGAGTTTTGTGGTATGAGCAGGGGGGTTTCACTATGTCTCTCTCCATTGTACCCGTTTTTCCCTGCGCTTACCGCACCGCGAGGGCTACTGCGAGAAGGGTTGGCACATAGCTTATCACCTTATGGGTGCGTTCGAGAATATGTGACGTTTTCAAGACATCATTGTCGGTCGTTAATAGAGTTTATTTCTAAATTATTTTTATGGCAGTTAACGTCTTTATAACCAATATAGAAGTTGCAAAAATGAAGAAAAAATTAGAACTTTTGAAAACAGTAAAGGAAATAAAAATCTCATATTTTGGACATATTTACCGTAACAATGAATATCAAATTCTAAGGAAAATAATAGAAGGCAAAATAGAGGGCAAAAGAAGTAGGTGGAAGTAGGAAGCTAGCCTGGATGGATAATATTAAAAACTGGCAGCTGAGCAGAAGAGCATAGGATAGGAATAAGTACCGAGATGGTCGCCGATGTCCGATGATGACATGGCACAAGAAGAACTTCTTAATGACCACCAACAATGATGTGTACTTTTGATTGGAAACGTCACATATTATCATTTCAGACATGTCTCAAACCCGCATGGATATATGAAGCACGTTGAAAACCCTATTTTTTTTTAAGAGCGCATGACAGCTAACGTTTTCATCTCTATTGCTAAATGTCAAATTGAGGAAGGTGAACCTTCTGTACTTGTACAATTACTTATTCTGTGGTATGACGCGTCCGCCCTCTGCTACTTGCATGATATTGCTCTAACGGCCTCCTAACCCAGTCGGTAGTGACCCTGCCTATGAAGCAGGAGGTCCCGGGTTCGAATTCTGGTCAGGGCATTTATTTCTGTGTTTAGCACTTATTTGTTCCTGAGTTATGGATGTTTTCTATGATATATTTATCTATAAGTATCTATCTATTATATATATCGTCGTCTAGTACCCACAACACAAGCCATAATTGAACTTCGACTAGATCGATTTGTGTAAGATTATCCCATTATATTTATATATTTATTGCTATGAAATTTTTTGAAACATACCTGTATCTGAGCTTTCCTGGTTTTCACCACAAAGTCATACAATTCAGCTTGGAAGTCATTCACCTCCTTAATCAGCATATTCTTGAACTCTAGGTCTGCTTTCTGTCTGTTGGCCAACTCCTGCTCGGCTTTCAGGGCCGCGTTTAGTTCCTGCGTGGGATCCTTCTGTGGGATCGGTTTTGGTTGGGCCTGAAATTTTATGACTATAATGTAAGTCAAATCTTGATTTCACATACTTAATAATTTTAAACAAAAAAAAACCGACTTCACTTAGACTCCACCTTTCCAAAAGGAAATGCCCGAGCTACTGTGAAAATATTTAAATCGCTATAGGTGTGCCTATAACATTTAAAGAATTGCCTCGATTTCTCCAGGATCCCATCCTCAGATCCTGACCTGGTTACAATGGAACCAACTGTGAGGTATACCTTTTTAAACAAAAAAAAAATCTTAATTACTTTTGCATGTTTTCAAAGTGGAGCATTCCATACTTAGTTATGCATGTTTTTAAAGTGGACCATTCCACTCATACAATAGTTTGTTACTAAATCAAATACAAACATTGAAAACATTGAAATAATAATAAACCCAGCAGGACTCGAACCTACATCGATACGCCTGCCGGGGCTCGATTGCTTTACCAATTAAGCTATGGGTTCAAGTAACTAAGTTGACGAGATTTTCAATGCCTTCAATCATCTTTTTGCATTTATTTTAATCTACATCGGCTTTACAGTAGCGGTAAGAGGGACATCTAGGTGCTAATTACTAGAGTTAGATACCTTTCCCGCCGACACTGTCGCGAGTGTCACCATGGAAATATAGATTAGTTTTGCATGTTTTTTTAATGTTTTCAATGTTTGTATTTGATTTAATAACAAACTATTGTTGGAGCATTCCACTCATATAATAGTTTGCTATGAAATCAAATACAAGCATAAAAAAAAGAGATAAAAAATAAAAAGATGATTGAAGGCATTCAAAATTTCGTCAACTTAGTAACTTAACCCATAGCTCAATTGGTAAAGCGATCGAGCCCCGGCAAGGCGTGTCGATGCAGATTCAAGTCCTGCTGTTGATTATGTATCCAATGTTTGTTGAGAGAATACACTACCGTACGATAATGTTGATCAGTGAATTTCCGCTACCTAAAGGTTGTCTGGAAGAAATCGGTTTCTGGCGATAAGACTGTCTGTTGTTTACCTCTTATTTAATTTTATATATTTTTTGTACTGGTTTTCTTTTTGGGCTGTTCAATAAAGAGTATTTGTGTCAGTTAAAGAGTCCGAACCAAAATGGTGAACATATCCTAAAAAGTATTTTTTTTTAAATCTATTGAAACGGTTCAAAGATATATTAAGGCTTAAACATTTTAATATTTCACGATTTTTTAAGGTACGAAATTAAATAAAACAATGACACCATTCGATTTCTCACATACTACTGTAAAATAAATTGTATGGCAATCATGCCAATCATATACATAAACGCAATATTTCACTGTCAAAATAGTAATTTCATAACTTTTCCATAGTTTAAAAAAGGCGACTATGCAACTGTGACGTCACTGTTGCATATCATTTTGTTAGGAGCGTTTTGAGAAACAAAAGCGAGTGTTAGATTTTGAATCTCATTTCTGACTTTTGTGTTGCTTTAACGCAATTGGCCGCATATAGACATTTGGTCCTCACAACAAAACGAATCGATTGATACCATACATGACAAAAATTCAGCATGCCTATATTATAATATACCTGCACAGAGAACTGTGGTATTAGTATTTCTGGTTGCTTCGTTGGCTGCACCACGGACGTTGGCGTCGGCTGCGGTTGTGGCTGGAGGCTTGGCACTATAAACACGTACAAACTATTATCGTATTGTTTAACCCTTTGAACGCCAAGAGCCACAAAAGTGGGTGTGCTGTCGTGCCTACCACGCCAACGACCACTAAAGTGGTCATGGCAGACGCTGTCAAAGCAATTTTACTGTTGACAGATAAGGTTTAATTTCGTTTCTCACTAGTTGAGATGTTGGCGTGTATCCCACATTTTGATGCGAGAGAGAAAGCGTTCAAAAGGTTAACGGCTTCCTAGCCCAGTCGGTAGTGACCCTGCCTACGAAGCAGGAGGTCCCGGGTTCGAATCCTGGTAAGGGCATTTTTTGTGTGTTTATCACAGATATTTGTACCTGAGTTATAGATGTTTTCTATGTATTTAAGTATTTATCTATACCTATCTATTGTATATATCGTCGTCTAGTACCCACAACACAAGCCTTATTGAGCTTACTGTGGGACTAGGTCAGTTTGTGTAAGATTGTCCTATAATATTTATTTATTTTATATTAGTATTTTAACAATTAGATATTTAGTTGTTTGTTTGATACATGATATTAAATAAAAAACCAGCTAAGTGCGAGTCGTACTCGCGCACGAAGGGTTCCGTACCATTATCTATAAAAACGGCAAAAAAATCATGTCTGTTGTATGGGAGCCCCCTTAAATATTTATTTTATTCTGTTTTGTAGTAATTGTTGTTATAGCGGCAACAGAAATACATCATCTGTGAAAATTTCAACTGTCTAACTATCACGGTTCATGAGATACAGCCTGGTGACAGACGGACAGCGGAGTCTTAGTAATAGGGTCCCGTTTTTACCCTTTGTGTACGGAAGCCTAAAAATTTGCCCGAAAGCTTGACATGAAGGTGTGACGACTAAGGGGTGTAAGTATTAAGTTTTACAACGCTGTTCTCTGAGCACTCTAACTTTATTTCTTTATGGTAGTGTGCAACAGGGGTTAGTGATATTACTAACAAGAGTCTAATAGATGCCCGAGGGCAAAGCCGAAGGCCTTTAGGACTCGAGTTTTTAACACATTCATTGCCACCCAGCCAAATAAGACATCCGCGCCAGGCCACAAAAATTTCTTCATATAAAGCTGTAGTACCATGATCCCTACGAAAATTATTCTACTACGTAATTAACATTAACCTTTAATCTCATTACTTATCTACTGTTAATAACTTGTTCATTAAGTACGTTATATGTATTCTCATATATTTTATTAGGCCGCAAAGCGCCGCAAATACGCAACTCTAGGCGAGAGATACGTATTTGCGGCGTTTGCCGTGGAGACATTAGGTCCATGGGGGCCAGAGGCTTTTAATCTATTCAAAAAGCTGTCCTATATGCTCATTCGCTCCACCGGTGAGTCCGGTGACCAGAGGGCTGGCTCGTTCCTCGCTCAGCGCATTGGCATTGCCATTCAGCGAGGTAACGCAGCCAGCCTTATGGGCACCTTGCCAAATAGCAGTGACATAGGGGACATTTGTACATATAGTTTAAGCACCGTAGGCTGGGCTAGGTAGTTAGTATTAGTGTAATATATATATATATATATATATATTGTTGTTTGTCCTTTGTTTGTTTTGTTCTCAATAAATAAAATAGTTATATAACATATATCTTATTAAAATTTACAATTTATTAGATTTTTTCTGAGTATTTAAGTATATTGTAACCTTTTCAAGCTATGTGTTTCTGGGTGCCTGGGAACTGCAAATAGGTAAGTACCTTCCTAAAAAAGAAAAAAAATCCTAGTTTTTCTACTAATAATAAAACTTCGGTTCGAAACTTCGAACACTGGGACCAGGTGTCTGTCTGTTTGGTCTGTTTACTTTGTGGTTTTTGGCTGGTGTCTGACTTACAACTACTTAATGCAATTGACATGGTTTTTTTTTTCTTTTTTGTATCAAGAGTAAGTTATTAAGGTTAATAAGTTATTTCTTTAAACATGTTTATGTAGCAAATTAAAATAGATTACTTAAACACTTTACATATTTAGTTCTTCTTGCGTATCGAGCATTTGTGTGTATTGTACATTCTCATTGTTTTCCTATATTTGTTATGTTTAATCGTTACATAATGTAATCAATGGATGACTGTTATTGGCCTTATTTTATGTAAGCATTTTATGTCCTAGTTATATTTACGGCTGTTGTTATCCTGAATACCAATAAAATAAAAATAAAATAAATAAAAATAAATCCCGACTATCGGGTCGTCCGGCCTGGGAACGAAATCATCAAATACCCGATAGTCGGGTTTTCGGCACTGAATGTGTATTAACACATTATACTCCGAATTACACACATTATTGTTATTCACACTTGCGATATGTTAAATAAGGTCAAAAGTTAATACTATAACTCCCGCTACGCCTACGTGTAATACTCTTTATGTGATGTAAGTGTGATGAAATATCGTTTTATATCACAAAATGCACGTAATAGTACATTACTTACCAAGGGCTGTAAAAGAAATCTATCGCATATTTACAACCCTCGCCTGCGGCTCGGGTTACAAATACCTGCGATTTCGGGCTTTCTATTTTACTGCCCGTGGTGAGTACCCAATTTTACGTCTCCACCTGGGCATAATGCGAGTTTTACCGCACGCTATGCGTACGGTAAAACTCGCATTATGGCCAGGTGTGACGTAAATGTTTTTAAGGTAACCCAAAACATACCTGCACCGAACGAAGGAGCAGCCGACATGCCGAAGGGCGGCGCGACCGGCGGCACGACCGGCGCAGACACGGGCTGCAACACAAACTCAACGTGACGCCAAAAGAAAAGCAAGAATTTTCTGTATGTAACGGGTTGGCTTAAAGTAATGAGAATTTTCATATTGGAGAATCGAAAAATAAAGTCAATAGCTACAGGTTAATAAGTTGTATTTCCATAAACTAGAACATATTCAACATTACAAACAAACATTAAAATATAGGAAAAGTCCCTCCATCTTCAAACTTTCGTAACTTGCTTCTGGCTGTTCCGCTCACACCTTGGACATCATACAAATTGACTTTTTGAAATTTAATATGTACTTATCCAAAATTGTATTTGATTGGTAAATTGGCTTCCTACGCATCTTACCATTCTTTTGCCAAATAATCTCTTTTTCTTTTCAAAATTGCCAAATAATCTCTGATTGTTCGACGTTTAGAGACGTCAGATTCATCTAGATTAAGCAAACTCTAAGTATGCCAAAAATAGTCAAAATTGTTTAAAAAGCAATCCCATACATTATGTATCAAAAGATGCCAACCCAGCAAAAGTCCCTAAAGCTCGACCAATCGAAGCTTCATGGGATATTTGTAGTAGGTTAGTATAAGGTTACGGGCAGGATGCCAGTTCTCCGAAACCATTAGAATTAAGGATAATATGGACAATTAAGAAATGTTGTCCAAGGTATGATGCGTATGGTCAGAAGCACGTTACAAAAGATCGAAGCTGGAGGGCCTTTTTCTATATAGTAGTGATTGTTTGTAATGTCTAATATGTTCTAGTTCCTCGTCAAAAAATCCATTAACCTGTTGCTATTGACTTTATTTTTAAATTTTTCAATGTGAAATTTCTAATTACTTTAAGCCAACCCGTTATAACAGATATTAAGAAAACGAAAGATCTTTTTTTTTTCAATATTATTTAAGAGGCTGACAATAGCCTGGGGCCTTGAAATTGTACTAAAACGGTTCCTTAACAATAACTCATTGTTTTGGGTAAGTAAAAAAAATATATTATATTCATTATACTTTTTTTTTTTTTTTTTATACTACGACGGTGGCAAACAAGCATACGGCCTGCCTGATGGTAAGCAGCTACCGTAACCTATGGACGCCTGTAACTCCACAGGAGTCACATGCGCGTTGCCGACCCTTTACAAAAAGGAGGATTCACTGTGTTGACGGCTAAAGGAACAATAGGGTCCCTCATCGTCAACACACTGGGTCCTCTTTGAGCTCTTTGGCAACCTTACTCACCAGCAGGAACACAACACTATGAGTAGGGTCTAGTGCTATTTGGCTGTGGTTTTCTGTAAGGTGGAGGTACTTCCCCAGTCGGGCTCTGCTCCAGATTATATTATTATAGGGCAGATGCCCCCGTTATGGTCACTGTGCTGGTTTTGGCCATTTTCAACTTTATTAAGGTTTTTTTAATCAAGACGGTCATAACGAACCTTAAAAATAAAAATCGATTATGCGTGTCTTTCACTCAAATGAGGATAGAGAGATAAGATTATCGAAATTTTCAAATTGCCCCTCTGAACGCGCGGGACACGTAAAAACGGCAACATCTATCTCTGGAGTTTTGTTATTTTTTTTATACCACGACGGTGGCAAACAAGCATACGGTCCGCCTGATGGCAAGCAGCTACGCTCAGTGCAGCTCCAGAGGTGTCACATGCGTGTTGCCCTTTACAAAAAGGAGGATTCACTGTGTTGACGGCTAAAGGAACAAAAAGGTCCCTCATCGTCAACACACTGGGTCCTCGAGCTTTGGAGCCTCTTTTGGGTATTTCTCTTTCACTCGTACTTAAAAAGATAGGGACGGAATGTAGCTGTTGCGAACCCTTTGAGATATACTTACTTTAGGCTCCGGCGTTGCCAATGGGGGAGGCGCAGCAGGCTGTTGTACTGGGAATGGGGTATTACTGTAAAAAAAGAGAAGTTTTACAAAATTTTCATTAGGCGTGTCCACACCTGACGCACCGCCTCTCTAGGAAATCGCCCAACTGCCTCGCGTAAGATCGGAATACCCGAAACTCATATCATATTTTTATTTGTAATTGGCTCTAAAATCAATTTAAACATAAACTCTTGACATTTTTAATTGAAAATTGTTTTATACTATTTCTGAGTTTTTACTGTACAACTTTAATAATTCAATATGACGTGACTTTTAACATTAACAATTAGTTATGTATATATATATATTTGCATGTTAGTATATAAGAACAATATTTAACAAGTATTTGTCTACCACCACTGTAATCAGATTGACATATACTCGCAAATAAAAACACTTTGAACTGTAAACGCTCCGCTACACGTCAAGTGGTCGACTTAAGATCCTTGTATAGATGAATTATCGAGATCATGGAATTGCATTTGTAGTGGTTGATGGTTGTACCGTTTGCAACAAAAGGAGAATAATTTTCTCTTAATTTAATAAAATTACATACCCTTAAGAAATGGAATAAGTAGTAGTCCTGTTTTTAACACGCTTTTATTAGCTTCACTTGTAACTAACTATGTATGTAAGAAAATCTTGGAATCTTAATTTGACCCACTTCCCGGTCTTCGATTATTTGCTTTTAGTCGCTATCATGTTCTTCATCTGAGCTGTCACAAGTATTGATAATAAGATTGTTTGAAATTCGATCCATTTACCCTTCCTGACATCGATATTTATTTTCTTCACTTTCGACATGGCGACAAATATTTTCCCAGTCCTCAGCAGTAATAGTATTCATTCGTTCAGTTGCTAAACTCATAATGCCTTGCATGTTTAATGAAACGTTTCTTTTCGCTACATATCATTTTACCATGGACCAAATATTTTCGATCGGATTGAATGTCGGGTGATACGGTGGCAATCGTAAAACGGAGTGGCCATGTTCAAACCGCTCTTTATTTTGTTTAATTAAATCATACAAACTGGTTTTGTACATCAACGGGCTATACGAAATGTTGTGTTCTGTCAACCAATCCATCATTTCTTGTTTATGAGAATTTGACGTTGGAGCACGATTCAAAAGTTTGTTGTGATAGGACGCATTATCTACGATTTTTCTTTTAACCATTTTTCGTAGTTAACAAAGTTCATCTGGTCATGGTAATCTCCCGTTTTTTGGTTTGCCTTAAACATTAACAAAGCGTTGGGAATAAAACCATCTTTTCCTCCTGCGTGCGCTATTATTAACCGCTGGCCTGTACTGATTTGTTTTTTTACACCAAATTCTGTTCCATCGGTCCAAGCCTCTCCGGACACATGTGAAGTGTGGATGTAGGTTTCATCAGTATAAACTAGTGGTCTATCTTCAGACCGATATTCCGCAATTTTGGTAAGGTAATTTATTCTTAGCAGTCGTATGTTGTGTCTTTCCATTAATATTTGTCGGTTGTCCTCGGTCTTTTTCCATTTAAATCCTAATTTTTGTATTTGTTTTCGTAAGGTGGAAATGCCAAATTTGTAATCTATATCGGATTTTAACACAGAGTGGAGTGCCTTTAAGGTTGGAAATTGCTTATGGGACAGATGAATATTGTATATAGTTCTCCGGATGACTTCCTGATCAAAATCGTCTACTGCTGATGACGGACAAGTACGTAACTTTTTATTTCTCAGGGAGGTGAATTTCTTTGTTGTAGCGTATTTCTCACTATTGCTCTCGGACACAATGTTATAAACAGTAGAGAGACAAACACCTGTAGCTTTTTTAACTAACTGGGCAGCGGTGTAAGGGGAATTTAAATTTTTCTTCAGTTCAAGTTCAAAATATTTATAACAGTTAAAAATAATTTGCTTACATTGACTCTCAATCGGACCAAAATTACTCACTGCCATATTTTTTGAAAATTATGTAACTTACACTTAGTCGTACGGGCTGACACAAAATTATTCTGATAATTGTGAGAATACAATAAAATCAGACGTAAAAATATATGCACAACGTAAATAATATTATAGAAAATAGAAAATTCAAATATAGAATGCCTGTAAACATACATATGCAATTCCATGCTCTCGTTAATTTATCTATAACCGTGTACCCGGGTTTACCGTGTACCCGGGTTTAGCGTTGTAGCGATCTTAATTATACGTTTCCAAAATACGCGTGCCGAACCGGTCAGAAAGCCGGGTACGCGATATAAAGACCAAGATATTTAATTGTCATTATTTTATATACATTTTTTATCTGTCTGTATTTATATAATTCTGTAAATATTGTAAATAGGATACGTTAATATTTAAGCTCTAGTTTGTATGTTTCAACTGTGCCCTTACAGGGTACCATGTGACATGTATTTTAATATGTAACATATAAAAGCATGAATAAATGAATATGAATACGTGTAGTTCGGACACGGGTATTAGACACGTCTACACGAAACCCGGACACGACCGCGAGCCCTAACAGCTACATAAGACTCGCTGGGGGAGTCCAAAGGCACACTCGATGCGTAAACAACACTGCACGCCCAGAACTCAGTAATTCGTTTTTTTTTAAATCTTATTTATTTTATAAGCCATACATCTTAATGATTAAGTCGGCTTAAAAGTAAATACAATATATCTCAAACTATACTTAAGGGTTATTTTTAATATATTCAAATCTTAGGTTCAATGAGTGTATGATGAAGCTTAGGGAACGTACCCATACTACGTGACCATTTTTTTTACAATTTTCACCCCCTCCCCCCCCTCGGTGACCAACCGTAGTATATGCCAAGTCCCCCCCCCCCCTCCCGCTCTGGTTGTCACGTAATTCTTAATATTGTTTTTTTGCAAACAGAAAGTAAAAAATATCATAATTTGGCGCATATTTGTATTTATTAAAACGGCGGTTGCCGCGTAACGCCTCAAGGTGCGTGCAAACCATACTTAAAAAGTGAAAAAAAAAATGCGCCAGATTTCCCTAGAGCATAATTATAATAATTATTGATTACGTGACGTAAACCTAAACCCCCCGCCACCCCCTTGTGACCAAGAGTAGTATTTTGACGACCCCCCTCCCCCCTTAAACGGGTCACGTAGTATGGGTACGTTCCCTATAAGAATGTACCACTGTGTTCGGTAGTGAACATTGAGCTTAAGGTTTGATGGAAAAAGAAGTGGAAATCTCCCGCGGGACATTGGGTTTCTGAAATTCGTTTTTCTTACCTGACAATTGTGACCGGCGAGCAGATCTGAGGAGCGTCTTTGTTCAAGTTGATGACGTTGAATACGGTCAGCAAACCGGTCTGTGATAGCACGTGTAGCGTCGGCATATACGGCAGTGTCTCGGTCTCTCCTGCACAAATATAATAGGACATATATAGTGCATAATGTATTTCCATCGGGCATACTCGGATCTCAATCGTAAATACGACAGCACCCGAAGTTTCAATCAATAGGCAAGATGCATATACAAGATATCTCTATACTCCGCTCAGCGCGTTATTTCTTTGAAACCTAAGCTGCCAAAAAGAAGGGGCGCGGGAGGAGAACACGCAATGCTAGACAGGGAACGCGCGATTCTTCCGTGGGGCGTAAGAGAGAGTCAGACATTAATGGTTGCCATGGAGACTATGTTTACTGTCACTTCCAATATTATAGTGTGTCACTATAGAGTGAATTTACTTCGAGCGTGGCAGCGGGGGTCGCCCGGTTATGCGGGGTCTTGGGTTAATTAGTGCAATATTTTCATTTATGCTTTCATTTGAAATAATTGCACGTAGAATAGACTATAATTTATAGTCAAAAATTGCTATTACAAACTGACAATTTAAATATTCGCGCCTAAACGGATCTAGTTCCTGTGACGTCACTCATGTGAGTCACTCGCCATATTTGTTCGTCCCAGTCAAACCTACCAACAGTGTGAAATTCTTGTTTTTTTAGGGTCCCGTACCTCGAAAGGAAAAAACGGAACCCTTATAGAATCACTCAGTTGTCCGTCCGTCTATCAAGAGCATTTTTCTCAGGAACGCGTGGAGGTATCAAGCTGAAATTTACTGTCCCAAGGAGCTGTAAAAAAATCAAACTTCTAAGCCAACGCAATCAAAAGATACAGCCGTTTATGCAGCAAATTTTCGAAACTCGCAAGGGAATCAAATCCTACAGGGTACTTTCTGTGAACTCAGAATCTTGAAATTTGGTACGAAGCGACATCTTATAGCACAGATAAAGAAAAATTGCGAAAACCGTAAATTTTTAGTTACATCATATAATAAAAAGCCCCTATATACCTACAGGTTTGTATGGAACCCTCGGTGCGCGAGTCCGACTCGCATTTGGCCGGTTTTTTTACATGTATGCTAATAGCCCTTTATGTAAAATTACATCCCAAAGAATAAAATTAGTGACAGGTACATCCTATGCTGGCGCTATCTGTCAAACCGTTGCCAACCCCATTAGTTGTCATAAGAGGAGTGACGTCACCAGACGCTGATTGGTGTATAGGAACTGGGTCCTCTTTGAGCTCTCTGGCACCCTTACTCACCAGCAGGAACACACTATGAGTAGGGTCTAGTGCCATTCGGCTGTGGTTTTCTGTAAGGTGGAGGTACTTCCCCAGTCGGGCTCTGCTCCAGATTTGAGCGAGATGACGGTCGTAGTGCTGTGCCCATAGACTAAATAACCCAAGACCCCGCATAGCCGGGCTACCCCCGCTAAATTATTGGAAGTGACAGTAAACTTAGTACGTCTCCATGGCAATCAATAATGTCTAGCATTGCGTGCTCCCCTCCCGCACCCCTTCTTTTTGGCAGCTTAGGTTTCAAAGAAATAACGCGCTGAGCGGAGTATAGAGATATCTTGTATATGACTGTGCCCTACCACACATAGCGAGATGACATTCGCAGTACCCATACCTCTCTTTTGGACGTAGTAGTAGATGGTTTTCTGTAAGGTGAAGGTACATATTTTCTTGCACCTACTTACCCCATGGCAGTTGATGAATAGCGGCTGTGTCAAGTGTTATTCCAATAGGATAGTTTTCTTGCTTCTTATCTGTTAGGGGCAACTCTGGCCTGGCTTCGTCCGACTGTAAAAAGATGACATAATTATTTAATCCGGAACTCTCGGGTTCAAAGCCCGGCTCGTACCACTGAGCTAAGTATTCGGAACTTATGTACTAAATATATCTAATTAGGCATGTTTACACCTGAAGTCAAAAGCACGCGCGGCCGCAATGCCTCAGGCGAGGCACGTCCACACTAGCCGGGCCGCCTCGCGCGGCAATTTCTTCGCGAGGCAGTGCGTCAGGTGTGGACACGCCTATTGAAATTTTACCAGTCAATTTTCAGTGAAAAACATATTTTGAGGATTGAGCCATAGTAAATAGCTACGACAAACGCTAGGAAGATACTGACACATAATCCGACCGTACAAAAATTTACTTGTATCCATTGTTACTACAATGAGGGTTTCGACGATCGAGATATTCACTAGATGGCAGCACCGTGTCGAGAGGTCTAGCTGTCATAATCCACCAATCATGTTTCATCATATTTTATTTTTATTTTTTTTATTATATGGCTTTTACTCCTCACCGATTTTGGCGAGGTGAATTCTGCCAATGTCGAGGTGTATACTTTTGATTTTATCAATCTTCTAAATATATAAAAGAAGAAACTGACTGACTGACTGATTGACTGACTGACATATCAACGCACAGCCCAAACCGCTGGTTCTAGAGATTCCAAATTTGGCACGTAGGTTCCTTATAAGGTCTAGGGGTGCACTAAGAAAGGATTTTTTAAAATTCACCCCCTAAGGGGGTAAAATGGGGGTCCAAAGTTTGTATGGCGAATCAAGATTTGTTAGATTATTTTATTCGAAACTTCACAGGAGTATTCCTAACGATAAATGAGTAAACACGTGTTTCAGGCTTTTTGAAAATTCAACCCCTGAAAGGGGCAAATGTGGTCACAAATTCTAAAAATCAACATGGGTATCGTATCCTTTTTGAGTACTTATAGTACGCGGGCGAAGCCGCGGGAAAAGGCTAGTTAGTAATAAATAAACTAAAAGCAACGTTGTCCGGTTGAGGCCTTGCTGATTGTAAGGTGATAACCGTTTGTTCAACTAAAGGGTGGTTACGCGCGTTTTGAGACTCTTCATTGCACACTTGTTCGTTAGGTCACCGCACAATAAGCTATCAAATCAATATACACACTTAACTACGTAAATGAGCAAAAAACAAAAAATATTCTAAAGACGACGTAGCCACCTTGAAGCTCAAACAGAAATCCTCGTTTAATCATATTATTTTGATTGGTGCATTTTGACAGCTGCTGTCAAAGACCTCGCCACGGTGCTGCCATCTAGTGTAAATCTCGATCGCGGAAATCCTCATTTGAACGTTTGAGATACAGCCCTCAAATTACTGTAGACTCTATGTAAATAGAAATAAGGTTCGAATTACCTGGCACCATTGAAGCCAATTGGCACCATCCGTAGTTCCAAGCGTAGCGATTTCCATGCTGTTCGAAGACGAGCACAGTATCACATTCCTAAAATAATAAAAACAAACATTAAATAAAAACAAAAAAAAAAAAAACAATAATTTTAACTGGGTTGATTTTTTTTTTTTTTTTTTTCAATGTTTTCAATGTTTGTATTTGACTGAATAACATACTAATGTATGAGTGGAATACCCACTTTAAAACATGTAAAAAATAATAATTTTAATCAAAAAAGAACCAACTTCACTTAGCATCCACCTTTCCAAAAGCAAATGCTCGAGCTGCTGTAAAAAATACTCAAATCACTATAGGTGTGCCTATAATAGTTGAAGAGTTCCCTCGATTTCTCCCGGATCCCACCATCAGATCCAGACCTGGTTACAATGGGACCAACTGTAAAGAATACTCTTTCAAACAAAAAATTAATTTAAAACCCTATTAATAAATCTTTAGAGTTGATAATTGCTTATCATTGCGCGAGCTTATGAAGATACTAATACCATGGTCAGTTAGAGCCCACAGTAGACATTTTCATAGTTTAGACATGATGACTGACCGAGCTTTCTCTAAAAATAACCTCTAATGTACAAGCTTAGGGTTTAAAATAGCTTACCAGTCTTACCACTTATTAATATGGCCGATTAAGCCCATGTTGTGGCAAACTTGACCCTATTATAATAGTTTTAGAGTCGATTATTGCTTACCATTGTGCGAGCCCGTGTAAATAGTAATACCAGGGACGATTTGAACCCATACTGTAGCATACATCCTCGTAATTTAGGCATGATGCCTGACCACCTTTTGGGGTGTTCACGATTGTCACAGCTGGAAAAAAGTATGAAATAGATATAGCGTCAGCATAGGTTGTATCTGTCACTAATATTTTTCTTTGGGATTTCGATTAAAGATCCAGCACTCGGGTCGGAAAATTCCAAAAATAAAAATAATATTTGACACTTTTCAGGCTTAGGCAGTCTGCAGCATACTAAGCTAAACGGATGAGTTGTTCAAAACGATTTACACATCTTATTTTCTTATCAATACATATGTGCTCATATAATTTTGGGCACCTTGTTACGCGGGGCCACACCTGACGCACCGCCTCGCGAGGAAATTGCCACGCGAGGCAGCTCGCGGCCGCGCGTGCCTTTGCCTTGCCGAGGCACGTTCACACTGCCTCGCGAGGCGGTGCGTCAGGTGTGGCCCCGCCTATAAGCTACTACTTATGTGCTACTGATAATATAGGTAGATTCTTACATGGCGTCTTTTCTTTCCCCACTTTTGGAGGTAGTGCATGACTGTTTTTTTTTTAATACATTACTCATACATTCTTGCTGATACATATTTTCAGCATTTAATACATGTCATTATTTAAAACTAAATTGTCACATCTAACTAAATAATAATTATTATAATTTTTTTCATTACATTGTCATTGTGCATGACTGGTTGTGGTGGATACCCTTGAAGGCTTAAGTCCAAGAATAAACATCTCAGAAAAAAATGTATAGATAATTCTTACCAGGTTTACTATTATCACTCGCATTTCTATACACCACAGCAAACTGGAACGTGGATATCCAGTGTATAGCCAACACTTCCACGGGTGCGTTTTGGAACAGGTTCGGTGCGGGGAACGACTTCATGAGGGACAGGTCCGGCTTGTACTGACAGATGGTGCCGTCGCTGTTGCCGACCACCAACTGCTTGCCCTTTGGACTCCAGCAGAGGCATCTGTAATTAAAAGATAAAATACCTTTATCTACACTCATATTGTAAGTTCTCTAAAACGTGTTCGAAAACGGTAGGCAATGGCTAGCATTACCACGACCGATTTTACTACGATAAGCTTTTTATCCGTGGCAGTAACGTAATTTTAACTTTTCATGCTCAATTATTGATGTGCTATGAGTTTTGATAACATAATGTACACCTGCACCCTCCCGCGCATCCGCCGACAGCCCGACACGCGCCCGCGCGACCGCCGGCACACGAGAGTTGGCCATGGCGGTGCAATGGCGGCCATTCTATGGTTTCCGAATACGGCATTTTGGATAAATAATATGAGTGTAGATAAAGCAGTGTATGCAACTGTACGTAATTAGGCCTTAAAACACTCGTGTGATCTTATTATGAAACTCACCTGCGGCTCGTTTCATAAAACCACATTCATGTTTTAAGGACCCTTATTACGTAACAGTTACATAAACTACTATTATGTACACCCATATCATAAATCCTCTATTATGCGTTAGGAAACCGTATGTAATTACTAATTACCAAAGCCCGGATGACGGGAGCAAATATGCACTTTTTTCTAGTGCTTAATTAAATATCGACTATTCTATCGACATCCATACCTTCGAACAATTTTTGAATCAGAAATGTATTGATCATAAGTTATAACTACTTGGAGCAATGTAAATTTAGAATATAAGGAATGTAATTTAGACAGTGTACCTACTTGCCATACGATAAATAAAATAAATAATGAGAAAAGTATCTATTTAAAAGAACTGTCACTCTTATTTTATTATTACGATCACTCCCATGACTATTATTGATAATAATTATAGTATGTAATTAGTTGACTGAAATAATATATAATGTAAGCTTACCTGGGTACCTGATGTAATATTGTGTAACAACCTGACATGTAAGATAATGAGTTTGATCAATACATTTCTGATTCAAAAATTGTTCGGATGAATGTCGATAGAATAGTCGATATTTAATTAAGCACTAGTAAAAGTGCATTTTCGCTCCCGTCATCCGGATTGGTGGTAATTATTAATAATTAATTTTGCAATCAAAGCCCAGATTGGTGGTAATTATTAATAATTAATTGGTGGTAATTACTAATTACCACCATTATTGCAACCAGTCATGTAACATTAGTGTATTTTCTGTGCCAGTATGTTCGAAAATTCATAACCACATCCAGCCCTCCTCCCCGACCGCGGTTGTCCTCCTCCCCGACCATTCGCACAATCGAGTTGGTCATGGCGGTGCAATGGCGGTCATTCTAATGGTTTCCGAACACTTAAGATTTATAATATGTGTGTAGATAAAGCAGTAGCAGTGTATGCAACTGTACGTAATTCACTCGTGTGATCTTATTATAACAATAACGATTAAATTACATTTTTTGACTAGTGAATAGGAGGTACTAGGTTCATTCCATTAAACTAGGAACAAATCGTATTGATTTGCATTGTTGTCAAATATTTTAATTTTCGTACAAAAAAAACATAAATGTGAAATGGGAGCCAAGTTCAATGTACATCCATACTTACTTTAATATTATAAATGGGAAAGTGTATGCGTGTGTTTGTTTGTCCGTCTTTCACGGCAAAACGGGGCGATGAATTGACGTGATTTTTTAAGCGGAGATAGTTGAAGGGATGGAGAGTGACATAGGCTACTTTTTGTCTCTTTCTAACCTCCCACTTCCCTAAAATGGGGGGGGAAGTTTGTATGGTTTGTTACCCCGAATTTAACGCGAGCGAAGCCGCGGGCAAAAGCTAGTATTATATATGCCTTGGTTGTTGACTTCAACGACAAAAGAAGTGAGATCTAAATGGGTGCCAAGTTCAATGGTCAGTCCTGAAATTTGTTTATAACAACATAAACAATTATAACAACTCAAAATATAATTTCTTCTTAAAACTTACGATAATATATTGAAGCCTAAAGTTTGGCTTGGCTAGTTCTCATAAACGAATTATATTATAGCCTTCGCAAGTTCTAAAGCTGTAAGTTCTTATTTTCTTCTTCCTAAAATTTGGCTTGTTGGTAGAAACTAAGCATCGAAAATAGGGCTTATCCATGCCTGTTTTAGTAAATACTTAATAATATGAGAACTAGACAAGTCAAACCTTAGGCTTCAATATATTATCGTAAGTTTTAAGAAGAAATTATATTATAAATATTATTTGAAACGGGATATTTACCATGTATATTTGTGTTTATGAGAAATTATATTTTTAGTTGTTATAAATAAATTTCAGGACTAACCATTGAACTTGGCACCCATTTAGATCTAACTTCTTTTGTCGTTGAAGTCAACAACCAAGGCATATAATAATATGTATATTGAACTTGGCTCTCATTTCACATTTATGTTTTTGATGGGATAAAATATAACGGTGGTGATTTGTTTATCGTCGCTCATGTCGGATGAACCGAATACGCTGCAAAACACGTTAGCAGCGCCGGCGCAAGATCACCCTCAACAAGCTCTGTCAGAGCGCGCGCGACGCGCAGCACGCCGCGCCGAACGCAGGCCGGCAGTCGGCGACGCGACGTGTAACAGTGCGCTACGGGCCGATTCTAATAGCACTCTTAGTGCTTGAAGATGGAGACCTAAGCTCTCCGAAACATGTCGCGCGAAGTGACTAAAGTGACGTGAGTGTAACCGTTATATTTTATAGTTGCGGAACTATTGGAACGAAGTTACTTATCGGACCGTCACAAAAACGCGACACAAAGCCATACGATTGAGAAACATGTGAAATGAAATAAAATAAAATAGAATAGAATATACAGGGTGGAAAGATAAGTCGGGCCCTGGAGGAAAACTACCTTAAAACGTTGAGATAGCTCAATTCACTGAAAGGGAACATTCTTTAATTTCTTTAAAGGGACATAACTGCATTTACAAATTTTTGGAAAAGAGTACAGTTTTGAAAAATAGTATTTATTTTGTAATTTTTGCCATAAATAATTTTTATGACAATTGATGCCAATCGATCCTGTTTCCAACGAGGATAAAAACTTCTAAATACCAACCAAGTTTAGGGCACAAGAGAACCCATAAATAATAATAATAATATTTTTCATACAATTAGTATGGAAAAAGTGAAAATTAAGAAAAAAACTGTGAGTGCAGTTTTAGTTTTTAGGAAAAATAAAAGAATATTATCATTCCACCCTGTGTATACAAGTGACGTGAAGTGAAGTGAAAAGTGACAAAGTGTAAAGTCAAAAATGAAATAACATAACTTCGTTCCAACCGAGTGTCTCACGACATTCAGGTATTTTAGTTGTACCTTGCGGTGGACTGCAGCTTCTTCACCTGTCCGTGGGCGGCCCGGCACAGCACGACGGCGCCGTCGCGGAGCGCGCACGCGACGGTGTCGGGCGCGCTCGGGTTCCACTGCACGTCCGACACCGACGTGCCCGGGCTCACGTCCAACTGAACGGACATGGACGGTGTGACATTCTGAAATTAACAGTAAAACATTAACAAACTACGAATCATCTAACATAGTGTTCAGGATTAATCTTTGGCTTAGAAAAATTATTATACTAATAGTCCGCCTCGAACTCAGAACTCGCGATTTCCTTGCAAACGAGATGGCCAATATAACAAGACCCTTCTGAAGATTTTTTTTCGCCTTCTAGCTCCACAACCCCTTAATCGATCCTGCTCATATACGAACTCTCAAATTATATGTATCTCAGCTACCACCCCTACAAATTTCATGAAGATCTGAAAAGCGTTACTAAAGTTATTGCGGAACAAACTCTCAAAATCAAAAAGCCATCGAAATGCCGAGACGTCCCACTACCCAGAAGTTGTTTTTAAAACTTCACTTCGCTTACGCTCCGCTCGTTCGAAAATGTTGTAGTATTTTTTCTACTCCTTTTGATACGTTCAGAGCAATGAAACACCGATTTGGACTGTCATTGCGTTTATTGTCAACAATGTCGGTACCTCTGTATATCTGAGCCAACTACCAATCAATATGCATACATAACACTGTCCTCCTCTAATTAACCGAAACAATTATAAGGACATTGTCTTTGGTATTCCATAAGAACATCGATAAACGATTTTTTATTTGTATAGGTGGCATATGACAGCTTCCATAAATTCAGAAATATCAATGTGCAGTTAAGAAACATGACACAAAACAAGGAGTTCCTCTGAAGTAAACATCAGAATCACACTTTTGAAATGACAGTCAAAACCGACGAACGGCGATTTATGCGTGCTTCTTAGACCTGACTAAGGCATTTGACCTAGTTCATTATTATATCTTGTGGCAAAAGCTAGAAGATTTGAATATGCCAGCTGAAGTAATAGGAGGTATTTTTAAATACTGGTACCATAACCAGGTCAATGTCGTGAGATGGTCGGACGCATATTCGCAACCGTACAGACTCCAGTGCGGCGTGAGGCAGGGCGGGCTTACCTCGCCTAAACTGTTCAACCTTCATCTTAACGCACTTGTAGAGGAGCTCAGCAACACTCGTGTCGGTTGTCACATTGACGGAGTGTGCGTCAACAATTTGAGCTATGCTGACGACATGGTGTTGCTGAGCGCCTCAGCGTGTGGACTCGCCAAGCTCATTTCTATTTGTGAAAGGTACGCAGCGAGGCATGGGCTGGTTTATAATGTAAAAAAGAGCGAATGTATGATTTTTAAGGTCAAGGGTAAATGCTCGTCAATGTTCCCAACAGTTAAATTGAACGGTCAACCGTTAAAAATCGTTGAGCAATTTAAATATCTCGGACATTTGGTTAACGCAGACCTTAAAGATGATGCCGATATTGAGCGCGAACGCAGGGCGTTGTCCGTCAGAGCCAACATGATAGCCCGCAGGTTTGCTAACTGCTCCAAAGAGGTGAAGGTCACTCTTTTTAGGGCTTACTGTACGACCTTCTACACAAGCAACCTGTGGGCTGATTATACTCAAAAACGGTACAACGCTCTGCATGTTCAATACAATAATGCGTTCAGAGTGCTGATGGGGCTGTCCAAATTTTGTAGTGCATCAGGGATGTTCGCAGAGGCGCGGGTAGACTGCTTTTATGCCACAATGCGCAAGCGAGCCACATCCCTGGTGCGCCGAATCCGCGGCAGTGCCAACAGCATTTTGAAAATGTTTTCTGAACGTCTGGACTGTGTGTATCTCAACCACTGTTCGATGATACATTTAAAGTGAGACATGAAATTGATTGAAATGACATTGCTTTTATTAAGTACGACATTTTGACATTTAAATTTTAAATTTTAATGTAAATTTTATGTAATGGTTAATTAATTTCAATCTATTTTCAATTATCTCTTAGATTATGGCCGACATTTATTTATATTGATTGTAGATTAATTTGTAAATACTAACCATTTATTTTAAGTACTCGTACTAACAATAATGATCCAAGTTGGTCTCTAAATAAATGAAATTGAAATTGAAAACAATAATAGTAAGTGGATGGATAATCGTTTGAGCTCAAGACGGCTGCGGCGTCTTTAGAATAGTTTTTTGTATTTCGCTCATTTACGTAGTTCAGTGTGTAATATTGATAGCTTATTGTGCGGTGACCTAACAAACAAGTGTGCAGGTAATGAAAAATTACTCTCAAAACGCGCGTAACCACCCTTTAGTCAAACAAACGGTTATCTGGAGTCTCGCCCACCCACGTGTTTGTAGGGAGGCTATCACCTTACAATCAGCAAGGCCTCAACCGAACAACCTCGCTTGTATTTTATGAAAAATTTATAAAATCAAAAGTCACACCTCGACATTGGCAGAAATTACCTTGCTAAAACAGGCGAGGAGTGAAAGCTATTAAAAAAAAAAGTTTTATCATCATAACACATTTTCTTTTTCACTTAACTACACAATTACAGTCCAGGGGTAGTTGTCAATCACTTGACCGGACATACCACTGTATAAGATAAAATATTCCAAGAACTCACCTGGTTCAGCAGATCGACAACTTTAAAGAGCACAAACAGCCTGCCTCCCGTGACAGCCAGCAACTCCTGGTCGCTGTTGACAGCGATGTGAGTCGGCTTCTCTTGCAGCTGCACCGGCAGGTGGCTTGGCTCGCACTCCTTGTCTATCAGCTCGTTGAGATGGTAAACTGGAAATTTAGTTTTGATGTTACTATACACAATGCTTCCAACCAGGTGGGAGGATGATATTAAAAAGGTTGTAGGCTCACTCTGGAGGTCAGTAACCACAAACCGGATTTATTGGAGGAACATTGGAGAGGCGTATGCCCAACAGTGCATACTCATTGAAAAAGAAGAGAAAAGAAGAAGAGCTACACAATCGCGAGGCACATAGAAAATTGGTGGTAGGAGCTAAGTTGGGCCTGACTCAATAAATTGTGGTGGTAGATTGAAATATTGTTTACTCTTTTTGCGGGGCGCAAGTGACCCGTGGGCTATCTGTTGCCGACTGCTGCTTTAGTGAATAAACAAGCATGGCCAGAAACTGATTTTTGCTCGATACTAAAATACTGGTACATACATCTTATTTGCTATTTTATTTACTTTTTTTATGTTTAATTGAACAATATATAATATTGGATTTTTAAAGGAATTGTAAAAAAAAATTGTGGAAACCGGTTACGAGCCCGAGATGTTGTGTTAAATAAACATTTTTTTTAAACTTACATAGATGTCATATACAAAGGAAAAAGTGACCAAGGGCTCCAGTGCCCAAGGCTGGGATCGAACCAGTGTCTTCTGCATTCACGGCAGACACCCTAACCACTAAGGCTACCCTGGTCACAGTGGCACCGGTCAAATTTTCCCATGTATATGCATATGCAATGTATATGCAATCATTGTAAATGTTAAGGGGCATCTTGGCCACTCATCTAAGGTACAACATTATGGGTCTGTTGTACCTCCAATAGAATTGTATCAAAATAATTAGATTTGGTCTTCAGATTTTTTTTTGCTTAAAATCCACAAACTGGACATTAATTTGTTACTTACCACTTTATTTCAAGTTTATAAACAAATATTATTAATAAAAATGTTTACCTGCCAGTTTTCCATCAGGTGTACCCACAAACACAGCCCCATATTTACTTGCACTCGCCACTAAATTGTACCCTCTATTCGGCAGTGGGTCACTCGTATCAAACACTTTGATTTTACGTTGCAATTTATATAGGAGATTCTGGAAAAAAGTTCGGAGTAAACATATCAATATAACCTATAAGAGAAGTGATTTATTAATGATTTAGATGCTATATATGAGAAATAGCGTATTGATATGCAATGCTAGTTGTACTGACCTTTTTTTTTGTATCTTAATATAGCAGCAAACTTTAATTAAATTCACAAAAATGAGAAACCGAGTCTTACCGGTTCGTCGTGAGCGTTAGGACCAAATTGCACTTCCATTTTGGACTTCTACTGCGTGGAAACTAAATCAACATGTAGCTTGGTAGGCCATATACATTGAAATAGCTTTCCAAATGGTAATTAATATAATAACGTTATGAATATATATATTGAACGCGATACGCGAACAGAGTTGCGCGCATTTGCGAAATAATTTTCGTGATTCGTCCTGGTAATGTCAACTTGTAACTGTCATAAATGTCAATTTTTGTATTTTTTGTGTTTAACACTTGACCTGGATGGAGGTCCTTTAAGCAATGATTTTTTACCCAACTACGGCGAAGCCAAAAGGACGAGTTACGATTTTAGTAGTCTATGTATATAATTGTGACATCATCTCCATACATTGTCTTATAAAAGGTGTAGAGAATGTTTTAATGGGTATTTGTAGGCTATACTGGATGGTTTTTATTTAACAGAGAGTTCTAAGTTATTTAATAAAATTCTATATTTTAGGTATTATTTTCTTTGGATTTTAGACCTTAGGGAGAGGGGGGGGGGGGGGGAGCGTTGGCCGGTGTATATTTTGTCATAGAAAAGTCCATACAATATTAACGTGGTCTGACTGTAGGTAGGTAAAATCAATAAAACTAAAAACAGTAAATACCAACAGTTTATTGTTTAAAACTAAGCTAAACACATTACAATAAAATGAATACAAACATCACCGCCGATAAAATGTCGCTGTTTAATAAAACTAAGCACATCATTTTTTGTATAAAACTAAGATAAAAACTTTATATAAAAAAATATAAGCAGAGACTTCGGCACCTATCAGTTTATAACTTAGAGAATTAAATCAACCGGAGCGGCCATGTCTGTCATTTTGTATACAAAAAAAGTCTGCCGATTTTTGCGGGGGAGGGGAACGTCAAATGTATGGCTATATTCGTACGTAACGTACAAATAGCCACGTCAGTCCATACAATAAATATGACCACCGGTCATATGTTTTCGGCAGAGGGGAACGCCTGTGTGTCATGGCCGCTCCGGTTGGTTGAATTCTCTAAGGTTTATAAAATGACGCTGATTAAACGAAACCTCATTTTATAAAATAAAAAAGCTTCATTATCATTATGTTACAAAAGGGCAATAGATACCAGTAGGTATATTTAGAACCTACTGGACTAAGAGCTGGCCACGTCAGATATGACACAATAATGAGAGTAACAAAACCCATCTGGTTAGGTTGCTATACTATCCTTATTGCTAGATTCGGGCATCTGGCAGCTTTTAATGGGTGGAGGTCAGAGTGACAGACTAACAAAATTTTTGAATTCGAATATAGTAATACCAAAATAGGTAAAAACTGCCAAAGTTGTCTCAGGTATAAAGGACAGGACCTATATTTTAACATTAGAATAAAAAACATTGCGTAATATTTCGGAAACAGAAACAGTAGCCTACAAACTATGAATTACGTTTTACGTCGGTTTAGACTACTTTCCCCCATCAGAAAGTTTTGGCAATGATATTATATAATTTTTCATAATACTGCATCAAAACCAGAACTCTAGGATTTGTATTCTTAGAGTGGTTTGCATTTTTTGACCTCCACCACTTTACAGCTGCCAGATGTCCAGATCTAGAAATAAGCACAGTATAGCAGATTACGATAGGGGTTTCATCGCTCTCATTATTGTGTCATATCTGACGTGGCTTGCTCTCCGTCTGTACGAAAAACTTAATTAAATTCCACACAAAAAAGTGTACGACACCATATTTAAAAAAAAATGCCTTTTTGTAGTATTGGGTTATCAAAAACCTATCAATTTCCGATGGATTCATTGTTCAGATCAAGTGGAATTAAGGGATATGTCACTTGTAGAAATCCGCTTAGCATCCTGTTATAGCTTGTATTCAGTTTTCAGTTTTGAAACCATTACCCTACTTACTGTTTTTGATGCAGTCGGTTAAAATGTTTATATTGGTGTAGCTGACATACAAAACTATAAATAAATGTTAACTTTGTATTCTCACAGTTTCATATCATGAGAATATCCCCTGGAAAGGCATTGACGATACACTTCACTTCCTCAAGTGCTATCTCTAAGGAGGTGCATTTTACAGCAAATGAGTACGCATGTTTCTATGTAGAATTTAATGAGCTTTAATATTGTCCTAGATTATATTTTCATTAAGTGCGTTAGATTCGGAGGGAAAAGCGAATTTCTTCAGGATGGAGGATATTATTTGATAAAGCAGAACTGCCTGATGATGATAAGATAAACATATTACAATATAAAACCTTTTTACAAAAAAAAGATAAACCGACTTCAAAAAGGATAAAATAAATTATTATATTATTTATATGCGTTACAAACTGATATGTTTGAAGTCGGTGCCAAGCCAAAAAGTTACAATACCGGTCAAATCAGCTTCAAGTCTGAAAATCACAAAACAGTTGATACGAACGAGGCGTATGTGTTCAGTGAATTGTTCTTCATACTATAGAACTAGTCTAATACGGTATTGACTGCACGTAGGTTTTCATTCAAGTACAGAAAGAAAGTATAATCATGCGTCTTATGATGTTTGTTAATAAACTTTTTTACTAGTTTTCGGACTAACCATATCTCGAACGGAGTCCGTGCTTCGGTTTGAATTATTTATCCTACTTCATCTAAGGTGTAATATCGAAGTGTAAAGGAATTCAATGGCTAGATTGATCTTTCTATACTCGGACACACTGGGTGTGTTAGACCCACCTTTTCAGTAGAAAAAAGCGCGATATTTAAATTTTCTATGGAAGGTCAACCATTCGTGTTTATATATTTTTTAATTTGCCGCCTTTTTCTGATTATTGACAAAGTAGACGTGTATCAGAGTATGGGTACCACATTTCATCAAAATTGGATTAGTAGTTTAGACGTGAAAATGTAACAGATAGATTCACATTCACCTTTTCAATGTTATGTGATTTTCAGACTTGATGCTGATTTGACCGGTATTGTAACTTTTTGGCTTGGCACCGACTTCAAACATATCAGTTTGTAACGCATATAAATAATATAATAATTTATTTTATCCTTTTTGAAGTCGGTTTATCTTTTTTTTGTAAAAAGGTTTTATTTTTCCATTTTTAGTGGTTATATAATTATCATAATCGGACAACGGATCTCGCAATTATCGGTGAGGATTGCTATGTATGTATATGTACATGTAGGTAGGTAGTGTTTTCTACTGCCTACCGGCAGACAAAATAAATGTCAGTCTCGAATTGCGTATGTTTCATTCGCCGTCCTTTCCCAACTATTACTCAGTATATACCATTTGGCGACGAGTCCGGTTGTTAAATCTAGTATTTAAACAGTGTAAATACGTGTCCAAGTGAAAATAAACATGGGTACAGAGCAGAAACCTAACCTAAGTGCTTTAAAAGAATTTAAGATGAATGTCGACGTATGGTTGACTTACGTCAGTAGGTTAAAGGCGTGGTTCACTATCCAAGATGTAAAAGTGGCTGATTTTTCGAAATACCTTGTTGCGGTAGTGGGCACCGAGCCATTGGATCTTATTATTGATCTATGTTACCCGGATGCACCAGAAAAGGTTAGTTTCGATAAAATCGTGACCTTGGTTGAGGAACACCTGTCACCAAAAAGGTCAATTATAGCAGAGAGAATGATTTTTCGAGCTTGTAAACAAGTTGAAGGTCAAACCATAAGTGAGTACCTCGTACAACTAAAGAAGTTAAGCAAAAATTGTAAGTTTGTTGAAAAGTGAACGAATTCGGCAGCGAATGCTGACAGAGGACGACGAGCTCACATTCAAGCGTGCCACCGAATTGGCGTTGTCGTTGGAGGCGGCAGTTCGAGACTCTAAGCCAGCGGGGCTGGCTCAGCAGCCGGCGGCGGTGTCGGACGTCCGCAGCGAGGCGGAGCCCGTGTTCGCGGTCGGCGGCGGCGCGGCGCGCCAGCGGGGCGGCGCCGGCGGCGGCAGCGGCGCGCGGGCTCGAGGCTCGCGCGGTGCCGGAGGGTTTCTCAGGCCTCAGCGGCGAGGCTACGGCGGCGACGGCCGAGGAGAGGCAACATCGTCAGGAGGGCGGTGCTATCGTTGTGACGGTCGACATCCGGAGAGTCAGTGCTCATTTAAAAATAGTGAGTGTTTTGTATGCGGAGACACGGGGCATATCGCGAAAATGTGCCGTTTTAGAAAAGGATCCAAGAGAGTACATCGGTTAAGTGAGGGGGCAGACGACCAGCAGACGGACGGGTCTGATTCCGAGGACGGGCCCTTGCATGTCTACCAGCTGAGCGACGCCGAGCCGGACACTAAGTGGATGGTCAAGGTAAACATCAATAATGTTTGGTTAATGATGGAAGGCGACACGGGCTCAGCTGTTAGTGCTATATCTTTTAGTACCTATAAGGAATATTTTGCAAATTGTAAACTGTACCCATATGAGTCAAATTTGATATTGTACGGTGGTGAAAAGGTGAAACCGCAGGGTCTAATTTTTTGCACGGTAAAACTCGGTAACCAAACGGTACACGACTTAAAGTTAGTAGTAATGAATAATAATTGCAGTCCACCACTGCTAGGTCGTAAGTGGTTAAGAGCGTTCGGTATACCTTTTCCTAGTACTAGTGACGACAAAACAGTGAACTCGGTTGACCAAATAGCTCGTAGTGAGGATATCCGTAGCAAGCTAATAAAGCTGTTTCCAAACGTTTTTGCTGACGGTATAGGCACCTTCAACAAAACGAAACTTAGGCTGGATATAGTGAGTGACGCAACGGCCGTGTGGCGGCGACCGCGGCCCGTGCCGATCGCGCTGCGGCCGGCCGTGGAGGCTGAGCTGGTGCGGCTGCAGCGTGAGGGCATCATCGCGCCCGTGGAATGGAGCGACTGGGGGACACCCGTAGTTCCTGTCATTAAGAAAAATGGAGATGTTCGGCTTTGCGGGGATTTTAAAACAACGGTTAACCCGGTTTTAGTCGACGATAAGTACCCTATTCCGCGAATTGATGACATATTTTCCTCACTACAAGGCGGGAAATATTTTAGTAAAATAGACCTTAGCCAAGCCTATCTGCAAATTGAATTAGATGAAGAGTCGAGGAAGTTATGTACAATAGTAACATTACATGGTATGTTTTCCTATAACAGATTACCGTTCGGCATTAAGTGTGCCCCTAATAAGTTTCAAAGAATAATGGATAAGTTATTTAGAATGCGTTATGTAACTTGCTATTTAGATGATTTGAACGTGTCGGGGGTAGACTTCGAGGATCACTGGAAACGATTATTAAAAGTTTTTACAATTTTGTCCGATTGTGGGTTGCGAGTGGCCCCAAGTAAGTGCAGTTTTTTTTCAAGAATCCGTGTCATACCTGGGGTACGTCATTGACTCTGACGGGTTGCATACAGAAGTGACTAAAGTAGACGCTATTAACAACACTCCATTGCCGAACAACGTAAAGGAGTTAAAGGCTTTTCTCGGTTTAGTTAATTATTACGGTAAATTTCTAAGAAACCTGAGTGACGTGTTGAGTCCATTATACGAACTCTTAAAAACTGAGAATGACTTTGCATGGAGCGCTGCGTGCGACACAGCATTCAATAAAGTAAAACGGCTATTGGTGGATGCTCCCGTGCTAGCGCACTTCGACGGCGCGCGACCGACGTCGGTGACGTGCGACGCGGCGCCGGGCGGCGTGGCCGCCGTGCTGGCCCAGCGCGGCGCCGACGGCCGCGAGCACGCCGTGCTGCACGCCTCGCGCACGTTAAATGCGGCCGAGAAGAACTACGCACAAATTTGTCGAGAGGGACTAGCGGTTATTTTTGGGATAACGAAATTCCACGACTACATTTTTGGCAGGAAATTTACTCTAGTCACTGATTGTAAACCGTTGGCATCCATATTTAGCGAAAAAAAAGGAATACCGCTCATGGCCGCGAGCCGACTTCAAAGATGGGCAATAATATTAGGCGCATACAATTACGAAGTAAAATGTATTGGAACACAACACAATTGCTTAGCGGACAGTTTGTCTAGAATACCGGTTCCGGATACACATGTTCAGTCCCGTGTCGACACGTACCTAAACTTTGTCGAAAACGCTGCTCCTATCAATTACAAAAGCATTGCTAAGTGTACAGCGTCTGATAAAATATTGCAACAACTTTTTAATGCGATAAAAACAAATTGGTTGTACTGTGATAGTGTAGACCTCAAACCATACTTTAATTTAAGACAATCGCTGAGCGTCGAACAAGGTTGTATTTTGTACGGACATCGAGTGATTATTCCGACTAGTTTACGCGAACAAATCTTAAATCAGTTGCATGAAACGCATCAAGGAATGGTGAAATGTAAGAGTTTAGCGCGCAATTACGTATACTGGCCCAACATTGACGCCGACATTGAACGCGTGTGTCGCGCGTGCGACACTTGTGCACGGGAGCGAGCGGCGCCGGCGCCGGCGCCCCTGCATCCTTGGGTGTGGCCGCAGGAAACGTGGTATCGTTTGCATTGCGATTTTTTTTCCTTGACTAACAATACAATATATTATTTCGTTATAGTCGATGCTCATTCGAAATGGATCGAAGCGTTTCGAGTACCAGGCACCTCGGCCAAATCCACAATCGCTAAGTTGCGACATGTGTTTAGTCAGTTTGGATATCCGCTGGAACTCGTTTCTGACAACGGCCCCCCTTTCAATAGCAACGAGTTCAAGTGTTATTTGCAAAACAAGGGCATTCATCACATAACAGTGACACCGTATAAGCCTAGTAGCAATGGCTGTGGTGAGAACTGCGTAAAAATTGTTAAGAAGGCATTAAAAAAAAGCTATGCGCGATAACGTCGACCTTGAGTTTGCTTTGGAAGATTTCTTATCTATTTACAGAGCGACTCCACACACAATTACGGAAAAAACACCGGCCAGTCTAATGTTAAAACGAGAGGTGCGCACGACCTTCGATTTACTGCGTCCTAGCGTAAACGAGACGGTGCGACGTAAACAAACCGCGCAAATTAACTACAAAAAGGGTTCATTGAGGGAATTCATTATAGGAGATCGGGTATATTTCAAACTTTATAAGAATAATAGTTTCACGTGGGAAACCGGTATCGTAGGCGACCGACTGGGTCCATTGACTTATTACATCCGAAGCGGCAGTAAAGTATATAAAAAACACGTTGATCAGTTGCACCGCGATTACTCGAACGTGTTAGATGAACATAACGATATCGCTATAGATAGCTATGTTACTGGAGCGACTCCCGCTGAGTCAGCCCCAGCGCCGACGCAGGTGGAACAGAGCGGGCCGCCCGCTCCCGCACCTGCACCTGTAGCGGCCAGCGCGACCAGCGCGACGCGCTCCCCAGGCCTCCCATCCAGGGACCGGAACCGGTAACCATTAAAGGGGTATTAGATTGGGTATTTGATAGAGTTGTTTTTAAAAACCCTATCAATTCGGTAAGCGTATCGTTTGACTTACCCGAACGAAAGGCTAACCATGTCAATACAATTAATTCGGGTAAGTGGTTACAACCCAGCATATGGTTTCCCTATCAGATAGGGTTTTTCAAATGCGATTAAGCTATTTTAAACTCTGTGACCAATACATTTGGCTTATTTATTATTCGAGCACCCTACGAGCTAAGCGCTGCCGGGCGGCACGAGCGAGCCTACAGACAAACAAGAATCTTTTTGCGTATGTTTTCGTACTTACGCCTTTGATCTAGACGCTATTATTGCTTGTTAGTGCGCTAAAAGATCGTTGTGTGGTGCCGGTGTTTTTGTTCTTGCCATTCGAGCGTGACGGCTCGTGTCGATTGAATCTTAGACCCAGGCTTATAGGAATCAAAATCAAATGCATATTGTGAAGTGTTAATATATATAATTTTGTGTTATTCTAGTTATAGGTAGTACTTTGTTTCAATGGCTCCAGCAAAATGTGGCGCCGTTCACCGATACTTCTAGTATAATGAATCGATCAATATCAGTCATTGTTGGACACTCAAGAATAAAATGATAATTTGAAAAAAATATCGTAAGAATAAACTTATGTTGATTGTAGGTATTCCCGTTAAAATGATTCAAAATAATTTCGTCGGGACTAATTCATATACGAGAAAATGTAATAAAAATAATTGATTCTTCACAGAATTATTTAATCATGCTTTTTATTTTAAATAATGTTCCGCGTATAAGAATGTATTCTGGGGTTTTCGGTGTAAGAAAACATCGTGTGGAAACTGGACCTAATCCCAATAAGGCGTAGTTTCCCTTATGCCCAGCAAAAATTATATCTGTTTTAAAATCCACGGTAGGCAGATATACTCTTTTCACTTCTCATGCTCGTAAAGTTCGACTTTAAATCGTGCGTGGACGATATAAAATCGCATTTTAAGCTCTAGGGCATAAAGTAAAATTTTCTTCTAAGACCAAGAATGTGGCTCAACAGCCAAACAGAGTCAAAATATATTGCACAATTTAATTGAACAGTAAAATTTCGTAAAATACTGAAACTTGTTCTTTTATTATATTCTTGTACTCAGATAGAATAAGCTTTCTGGCCCAGACAATTCCTATTGGATGGGTTTTTTTTTGTATAGATCAAAGTGTCAGGAATTGATACCAATAAAATTTATAAGTAAATATTGGGCGCTAAGATGCCAAAAAAATGGTAAAAATGGTAAAAATCTGTTTTTCGATTCTAGAGGAAAAACTACGGCTCCGACAAAAAATAGTTAAACGTAACAAATGTGCGCTATAAAAAAACATAGAGAATGAGCCCCAGTAGAGCAAAATCTGTTTAGAGGATCGTCCGCAATGTGAAAAAAATTAACCAGTGTAAGTTGACCTTTGTATAAGAATAATTACTAGGGCAGAAGAGGTCAGCTAAACATGGTTATTTAATTTTAAGAGAAATTAAGCATTATTGCGAATGGCACCTAAAATATAAGAATAGCCGAATTAAAATACTTAAGTATAGTTTAAGTTAATTATTAATTTTTTAGGTGCCATTTGTAATAATGCTTCATTTCTCTGAAAATTACACAACCAAGTTTAGCTGACCTCTTCTGCCCTAGTAATTATTCTTTTACAAAGGTCAACTTACACTGGTTAAAACACGTTTTTTTTGCAAATATTGTAAATTCAATAACTCGCGTTCCGAAAGTTCTGGAGAGCTGAAATTTGAATATGATGTCAGTTTTGTGGTCCTCTAACTACAGTTAAATGGTCAAATGAAAATGTTGTAAACTTTTTGCAAACCGTCGAATTTGCAAAAAGTGACCTTTTTTTAAATCGACTGGGAGGGTATTTTCATTTTCGAAAACCGTTATAATTTCAATTTCTATGCATTAAGGACGAGTTGAACTACAAATTTCCAAGTTTACAAATCATTTGACAAAGAATAAAGTTGTTTAAATAATCTATGAAGTTCAGGCACTTTTTGCGCGCGCGGCGGCGACGCACTATGGCCCAAACGCCCGATCTAGCTGGACAAAATTATTTTACACTCATAGACTAAAATTGACTATTTTTATTATTATTTTGGTATAATTAATGTGAAAATATATAACCAGTGTAAGTTGACCTTTGTATAAGAATAATTACTAGGGCAGAAGAGGTCAGCTAAACTTGGTTGTGTAATTTTAAGAGAAATGAAGCATTATTACAAATGGCACCTAAAAAAATTAATAATTAACTTAAACTATATTTAAGTATTTTAATTCTGCTATTCTTATATTTTAGGTGCCATTTGCAATAATGCTCCATTTCTCTTAAAATTAAATAACCATGTTTAGCTGATCTCCTCTGCCCTAGTAATTATTCTTATACAAAGGTCAACTTACACTGGTTATATATTTTCACATTAATTATACCAAAATAATAATAAAAATAGTCAATTTTAGTCTATGAGTGTGAAATAATTTTGTCCAGCTAGATCGGGTGTTTGGGCCATAGTGCGCCGCTGCCGCGCGCGCAAAAAGTGTCTGATCTTCATAGATTATTTAAACAAGTTTATTCCTTGTCAAATGATCTGTAAATTTGGAAATTTGTAGTTCAACTCCTCCTTAATGCATATTATAACGTTTTTCGAAACAACATTTTTACAACATTTTCATTTGAACATTTAACTGTAGTTAGAGGACCACAAAACTGACATCACATTCAAATTTCAGCTCTCCAGCACTTCCGGAACGCGAGTTATTGAATTTACAGTATTTGCAAAAAAAATGTGTTTTTTTGCGAATTGCGGACGATCCTCTGGACCGATTTTGCTCTACCGGGGCTCATTCTCTTTGTTTTATAATTGCGCACATTTATACATTTAACTATTTTTGGTCCGACCCGTAGTTTTTCCTCTAGAAGCGAAAAACTGGTTTTTACCATTTTTTTGGCACCTTAGCGCCCAATATTGATCACTTATAAATTTTATTGATATCAATTCCTGACACTTTGATCTATAAAAACAATTTTTTTCCCGTCCAATAGGAATTGACTGTACTTTTTATGATTTTTCCGCTAATTCTATCTGAGTATTGCTATAATTATTTGAATTGCGTGTTTTCTATAATTAAATTAATGAAATCAAATAAAATAGGAGTTGATGATAGTTTAGAAATGCCCCGAAATGTTTTGATGACTTGGCAGAAAATTCCTAAATTCACATGTTAAAAATTCAAAAAAATATATTAAAAAATTAATTGGTTGGAACCATATTTGTTTTCATTGTAATATTTTTGTTAGAACTTGAAATTGTTTTACGATTACCGATAAATAATTTCCTCGCAAATGAAGTGAAAATTTGAGTGTAACCCTCGTCCATAAAACCCATTTTACACTCGACTTTTAAACGCCTCGCGTAAAATCGTACGTTTATGCACTTGTTACTACTATAATAAAAATAAAATAAAATAAAAATGGAAATAAAATGAAAATAAAATGAAAACAAAATGAAAACAAAATGAAAATAAAATGAAAATAAAATTAAAATAAAATGAAAATAAAATGAAAATAAAATGAAAATAAAATGAAAATAAAATGAAAATAAAATGAAAATAAAATGAAAATAAAATGAAAATAAAATGAACATAAAATGAAAATAAAATGAAAATAAAATGAAAATAAAATGAAAATAAAATGAAAATAAAATGGAAATAAAATGAAAATAAAATGAAAATAAAATGAAAATAAAATGAAAATAAAATGAAAATAAAATGAAAATAAAATGAAAATAAAATGAAAATAAAATGAAAATAAAATGAAAATAAAATGAAAATAAAATGAAAATAAAATGAAAATAAAATGAAAGTAAAATGAAAATAAAATGAAAATAAAAACAAAAATAAAAACGAAAATAAAAACGAAAAAAAAACGAAACGAAACGAAAATGAAACGAAAACGAAAACGAAACGAAAACGAAACGAAAACGAAACGAAAACGAAGCGAAAACGAAAACGAAACGAAAACGAAACGAAAACGAAACGAAACCGAACCGAAAACGAAACGAAAACGAAACGAAAACGAAACGAAACGAAACGAAACGAAAACGAAACGAAAACGAAACGAAAACGAAACGAAAACGAAACGAAAACGAAACGAAAACGAAACGAAAACGAAACGAAAACGAAACGAAAACGAAACGAAAATAAAACGGAAAAAAAATGAAAATAAAACGAAAAAAAAAGAAAAAAAAAAGAAAAAAAAAAAAAAAATTAACAAAAATATTATACACTGATTTTTTTTATATAAAATGAAAAAAAAAAATTATATACACGGTGAATCTGAGTATCCCGACAGATTTTAACCATAAATTCCTGATAATTGACTGATAAATAACTGACTGAGACTAAAATGTCGTATAAACTTTTCTGGAATTAGCCTAGTTTCAGAGTTCTTCTTCTTTGTCGTTACACTCTTTACAGAGTGGTCGTGGCCAAAATGTACTAATTTATTTTAATTGACAGTTTTACCAATAACATTTATATTTTTATATTCAAAAGCATTTTAAAAATCGGAAAAATGAAAAATGTTTTTTTTTTTGCGAAATCGAACTAAATTCGTAAAACATTTATTACTCCTTATGACCTCAGGAATTTATGGTTGAAATCTTTCGGGTTACTCAGATTCACCGTGTATAATAATAATAATAAAAAAACCAGTCTATCTTGAATTTTAAAACAGATATAATTTATACACCCCGAATAATTAACCGAAAATAACTACCATGACTATTTTTCAGTAAAAAGTATATAACCGCCATCTTGGATTATAAAACAGAAATAATTTTCGAAATTACATCCCCTAATTATAAATATTAATTATTTGTAACGGGGTATTTACCTCGTACCCGAAATATCGGGTGCCCAATAGGCAATAACGCTAATATACATGGTAAATACCCCGTTTCAAATAATATTTATAATGTGAATGACCATGTGAGCTTAAAAAATCGTATATCCCATAATTAGCTGAAAACGACTACCAATCCCTACGCCAATTCATGGGATTAGGTTGCCAAGCGGACCACAGGCTCAACTGAGCCGTGGCAAAAGCCGGGACAAACAGGACAAAAGGAGGATGAATATTGGTTTGTGTGAAATCGATTTGAATATGAATAAAAATTGTGTTTTTATTCTTATTCAAAATAATTATTGCCCATCTCATCAGTACGTGCGAACTATGCAAAAATAAACTGATCGTAAGACACATTTCTTTAACAGAAATTCTTTAATGGAAAGTTGTGTACGTGAGCAGAGGACTGGACTGTGAGTGTGACTTTTCCAGAATGAATAAACGACAGCAAATCTTATATTTACTCAATTTGTTCCGCCGCCACCTCTCCTGTTCCATTTCAAATGAGAAAGATAGAACCGCCTGCCTGCGTGGAAAAGAGACAGGAAAAGGGTAGCCCTATGATAGGGTAAGCGGTAAATATTAAAGCTATCTTTACCCCATTCGACTCGGAAACCACATTGAAAAGGGTTAAGCCTATTAAAAATGATTTCCATATCGATAGGGTAACCCAATGATAGGGTAACCCTATCATTAGGGTAAGACTTTAATAGGGTTACCCTATCGAAACGATTAATCAAATGAAGGGGTTTTCCGGTCCCTGCTCCCATCGCCACCGCCACCACAAGCACCGGCACCACAACCCGACGACACCCTCGCGCCTCGATCAAAGAGGACTCGCGTGCCACCCAAAAGGTTCGGCTTCGAAATTGACTAGACCTTTCAGTTTCACTTTTTTTTTCAACACCTAAATTTAGTATTTAGAATAAGTATAATAATATAATTCAGGACGCTTGATAACCGTAACATAACAAACAAGAAATTGTTACAAAATATTTTAAGTATAACATCACTGAAAAGGTTGTTTAGTATATGTATATATATATATATATATTGCATTATTATGTTGTATCTAAAATAAGTACCTACGTGTACTTCGGTGCAGGTGTTTTGCACCTACCTACTAGTATTACCGTTTAAGTATGTAAGTACTTACCTAGACATATAGAAATGTATGTATCATTTTTTGTTTCATGAAAGGAGATTTTAATCCTTTCAAAATACGGGTTAAGTTATCTTAGATAAGGCATTACATACTAAATTATGTACAGTTATATAAGAATACTAGTAGATATTATAAATATCTGATTCCTGAACATAGTTATAATTATAAATTGGCAAATTTTGTTTATCTTCGCCTTCGTGTTCGATCCCTCAAGAAATTGTCAGTAATTATAAAAAACTATGAGGGGAGAATGCTATGTATGTATATGTACATGTAGGTAGGTAGTGTTTTCTACTGCCTACCGGCAGACAAAATAAATGTCAGTCTCGAATTGCGTATGTTTCATTCGCCGTCCTTTCCCAACTATTACTCAGTATATACCAAGGATATATAAGAAAAAGTTCATGATACGTTCTCAATGTAAGGAAAGTTCCAGATACCTTATGTGCCCTTTATCATTAGGTCCACTCCATCAAATTAGTGGTTTTCGAGAGGAAATGCTTGAGTTGCTTAAAAAAAACAACCAAATCACCATACATATGCTATTAAAAATTGAGGAGTTCCATCAATTCCTCATGGATCCCATCATCAGAACAGCACCAGATTCATGTGGAACCATCTCAAAGGTAGTTCCTTTCAAACAAAAAAGAATTCCTGAAATCGGACCACGGGTCTCGGAGTAATCGCAGAACATCCTACATTAAAAAAAACATCATCATTATCATCAAAACAACCATCATTATGAGGTTGACTTCATCAAATTGGTGGATTTCGAGAGAAAATCCTCGCGTTGCTTAAGAAAACACCTAAATCACCATACATGTGCCTTTAAAAATCGAGGAGTTCCCTCAAATCCTCATAGATCCCATCATCAGAACAGCACCAGATTTATATGGAACTATTTCAGAGGTAGTACCTTTAAAAAAAAAAATCCTGAAATCGGACCACGGGTCTCGGAGTAATCGCTAAACATCCTACATTAAAAAAATCATCATCATTATCATCAAAACAGCCATGAACATGAGGTTCACTTCATCAAATTGGTGGATTTCGAGAGAAAATCCTCGAGTTGCTTAAGAAAACACCTAAATCACCATACACGTACCTTTAAAAATTGAGGAGTTCCCTCAATTCCTCATGGATCTCATCATCAGAACAGCACCAGATTAATGTGGAACCATCTTAGAGGTAGTTACTTTCAAACAAAAAAGAATTCTTCAAATTGGACCACGTGTTTTGGAGTAATCCCTGAACATCCTACATTTAAAAAAATCATCATCATTATGATCAAAACAACCATCATCATGGGGTCCACTTCATCAAATTGGTGGTTTTCGAGAGAAAATCCTCGAGTTGCTTAAGAAAACACCCAAATCACCATACGTATGCCTTCAAAAATTGAGGAGTTCCCTCAATTCCTCATAGATCCCATCATCAGAACAGCACCAGATTGATATGGGACCACCTTGGAAGTAGACCCTTTCAAACAAAAAAAGAATTATTCAAATCGGACCACGCGTCTCGGAGTAATCCGTGAACATACATAAAAAAAAAAGCCCAAACCGAATACAGAACCTCCTCCTTCTATGAAATTGAAGTCGGTTAAAAATGAATACAAACAGAGGCTTCGGCGCCGCCGGTAAAATATCGCTGTTGATTAAAACTAAGCAAATCATTTTATGTATCAAACTAAGCTAAAAACAATCAATGGAGAATGGGGGATCAATGTTACTCTGCGTCCGTAGGAAACATCTTAGACAACCCTACACGTGATCCCTGGGTGGTGCTAAAAGAGTAACAAACTTGGTAGCTGCACTGTCCCATCTGGACCTCGCAGCACTCACTGCATTTTCATTATCATCTGCTTTCCCACTACTACTACCCTAGGGAAGAAATGCCTAGCTATATCCAGTGACATGTAGCCATACGATAAATAGCTAAAAACTTTCCTAAAAAATATAAGAAGAGATTTCGGCACCTATCAGTTTATAAAATGAAGCTGTTGATTAAACGAAACCTCATTTTATAAAATAAAAAAGCTTCATTATCATTATGTTACAAAAGGTATATTTAGAACCTACAAAAATTACCGGAATTGCAAAGCAATACCGGTATTACAAGCCCTGTTTAGAATTTTACAAGTCCAAACCAACAATGGTTAATAGGCCACTTGCCAAGCATCAAGGTCAAGCATTTTTAAAAGCCCAATTGTATCCATAGTTTGGCCAGGGATTGTTTTACTTCAAGCATAGACGGAGATAATCATACAGTCTCTTTCTTACGTTAGTACCGTCGCTACTAAAAAAGGGATGAGTATACCTCTTATTACTTCCATTGTTACTGCACTTTTTGGCCAGGCAGACTATTATACTTTACTTTTTAGTCAATACTCAAATACATCGTATCGGTAGGCCAATAAAATACAAGTAAAGCAAGAGCACTGCAACCTGAATCGACTGTAGACAGCGAGAGTAAGCAAGACGACCACCTTTAACTTAATAGGAACCTTGGTTTTGGACCACTTTAAATACGGGACGCTGCAATACGTTACAAACAGATGGAGATATTGGTGATATAGCCATACTTGTCCAATGTATTGTGGCGTCCCGTTCTTAATATGCAAAACAGGAAGGTGTAATAAGTCCTTTACTTCCATTAATATTGCTCACTAATAAATAAAGTATTCATAACTGTCAAGTTCTTTTTTAATGAACTTCTGGAAAGTTTAAGAATTTCTTTATCAGCCACCGTTGCAAAGCTTCAGGCAGTGGCAGTTTTAACAAATTATAATAAATGGCATATCTCCACGATTGCACTTTGTACAAAATCCTAGGCTTTTCATCCGTTAATGCCTTTAAAAAAGTTTCAATTATGTTTACATCTTTCAAGGAGTCATAGTCCGAGTCCTGACGTGCGTTTTTTAAGTATTCATTTAGGGCCGTTATTCTTTTTTCGTAAAATTTCCGTTGGTCCGGATCTAAATGTTCTAGCATGATGTTGCAAGAGTCCGCTTGTGCTGATAGTATGTTGCTGGAACCGACGAAACCTCCTGAAAAGAAAAAGAAAGCTAAAGCCAGATGTTAAAAATTAATTCCATTAAAGTTAATTAGTCCGTTAAACTTCTACTTAACAAAAACTTTAAAGGCTTTTTATTGTTGTTAGACGGTTACCGTCGCAGTGGGAATTTCCGGAATTCGCCATACAAAAATTCCGGTACTGAAACTAAGTATATACACGGTGTAAAATGAGGAAATCGATTAATTTTAACAGCGTATTCCTGATTATAATTGGAGACTAAAATGTCGTATAAACTTTTCTGGAATTCGCCTAGTTTCAGAGTTACTACCAATTAAATATTTTTTTTATTTTTATTGTGACTTAGTGCAAAACGCTTTTTTTATGGTGATTTCACCCTTTATGGGGTCTAGTCTAGACATTCTTATTGACAGATATCAAAGTGCCAAGGAATACTTTAAGTAAACAAATTTTTACGAAAAAAAAATGTATTTATTTATTTTAGTCGACAGTTTTACCAATAAAATTTATATTTTTATGTTCAAAAGCAAAAACAAAGCAAAAAAAAATAAAAAAAATTGTGCCAAAATTGACCTAAATTCATATAACATTGTAATAACTCCTTAAGTCCTTATTATGACCTCAGGAATTCGTGGTTAAAATAGATTTCTAAAATTTCTGTGAACAAGAGATTTCCCAATATAATTGAATTTCAACATATACTTTTAGAAATATTGTAAGTCAAAGTTCCTTAATTGTCACTGACCCACTGATTTACGATCATGGTATATCTAAGGTACTTCTAGCAGTCGCACAGCACAAGCTCCAAATTTTGAACACTTCTAGTGTTTAGACTATAATATAAAGCAATTGAAAATAGAAACATACCGCAATATCATATTAATACCACAGATTTTGGTAGTCAGTTAAAGAAAGTATTTTTATTGACAGGTCTTTCAAAATTACACCTTAAACCATTGTAATAAGGGCGTTGACACCATAATGCATCCAATTTACCATTGCCATCCCCTCGCTTGTATCAAGATTGGGTAAAACATGAAGATTTAAAGTGGACCTATCACTTCGACCGAAAAGTGACTAAAGTGAGGCCGAACGAGAAGTCAAAATCTGTCAAAGTAGGTACTACATCTCGGTTTGACTAAGGAAGAAAATGACGTCATCAGACAATAATGTCAGCATGACGAAGTCAAAATGTGTCATTTGTAACGAGTGCGAGCATAGTGGGAGTGAGAAACGGCTCCCTACTTTATGCTCTCTCTCGCAAACCGTTCTTCCTTATTTCCTATGAACGAATGTTTAGCTCGGTAATAAGGTTCAATTTAGTTTGGCATAAACTGTAGAAGTACTAGCTCCAAATTACGAAACTTCATGGAGTAAAATCACCGTTCTCGCGGCTACCGGCTACCAATTTAACTAAGTGGTTTTTGGTAATTTGACATTTGAACGAAGGGTAGTTATACTGCGTGACTATAATGATGATTATGTTGTTTTGTTTCATTATAGATGATGTATTTGTTTTTGTAAGACACCGAATTTGATCAGGTAATTTCCTGTTTGGTGATGGTTGTTAGTTCGATTCATAGATCTATGTGATTTAGTGCGATAAGTGTAGGTACTCTTATGAAGTTATGAAGTATAATATTACGCTTATCGCTTAACATACTATTTTTTGAGTCTACCAGTCTACCTATAGATTATTTGCATTATGTCTACAATCTTAAAGAATTCAACCAACCGGCTCATATCTGTCATTTTATTATACAAAAAAATCTGCCGATTTTTGCGAGGGAGGGGAACGTGAAATGGATGGCTATTTGTACGTAACGTACAAATAGCCACGTCAGATAAACGCCAGTTCATACAATAAATATGATCACTGGTAATGTTTTACGCAGAGGGGAACGCCTGTCAATGGCCGCTCCGGTTGGTTGAATTATCTAAGTCTACAATACCATTACTACCATACCTATAGACCTATATTAGAGTACCTATATTATTTATTAGAGTACCTATATTAGTAGTCCGCCTCGAACTGAGAACTCGCGATTTACTTGCAACCGATATGACTAGTAGGTATAACCAGACCCTTATCATGATTTTTTCGCACCTTCTAGCTAACTCGCGATTTACTTGCAACCGATATGACTAGTAGGTATAACCAGACCCTTATCATGATTTTTTCGCACCTTCTAGCTAACTCGCGATTTACTTGCAACCGATATGACTAGTAGGTATAACCAGACCCTTATCATGATTTTTTCGCACCTTCTAGCTCCATGACCCCTTGTATTCAGAGCAATGACGCGTAGTTTCAATGACCGCGAGGCAACCGGATGGCTCGCGGTATTTAAGCTCCTGAAGTGATGAGGAACCGCCCTGTGCAACCCGAAATGACCCAACTTGGCTGGAACGGACACGGGAGGGGGGGGGGGGGGGCATAAAAAAATATATACCGATTGAAACAGCGGTTGCCTGAAAGCATGTACCCCCTAGTTATATAAAAAAAAATTAATGCCATCCCTCCTGGTTGGACTGGTTCCCTGTACGAGAGCGAAGAAAAAAATTTAAAAAAATTGTCAGTTAACCACTTCAAAATTAGCATGCTTGTTCTTCATCACATACCGACACCGGAAACAAATTGCCATCCTCCCAGGCCGGGCAGTTATCGAACCATCAGAGTTGGAAGCCGGACGCAAGGTGAATTTTTCGATCGGTGGAGGAGAACTTAGGAAAATCGCACTTAAAATCATTGAAATCATATGGCATTTCTTCGTCTCGTACAGGGAACCAGTCCAACCAGGAGGGATGGCATTAAAATTTTGTCATATAACCAGGGTACATTCTTTCAGGCAACCGCTGCTGTTTCAATCGGTTGCCTCGCGATATTTTTTTTATTTTTACACCCCTCCCATATTTACGCTCCAGTCTAAGGTTGGTCATTTCGGGTTGCACAGGGCAGTTCCTCATCATCTTAAATACCGCGAGCCATCCGGTTGCCTCGCGGTCACTGAAACTACGCGTCATTGCTTTAACTATTGGTCGATCCTGCTCTTAATACGAACTCTCAAATTATATGTATATCTATGCCGAGACGTCTCAGCAGCCAGAAGTTGTTTGTAAGAACTTGCTTCGCTTACGCTCCGCTCATTCGATTATAAGATACGTTACATACAGGCAAGGAAGGCTTTGTAGGCAAATAATTGAGCCGACGGTTTTGCTGACGCCGTATAACGTATGGAGGAAGCCATCACCTAAACGCCACAGCTTAGGTCTTATTGATCCGTAACTCTATAGTCACTCAGCACGCGCTTCTTTGCCAATAGGTAGTCCATTGTTGCTCGTACAAACGCCTCCGCTGTGAGACCATTGGCCTGCAGCTTCATAAGCAGTGCTCCGGTCCATGCCAGGAGTCCAGCTTTGCTCGCTTCATATTACCTGGTACAAACGCCTCCGCTGTGAGCCTATAGGCCTGCAGCTCCATAAGCAGTGCTCCGGTCCATGCCAGGAGTCCAGCTTTGCTCGCTTCATGTTACCTGGTATAAACGCCTCCGCCGTGACACCATACGTCCGCAGCTCCATACGCAGTGCTCTGGTCCATGCCAGGAGTCCAGCTTTGCTCGCTTCATATTACCTGCTACAAACGCCTGCGCCGTGACACCATAGGCCCGCAGCTCCTTACGCAGTGCTCTGTGCTCTGGTCCATGCAAGGAGTCCAGCTCTGCTCGCTTCGTATTACCTAGTCCAAACGCATAAACTTATATAGATGTCATATACAAAGGAAAAAGTGACCTAGGCCTCCGGTGCCCAGGGCTGGGATCGAACCAGCGTCTTCTGCATTCGCGGCAAACGCCTTTACCACTTGGCCACCCGGGTCACAGCAGGTTTGGTTCGTACGCCTCCGCTGTGAGCCCATAGGCCCGCAGCTCCATAAGCAGTGCTCTGGTCCATGCCAGGAGTCCAGCTTTGCTCGCATCATATTACCTGGTACAAACGCCTCCGCTATGTGCCGATAGGCCCGCAGCTCCATACGCAGTGCTCTGGTCCATGCCAGGAGTCCAGCTTTGCACGCTTCATATTACCTGGAACAAACGCCACCGCTGTGAGCCCATAGGCCGGCAGCTCCATACGCAGTGCTCGGGTCCACGCTAGAAGCCCAGCCTTACTCGCGCTGTACGGAGCGAAACCCGGCAAAGGTTGAAGTCCGCAGTGGCTGGCCACGTTGATTATTCGGGGTTTTAATCCATCCTGTAAATAACAAAATAAATATTTTGGGATTACACATATCAACCTAGCCTAGCCCAAAAGTACTTCAGTTAATTAAAAAAAAAAATGCTCATTATGTAATATTATGATATCCATACTAATATTATAAATGGGAAAGTGTATGTGTGTGTTTGTTTGTTTGTCCGTCTTTCACGGCAAAACGGGGCGACGAATTGACGTGATTTTTTAAGTGGAAATAGTTGAAGGGATGGAGAGTGACATAGGCTACTTTTTGTCTCTTTCTAACCCCCCCACTTCCCTAAAATGGGGGGTGGAAGTTTGTATGGAGCATTCCGGAGGGCAATCAGAAAAGGGGAACCGTGTTACCCCGAATTTAACGCGAGCGAAGCCGCGGGCAAAAGCTAGTTTATAATAAATGAAAAACCATTTTTTTGTGAACAAATAATATATATTGTTGTATAAATAATAGATTGTGCAATCTGTGCAAGTTCGAAATCAAATAGAAATTTGATTATTATCAAAATATAATTGTCAGTAGGTAGATTACTAATGTATAAAAAATTGCTTTGGCGTAGAACGAAAATATATTTATGGTTCCAATTCCATATCGCAAAAGTAGCTGAAACCCGGGTACAGAAGTTTTAACCTTTTTAAACTTTTGACCACTCTCAGCGCCAAGGCAAACCGGTTATATATTGGACGTGATATCACGTGCTGGCGTTGAGGGCACGGCTTTCCGTGCGCGTGATTTGACGTCTCTAGCGGTCAAAGGCGCCGTGAGTTGGCGTGGCGTACACATAGCCTCAAGAACGCTTATAAGCGTAGTACGCTGTTAATGTGTGATCCCCATGCTTAATAAACCTATTAATTTGCTGGCTTGTACCTACTTCTTGGGGAAAAATTGGATTGGTATAAAAAGTGTTATGTACGGAACTTATGGAGTGCGAGTTCGGCTCGCGCTTGGCCGCTTTATATTATTACCGGCACGCTTAGGTAATGAAATAATGAGAATTACTATGAAATAAATCAAAATTATAGGACAATTTCATATTGAGCCAAAATTATAGGAACATTTTATACGTTGCGAGGGATATAAGTACTTAAATAATGTTATTTATGTTATGATACGTGTCAATTCAACTGTGTGGCTTTCAAAGCAAAATTATTTTTAGTGAGGTATTTACTAGTCAAGAAAACGTCCTGCCCATAAACTCCTGTGCTACAAGTGATAATTTACAAGCGGTAGTCTCTTTCTAATACATAGGGTTAGAAAGAGACTTCCGCTTCTAAAGTACCACATCAGTGATCATATGTTTAGTGGGGTAATTTCGATAGGAAAAAAGTGGCGGGTAATTGAAAAAATTTACTCTGATTAGTAGGCATCGGAGTTTTTGTCGCATGGTAAGACTAATAGTAAGCTATGGAGTCGACATTTGCCATAAATGTATAAGTACTCTTATTCATACTCATACTCATTTATTTAATTAGTTCGGTTTTTTTTATAATCAAGGACAACAACGTTGACGAGTTTAGGAACGATTATTTAATGTTATCTTTGGAAAATAAATATTAGTATAAAAATAATTACGCTTTTTATACTAATTTAATTACGAAAATTCATAAACAAACAAAAGATACATTAAAACACGTAAAAAATATGTATATAAAAATAGGAGAACATGTTGGGCCAGGCTCAATATATGGTTCCGCAGTCGTCATTTTAACAAGGACACTGCGAGTAGACGTATCAAAATAAAACGAGCTTAGTACATCGCGATATAAGTGCAAAAATAGGAAATTCGCAACGAATGACGATGCGATGAATTAAAACACGGCAGAAGGGAATGTTTTAGTCCACACTAGTGGCGAATTACTTATTCGCAGGTGTATCGTTTTACAGTACATCTGAAGATTTAGACATAGGCACGTAAATTGATATTTACATTTACAATTATGAATTCATCCGGACTTAGTTGAAATAAGAACCAAGACATATTTTCGGCAATTGAATGTTGGATCTTTTTAGTTGAAATTTCCATAGAACATGAAGCTACAGGAATAAGAGCTTGAAAGTCCTGATATGACATGATATATGCATCATCCTTTTCATAATTACAGTTATGAAATGAATAAACAACTGCGACCTTTTCCATATTTTCGGGAGTAAATCGGGTTCTATGATGATCAAATATCCACTTGTGACTAGAAAACGATCGTTCTACATCAACTGATGTTAGCGTCGCGTATCCTAATATTCTTTCGAATTGCTGAGAATTTGCCATGGCTCTAACCTCTACGAGGTCCGGATTTCTGTAGAGTACTTTATCCAATTTATCTTAAACTGTTTCAGGGCCGAACACATGTAAAATACTGTCTAATTTTGTCTAATATACGGAAAGTTTGTTTTATGGATATGTTGGTGCATTCTAACATTGTAATCAACTCGACAATAAGTTCATAGTTATCCTTTATAAAACTTAGCTCTCTTTGGATTTTTACGTTCGACAATGCGGCTTGGACTTTTGATATTGCGAGCTTCTCTGCTATTTAATTCAAATATAACACTTCTTATGTTTTCATAATAAGTTTCATAATAGAAAGCAGCACTCAGCCAAGTAGCCCACCTCGTTACTACTGGTTGCGGGGGTAATGGCACATCGGGAACCATCTCTTTAAATAGGCTCGTTCTTTGTGGCGATTTGAGAAATATCTTTTTGACGTTTGAGACCAAAGTGTTAACTTCGTCATGCTCAGATCTTATCTCTTCTGCAACTCGATGGAATGCGTGTGCTAAACACGTAATATGTTTCATATTGTAAAATTTTCTTTTTAAAATTTTGCCAGCGAGAAGCATGTATGCAGCACTATCCGTGAAAAATATCAAATGTATTAATGTTCTGTGTATAGTCGTATTGCCACAAAAAAAAAATCTTCTACTAGTTTAGCAATTGAGGATCCATTCACCTTTTCTATTACTTCACACGACATCAAATACGGTCTGGATGGAAGCCCCTGTAGTGATTTTACAATTACATTAACGACACAGTTTCAAGCAACATCCAAAGTTTCATCTACAGAAAGCCACAAGTACGAATTGTTTAATGCTATTCTTATTTTCTCTATGACTGGGGTATAATTTTTTTGCAGATAATATTTTCTTAAAATTAATTCTTCTGGTAATTTTTTATTTGAGCAATTACAGCAAATATGCTTTTACATAAATCTACGAAAGTTAGGAGTATTGAGTCTATTCCAAGGGATGTTACAGTTGATTAGAAATAAACAAAGGTCTATATAGAAGTCACTTGCAATTCCAGATTTTATTTATACTGATCACTATTTATATGTTTCGTAACATTGTCTTTTTTGAGCTGAATCTAAATATATAAAAGAAAGTGGTGTTAGTAAGACCGTTTATAACTCGAGAACGGCTAAACCGATTTAGATGATTTCGGATTAGTTTGAATGGTCACAGCCCTGGTTAACAGAATAAGTATTAAAAAGTCACAAAACCCTTGATTTCAAAGAACAAATATGACCTTAATTAAAAGCCGGCCATGTCGGCCATTTTGTTTATTGACATTGATATGACAAGCCTGTTCGAGCTCAATATTTAAAAGTGGGTAGCAGCTCAATATTTAAATGAGGGTAGTTATAAAATTGAATTGAAGCATTCGTAACATTGGCACGACGAGTCTGTTCAAGATCAATACATAAACGCCGGTAGCCGAGTTTGTATTACCATTTTCAAATAAACTTTTATTTTATTTTTGTGTTTGACTGTTTGTTGTCATTGTCTGTCATAATTTAATGGTGAATTGTAATAATGTTTACAAGTCGTCATCTTTGTGTTGTGCCTTCGCAATCAAAGTCTATTGCAATATTTTGAAAATCGACTATCTCAACTCTAGATAAAGCGTCAGCGACGACGTTGTCCTTTCGCTGTATACAGCCTTGGCCAGAAGTATTGAGCATAGCAGTTTTTTGTTTACAGTTTTGATGTTAAGTATTATTTCCCAATAATAACAATGTACGGTGGCGTAAAATGTTATATTTCATTTATATATCTAGAAAACTTCACTTAATAACAATTTCAAGGAAAATATAAAACATGAAAACTTAAGGTCACATAAATGCGACTTTAGGTCGGTGGGATAAATTGCAAATATTCTATGCAGTTACTACTAACTTCAACAAAACATGCCTGTTCAGTTTGAATTAAATATATAGAAACGCTGGACTAAAGCTTCGAGTTTTGTATGAAAATCGCAAGGGTGCTCAACACTTCTGGCCAAGGCTGTATGTCTTATGCCCGTAGACAATCTTTTATATTATAAGAAAGTCGTGTTAGTTACACTATTTATAACACAAGAACGGCTGAACCAATTTGGCTGAAAATTGGTGGGGCGGTAGCTTAGAACAAGAAGACGGACATAGGATACTTTTTATCCCATTCCCACGGAACGTGACATAAAACGTGGTATAACAAAACGCTATATACCAAGAACGGCTGAACCGATTTTCATGATCTTTGATTTCCGACCGACATCAAGATTTCAAAAGAGGATGTTCTCAATTCGGCGTGTATGTTTTTTTTTTAGTTTATATATATATTACAGATTGGTCCCGTTTTTGTCAATACGCAGTTCAGATGATGGGATCCATGAGGAATCGAGGGAACTCCTCAAACTTTAAAGGCATACATATACATATTTTTATCAAGAAATCCATCCATCATTTTCATTCAAAACAGTGAATCATTTCAAGAATTATTTATTTATTTTCTAAAGCTGTTTCATTATTAATTGTACCATCTTTTATAATTTCATATTTGTGTATTAAAATATAATAGGGTAGAAACTAAAAGCCGATAAAATTTTTTTACCCCTACTTCATGTGAACCTTACCCAAAAAAAATGTTAACTTCAGTTTTTATCTCACCATTTTTTCAAGAAGATCATTTGAAGAAGTAGATCTGCTGATGATGATCAGAATGGAACTCTTCAACGATGCATAGTTCACGTTTGGCGATTTGTCCTCTTCGCTGTGTTTGTTAAGCAAGTTTGATTCTCAGGACAAATTTTCGTCAACCTCAAGTTCTGATGATGGGATCCATGAGGAATCGAGGGAACTCCTCAAATCTTAAGGGCAAACACATAGTGATTTTTGTATTTTTTTCAACAAATCAAGATTTTCATTCAAAAGAGTGACATTTGATAAAGTGGAACTGCTGATGATGATCAGAACGGAACTCTTCAACGACGCATAGTTCACGTTTGGCGATTTGTCCTCTTCGCTGTGTTAAGCAAGTTATTTCATTGTATGGAGTCTAAGAGTACACCATCTACATAATAATCTTTTGCCAGCTTTCCCCATTGAAGTAAGGTTTTTTTTTCTTAAAAAATATTTGGATGTACATATCTCTACCCCGAATAACAGAATAACTATTAAAATATTGGAGAAACTAAAAAGAAAATGGAACATAATCTATGGAAGTAGGGTTACCAGGCCCAAAAATGAAAAAGCCGCTTAATTTAGCCTGACATTTGATCCCAAAAGCCGGACATGCCTTTTTTGCATACGCTACGCTGGTCTTTCGAAGCGTGCCACTGGCGTGACTGGCGCGTAGCGTAAGTCAGACAGATGCCTAACAAAAGCCGGACAGGCCGGACGAGGAATTATTTGGCCGGACACACTGGTAAAAAGCCAAACATGTCCGGCTAACACCTGGCAACCCTATATGGAAGTTAAGAAAGTGTAAGTCCGTTAATAGGAGTGGATGAAGACAATGGGAGGAGGTGGAGACGATGAGACTGACGTAGTGTAAGAGTCAGTGGGAATGGAGTCGATGGGATGGGAGTGAAGTAGGAGTCGGTGGGAGAAGGGTGGTGGAAGAGAGTGAGAGAAGGGTGGACAAGAGTGGGAGATGGTTGGACGACAGTGGGAGAGTGGTGGGAGACGGTAGGACTGGCGTAGGAGTGAACTTGAGGTCGACGGGAGTCTGTGGAAGTTGGCGGTACGAAGTTCGCCGGGTCAGCTAGTGATAGATAAATCACAAACAGTACATTGTATAACGGACCGGTCGGGAGCATATTTTAGTTCCTCGTGGTTTCCAGTTCTGTATAAAGCTTAAAGTTTATACGTTTGCAATCACCAGTGATTGACACATAGAATATACTAATCAATTTTATCAGCGGTCAGTACCTACAGTTAGGTGCAAAACTGTCCCAATAGTAGCATCTTAGTAGAATGTGGAGAAGTGGATGTCGATCGAGGAGAGGGGCACATGATTAATACATACCAGTAATATTTAAAATTTCCTACAAATCAGCCTTACATATGATATACTTAGAATTTACGGTTACTTTGTAATTTAGAATCGAAAAGTAGAAAAAAACACATTTTTATTTTTTTGAATATTTCTAGTTCCTCTTATGGAAACTCCAAATAGGGAACCATACATAATTAAGAAATTCTGCCTCTATAAAATCATCATGCAATTGCTTTAATGGGGCATATTTTTCAAGTTACTTTTAGGTGGCTTATAGTTCGGTGCAAAAGTGTACCATTAAAAACAGCCATAGAAAGTGTTTGTTAGTTCAATGTTCAAGACGACTTTTACTCTGCCATAACTACAAAACTATGTTTGTGATTTATACAGTTGATACCTTATTTTATAGAGGCTGAATTTCCTAATTGGTTCCCTATTCGGAGTTTCCATAAGAGGAACTAGAAATATTCGAAAAAATAAAAATGTGTTTTTTTCTACTTTTCGATTCTAAATTACAAAATAACCGTAAATTCTAAGTATATCATATGTAAGGCTGATTTGTAGGAAATTTTAAATAGTACTGGTATGTATTAATCATGTGCCCCTCTCCTTGATCGACATCCACTTCTCCACATTCTACTAAGATGCTACTATTGGGACAGTTTTGCACCTAACTGTATATGACATTAGGTCTTTCGCAGCGATGTAGTTTGTATAGTTGTATGTTAAAATAGTTGAAGTTATGAATTCATAATCTAATAGAAAAATATTTTTTATACAATTCGACTAAGATAATTATACACGACCGACCGCTCTAAAGGAATTTTAAGATAAATTAAATAAATGAGTATGAGTATGAATAAGAGTATACATTTATGGCAAATGTCTACTCCATAGCTTGCTATTAGTCTTACCATGCGACAAAAACTCCGATGCCTACTGATTAGATTACACTGGGTTACTGGGTTACGACTATTATATGCATTACAAGTGATATTTGAAGGATTTTTGAAATTATCCGCCTTTCGAAGTTATCCCAATACACTATACCTACCTGTATTATTTTCATACAAATACGGTAAGTAAAAGACGGTACGCAATTTTGCCTAAATAATCTGATAACTTATTGTCCATATTTTTAAATTTTTTTATACCACGACGGTATGGACGCCTGTAACCCCAGAGGATTCACATTCACATTGCCTATCCTTTAGGAACCTATACACTCCTGTTTTGAAGAGCCTAAATTACATTTGAGAATATCGGGTGATTATTGCGAATATTATTATTAGTTAAACTGATCACTCTCTGCTTCCAGGATTCACCAGTGACCACTAGCGTAGCAACGGTTAAGACTTAAGAGCAGGGATCGTAGGTAACCTGTATTCAATCGCGTTCCTCGAAACTTCAGGTTATACGTCTGTTTTCGGTACTAAGTGCCACAGCGCCATCTGTCGAGCCTGGAGTTGAGTTATTCTGTCAGCGTTAATCGCCGAACAAAATATTCTAAACTAGATGACGCTAGTGCTATAACCTGAAATAAGGCAACGCGATTATGTATGGATATTGTCAATCCATGTCTTATATCATTCTTGCCTTTACTAAGAACCAAAATAGCGTCGCGAAACTCGCGAACGCCCGCCTATCGCAATAATTACATGATATTGGTATTCTTATTTCAATTTAATTTAGGTAAGGGCAATACGTTGTCAAATTATCAGGAAAGTATTTCAAAATATTCATTAACAACCAAGATACCAACATTGAATACCGGTTAATTTGTACGAAAATAATACCAGTAGTCGATCTCGAGACAATTAGGAATATGCATGATTTTTTTGGAAGACGTCATTTGATTCTATTCCCCTGTAGATTCAAATGTCTCTAATAAACTTACTATATATCTATGATAGCCCCGAAACGTCAAAAATGTGAAAATATGTTAGGCGTCTGCGCCGCGCGTCAAAACGCCCCATACAAAAAGTGTGACGTCACCGACCACAAAGTTGCAGAAAACTGTTTGGAAGGAACAAGTTTTTGGAAGATTTTTGTAACTTTAGGCACGAAAAAATGCGTTTAGCTATATAGTTGCCGTACATTTTTTTTCTTGTTAGAACATAAGTAATCGAACTGAAGTTTCGAAAATACATTTGAGGTATAAAAAAAATGCCTAAAATTTTACGTTTTTAAACCGCAGTATCTTTACAAAACTGTTAAAAAATTTAACGGATTTCCACTTATTTGTATTAATTTGGGGTTGTTGAACGTGTTTATGCAACAAATTCAATTAAATATTTTTCAAGCATGTTCTCTATTGTATTTTCTTACTGCAGAAGTGTGCAAGCAATATTAAATATGCAAGGATTTTTAATTACAATCATAATTATTGCACTGAGACTTGGTGAAGTTTTCTGTTTAACCGAAGAGGTAAGTACCTAGAATGAAATAATAATGATAATGAGGGTTTGCTGAATCGATTTTTTCACTAGGTGGCAGCACCGTGGCGAGAGGTCTAGCTGTCATAATCTACCAATCATGTTTAATAGCATTTTTTTGATTGGTGGATTTTGACAGCTGTTGTCAAAAAGACCTCTCGTCACAGTGGCGCCACCTGGATATCCGGAAACCCGAGTCGAGTCCAAGTCGTTCTTGGTGCACAGGCTGTCCATTAGTAATCCAGCGTGGAAATGCAGGAAGCCTTACGAGTATGGGCACCATTTACGTACGGCAGGGACCGGGTTTTTCGTTTAAATTATAAACCTATTTTACTTGGAGCAGCAAAGTAAAGAAGGTACATATTCAAACAAGATTTACTGAAAATATGGCTCGTGAAAATTTGTAACCGGCCTGTCTTAGACCATCTTAAGACTGTCAGAGAAAGTACCGCAAGAGTAGTTCTTGCGGCACCATTGTGGGGCATTTTTTGGGTTGATTGTGTATCCCTATATAAATAATAATTTGATAGGTGCTATTTTTAACCGACTTCAAGATTTCGAAGGAGGGGGTTATCAATTCGTCGGGATCTTTATATTTTTAACCGACTTCAATTTCGTAGAAGCTGATTTGCCGGTATTGTAACTTTTTTCAAACATATCAGTTTGTAACGCATATAAATAATATAATAGTTTATTTTATGCTTTTTGAAGTCGGTTTATCTTTTTTTTGTAAAAAGTTTTTATTAGCTATTATAATTTTTTATTTTTTTGATGTATGTTCACCGATTATTCGAAGACGGCTAGACCGATTTGGGAAATTCTTTTTTTGTTTGAAAGAGTATACTTTACAGTTGGTCCCATTGTAACCAGGCCAGGATCTGATGATGGGATCCTGGAGAAATCGAGGGAACTCTTCAACTATTATAGGCACATCTATAGTGATTTGAGTATTTTTTACAGCAGCTCGAGCATTTGCTTTTGGAAAGGTGGAGGCTAGTGAAGTCGGTTCCTTTTTGTTTAAAATTATATTGTAAAGGAATAATAAATAATAAATAAATAAATATTATAGGACAATCTTACACAAATCGACCTAGGCCCACGGTAAGCTCAATAAGGCTTGTGTTATGGGTACTAGACGACGATATATATAATAGATAAATATGGATAAATACTTAAATACATAGAAAACATCCATAACTCAGGAACAAATATCAAATATCAAATATCTGTGATAAACACACAAATAATGCCCTGACCAGGATTCGAACCCGGGACCTCCTGCTTCGTAGGCAGGGTCACTAACGACTAGGTTAGGAGGCCGTTGGAATGCTTAAGAACCTGTAAAAATTGCCTAGTATCGAAAATGATTTATACATTTAAGTGATTAGTTTTTACAAACAAGAATTTGACACTATTGGACATTGGTAGGATTGACTGGTAACATGCTGGTTCAAGCGCCCAACCCCATGCATTGACTGCTGTCTCTCAATGATGGTTTCCACGATCGAGTTTTTCCCTAGATGGCAGCACCGTGGCGAGAGGTCTAGCTGTCATAATCCACCAATTTAATCATATTTAATTGTTTAATCATATATTTTTAGGCATTTCCGTTTGAGCTACAAGATGGCTGCGTCGTCTTTGGAATAGTTTTTTGTTTTTTGCTCATTTACGTAGTTCAGTGTGTAATATTGATAGCTTATTGTGCGGTGACCTAACGAACAAGTGTGCAGCTAATGAAAAATTAGTCCCAAAACGCGAGTAACCATCCTTTAGTTGAACAAACGGTTATCCGGGGTCCCGGCCACCCACGTGTTTGTAAGGAGGCTATCACTTTACAATCAACAAGGCCTTAACCGAACAACGTTGCTTTTATTTTATTTTACAAAAATGAATAAAATCATAAGTGTACCGTGACATTGGCAGAATTCACCTCGCTAAAATAGGCGAGGAGTAAGCCATTAATTAAAAGAAAAAAAAATATGATTGGCGGATTTTGACAGCTGCTGTCAAAAATACCTCTCGCCACGGTGCTGCCATCTAGTGAAAAACTCGATCGCGAAAATCCTCATTGCTCTAGCAATTCTAGCATGTTCGATAGATAGAGAGCCAAAACAAAACGACTGAAGAACAAATGAAATTATTTTTAATAAATATTTTGATTTGTTTATTTTTAAGTCTCGCTTTCAATGAACTCCTACGAGTTCGGATTGGAGGTACGGACTCATAATGTTCTACCTTAGATGATTGGCTGAAATGCGCCTATGCATTTACAAAGATTGCATATACACGGGAAAATTCCGGTGCTGCTGTGACCCGGGTGGCCAAGTGGTAAAGGCGTCTGCCGCGAATGCAGAAGACGCTGGTTCGATCCCAGCCCTGGGCACCGGAGGCCTAGGTCACATTTTCCTTTGTATATGACATCTATATAAGTTTACAAAACAAAACGAACGAATTTCCAGGGCCCATACGAAGCGAGCGTCACCAACGTATCGAGTTGTGTCGCGGAGCAGCCTTCTTGGCATTACGTGAACATTACAACCTACAACAGAAATGGCCGAAACATCCTGCGGGGCAGCTACGCCATTACGCAGGAATTAAGGGATCCAAAGGTAGATCCAGCAATAGAGACCGGCGACAACGTAAGATATGCTAGCCCTATCTAGCCTCTCCCTCCTAGATCTTGTGTCTTTGCATAGTGTTGACAAAGCCCCTGCCTCGCTTGTTTTCTCTTTTAAAGTGCCTGGTCAATATCTGCTTCCAGTTCCATATCCAACTGACCTACATGGACGGTGGCACGCAGGTGAAGGCCTATGAAATAAAGAACCAGGGCTGCAAGAACATCATCATTCGGGTGGTGTCACGGGCGCTTGGTCTGCGCTACAACAGTAAGACCTGCGTATTGAAACCGGTATGTGGCAATAAACCTTTAATTTTTTTTCTTCAGTTGGTTGGTAACTCCCATAGACTAATTAACCCAAGACCACGCATAGCCGGTCGACCCCCGCTGCTACGCTCAAAGTAATTTCACTCTATAGTGAGACACTAATTATTGGAAGTGACAGTAAACATGGTACAGTCAAGTGCAAAATACGTATCGAAATAATCGTCTCATAAATATGGTACTACGCACTTATTACAACGGAATAAGATACTATGGGACATTTTTTGAGTAAGATGAGTACACCCATATTTTTACACTTGACTGTACGTCTCCATGGCAACCATTTATGTCTGACTCTTGCTTACGCCCCACGGAAGAATCGCGCGATCCCTGTCTAGCATTGCGAGTTCCCCTCCCGCACCCCTTTTTTTTGGCAGCTTAGGTTTCAAAGAAATAACGAGCTAAGAAGTGGAGTATAGAGATATCTTGTATATGGTAACTCCTTTTTACTCTGAAGGCTATGGACTCTAAGCCAGGAACAAATATTATGACAAATCGCGTCCCATACGATAATTGTGAACTGGTTAAGGGCGATGTATAATGAAGCCTCGTGAATTTGTTAGATAATAGTTTTTAGTTGTTAGATAATAGCTCTTACAAACATAAAAAATCGTCAGCCGGCTGTATCGAGGTGGAAAGACCGTCAGCTGATGCCCTGAAGACCGTATGTTCACGTGACCAGCTGACGGCCTTTTCACCGCGATACAGCAGACTGATGATTTTTATATTTATAAAAGGACTAGCTTTTGCCCGCGGCTTCGCTCGCGTTAAATTCGGGATAACAAACCATACAAACTTCCACCCCCCATTTTAGGGAAGTGGGGGGTTAGAAAGAGACAAAAAGTAGCCTATGTCACTCTCCATGCCGTCAACTATCTCCACTTAAAAAATCACGTCAATTCGTCGCCCCGTTTTGCCGTAAAAGACAGACAAACAAACAAACAAACACACACATACACTTTCCCATTTATAATATTAGTATGGATATAAACTATCATCTGACAAAGTTTCAAACGGGACGCGATGACCATTTTTTTTAATTGATTAAATGTCTGCCGTTCCCCAACCCACCAACGGAGTGACAGCTGACCTTCATGAGGATTCATTATACATCGCCCTTAACCACTTCATAAGTTATCGCCTGGGACGCGATGACCCACGAAATTTTTTTCTGGCTTACAGTATATTATGGGTAGCTCCGTTATCGGAGGTGTAATTTGGTAGATTTTTCCTTACCATAATGAGAGTCTAAGACTTTAATTAAACGTCTTTTAATTAAAGTCTAAACACACAAATAAATGCCCTGACCAGGATTCGAACCCGGGAACTCCTGCTTCGTATGCAGTACGTATTATCATTTCAGCCAGTGTTTATGTTTCAAACCTGCATGGATATTATGAAGCACGTTGAAAACCCTTTTTTTTAAGAGCGCATGAGGGCTAATATTTTATCTCTGTAGCTAAATGTCAAATTGAGGTAGAAGAATCTACTTGTACTATTTCTTATTCTGTGACGTATATTGTGACTGCTGTCTATTTCTATTTGTTATAGACGGCGGGAAAGTTCAACGTCGACATAAACGAAGTCCTTCATACGCTGGTCCATTCCCTATGGTACGGTTCTCTACAGATACATTACGAACTCTCCAAATCCACAACATTAATCTACTGCGAGGATGTTAACGTGCAGATCCAAAAACTTGTTAACTAAGACGCTTATAAATAATTGTACCTAAATGAATTCTTCAATGAAGTCTTGTGTATGAAATATACAGTTAGGTGCATAACTGAGTCAAAATTAGTACCTTAGTAAAATGTAAATAATTTGATAACAATCAAAGTTACATAAAAGTTCTAAACGTAAAATATTAATCCTTGGATACCGCTACAAAACTGCTTCACAAATTATTTTCTTCCGACTTATACATTTTTCTCAATTTCATACCGAAAACTGTGAAATTTCACCTAATTTATTTTTCCCATTATTTCATTTTTTCTTAGGCATTCCCAATTCAGTAACTCATTTAAAGTAAGGAATTCCACGACCATTATTTTAGTTATCAAACATTTAAATCAGGCTTATTTTTGTAATTAGTTACTGGCAATGTATTGTCAGGTGCAAAACTGAGTCAAGGCAAATGGCCGAACAATTTTCTCGTTAGTTAATTTTTGTAGCGGACTTCATTCTGAGATAACCATAAAAATACGTGAGTGATATAAAAGTCATACACCTCATTTTAAAGAGCATATAATGTACTATTTCAACTAATTGTCTTACCTGGTTGTGTAAAAGAAAAATATCAATATCGGGTTAAATAAAAAAAATGTAGTTTAACGGTTTTTGGTTCAAAATCATGGACGAATAAAAAAATCAAGATTGTGAATGCAATGAATCGAAATTGGCTTTCATATGGATACATAGCTGACACCGAGACGAACAAATATAACCTGAAAGTTTTTATTTTTTTCATAATTGATAAGGCTTATCTTCATTTAACGATGTCGGTGCAAAACTGAGTCAGTACCAAATATTATTTAATAGAGAAAATGTTTATTTTTATCTACAATAACATAATAGGTCAGTAAGTTTATTAGCGTTGTTACCAATTAATAATAAAATAGTAACTTAATAACTAGCCTCTTCTGAAATAATGAAAGAAACATGTCAAAGTGATGCACATTGGTTCAGTTATGCACCTAACTGTATAAATAAATGTAACCCTTAAATGCGTGTTTTTTTGGCCAGAAATCCGATTTTTGTATAGGTGAATTAAACAAAGACCCACCTCATTGTATGATATCAATACAGCAACTTGAAATACGAGATGATAAGCTAGAAACTTATTTATAAAGTGTCTCCGTGATTCCTTTTTTTCTGAAGGGTCATTCTCTTGAATGTAGCTGCAATGTTGTATTCGTTTGAAAGCAGCTATTGAGCAACTTTCAAGAGAATAATCCTGCGAAAAGAGAGGACTATTCCTACGTGACGTCACTGAATAGCTCATTGGACACGTTTCGCGCACCAAATTTTGCTATGAACGCTTTATTCTGACTCCTTAGGTTTTGATCTGTATGACACTATATGCAATCCCGCCAAATCGAGCAAAACAAATGACCAAAGGCACGTGTTCTATCATTGATGGAGTCAGCCACTCGTAAATGCCTATGGCAGTTACTCGGGCATAGCTACTGCTACCATCGTCATTCTTAGATCGTCCATAGATTTGTCATTGAAGGAGAGATCCTACCTGCAAGGCGCTCTTCCTAAGCTCCGGCAGGAAAGCCGAGACCACCCTCATAGCACCAAGTAGCTTCACGTTGACATCAGCGTGTCCTATTATGGTAGGAGTCTGCCACTCGTAATCGCCTAAGGTTCTTACTCCGGCATAGCTACTGCTACCATCGTCATTCTTAGATCGTCCATAGATTTGTCATTGAAGGAGACATCCTACCTGCAAGGCGCTCTTCCTAAGCTCCGGCAGGAAGGCCGAGACCACCCTCATAGCACCGAGTAGGTTCACGTTGACAGCTTGTTCTATCATGGAAGTAGTCTGCCACTCGTAGTCGCCTATGGTCATGACGCCGGCATTGTTGACAACCGCGTACAGCTCTAAAAAAGTAAGTACACTTGAGGACTGGAAGGTACAATGGAATTTTCTGTAAGTAGTTAAGTTTTAGGCTGTTTGTATAGACTTAGCAGTGACATTTGGAGTGATACTTGACGTCGCCCATGCGGTGAAAACATAGCTAAGGATGATTAAGACATGGATTGACAATGCCTATACAAAATTGCGTTCCCTTATTTCAGGCTAAAGCACTAGCGCCATCTATCGGTCACCACAAACACTAAATTCCTACTTAACATTTCTGTTAAGCCCATTGGTTGACTGGTAGAGAATGCCTTATGGCATTAAGTCCACCATTAGTACCATCTTATTTTGTGTAATTAAGATTAAATAAATAAATTCTAGTTTCTAATATTTTGTTCGGCGATTAACGCTGACAGAATAACTCGACTCCAGACTCAACAGATGGCGCTGTGGCACTTAGTACCGAAAATAGACGTATAGCCTGAAGGTTCGAGGAACGCGATTTTGTATAGGCATTGTCCATCCATGTCTTAATCAACCTTGAACATAGCGTAGTCGAACTCTAAAGAAGCGTGGCACTAATTAAGACTATCGCTATGCAAAGTATGTTAAACAGACCTGTTATCATTTCAATACTTTAGGACTAAAATCAGTGCTGCTACGGTATTTCTCGGGCCCCATCTTTAGTGTATCGTGTATTTCCCTACCCCTATTTTAAGGGTTCCGCAGTCAACTAACCCTTATAGTTTCGCCATGTCCGTCCGTCCGTCTGTCCGCAGCCTACCCAAGTAACACAGGAAGCATTATAACATATGAATAGTTAACTTATTTCGAACTTAAGGACCGTATAAACTCTTATATACGTTCACCGAGCAACTTGTCGCATTATATGATGCTTTGAGCTGTATAACGGTTGTATAATGGCATATCTAAATGCTTTTGTAAAGCCTTTAGCTTTAGTGCAGCAAACCACAACGCAACTGAACAGCTTTCGACTGTTTAAAAGCACTTAAGTGCTTTAGGTTCTACAATAGCATTATATAATGCTTTAAGCTGTATAACGGTTGTATAATGGCATGTATAAATGCTTTTTTAAAGCCTTTAGTTTTAGTGCAGCGAACCAAAATGCAACTGAGCTGTACAGTTGCGTTTTGGTTTGCTACACTAATGCTTCGGTGTGGTTTAGTGCCTTAGGTTCTACAATAGCATAAATAAATGCTTAATGCTGGTTATGAGCATGAATATTAGCCATTATAATGCCACGTAAATCCGGTATACAGCTTTCAGCTGTTTTTAGTGCTTTAGGTTCTACAATAGCATTTTATGATGCTTTACGCTGTATAACGGTTGTATAATGGCATATGTAAATGCTTTTGTTTAGCCATTAGTTTTAGTGCAGCGAACAACATGCAATTGTACAGCTAAATGCTGTACAGTTGCGTTTTGGTTTGCTACACTAATGCTTCGGTTTGGTTTAGTGCCTTAGGTTCTACAATAGCATAAATAAATGCTTAATGCTGTTTAAGAGCATGAATATTAGCCATTATAATGCCACGTAAATTCGCTATACAGCTTTCAGCTATTTTTAATGCCTTAGGGTGTACAATAGCATTTATAAGTAGGTAATACGTTCCTAATGCAGTATAATAGCAATAATATAAACCATTATAAAGCCAGTAATTCACTATAAGGGGCTGTTCATAAATTACGTCATTTCAAATGGGGGGGGGTCTGGACATCGGATGATGGTAGCATGACTTAGGAGGGGGGGGGGGGGGGGGGCGATCATTCCGAAGATCACATCATCAATGTGTAAAAAAGGAATGAAAGTCGTGTTTCTATAAACTTTTAATGCTATAAAATATTATCTACTAAATAAATCTTGAAGCAAATCAAATTATTTTGTTCAATATTTTATTGATTTGCAATTTTTTAAGTAGTTACACTACTATATATAAACTGAAAATAGATGTCATATACTTCAGAAAAAGTGACCAAACCCTCCGGTGTCCGAGGCCAGACTTTTTCTGAAGTATATCTACTAAATAGTTTTTTATTTTACAATTAAGCTTAAAACGCATTTTTTTTTAATGACGTCACTTTATTTGGCAGCTTTACTATCAAAAATTGATGACGTAATTTATGAACAGCCCCTATACAGCTTTTAGCGGTTTTAGTGCCTTAGGTTCTACAATAGCATAAATAAATGCTTAAATGTTGTTTAATAGCATAATTATTCACGTGTAATGTTGTAGGCATAAATAAGGCATTTTTTAAGGGTCACTGAGCTGCTATTGGACTAAGAGCTAGCCACGTCAGATATGACACAAAAATGAGAGCAACAAAACCCGTCTGGTTAGATTGCTATACTATTCTTATTGCTAGATCCTGGCATCTGGCAGCTTTTAATGGGTGGAGGTCACAGTGACAGACTAGCAAAATGTTTTAATTGGAAAATAGTAATACCAAACTAGGTAAAAATTGCCGAAGTTGTCTCAGTTATAAAGGACAGGGCCTATATTTTAAGGGGCTCCCTGGCGCCAACGACCTTAGATCTGATTCCCTTAGTTTTCTAATTATTTATATAGCTAATCATATTATCAGTAACGGCTTTAAACGATATAGTATCCTATATTTACTTCAATATTCATTGTCTTCGAGATATTTGACATCAAAGTCGAACCGGTTCAGGCTAAAAAAGTGGTTTTATGGTCATAAATTTTGTTTTAATTAGTTAAAAATTAAAATCTCTCTAAAGTTTTTAGAGACATCAAAGAGGAACCCTAATATGTAGATTACGTATATGTAAGATTCTTTACACCATTCGAATATCGATAAAAGTGTTTTTTTAGACCATATTTTAAAAATATCATAAAAAAATAACGGCTCATTTATTTCAAGATCCGGCTCTACAGAATGGAGATAAAAGATTCAAAAACCGATAGTCGTTTGCCTTATAATTCTATCTATAGTGAATATGTTGGAATATCGACTCAAAACTGGTCAAAAATCGATAAAAAAAAAATTGGTTGTTTGTAAAGTAGGTTTACGATCGAGATGTTTACGTGATAACGTCTAACCGCTCGTGAGGATTCCGCGTGACAAGTTTCACGGAATGACTGGCAGCGCTCGAGATGAGACGGGAGATCGGGCCGTCTCTCTCGATCGCGCTCGTGAGGTTTTGGTGTGACACAAGTTTCTGAACATGTCACCCGACTAAAACGATTTTAAAGACGTTATCACGTCAAAACGTTAGACCAAAAAATATTGTGTATTCTTACCATACATCAGGGTTTTCGGTGCGGGAATGTTTGACATTAGCCAAAGAGTAGACATTAACTTAAAAAACAGGACCTATTTATACTCTAGCACGTTTCTACCTAATGAATAATTGATCGAAAAAATCATAGGTATATACAATTTATATGAAATAGCTGACTATTATGTATATATATTGTAGGTACATATACCTATGATTTTTTCAAGTATTTTTTTATTAATTCATGTAGTGACTGATCATTGTCAACCTCTTCAGTTAATCAAATAGTTCATAAATATCGGACGTCAAGATTAATATTTGACACTTACTATACCGTGTCTTTGTCTTAGGTAGATCTAGTTTATAAATTTCGGATATGCAATTGCATTTTTAAAATACTAAGTATATAATAGTCAATACAAACATGCCTCTAAGAAAAAAAGCTCGTATCATAGTGTGTAAGCTATTCACAGAGAGGTAGTTATTCATTAAGCATAATATGATATTTTCTCAGACTATCTGTTTATCTCTACTCTTTCTCAAATCGTTCCCGCACCGAAAACCCCGATATATGATTATTACGGAAACAAAAACAGTAGGCGAAAACTATGAACTATATTTTATTATACATCGTTTGGCACTACTTTCTCCCAACATAAATTTTTGTATAATTTCTCTTAATATTGTATAGTATTTGTATAGTTTCTCATAATATTGCATCAAACCCAGATCTCTAGGATTTATTTTCTTGAAATGGTTTCCATTCTTTGACCTCCACTACTTTAAAGCTGCCAGATGTCCAGATCTAGAAATAAGCATAATATACCAAACTGACTAGAGGGGTTTGGTTGCTCTCATTATTGTCATATCCGACGTGGACGTGGCTAGCTCTCCGTCTATATAGACCAACGCCATTTTGTAAATAATTAATAACCTAAAAATAAAATCATGCGGACCTATTTATACAAGGAAAATACCTATATAATAAAGAAATTACTTAATTTAAGACTGCTCAACCAACACTATTGTGTTAATAATGCAAATCTCGTTCTATACGAGGATTACACAATTGTTTTGTTTATTTGACGCATATCTTTTTATAATATTTTATAGCAAAACCACAATAAATCAAAGGCGCGTGAAAATTTTCAATGAAACTTATATACACATTTACAGTAAACTACATTGCGCAGTCATATTTGAAGGATATAATAACGTAAAAGTGTCAAAAACTTTTATAAATTTTGTTAGGATGCAAACAAATATGACGTGTCACTCATTCAGTTCTTTGTACCGTCTTCGTCCATTTTATATTGCGAGACAAAGTAGTTAAATCACAACGTTCATTGTATTATAACATTTGTTCCGTCGGTATTAGAGACGTTTTTGCATTGACGTAAGGTTTATTTTACTACACTCTTATGCTAGTATAATGCGTTTGTATTGCGATTGGCAAGTTAATCGAGAGTACTTATGCTTCTTTACTGCGATTAGCAAGTTTTTTGGCCGTATTAAGGCTTCTTTAATGCAGTCGGCAACTTAATAGAGCGTACTAATGCTTCTTTGAGGCGATTGGCACTTTCAATGACAACGATAATGCTAATAGCGCAGACATAATGCGCCTGCAATGCTATTAAATGACCTGTATAGGATCTCAAGCTGGGTAATTTGTGCCCATTTAAGACCTATATCAGCACTATAAACGTTTATAATGCTACTATAAAACGAACTCAAAATGCTAAAAGCATACAGATATGCTGTAAGACGGCCGTTATACTGCTTTGATGTGTTACTTGGGTAGCTCAGTGAGCGTTCGCACTAGAAAGCTGAAATTTGGTATGGTATATGCATTAACCACGCCGACGAAGTGGTGGAATAAAAACTGAAAAAATAATTTTTACACATGAAGTGGGGGTGAATTTTTTTTTTCGCTCTAACCCTATCGTGTTGGGTATCACTGGATAGGTCTTTCAAAAAGAATAGAGGTCTTTTAAAACATGTTTCGTAAATAATATCTCTGAAAGTTCAAAAAAGGGCATCCCCCTATCTAACTTTTGAACCATGGGTAAAAAAGGTGAGGCAAGTAGGTACTTTCAATGAAAACTATTGAATAAAATCGGTTCAGCCGTGTTTGAGTTATCACACTTCTCACTCAAAAACTCATAGTGAAAGGACGTAAGTGCTGGATAGTAAAATGACCTAAGCGCCGCTAAATATTCCTTAATAAACGACCTTTTGAACGGATGTATTGTAACAGGCCGGGAACTACGAAATCCTACACTGAGCATGGCCAGACATGCTCTTGGCCGGTCTTTATAGGTACTAAGTGAAATCGTTTAATCGCTTGAGAAATAGTTTAATTAGTCAAATGCCCCAACTTTGCCCCCATATGAAACTTTGCCCAAAATGACAATTTTAAACAGAAGTTACCGTAGAAAATGTAATAGCTTCCTGGCGACACCAATATTTTTAGAAGAAAATATGTTATGCGCTTGTACTTTTGAAATGCTTGGGTGCGCCTTGTATGGAAAATATCAAAATCGGGTACCTAACATTGCCCACCCGATTTGTACAAAAGTTTACGTACCTACTTATCGCTGAGCTATTGACAGGGAACAATAGGATTACCCAGAACCTAACTATGATTCTTGTTTCAATGCCATAACAAAACCATAAGCGCTGTATTAATGCGCAAAATCTACGTGGGCAATGTTGGGCAAAACCCGACATAACTTTACCCGCCCTCAAAATCGCAAAAAAGGTGGGTAAGCTGAAAATTAAAAAAATATTTTGTCAACAAATTGGATACGTATGAGCCCTATTGACATAGTAGTGATCTAAAAAAAGGAATATGTTATCATAAATGTTTCTTGAGAAAAGCGTGTTTTTTTCGAAAAAAGCGGGCAAAGTTGAGGCATTTGACGCTAATGTTTGTATAAATATCACAGAAAATAATTCAAAAGAAAATAACTTACTATAATTAGGATTATCTTTTAGCAACCCATTCACATACTCCTTAAAACCAGCTACACTGTCCACACTAGTCACATCCAACGGGCAAGGATGTACAGTCAGCTTCGCTAAGGACTTAGCAGCCTTACTATCAACACCATTCAACATTCCAGCTACTGTCACCATGCCTTCCCTCGCTACACGACTTGCTAGCGCGTACCCTAGCCCACTGTCACACCCAGTAATCGCCACCACTCGAGTTAAACTCATCATTTAATAGAACGATCAAATAACAAAGCGATAAGGTGTAAGTGCACAAGGCAGTCCAGATAAGACCAAAGACGCAGCGAAACTGCCGGTCGAGAGCAGGATTCACTAGCTACTTATAAAACGGGTTTCGTGTTGCATATTAAAATTGAATGTCATGTTTACATTGCTCGCAGGTTTTTGGTTTGCAGATTAGATTTGAAATTCATATGAGAATAGATGTCGATTTCGACAAAGAGATGCCAATAAAAGGATCTTCGGCACGGATGCTCATCTGAGAGATTAGGCGTATTCTGTCCCAATCAAAACAGCTGTATGTTTATTGGAAAACCAGTTTGACTTTGGACTTTATTACGCAGCAATAAGGTTAACAATTAAATGAGTTTTATAGTGGCAATTACGACTCTTTTGAACTGCACAGTGTTGGAACGGAAACAATCTTGTATTTATGGTTGACTTGATTCAGGATCCGATGTCGAGTTGAAAGTGTTTCGACAAATTCCCGCGCCGCAAACAAATTTTGAGGATCATTGGATTTAATTATTACATGGAACTTAAAAGATAATTTCATTGTGGCTAACCAATGATATTATTTAGACTACTTAAATGATTTGTCATGCACGCTTCAAAAGTGAATCGCTAATGACAACAAAAACTGTGTGTATTTAAATTAAAACTAATTATTAAGAAAGAAAAAATAGAACTAGGAATCGACCATATGGTGTTACGTGACCATAAGGTTTAAGTTTAAACGATTAGTAATAGCAACATATGAGGGTATCTTTTGTGCGACTCATGTGTACTTGTCATAAAGCTCTATAAATGGAGTACGCTTCGCCTCATCTTTCCAAACAAAAAGGTCTGCCAAAATCTGAGAGGGGCGAGGTAGCACGAATGTGATGTTTTCAAGTCAAAGGTACCTACATCATTGTCGGTTGTTAATACAGTTTATTTCTAAATGATTTTAATGGTAGCAACGCTTTATTGACAATCGACAAAGATGTACCTTTGACTTGAAAACACCAAACATATTTGACATATTCTTTTTATACTTCATAACACTAAATGGAGCAATAAATAGGTTATTGGGTGTAGTTTTTGCAAATGTCAAACAAAAAAGCCAAGCATCATTTTTTATTGTATTTTCTAGTATTTTCAAACAACATACAGAAGACAGCAATCCATAAAAGTATGTAATGTAAGTAAAGTTTTTGAACTGATGTTAAATATTTTAAATGGCACTCTTACGTGATTTGTTATGTGACATTGTTTACAACATATGATTTTTATTAGCTTTAGAAAGTATTTCATGATTTGATAACTTATACGGTTTTAGGTAGGTTATTATAAAATTTAGCACCATCGTACATCAAATTTAGGGTTCCGCATTAGTTCTAGGAAAACGTAGGTAGTGCTAATTGATCCGCGTGTCTTAGCTTCTTTCTTTGGTATTTACTTGTTATGCTAAAGGTTATTTCCGAGTGTATATTACCATCCAGTATTTTACGTATTAGGAGACATGTTTCAAATGTGTAGACTTCTAACAATAGCCTCCTTAGAAAAACTTAATCTGTATGGCGGGAAGTATTTTATTTTATTTTAGCGAAAACGACTCACTGTTTTGGTTCGAATTAGTCCCAAAGGAAAATTCGCCGGTTTCCGAAATACCTACTCTAAAATTATAATGCTGCAGAATAGAGCTGTAACGAAAAAAATGCCTAAAAGCCTTCTTACTGTTAGTTTTTTTTTATGACATTATTCATTTGTTTTTTGAAATGGAGCAAGAATAAATATGTGCTCAATACTTTTGGCAAAGGCCGTATATTTCGGGAAAATACATTTCAGTTGAAGTGTGGAAATCATTACTTCAGTGTAATCGGGAGTCGTAGAACCGAAATAATTGGGAAAAAAAAACTTATCCAATTATATATCATCCTGCTCAGTGGGTTTTCGATGCGTACTTCAATCTGTAATTTATTAACAGACTAACAATTTAATGAATCAGGAGTTTTTTACGGAAGTCATATTATTGACTATAATAATGTTACAAAACACTGATTTAAACTTTAACGGTTTTTACACATATCTATTTGTAATAACGGGACTTAACCGCGTTTCCGACGACATTGTCCCCGTGGTCCCGAAGAGGCTTTCGTCGGGACCACGGGGACAATGTCGTCCTCGAAACGTCGAAGGTAATTTTAATATTATATACGCGTTTAAGTCCCGTTATTACAAATACACAATAATATTGCTTTGATATTTCACTATCCAACCCAGTATAATTACTTGCATATTTTTTGGATCCATTAATATTAGTATTTTTGCAGTGGAAGTAATAATTTATTATCATTACCTAATAAAAACTATCGAAATTACACCACGAAGATTTTTACGTATGTACTTAAAAAATAAATAAATAAAGTCATTTATTTTAGGTAACTGTTAGTCCCATAGTTATGGTTTATATGGTTAGTATGTTCTTATATGACTTATAGCTATAAATAAATAAATATTATGGGACAAAATTACACAAATCAACCTAGTCCCACAGTAAGCTCAATAAGCCTTGTGTTGAGGGTACTAGGCGACGATATATATATTAATAGATAAATACTTAAATACATAGGAAACATCCATAACTCAGGAACTAATTAATCCATGATAAACACACAAATAAATGCCCTGACCAGGATTCGAACCCGGGACCTCCTGCTTCATAGGCAGGGTCACTACCGACTAGGCTAGGAGGCCGTTAAAATATACTTTATTGTTCAACATTTGTACAGTCGCCATCAGACAATTTTTATTTTTATTTTTTTGTGTCATGCATGTTCCTAGAAACAGTTGTTGAAGTAGTTGTAGTTGAACATAATCCCGCCGTTACATGTACAAAAATGCCAGTCTCGCAACGCAGTTCTCCCACTGCAAAAAGTAATGAGACTAATGAGATCTAATGTAAAACCAAGCCGGTCTGCCGGAGTTTACTAACAACATGTCATGTGATCCTTTGAATATTAATGTCTATATTTTTATAATATATAAATATAATGACCTGACCATCGCACGGCTAAACATACGTACCTATAGAACATGGCGCCAATTATATTATATAATGTAATATTACTAGATGTCCTGTGCGATTGCCAAGTTATTCTATTTATTATAAAAATATAGCCATTAATATTCAAACGTATCACAATGACACATTGTTAGTAAACTCCGGCTTGGACATTAGATCTCATTACTTTTTGCAGTAGGAGAGCTGGCATTTTTGTACATGTAATGTTTTTGATGGGATCTCATTCCTTTTTGTAAGTACCTATACTATCTAATTATGTAGTGTAAAAAAAAAGGTAAAATTTTAGCAACGGAAAAAATTACTTTGTTATTGCATATATTTATATTATATAGTATTACAATGTTACCTGTGCGGTTCATTAAACTAGACAACACACGGTTGTATTACGGTATGTTTTAATTTTCAATGGCTTTATAGCCTAAACCTTAGAAGTGTTCAAAATTTGGAGCTTGTGGGACTGCTAGAAGTATCTTAGATATATGATGAGATGATCGTGATCAGTGAGTCAATGACAAAATTAAGGAATTTTGACTTGCAATAATAATTTTTGCTATGGCTTTGTATTAACGTCATATACCTATTCCCTTTAAAATTCTACTACTACTAGTGGAAACAGATCTCGTTTATAAAGTTATAACATCTCTTTACGTGGTCAATTAAATACATATCTTACTTGCGATGAGCATTTTATTTGACTTTTTTGTACATTTCATTTTTGTACTGTTTCCTAGCAATTAATACTTACCTACATTACTTATTATGTCCAATGTAATTTATGGATAACTGTTATTGGCCATCTGTTATGTAACCATTTATATGTAATACTAATATTTAAGGCGGTTGTTGTCCTGAACATCAACAAATAAAAATAAATATTTATATCTTACCTTGTATTTCGGCCTCTTGGTGATAGAAATTTCAGCCTTCTAGCTTTATCGACAACAGAATTAGAGGGGGGTCGAAAATGGCCTGAATGGCTTCGGGAAAAGGATGGTACGGTCGTGCCTTTGTTGTTTGATTTGCTCGACTTGACAGAGGTACTACCGTGCCCCCAGATAACTACTTCTAGATACATGCATAAAAAATTACCTACAGAATAAACTACTAACACTGAACAAGTAATTATTTGTTGAAGTTGTTATTCCTGCAAAAGCAGCGTTACGTCTAATAATTAGCTTGGAATGTGGGTAGGTGTAGGTATGACACAGTCGACTCCAATCGAAATCGTATAATGGATCACAACAACTCCCCAAGCAACCAATCACAACTCGTTTTATGGTCTCGGTCGGACCTTAAACGGCTATTAGACTTTGAAATTTTTAGAGCCCAACCTGTCGGGTTGGTAGGTGTAATGGCACCTAGGGAGTAGGAGTCCCGATCTAGGGCGATCGGGGCGATCGGCAGTGACCCGACACCCGCAGCTGTTTATGGAGGTCGTTAGAGTTATTTTACCTTTTTTATTTATAATGTTAGCCATTTGCTGCACATTCCGTCTGGTTTTTTATTTAAAATAAAAGTTAAAATGTGTAGATTCGCTGGTAATTAATATATTCGAACGAGCGAAGTGAGTTCTTACAAACAACTTCGGCTACTGGGACGTCTCGGCATTTCGATGGCTTTTTGATTTTGAGAGTTTGTTCCGCGATAACTTTAGTAACGTTTTTCTGATCTTTATGAAAATTGTTGGGGTTGTAGCAGAGATACATATAATTTGTGAGTTCGTATATGAGCAGGATCGTGCAAGGGGTTGTGGAGCTAGACGGCGAAAAAAAATCTTCAGAAGGGTCTTGTTATATTGGTCATCTCGTTTGCAAGGAAATCGCGAGTTCTGAGTTCGAGGCGGACTACTAGTTATCTAGTTTTGTATTTAAATAATAGAAGGGTTGGGCAGATGAAGTTAGATTCAGGCAGCTCGAGCGGTCATTTATCTATAACAATAAAATAGTTTCTTTTTTAATTTAATGTATACTGTTATGAGTACTACCACCGTGCTTCACCAATACATTTTTTAGATGTTTTGAAGGCATCTCTGTAAACGTTGGTAGGGACGATTTGTTGGTGAGGTAGGGTTTGTAGGGACGATTTGTAGGGAAAGTGTAATAACGGGCCCAACGCCGACAGGAGTTGGACACAACAGGTTGGGCCCTACAAATTGCCATGTGTAATAGCCGTTTTACCGATATGTTACATACATCCGCCATCTTGGATTGGCCGCCATTTCTATTACCTACCAGATTCAGATGGCAATCATGGTTTTTATAACCTCTTAATAAACATGTCTAACTACTTATAGGAAAATTGGCACCCTTCAATTATACCGACATTTTGTCTGGTCCATGGACTATATACTCGTAAATACATGATTTTGTCCGAAAATACATAGGTATGATGCAAGGAAAACATTTAGAGTACCGGGTTTGATGCAGTATGGCTAGTTATGAATTTTAATGTTTCCGGAATTACAGATGTTGGCACTGTGACGAGAGATATTTTGACAGCAGCTCTCAAAATCCAGCAATAAAAATTAATATTAAACATAATTGGTGGATTATGACAACTAGAGCTCTCGCACGGTGCTGCCACCTGGTGAAAAAAACGATTCAGAAAACCCTCATTGGAATATTCACTATGTGCGAAGTGCATGGTGGGGGTAACGTGAACGATCGCAGTGCACAATGTGACAAGAAATTAAAATGCAAGGGGCTCTTGTCAATATCAAGTTTCAAAATATTTGACATCACCTAAGTCACCTCAACTCGGTCAACTGTCAAAATAGTGAATCAGCCAGATACATTTCATATAAGCAAGGTCATTCGTAAAAAAGAAAAAGAAAGATTTAACCCCTGCCCAAGACATGGCGCCACAATCATACACACAGTGAATATCATTGCCCATTTCTGTTAGAGGAAGAAAATGTTATATTAATGTAGATGTAATTTAATTTAATTCTCATTTAATTCTTATATAATTCTATGGACATCTAGTCATAATAAACAATTTAAATTTGAAGGGAACCAATTAGTAGGACCCCATAAATAGCTCTTTTAAGTAATTAGTTTTATTACTTCCACTGCAAAAATTAATACCTACGCTAATCAATGACGGCGGTATATATTTATTGCATATTATTTTTTTCTAAGGGAATATTAGAGTTAGGTATTAATTTCTTATTCACACGTTCTTTAAAAAACCTCATATTCTTTACACGTTCTTTTAAAAACCGGCCAAGAGCATGTCGGACCATGCTCAACGTAGGGTTCCGTAGTTACCGGCCCGTCGCAATACACCTACTCAAAAGGTTGTATTTTGCGGTATTTACGTAATTTTACTATGCGTACGGTAGTACTATTACTATTAGTTATTCTGTGCTATGCGGCACTTATGTCCTTTTTAGGGTTCTGTAGTCAACTAGGAACCCTTATAGTTTCGCCATGTCTGCCCGTCCGTCCGTCCGTCCGTCCGCGGATAATCTCAGTGACCGTTAGCACTAGAAAGCTGAAATTTGGTACTAATATGTATATCAATCACGTCAACAAAGTGGTAAAATAAAAAATGGAAAAAAATGTTTTATTAGGGTACCTCCCCTATACGTAAAGTGGGGAGTGATTTTTTTTTTCATTTCAACCCTAACATGTGATATATTGTTGGATAGGTGTTTAAAAATGAATAGGGATTTACTAAAATCATTTTTAGATAATGTAAATATTTTCGGAAATAATCGCTCCAGAATTTAAAAAAAATGTGTCCCCCCCTCTAACTTTTGAACCATAAGTTTTAAAAATATAAAAAAAATATAAAAAGTAGAACTTTATAAAAACTTTCTAGGAAAATTATTTTGAACTTGATAGGTTGAATAGTTTTTGAAAAAAAGTTACAAAATAATTTCTGAACTAAGTTTGTAATTTAACCGTATAAGCAGGTGTTTACCTGTAATTTCTACAAAATCACAATGAAATGACGTGCTTTCAAATAAAGTAAAAACGGTGAAAATCGGTTCACGCAATAAAGAATTATCCCATAAAAATCATCTTCCATACTTGCCGATAGATGTCGCTGTACGTGGAACGCTCATATCATATCCTACATGGCGGTGTTATTTTAACTCTTAAGTGGGGACACTTACTGTGACGGACGGAAAACTACGGAACCCTACACTGAGCGTGGCCCGACACGCTCTTGGCCGGTTTTTACTAGCTGTTTTTGAGTAACTCAAAAACGTCTTAACCGATTTTATTCAATACAGTTTTCATTGAAATTACTTATTAGGCCTAACTTTCATATTTTTTTCCTAATTTTTTGGAGCTATTATTTACGAAACTAATAGATTTATCCAAAAATTGTTTTAATGAACTATATTATTTTTGAAAGACCTATCCAACGATACCCCACATGATAGGGTTGGCGCGAAAAAAAATTCACGCACCACTTCATGTGTACGTAGGGTACTACCCTAAAAAAGGATATTTTTAAAATTTTTATTTTACCACTTTGTCAGCGTATACATATCCATAGGTAAATTGAAACATACAAACTGTCGTAATTTATTATTATTAATATTAATAGTAAAATAGGATATTTACCTGTTCCTCCTCGCTACTCGGCTGTGAGACGTAGGTGCAGCATCGTTCTTTGATGTATGAGAACGCTGATATACCTGAAAGATGAAAGGCAAATCCTTACATGTCTGTCTGTCAAAACATCAAATATGATCAGAGGTGTTATTTTCCGACGCAGGAAAGGGGAGTTATGAGTTTAGTTATAATGTTTATTGCTATGTAATAAAAATTTAGTGCGACCAGTGAATGAGATGTTTCCCCTTTAGCTAGCTTTTTAATTTTTAATCTGTATAAGCCAAGAGACAGGCGCGGGTTGAAAAACAGCGCTGTGCAGCCGACCGAGCTCGCGGCAAATGCTGAGCTCCGAGCCTATTGTCGCGAAATTTAGTTTAGCCTAGTTTCAAAGTTGTTTGTTACTTGTATTTTTTTTCCTTTCCCTTCTTGTGTATTGTTTTATGTTTTTTGTTTACTTCTGTCTGTAATTTTTTTTTTGTTTTGGATTCTGGATTTCTGCGACAATAAATGTTTCTCTGACTGACTCATACTGTAAGTACTCTAAAATGCGTTCAAAAACCGTAGACAATGACAAGCATTACAACAAACGATTTAACTATGATAAGTTTCTTATCTGCGGCAGTAACGTAATTTTAACTTTGCATGCTCAAATATTGTTAAGCAATGAGTTTCAAATTTGGAACATCAAATTTGATAACAGAATGTTACCGCCATGGCCAACTCGATTGGTCCCGCGCGAGCCCCGACACAATCGAGTTGGCCACGCCGACACAATCGAGATGGCCGCGGCGGTGCAATGGCGGCCATTCTATGATTTCCGAATACGGCATTTATAATAAATAATATGAGTGTAGATAAAGCAGTGTATGCAAAGGCCTTAAAACATTCGTGTGATCTTATTATGAAATTCGCCTGCGAATCATTTCATAAAACCACACTCATGTTTTAAGGACCCTTATTACGTAACAGTTACATAAACTACTATTTTTTGACAGCTCATTGACTTTATTACTATTTATATAGGTCCCTATTATATTTGGGTCTTTATTAGGGTCTATAATTTTTGTTGACTTTCCTTTGTTAATTTAACGTTGTAACGTTAATAAATGTATTTTCTTTCTTTCTTTTTTCTTAGGTACAGTCGCCATCAAATATATATGAGCGGCCAAAGTACTCAAAAATATCTGAAAATGCACTTTATCGCCGTGAAAATAGAGGCGTTGTTCATATATTAGTGACCGCCTTGGCCGCTCCGATATATTTGATGGCGACTGTACTAAGGTTGTGTAAAATTTAATTATCGTTCTTTCACAGTGAATACCTCTCCCTATTTCATCTAATACGGTTCAGCGTAAGCGTGAAGAGATAACAGACAGATATACTTAACACGTTAACAGTCCTCATACAATATGTATGCATTTCCTCGTACGGTCCAAGCAAATTACTTCAATCACACGTCCATGTTCCACATATGGGTCACTAAGAAACAAACAAGCACGCTTTCGAATAAGTACAATATCTTTCTGTATGCTGTTGTCTTACTAGCCAAAAACATTATTATATCAGAATTATCCCTATATTATCATGCAGTCTGAAGTAATACTAACTAATCTAAGTATGGACGCGGTCGTTACATCTGTGGGGCACGGACGTGTGGAGATAGTTCAGCGTGATCCATATACGGGGCACTGGACAGTGAACGTGTTAATATCTGAACGGGATTCATACAAAATGTTGGAGGAACCCAGACGACTCCCAACCATCTGGCAACCCTGAATCTATGACGCATCAACCGATATTTAGCATCGCACCGTTTGTTTGTTGCATTGATTTTACATAAATTTGCGCCCCGCGGGGTCCGGACGCATATTGTAAATATCAGCCGATTTGGGACCGGGACACGTCACTTCAATAGATGGAGCATATGAGAACAATAATAAATTGGCTATGGGCCGAAGTGACAGCACTTATTACATTTTGGAGGGCAAAGTCGAGGCAAAAAGAGGCATAGGAAAGCCTAGAGACACCATAATATCGTATCGTGTTCAAAATGATTCGTAATTTACAACAGTTAGGTATTGACTAAATAATCTTTACACTGGCTAAAAAATGCTCCGCTTTGTACTGGTTTTACCAACATACAGTTTTAAAAGGCTGTCAAATCAGACAGACTTTTTTTGTCTAGAAAATAACAGACTTGACTATTCCGGGTTGAATTCTCTAAGCCTTGTAGTTTCAAAAACTAACGTCAGGTCAAAATACGTCAACTAGACGTGTAAGTGTGTCCTTAGATCGGTTAAACGAATCAGGCAGCCGTATCGGCTTTTACTTGGAGCCAAAGAATAAAGACATATAACAAAGAATAAGTTAGACCCGACGGCCAGATCTATGTCTACCGGAGATCTGAAATAGATTTGACGATTTAATACGAGTAGATATGAGGTTAGCTATAGTTGTAAATTTTGTACAGAATCTTCTGGTGGTAATCTGTGGCTCGGCATCACACGAACGCGGTGACAAATTTATGTTCTCTATATTGAGGTGCGTTGTTTTTTGTCAGCGAAGTAGGGGAGACCGGGGACCAATGTAACAGCGGGTTAAAAGTAACAGAGGCTCTGTAGGTTTATACATAAGTCATACCGACACCCTGCTACCGCCAACGATATACACTAACATAATGTCACAACGCGAGTGCCGTGTCCCGATGCTTAACTAGAGGATAAGGTCCTATGTGATTTTGCAAAACAAATTATTGTTTTTTCACATTTATTCATTTAGTGATTACATAACTGTTAAGCGGTAAAAAAAAGGACTACTGGCATAGTGACTATTGATTAGATGGTTTACACGATATTTTACTTTGTTTTTGTCTAGCAAGTTTCTATTTTGGGTAGGCATTACTAAATCACGAGAAATACGGTTGGAGACTAAAGTAACGAACCGCTTTTGGGACGAAAGTAACATGTCAGTCTTGTAACAGAACTATGGAGAAAAAAAAGCAATCAAAAAATGAGCTGCTAACCTTTATAATTTGAAAAGGTGTTTCTATATTGCATTAGCTAATAATCTCGTAAATATGTGTCCTAAAAAGCGATTAGAGCAAGAAACAGAATCTGACAAAAACTCAATTACATTACTGAAATTAAAACTATTACCTGATAATTTGTCAATAGCTTTGTCGATTATTTCTAAAGAAGTGCTGTCTTAACACGTTCACTGTCCAGTGCCCCATATATAGATCACGCTGAACTATCTCCACACGTCCGCGCTTCACAGATGGGCCACTAACGACCGTGTCCGCACTTAGATAGATTAGTATCACTTCATACTGCATGATAATATAGAGATAATTCTGATATAATAATGTTTTTGGCTAGTTAGACAAGAGCATACAGAAAAATATTGTACTTATTCGAAAGCGTGCTTGATTGTTTCTTAGTGACCCATATGTGGAGCATGGACGTGTGATTGAAGTAATTTTCTTGGACGTACGAGGAGATGTATACATATTGTATGGGGACTGTTAACGTGTTAACTTTTAATGGACAAAGGTTTTGTTGATTTCATACTACATTAAATACTAATTACCTACACTCTTTATTGTTACTTTTGACCTACATCATGTTACTATCGACCTGCACTCGGGGTGGAAAGTAACAACCGACAAGGTTTTTTTAAGTTCCTGTAATTCATAAAATATGATTAATAAAGAAAAAATAGTGAATCGGTTTGTAAAGCATAAGCAAAATGTATATATGGATACATTTATTTAATAATATATTATATTATTCATGACAGATAGCGTGGTATCAGCACATATGTAAAAAGTTACGTTGCTCCCCGGTATCCCCTAGTAGGTATACTGTACGTTTGTGGGGTTCCGTATGTTGGCCTTATTTATCGAAATATTCATGTGTTTTTCTTTACTAGTTAAAGAAAGACACACAACAGGAATATTCAGAAACAGTCCGTCCCACGATTAGGTCGATTTGTGTCAATATTGTCCCATAAAATGTGGTAATCAAATATTGAAGTTATCTACACTATATTCGACAAGGAAAGCAAATTGAACACTGAGCATGATTCATACTGGTTATTGGTTAATCTTGTCCAAATGGGTTCCATATAACGACAGCTAACCCTATAAATAATAGGGTTATATTAGGGTTACCCTTACCCTATCGAAATTTAATCGAAGAAGTTTTTCGGTCCCTGTGACTATCGGTCAATGGACTAAGGGGATCAATGTTACTTTGCGTCCGTAGGAAACACCTTAGACAACCCTACACGTGATCCCTGGGTGGTGATAAAAGAGTAACAAACTTGGCAGCTGGACTGTCCCATCTGGACCTTGCAGCATTCACCGGATTTTCCTTATCATCTGCTTTCCCACTACTACTACCCCAGGGAAGAAATGCCTATCTATATCCAGTGACATTTAGCCATACGATAAATAAATAAATACTATCGGTGATTACAAAATACTGATGTGACTGACTAAAAATTGGACAAAGTGGAGCTTACATGCGTTCAGAACAACGTTCGAGCGATTCAAGCAGGACTGAACATATCACTTGTGGGAACACGATGGTTCACTTGAAATGTCTATCCTTCGCACTCGAACAAACATCGTGTAATAGCTGTACACCACTAGGAAACTATAGATATTCCAAACTGAAAAAACAAACAGTAATTGAAATGTAATGTCCGACCGAAGGTTCGGTTTCGGTTTCGGCCACTTTCAGCCAAATAAACGTGTTTCGGCCCAAGGTTCGGTTTCGGCCAAAAAACGGCCGAACCTTTCGGCCGCGCCGAAACTTTCAACATTGTATTATACTTAATCTGTCCATAAGTTCTGTCACAACGTTTTTAGGGTTCCGTAGCCAAAATGGCAAAAACGGAACCCTTATAGTTTCGTCATGACTCAAACTCAAATTCAAACTCAAATATTTATTCAGTAAGTAGGCCACAAGGGCACTTTTACACGTCAAAGTAAAAGAGAGAAAAAAAAATCTAACTACACCGGTTCTAACCCTACACCTATGACCCGAGAAGAATTATGTCCGGCAAGAAACTCGGCGGGACTTATTTTTTCAAAACAACTGTACAGTCGACTACAAAGATATGTATCCACTTTTGAACCTTATTACAACGCATTAAGGTGAAAAAGTAGATACATCTCTTTGTAGTCGACTGTACATCAAAACTAAACAATACATATAAGTGCGTTGTTCTATAAGAAAACATATCAAACCAAGTTAGATTAACCAACAATAGGAAGAAAAATACCAAAGAAAAAAGATGAGTCCAAATCTGACTATTTGAAAATTAATTACATACTTATAAGTTTGATATACTTTCTTACCTGAACTGTGTCTTCTACATAAATTTCCAAATTATAATAATCCATCATCAACAGTTGGAAACAAATTTTGAATTTAAATAAAAAAAAAGACGTGAGGTATATATTGTATGCCGCTATTTAGTTATGTAGTTAAATTGCAGAAAAAAATATTTTTGGGGGGGGCGCTCCATACATGTCACTAAATTTCAAATGCTTTTTTCCCAAATATCAACATGTAACTGAAATATGTACGATTTAAACATGTCACATCAAAGTTTCGGTTTCAGCCAAACCTGGATTCAGAGCCGAGCCTTCTGTTTCGGTTTCGGTTTCAGCCAAAAAACATGTTTCGGTTTCGGTTTCAGCAAAAAAACATGTTTCGGTCGGACACTAAATAGTAAAGAGCATACAATCGCCTGACATTAAGGTTTGCGGGTGGGGCAAAGTTACTCTGCACAACCGTTGTTATTTCTACGGTATACCGGTATTTCATGCCTTAAAATATAAAAAAAAAGTTACATTCTTACGCGTTATAAAAATTGAGTTAATAATATTGAAAATTAATTTCTTTCCAAGGAGCGCTGCTGTAACAGAAATTATCAAATCCACGAATATTTTCGCAGCCATAAACTTTGTAAATATGCTTTTTGGCCATAAGTATTCCTGTGAAAGAAATGCTAAAATTAGATGTGGTCTATTAGAAAATTGAAAATATTATATATATCACAACCTACTTCCTATTTATATGTATGTGACTAGGGTTACCAGGCCCAAAAATGAAAAAGCCGGACTCCGCGCTTAATTTAGCCGGACATTTGATCCCAAAAGCCGGACGGCGCTTCATCGGCGTCGTTGCATTGCATATGCTACGCTGGTCTTTCGAATCGTGCCACTGGCGTGACTGGCGCGTAGCGTAACTCAGACAAAAGCCTAACAAAAGCCGGACAGGCCGGACGAAGAATTTTTTGACCGGACACACCCGTAAAAAGCCAAACATGTCTGGCTAAAGCCGGACACCTGGCAACCCTATATGTGACATTATTTTGGTAATGGTCATTGAGTAACAGGAGATGACAGGCACTTAAAGTATATACATTCGCTCTTGAACCACTATAGTACACTTCCCATAGGCCCCTTTGCATTGTGCCTTTTACATTTCATGCAAATATTCCTTAACAGAGTTCGCATCGGCTTGGTTTTTAGACATTTCTTACGCATTTGACTTTGATTCCTTCATATAGTACGTACATTTGATATTAATCCTGTTAAATAATTATGTCTGTCAAATTACCTACCATATAAACTCCATAATACATAAAAGTATTGCTGGCTATTACAGTTATCATACAATCTATGTATATAAAACTGGATAATACCAAACCTGAAATAAAATAATGTTGAGTAAGTACGAGTATAATAAATTAATAAAGTAAAACTTTGGTTCAATAAGGGCAATTTTGGGATTTAGAGCGTGTCATGGATCTTGGCCAGCCAACAACCCGATAATAAAATTAACTGATTGATCAAATTCATCATTTTTGGTGCCCTTTTAAGCACACTATTTAGAGCGTTCGCCCAAAATTGCCCTTTTGGGTAGGCACATACGATTAGGGCTTGCAATCAGTGCCGTAAATAACCATTTCTGCGCCCTGTGCGAGCTTCTATAACTGCGCCCTTGTTTTTTTTTTGATAATGTAGGTACCCTAGAGCAATGCTATGTATAGGCCTACTTTATTTCATTCAGGGTGATACAATAAAGCACAAGGAACTTGGTGTTGGTGGAATTATCTAATATTTTGGAAGAAAAAACTATTTTCTTAAAGAACTGATGTGGGCAAACAAGCAGACGAGCCATCTGATCTTGAGTGCACCCTTCTCCTATTATACCACCCACTGAGTGGGACACATCTCACTCACTAAAACTCAAACACAAGTTCACTAATGCAAATGCGTTGCCCACTCTGATGCTTAAGATTTAATTTTTGGGCCACTATTAGTTAAAGCAATGGCGCGTAGTTTCAGTGACCGCGAGGCAACCGGATGGCTCGCGGTATTTAAGAGACGAGGAGCCGCCCTGTGCAACCCGAACCGAATTGACTCAACTTGGACTGGGGCGGAAATAGAGGGGAGGTGTAAATTATTTTTTTATCGCGACGCAACCGATTGAAACAGCGGTTGCCTGAAACGATATGCCCAAATTTCATCCCTCTGTGGCAATTGATTGCAAAACATTTTATTGCGCGTATTCAAATTTCAAATTTGACAGATTTCTCGTTTGTAGGGGTGGGCACAGAGGGATAAAATTTCATAGGAGAGGGATGGCATTTGGCCATATCGTTTTCGTCACTTCGAGAGCTTAAATATCGCGAGCAATACGGTTGCCTCCCGGTTACTGAAACTACGCGTCATTGCTCTGAATATTTGGTCTTCATACTGCTATAATAAAATAACACCCTGCAAAGTTTCAGTAAACTCTAAATTAATTTGTTTAAGTACTTGGTATGGTAGAGTTTGGAAAAAGGAAGGTAGCATAATATAAATTGCGTTTAAGTATGAATTGGTGAAGGTGGTCTTCGACCGGCCGTGTAGCCGGCCGGCCGCTTGACTCCGATAAACACAAATACGCACGTGCGCTGCCAAAAAAATATGCGTAATGTTTTGTCTAATTTAATAGACGTTTTTGATGAAACTGGCATATAGGTACGTATGTGTTGGAATCGAGCACTAGGGACGCAGCGGGAACTTATCAGGAGCAAACCGAAAAACTAATAGCCCTGCCTGGTCTGGCCATTCTTGCGCCCCCCAGAGTCTACGCCCTGTGCCTGGGCACCGGTGGCACCGCCCTATCTACGGCACTGCTTGCAATTATCCGGATAATATGGCTACTACCTGGATAATTCCATACAAATTACTATACGAAATATTTGGCTTCCAAGCCCTACATTAAGATACGACACTTGGAGGAGGAGTTGAGTTTGCAGGGCTGCACCGAACACTCCATGTAAGTAGTGAGTGGGCCAACAAAAAACTAACAACTACCAAACACTGAGTGCAATAAAAGGTGGTAAAAACCCACGTGATGATTGCAATATATCAATAATAAAATAATGAGATCAATAATTTACAAAGGAAAAAAAGGAAAAAAAAAGTATATTTTATTGACCATAAATACTTTTTATATAACATTTACAGATCATCAGTGACTCCCGCACTAGGCTAAGCCTGTGTCGTGGAAATCAGAAACATACCAATGTTACCAAAAAATGAGGCGGCTGTTGGAGTATAAAGTACATGCAACTTAAAAACTATTTAATATTAAACTAAACTAATATTTTTAACTATTCAATTTGATGTCAGATTCTGCCACAAGACTACGTCCCAAATAAATACAGTTTTAATATTACAATTAATGCAAGTTAAAATGAAGTTAGATGTGAACTTAACTAAATATATAGCAATCGCCACAAAAAGGTTACTTAAAGTTCTTAGTCATGCCCGCTAGATTTTAGTGTGTAAACGTTGTAGACGGAGAGCTGGCCACGTCAGATATGACACAATAATGAGAGCAACGAAACCCATGTAGTTAGTTTGCTATACTATGCTTATTTCTAGATCCGGACATCTGGCAGCTGTAAAGTGGTGGAGGTCAAAGAATGCAAATAACTTGAAGAAAACAAATCCTAGAGTTCTGGGTTTAATGAAATATAATGGGAAATTATGTAATTTATTAGGTTATATCATATCCAGAAGGTTTTGTTGGGGGAAAGTAGTGCCAAATAATGTAAAATGCAATTTTTAGTTAGTCGCCTGTTTTTGTTTCCGCAATAATAGACAATGGTTTTTAATATAATGTTAAAATATAGGCCCTGTCCTCTGTAAGTGACACAACTTTGGCATTTTTTACCTATTTTGGTATTACTTTTTTCCAACTTAAAAACTTTGTTGGTCCGTCACTCTGACATCCACCCATTGAAAGCTGCCAGATGCCCGGATCTAGCAATAAGGATGGTAAAGCAGTCTAACTAGACAGGTTTCATTGCTCTCATTATTGTGTCATATCCAAAGGTCGGCGGGGGAGAGCCGTTTTTACGTCATTAATGTCATTTAGTTGTGTCTTGTAGATATTAATATGGATAAGGTTGGGTACACCTTAAAGAAATATTAAAAAAAGACAAAACTAAAATGATAATAGATTACAAAAAGAGTATTAAGCTTATTTATGTATTGTACATTTTCTGTGCTATTGTAATAAATGACTATAAGTTTTTCTATATTTTAAATTTTAATGATTTTCGCCTTGAGTTTAATATCCATTTATAGATAAAGCCTGACCAGAAATATATGATCACGCGCCATGTTGCGGAATTTCATTTCATCTTCAAAATCACAATAATCTTTCACGTTATAAATTATTTATGCGCTTTTTCACTTCTAATTGACATAACATAACAATAAAATAATGACGTTGTCATGATATTTCACGAAGAGAGAATTGGCATCCTTCAACAGATTAATTGCCTATCTAAAGAGGTTTGATATCACGTGATATATCACTTGATTAACCTTAATTGTAAAATAAGGATATATACCTTTATATTATCTAAACGGAAGTTTGCTTTAATACTAGTTAAAAATGTTTTCGCTCTTAAGCGGAAAGCTGCAAGATAGATAAATTACATTCCGTAGATTCTTCTAATAAAATTCATTTGTTTTGAATGCGAAAAGCTAGCAGAAAGGCAGCCTCAATAAAATAATTTCATTAATTTAAAATAAAATTACACATGGGGCATTTACCCTTGAGTGTCAAGGTATGTCCATGTTATTGCAAAAACTGAAAACAGCTCACCCCCGCCGAGCACTGGTCATATCTGACGTGGCCAGCTCTTAGACCATTGGTGTGTGCGAATGTGAGTTGAAGTGAAGGCTTCTAAGGAATACGTTGAATTAGTAATCATGTAATATTAGTACAAATCTGTGGCACTCGTACCTAAACCACCGTCATATAATGGATACATGCAAACAAAAATGGACCCGGTTATCATAGCCACTGCTATTGTGATGCATCCCGTGCGAAGGGTACAGGTGAAAAAGAATGACTTCAATAGTGCCATGATCACTGTAAGCAAACTTAATTAATCAGATAATGTTCACAAAATTATTTAAAGAGCGCCACCTCTTGAGTTCAAATCACCGATGTAAATAAATAAATATTATAGAACAATTTTACACAAACCGACCTAGTTCCACAGTAAGCTCAATAAGGCTTGTGTTGTGGGTACTAGGCGACGATACATACATATAATAGATAGATATTGATAAATACTTAAATACATAGAAAAAATCCATAACTCAGGTACAAATATCTGTGATAAACACACAAATAAATGCCCTTACCAGGATTCGAACCCGGGACCTCCTGCTTCGTAGGCAGTGTCACTACCGACTGGGCTAGGAGGCCGTAAAATATATATTCATTAATCTGGTCTGTGATAAGGTAATAAAGAATGAGACACACAATCAGCCCAAAAAATGGTCCCACAATAGTGCTGTAAGAACGACTCGTACAGCAGTTTCTCAGACAGTCTTATTACGGTATAACACTGGCCGGTTACAAATTGTCACGACCCACATTTTCGGTAAACCTTGTTTGAGACTCTCTACTATATATCCTATCCTAACTCAATGGTTGAAATGAAAATGACAACGAAGAATTTTTTTTAATGTAAACTCAATGAAATAAAAGAAATCTTCAACGAAGAATAAAACAAAATGAACATAAATGGAATAAGATGATATACAATTTCAGCCTTAAAAAAATCAATAAAAACTTTTGATCTTATGGTAAAAACTTTAATGTCGGTATTTAAAAGAATAAGGTAGATAATTTAATAAGTGTATGAAATAGTTAAAAAAAGTTATGTAATTGGATAACGAATTAAGAATTAAGTATTTATCTTAAAAAATAACATAATTATATGAATTATGAAATATAGTGAACCACATAATGAAGATTTAAAAATGTAGGTAATGTAAAAAAGTTTTGAGTTCGAGGATTTGTTAGTATTGGTACCGATGCATTCTGAAGAGTAAATTTAACTATCTGTGTAACATGTATGTACCAACTTGTCATTAATAAAAAAAACTAAGCTCCACATTCAAAGAAATCTGCGCTCCGTCTAATTAAGGTAAGCGTCCACTTGTCGGTATCGTACGCATCGGACGCATCGCACGCAACGGATCGTAGTATTCTTTGTATAGAAACTCATATAAGTGCGTCCACCTGTCCGCATCGTACGCATCGCACATCGGCAATGCCGACACCGTTGCTCCGAGAGGCAACTTTTGCGATGCGTGCCGATGACGTCATACGGAATGCCGATCAGTGGACGCACCCCGCGCGCTCGCTAGCTACAACGACAAATTGTTCTTCATCGCTTTCCTCCATTCTCACAGAGTCCACACGTGCGCTCACTACGAAAATCCGAATGAACTGGCTTCGTCAATCCGTATGCTGGTACTCACCGTCGGTAATCCGTACGCTGCCAATACAGTGGACGCACTGTGAAAAATTTATCCGTTTGATGCGATGCGTCCGATGCGTGCGATGCGGGCCTGTGGACGCCTACCTTTAAGATAACGAAAATGGGGTAAATACGACTCGCGGATTAGCTGAAGACAAAGAATTTAGGCCCATTTTAAGAGTGCTGAGTTAGCAACAACTGTGAAGTTCTATCGTTGTATTTTGAACAAATCACCTTTACCATATAGTTAGAGAGCCCACGCCACTGAACCTAGTTCGATAAGTCTCCTACATGAGATATATATAATTAGTTGCGTCTTTAATGCAAAAAAAGTTGTGGCGTATTTTTTTTTTTTTAATATAAAAAATCCGGTATCTAGTACGATAAGTCTCCTAGATTTCCTTTGTTCCTCGAAGCAGGGGAGGGGCAGGGCTACACGATAATGCGGTGCTGCAAGCCCCCATGCGTGGCCTTGTCAGTGGCAGCAGCATCAAAAGTATGAAAAAACAAAACGCCTGATCTTTTTATAACAAAAACAAGATGTTATGTAAGCTAAACTTAGCGCCTGAACTGCAACAAGATGTTACGTTATTAAAATGATTTTATATTTTAAAAGATCAGGCGCTTTGTTTTTTTATACATCTACAATCTTTTGATGCTGCTGCCATTGACAAGCCCACGCACAGGGCAGCACTGCATTATCGTGTAGCCCTGCCCCTCCCCTGCTTCGAGGAACAAAGGAAATCTAGGAGAGTTATCGTATTAGAAACCGGTTTTTTATTTAAAAAAAAATTAAAATACGCCACCACTTTTTTTGAATTGCAGCATCGGCATTTCGGGTTCCCCCATTAAAGACGCGACTAATTATATATATCTCATCTAGGAGACTTATCGAACTAGGTTCAGTGTCATGGGGCTCTCTAACTAATAGTACCCGCTTACATTAGGTTTCATTAAAACTGTTGTCTTTATCTATCCCGTCCATCTCAACTTACCCCGTTTGACGGTACGTAAGGTATTTCATCGAAAAAGTTCTGCTACCACAAGGTTTTTTTTTTAAATATACCACGACGGTGGCAAACAAGCATACAAAAGCCTGAAGCCAAGCAGTTACCGTAGCCTATGGACAATTGTAACTCCAAAAGACTAACATGCGCGCTGCCTAATGCCCTTTAAAAACCTAACTACTTTTTTGAAGAAAACAAACATAGGTTAACACTAAAGTTGATATTTTAACGCATTCACTGCCACCAACGCATATGTGCGTTTTCGTTACTCTCACCCAGTGCCTTGGACGCACAGACGCGTTCGTAATATTTAGTGACTTTTGTCGGAGGCACTGGGTAATAGTCGGTTGAACTCACATCTCACATGTGCGTCTGGGGCACACAGCAAAGTGACACGGCACCTGGCGAATGTCCAGGAAAAGAGGGTGGGTCCAGTGAATGCGTTAAGGTGTCTTTCATCCGTATTTTCAATTCAAATATGTATTTACGGTATGGTATGACATTCGAACGAGCGGAGCGTAAGCGTAGTGAAGTTCTTACAAACAAGTTGCATACTTAAGAGGTACCGACATGGTTATCTTATCACTTATCAGTTTTCAATCTTTTATTTCAGAGGTGCAGAGCCCGATTTATGGAAAAAAATTAACCATGATTTATGGGAATTTTGCTTAACACTCATGTTACTCTTAACATGATACTCCATAAAATAAAGGTCCAGATCAAAGGACCAGGGAGCCCCTTAAAAAGTTATTTTATGTGGTATACTGTCGGGTTTCAGACTTTCACATGTGTCGTAGTAGTTTCTGAGGAAATTAGCTGTGATAGACAGGTATACAGGCAAATGAAACTCTATAAAGGTTCCGATTGTTTGAAGTACAGAACCCTAGAAAAATAATATAGTGACGTACTTACCCACACTTCGGTGCACCGTGAATTTCTCAATATTTATTATGTCATGGATTAAATATGCTCTTTCTTAACGTTAGTCGTCATTACCTTCATCCGCACTTGCTTTCCAAAAACTGCTTACCACAATATACTGGTAGATATTAATAACTGAAAAAATAATTGTAAGAATAATAATTAGAGTAAGTAATTAGACGTGTCAGGAGTCCTGCACTAGGCTTCGCCTGTGGTGGACAACGAGTCAAAACGTAAGACTCTAAATAGAAAAATAATCATCGACATATGTAAAACACATAATATAAGTATTAACTATCACTAATTCACTTCAAATGCTCAACTATACCTAGCGAGCGCCATCCGGAGATATTTGGTTTGTCCTCCTTGTAACATCCATAATTGTAACTATGAAGTCCATCGTAAAATTCAATACCATCATCCATTTTGTCAGATTAACATACTTCGTTATCAGTGTTCGTTATGGGAGTCCTCCAAGATCCAGTTTTAATGTCTGAAGCGCTCGAGTATACATCAAACAACTTTTGTTTGTTTAACATTTGTGATAGCTACCTACATGCTGCCACCACCGTTTAAAGTATATACTTACATTACAATGTAAACGTAGATATGGTCTGGACTCCAAGTTCGTGGGTTCCCCTACTTGAATTTAACTTAACGAAATAAACATACGTTTGCTCGTTCATGTATTTAAAAAAAATGTATAACCAAAAAATTGATTGTAGGCAATATTTATGAAGTATCTACAGCTACTATATGTATATAGATTCCATGCCACTAGAGGGAAACGATTGAATAAGATCTTCATTCAATTTAAAAAGCATGACAATTCCAATTTAACCCTTTATAAGGCAGAGACGATTTGGAAACCACTCAGTTAATAAACATTTACGGAGAAGAACATCCTCTTTTTTATTTAACTTTAATGGTATTATAAGCCAATATATCAAGCTTTCTTTCCTCATTCATACTTTTTCGGTCAGTATTTAATTTTAGTGTAATTAATTAATCTATAATATGTGGTCAATTTATGCACTATGCCTGTTAAGGGAAGCAAGCTATAGTCATTGTTTCCATTATACTATTACAAATATACACGTCGCTGTATCTAATAATTTGAATTATAGTTCTTGCAATTCACGATGGCGAGTGGCGACACTCTTATTGGTATGATGACAAGGTCTAATTTTGATAAATCTACTCTCCATCGTGAATTGCAATAACTGTACCTACTACGTTGTTTGTAGTGTCAGGAAAGTGTATCATTTGCCACTTCAGATTAATAAAATTATAAAAGGTTACATGCTATATATAGACCTGACGGAACACAATTTACAAGCGGAAGTCTCTTTCTAACTCCTTGATAGAAAGAGACTTCCGCTTGTAAATTGTATCGTGAAACGGGCCACAGGTTATAATATTTCAGTGATATTCGTATATTAATCCTACCCACTACAAGATACACAATAATATTCGAGTACCGTATGTAGTCAATTAAACGCCAGTCTGTACAGAGCACCTTATGTTTGTTATGTCAATGTCAATGAATAGGTGTATTGGAAACAGATCATCTGAAAACTCAAGTGCACTATCAGGCTGAGTGCATATATTGACCACATGTTTTTCTTAATTATTTCGTTTTTTTTGCCGTAGATGTGTTCCCCAGTGCATTACAAACATGGTAGTGTATTTAACTTTCACGTAGCATATCTGTATAACTGGGGCCTTATAAAGGGTTAAAGATTTTTGAAAAAACGTAAAGTCACAGCGAGAAAATCGTAAAAAATGATTTGATGTCAAGCGATTTCTAACAAGGATCAAATCCACTGGACCCTATCAGCGCGCTCTTATTAACCAACCCAGGTTAGCCCAGACATGGAGGAAGCACAAGCATGGATGACGAAGTTTCCTTCTTTGGTCTATTTGGTCCGATGGAGTTATTTTTTTTCCCTTCTACATTTACAGCCGCCACCTGGGGACGCTTTCTACAGGGGGGAGAGGGCAAGCTTCCTAAGAAAAACAAAACATGTGATTTTCAACACACTTGCTGGTAACGAGGTTCTTATTCCTCGAAAAACGTCGTATGAAACGCGTGTACTTGATCATTACATAGCTCAGCTTCCTTATGCGCACTCACGTGCGTTCGTGCGCGCAATATCGCTTCGTACGTAATGATCAACTTAGCACACTTGTATCATAATGTACTATTTCAAAACTAGCCCTGTTGTTTGATATGTGTGGCATACACAATATAGTTGCAAAACTTTAGTTTAATAATATAATAATCGATTTAATTGGACTGCCTTTTGTCGAAGGATTGGTATGCTGACCCAAATAAAAGTATTCATTAACATATTGGATATCCTGCCCATCTAACCTGACCGTATGTTTCACGTCATTGCTCATTAACTGGGTTTTTAGGGTTCCGTAGCCAAAATGGCAAAAACGGAACACTTATAGTTTCGTCATGTCCGTCTGTCCGTCAGTCCGTTCGTCCGTATGTCACAGCCATTTTACTCTGAAACTATAAGACGTATCTTAATAAAAATTTAACATTAGTTTGCTTCTTATTCTATTGAAGCTACGGAACCCTCCATTATGCGTGATCTGACACGCACGTGGCCGCTCTTTGCCCTATAGGTATTATAGGTATAATATGAAATAGCCAGTGATCGGAACTAGGATGAAATTTGGGGTGAACGACCTCAAACGTTACGCTGAACATGGATGTGACTCAAGATTTCCCGGGATTTTGGGAAATAGGTTATTGTCAATAATTAATAACTTTTATCGAAGGTTAAATTAGATAAACAAATTTAAACTAAATAAATAAATGAAGTTCAGTTCTTCTATGCAGTAAGTACTGTAAAAAAATTTAAAAATTACTTTTTACGTTGTTTGTTTTTATTACATATTTTTTTTAAATTTTTATGGTTCCGTACCTCGAAAGGAAAAAAGGATCACTTTGTTGTCCGTCTGTCTGTCTGTCTGTCTGTCTGTCTGTCAAGACCATTTTTCTCAGGAACGCGTAGAGGTATCAAGCTGAAATTTATATCAAATACTCAGGTCTATTGTCCCTTGGAGCTGTGAAAAAATCAAACTGAAAAAGCCAACGCAATCAAAAGATACAGTCGTTTATGCTGCAAATATTGGAGTTTTTCGGCACTCGCAAAACCTACGGGGTACTTCCCGTGAACTCAGAAACTTGAAATTTGGCACGAAGCAACGTCATATAGCATAGACAACGGAAAAATTACAAAAGTAGAAATTTTTAGTAAAATCATACAAAAAAAATTTTTTTTTAATTTTAAAATTACTACCTTTTTCCTCGTAAACGCGTGGAGGTATTAAATTGAAATTCATGTCAAATACTCAGGGCTATAGGACCTTTCAGATGTAGTAAAACTAAACTTTTATGTCAACGCAATCAAAAGAAATAGCAATTTAAGTTGCATATTTTGAAACTGAGTACTTGCAAGAAACTCAAAACCTTAAGGGTACTTCTCGTAAACTCAGAAACTTAAAACTTGGCACGAAGAAACTTCATATAGCACAGACAAAGAAAAAATTACGAAAAGTAGACATTTTTAGTAAAATCATACAAAAAATATTTTTTTAAATTTTAAACTTACTACCTTTTTCCTCGTAAACGCGTAGAGGTATTAAATTGAAAATCATCAAATACTCAGGTCTATAATGCCTTTCAGCTGTAACAAAATCAAACTTCTACGTCAACGCAATGGGTAAACTTTTACTTATATACCTACAGGTTTGTACGGAACCCTCGGTGCGCGAGTCCGACTCGCACTTGGCCGGTTTTTTTTAGTAGTAGAAACCTTAGTTCTTCATTTCATAAGCTTACAATTCTATCTCCCCCCTTTTTACCCCCACCACACCATAAATTTAGGTGGCTCCCCGTCCTAAAATAATGTATGAGTCCTAAGGTTCCACTATGCAATAGGGGATTCTTTTATCACCAAGGTCCAAAAAATGAACTTTTTTTGTCATGTACACCACCGACTATTAGTACAGTAAAGATACGGTTGCGTCAAACATTAATTTATAATAACCTGATTTTTTTATTTTTTATTCTTATAGGATATTTATAGACAATATATGAAAAAATCCTACAAACTTTTTACCCGGAAGTAGTTAAATAGGTAAAAAAAATTGTATAAATAATTTGTATATTTTTATTTACAATAATATCAAATATTTTTATTTGTAAACATGACGATATTTAAGTCTTCTTTCTGTTGAAAGCGAAAAACAAGAAACCGAGTCCATGTAAAACCACATAATTTACAAAATGTACGGCGCGGGCGATATATATCCTAATTCGTTAGAAACAAATAGTAATAAGTGGTAGTTTGTTCTTACACATTTTAAAAGACTTAGAAACGATATATTCATTAAAATCCTACTAGAAAAATGCTCGTAATATGTGTTTACATATTTGCGGCGGTTAGCGAATAACGATATTTTGTAGGATTTCATTGCATAAATAATACTAGTATCATGAATAATCATGATATATCCGTTACACTAAAAATATTAGCTATTATTAATTATTTCCAATTCCCCATACTAGCCGCCCGTAAAATGACTGTAGTATATTTAGGTATACTCGGTACACGGCTGGAAAAAATTAATAACTCAAGTTATAAAATTGAAGAAATTTCAATCTTATTGTTATTCTATTTTAAGTTCAAATTTCTTAAATTTGTCATCTCGACTTGTCACCTTCTTCTGTAATGCCTTTTCAAATGCCTTTTTTCCACCACCAGTGCCAGAAATGAACTTTTGGGGTAAGTACTAATTGAGTAGGTAGGTACATTTAATTTTCGTTACTTTGACCTATAAATTAAGCAAAAATATCGCGTGGTCGTACCTTCCTGGCACGACCACGACCCCTATGTCGCTGTGCCGAAACCGTAAGGGTACAATTTTTTTTACCTAAAGTACGCAAAATAGTACTTTTTCTTCATTAATTTGTACCGCAATCGAAATAACAAAAGGCTCCGTGGTCGTGCCAGGGAGTATCACACTAATATCTGCCCTGCTAGCATGACTTACACTGTCGCGCGACTCTCTATACTTCAGGAGCGACTCGAAGTATGAAGTCGCGCGCGACAACGCATGTTACGCTAAGCCGCCTGCTATGATATGAAGTGTCACTTCTAAACATTTATCGATAAATTTATATTTAAAGGTACCTTAGTTAGTTGATATTTTTTTCACAAAAACTTCTACGTCTGATTAAAACAAATAAGAAAAAACCGGCCAAGTGCATGTCGGACCACGCATAGGAGGGTCGTATCTGATGCCTATGGAAGAAGTTTTTTGGAGATAACTCAAAAATGGCTAAACCGATAATCTTCTAAACAATTTATGTAGAAAGTATATGATAAGGCGCATCTCCTCAAATTTTTTCATATTTTTTGGACTTACGGTTCAAAAGTTACAGCCCCCCCCCCCCCCCCCGTAACACCCGGTACACAATTTTTCTGACTTTCGAAGCGATTATTTCAAAAAATATTTACTTAATCACAAAATGATCAAAGAAACCTCAATTTTATTTTTAAAGACCTATGGATTGATGTGTCACATGTTGATATTTGGTAAAAACATTTTTTTTTTAGTTACATATATGTATGGAGCGAATATTTTTTTTTTCAAATTTAAATACATAACTAAGTAGCGGCATACAGAATACAACCTTATGTGTAAATTTTATTCAGATATGTCGTATAGTTTCCGAGTAAAATGCCTGTGACATACGGACGGACAGACAGACAGACAGACATGACGAATCCATAAGGGTTCCGTTTTTTGCCATTTGGCTAAGGAACCCTAAAAACGCTTACTTGTATCAATAATGAGAGAAACCATACGCCCGATTAAGAAACCTTGTAGTTCACCACTGTTTAACGCTACCGCCACTCCTATCACAATAGACTCTATTATTTCCAGGAATATTTTTATAAATGATGTCCATGCATATATCAGTTTCGACGACAAGTTGTTCTGTGAAAAAAAAAAAGTGTTTTGAGGGGAAAAATAATGTTCTGTTCCGTCTAACTATTTAATCCAGTCATTGAGAAATCATAGAGTGGGGAATCAAAAATATATCTTATCCAACCATCGATATATAATATCAACACGAGTAAAGGCAAGCAAAGTTAATGTGAAAACACAACCCATTTTCACGTTTACAAAACTAAAATGTCTTATTAACCAATCAAGTACTCATTCTTTAAGCATATTTTTTGTGTTAACCTTAATTCCGCAAAGGTTTCATGCCATTTCACCAATAAGAAAAGTTGCCGTGTTGTGAATGGTAAAAATCAATTTGACAATGAAGTTTAATTGGACAGGAGATACTCAAATGAAATAACTGAAATGTCAAGTTAACGTATAATAAATACGCCTAAGTTTGACGTGGATGGGTTCACGTATTAAGAGTCCGGTAAAGTCTTTTTACAATTTCGCTCAACTATTTGATATGATTTAGCCATCAAAGAGTACTAAATCAACCAATTTTTCAGCATAACTTGAAAGATCATTTCAACAGGGACTGTATAAATACAAAAAAATATCTACATTATTATTGTATTTTGAATAATTGACCAACAAGTGTTTTACCAATTTTAGCTCGGGGAGGTTCGGACAGATATCAATTTCGGGATTTTATTGATGTCGTATTGCTACAGTTTTTTTTTGTAATATTGAATTTATAGTCTTCTATGGAATAAATATAAAAAAATCTACCAATGTCATACAAAATTACTGAGAAAAAAAATATTTAAATCAGTCAACTTTCGGAAAAAATACACAATGAATAACCCCGGTTTCTGACTACATACATAATTAGTTATAAAAAAAAATTAATACAAACATAAACTTCAGCTTATTATGAACTCAAATAATATAAAATATATATACCATTTCATAGTACATTTTCGTAAATAGAGCACTTCAAATTAACTATATACTTACAATTAATTATAAGAAGCAAGGCCGGCCGATTTAGTCCGCTCGCTGAGCTCACGGAGGCAGGACGTATGTCGCTCTCCGCTAGAACGCTAGTGTGAATTCGAAAAGTGCAAAGGCACCCGTAAATTGGGAAAAATTTGTTATCACCCAGTCGTTGACATCTGGGGACCTTTGGAACACTTGCTAAGTAAATTTTTATTAAGTTATTTCGTAATTGTTATGAAATTATATCATTTACCATATTCGCCTCGTAAATATAACGCGCTCCACTCCAAATAGTCTTGATCTTAGGTACGTTACGTACGTACGTAAATTTTTATTAAATATTCTGCGATTTTCATATAATTTTTGAGTTAGAACCTAACTTAGCCAAACAGAAACATGCACAATAGTTGAACGGTCCTATACAGGGTGAATTTTCCAAATCGGCCAGTGAGGGCAGATACTAGATCTCACGATGCTACATTTTAATTAAGGACGTAAGGGCGATCAACATACAAATTTATGAAAAATGTACGCGAGCGAGTAAATTGCATTATATTTTTTATGCCAATTGAACCCGTTTCGAATAGAAATCAATAAGTAGTAGATTGTGTAACAAGGGAGCAAAATTATATATTTACGGTGAGGGCCTATAGTAAATCCCAAAAGATGCGACTGAATCCATCATAGAATTCTAAACTGAGTGTAGTGAGGGATTCAAGTGTTAAAGCCCAAGGTGAAAATAGTTTTGCTTCTATGTGACACATACCACCTTAGAGGAAAATAAAAAAGTTGAGTTGTCCACTCTTGTCAGTAAATCAGTTAACCAGGTGGGCTGGTATCCAATAATCGTGAGTTCTAGTTTCGACTGAGGGAATTTTTACAAATTTCCTTTCTACTACGTGCCCACAAGGAATCGAAAAGATTTTAACAGTATATTCTAGATTGTATTTAGAGATAAAAATGTCATACAAACTTTTTTGAAATTCGCCTAGCCTCGTGCCGCCCAATGTGCAATAGAGTGTACAAAGTAACACTCAGCATTAACGCCCTGACTTTCGAAAAAATAAAATGAGGTAAACGCCCAGTGTACAGTACGCTGTACTTAAAAGCTTATGAAATGTAATTTTTATATTTTCGCGCGTAATTGAATTTCACCTTGACGTCGTGAATAGTCGGTTCAATGGCGACCATTTTGACAGCTGACGTTTGACAGATATGCAGAGACAAGTTTTTGGCCTCCGCCATTTTGTCACCATGCCGCGTACGCGCACGACACGTAAGTATTTAATCTTAATTAATTAATTGAATCATGGCTTTTTTTGTTTTGAGGATGACATAAAAATTATCCTAAATGTGTGTTTTACTGAAATAACCTGTTATTTGTTTGTAAAAGTACTAATAATTATTTTTAATTCCTTATCAGAATATTATGTACATTGTAATGCATATTGGGCGTTTGGGAAGATGTGATATTGTAACATTAATCTCGGAAAAATTGATCTCAAAGTTATTAAATAACTTCCATTAATATAAATGTAGTAATTTTTAAGTTAAAAAGTTGTTAAAATATTTTTTTTAGTTTTTTCTCAAGCATTTTGGAGCATTTTGTTTTCTAAAAACATATTTTTTTCTTTTTGCAGATATTACTGATGTATAATTTGTTAGAGTTGGGAGAAATGTTATGTGATTTAGTGCCTAAAACTGAATAAAAGTAGGTATTATGTGATTTTGTGCCATAAATCTCTTGAAAAAATTGATTTCAGAGGTATTGCATAACTTTTTAAAATAAAAATGAATAGAAAATTAAGTTTTTTGTTAAGCAAGTTATAAACCTATTTTTTTAAAGCTTGTTATCAAGCATTTTTATGTGATTTTGTGCCTTTAAACGTAATAAAAAGTTGGTTTGTAGTTAAATGTTTATATTATTTACAACTTCAACCAAAGACCCAATGTGCATGGAAGTGAACAAAAGATACGAAGTTAGAATTCACTTTATTGTATTTATTTGTATTCACTTAGACCCAGAAAAATAAAATTAAAATCCCACTTGAGTTTATCACTGAAAAAAAGTCATTTATTTTGGTGGGCGTTAACGACTATAAAACATATTGGCTTATACATTGCACATTGGGCGTTTAGCTGAACTTGCGTTTTTTTTCTTGGGCGTTACGAGGCTAGTTTCAGAGTTAATACCAATTAAAAAAAAAAAAAATTTAATGTGTTTCAGTGCAAAACCCCGTTTTGTTGGCAATGTCACCACTATGAGGCCTAGTCTAGACGTCCTTATTGACAGATATCAAAGTGACAAGGAACACTTTGAATAAACTAGTTTTTACGAAATAAATACCAAATTCATATTAATCGATAATTTTTCCAAGAATTTTTTACTTATTATGTATAAAAACATTCGAAAAGTCAAAACAAAGCAATAATATTTAATTTGGCGGAATTTACCTAAACTTGTATAATGTTTTTTCCTTCTTATGACCTCAGGAATGCGTGGTTAATTTTTTCCGTTTCCTCGCAGGCACCGTGTATATAAAATAGTTTGATAGTTATTATTTTTATTTATTCCTATAATTTTTTTATAGGTCAAGTATGTAGTCCACATGATTGAAAAAGTGACTGACCGGGAGGCCATAGAAAAAGAGACACAACTGCAATCGGATTGTGCATTATGGCACGAGTTAAAGCGGAACATGATAACCGCCTCAAACTTTGGCAAAGTGTGCAAAAGAAAAAGTACAATAAGTTCCGCTCCGCTAGTACGAACAATGCTGTATAAATATTCTTTAGAGCATGTACCAGCTGTAATTCACGGAAAACATATGAATCAAAACTTATACATTTTCCATACAAGCTATGTGGATAGCTTGTGGAAAAGGGGTGGCCCTTTTAACTCAGTTAAAGGATTAATTTCGTAAAACACTGCAATCACTTTTGTTGTTCTTTAATTATGAGCAGTCTAAATACAAAGTTTCATGATAGTCATTTTAAACCTTTCAACCCCATATTTAATAATACAATATTTAAACCTTTTAGGAAAAATTATGTGAAATGCTGAAATCTGTTTTTTATTTCAAAAAACTCGCTTGCGCGTTAAAAACTAATGATTAGGTTTCACACTAAAAAAAATACGTTTTTCATACAAACTTTTAACCGCTTTTAATCACGTTAGGGGTTGAATTTCACAAAACGTTAGCGTCACTTTTCAATCACTTTTATTATTTTTAATTGGTAATAAACGTACTTAGTTAGTTTCGAGTCACTAATTTTTTTTTACCTACCCATACAATCTTTCAACCCTTTTTGGGATTGAATTTTCAAAATAATTTCGTATTACTTGTACACATTAAAAATGTAATACGATCTGCTGTAAGTTTTGTGTCTGCATTGATCAGTCAATCAACCATTTACACCAACGCCTATATTATGTATGTATAGATATAGATATAGCTTTAGTGCATAACAAGTTATAATAAATAACATGGTATATTAAATGGTTACTAGATTTACCTTTAGTTTTATTTTACCTAACAAAATTTCTGATATTACGCAAGAGCGCCTAAAGTATCAATATTGTTCATTGCGGCCGCGCACGTGCACGCGCCGGTGGTACCTGGAAGCGTTCGGTTACTGTGTAAAACTCGTATCTTCGCTCGAATTCAAAGCATTACCGGACTCTTAAGTAATAATCAAGTAACAATTTATTTTTTATTGCAATTTTAATTACTTATGTAATAATACGTTATATACGTTATACGTAATATACGTTAATTTAATCGTTCTCGGAATAAGGAATAATATGAAGACTTCTATTCATCTTTCATTTATTTAATAAAAGCGCTTAATTACAATATAGGGACTTACATACTACAAAATAAGCATAAATTAACATAAAATAGTAAAGATTTTACCTCTGATTATTCTGTTTGTAACTTGTATTTTATGTGTTTCTTTATTTTGAGGTGTGCAATAAAGAGTATTTATGTTATGTTATGTTATTTTTAACTTTTTTACAATTTTATAAATTCGTTATATTAGGGAGACACTCTTGGTCTCAAGGAACATAATGTCAAGCAATTAAGGTTGATTATGGCAAAAAAAAACTATTATTTTTTAACTTTATTTATGACCAGACTAGAAAATAATAGCATACCTTCAATATAAATTCTCTTTAATTCTTCGTTTTTTAGGTGTGCGTGTGGATTGAGTGAGCACCCTTCTAAAAAAAAAGGAAAAATGCTGTTCATTTAGTAAAAGTTCTAAAACAATTGTAAAACTAATCTCTGTATTTGTAAAAAGATAAATAAAAATATAAGTTCATTAACGTGTGCTCACTCAGTTCTCACAAACGACCAACGAAATCAGTGAATGTATTTATTTAACATATAATATTTATATACTAATATTTAGTAAAACCTATGCTAACGTACCTTTATAATTTGTAGATCACCTAGTAACGTATTTAAGGTTTTACAAATAATTTCTTATGCTCACTCAATCCAAACACTTTCGAAAACTCGATTTCTCATGAAACAACTGAAGATTTAAATTGCTATATATGTGTAAAGTTATGTAAAATCAAAATGGGACTTTGTAAAATGCAAAACGAACCACTAGCGTGGCAGGTTTTTGGATAATAAACTTTTGTGAGTGCTCACTCAGTCCACATATTATAAGTAAGTTAAAAATGTAAATATCTTAAGATTTGTAGTACCACAGAAACTATAAATTAGTTCAACTTTTAGTAAAATATTTTACTAAATATCTACCATCTAATATTTTATAGTCGTTGTCTGCTTTTAAAGATATTCAGTTGTAATTTTTCTCATATAAATATATCATTTAGGGTGACCACACTTTGGGACATTTTAAAAGAAAACAAAATTGTTTACTTGATCAGTCTTCTTTATTGAAGTAGGCAATGGAATAATAATATTTTTCACCCGACTACGGCAAAGCAATTTACAAAAATATTATTAACAGGTAAGTAAAGTTATGTATCAAAATAACTGCACTGTTAAGTGTCAATTAATACATAGCTTAACATAACTTAACATCATATCACAAAATAAAGTTATTTTTTTTGTATGCTAACCTTTAGCGTTGTCGAGCGTTTATGAATCACGTTTGTGGGCATCAACGAGATTTTAAGAATGTTCTAACTTTTTACGAATAAGGCCATATGTATGTACCAACCTAATCAACACAATTGATTACTTTAAAATTTAATTTAGAAATTAACTTCCTTGGATATGATCATAATATAGTGAAGTATGGTCACCCTAAATGATATATTTATATGAGAAAAATTACAATTGAATATCTTTAAAAACAGACAACGAATATAAAATATTAGATGATAGATATTTAGTAAAATATTTTACTAAAAGTTGAACTAATTTATAGTTTCTCTGATACTACAAATCTTAAGATATTAACATTTATAACTTACTTATAATATGTGGACTGAGTGAGCACTCACAAAAATTTATTATCCAAAAACCTGCCACGCTAGTGGTTCGTTTTGCATTTTACAAAGTCCCATTTTGATTTTACTTAACTTTACACATATATAGCAATTTAAATCTTCAGTTGTTTCATGAGAAATCGAGTTTTCGAAAGTGTTTGGATTGAGTGAGCATAAGAAATTATTTGTAAAACCTTAAATACGTTACTAGGTGATCTACAAATTATAAAGGTACGTTAGCATAGGTTTTACTAAATATTAGTATATAAATATTATATGTTAAATAAATACATTCACTAATTTCGTTGGTCGTTTGTGAGAACTGAGTGAGCACACGTTAATGAACTTATATTTTTATTTATCTTTTTACAAATACAGAGATTAGTTTTACAATTGTTTTAGAACTTTTACTAAATGAACAACATTTTTTCTTTTTTTTTTTGAAGCGTGCTCACTCAATCCACACGCACACGTTTTTTAGAACTAAAAAAATAACGGATGAGTTCGTTTATGTGTACTATTTATTTTAGCAGGCTTGGGGAAATACAAAGATAAATTTACATTTTGTATCCATTTTTTTTATACTACAACGGTAGCAAACAGGCATACGGCTCACCTGATGGTAAGCAGTTACCGTAGTCTATGGACGCCTGTAACTCCAGAGGTGTCTCATGTGCGTTGCCGACGCTTTCATAGAAAAGAGGATTCACTGTGTTGACAGCTAAAGGGACAAGAGGATCCCCCGTCGTCAACACACTGCATCCCCTGAGCTCTCTGGCAACCTTACTATGCCGGCAGGAACACAACACTATGAATAGGGTCTAGTGATGGGGTGTGGCTGTGGTTTTCTGTAAGGTTGAGGTAGTTCCCCAGTCGGGCTCTGCTCTAGATTTGATAATTAAAGACTATGCTATGAAGTTATAGCATTCATTATGTCTCATAGGTAGAACGAGACGGATGTATGCGGCACGTCGAATGTGATCTGTCATGTTAACGCACTGAAGGTCAGTACAGTTTGTTATCGATAGATTTTATTAAAACGTTACCATAAGACACTAATTTGACTTACGTCACCGCAAAATACCGTATCGACTGTAAACTCTTTCACTATCAAATTATAAGGTGAGATGTCAAAACATGGTGAAAGTGAAAACCATTCGTATTTATTGTGTTATATTTATATATTATTAGTTGACGAAATAATATCGACAAACCCATATATTAAGCATAATTTGTTAATAAGACTGCATAGTATGATAACTGGAACTGGAAAACGAAACGGTAAAAATTAAGCCGATATGAGAAATAGAAATATCCACTTCAACACTTGAATAAAAATAATTTTAAAAAAGAAATCTAGACCCAAGAACTGCTGAATATTTGTGAGATTTATGTATTAATAGTCAATTAATCTGATTTTAAATCGACACAAAAATACCAACTCTAACCTAAAACGAATGGTAAGTAGTTGAAATTTGATATGATAGTTATAAACACTTTCATTTTCAATCATAATAATTACAATGAAACTGTGAAAAATAACAAATAATATTGAAACATCTTTTACAGGTTCTTGTGCATCATTCATTTCTGATTGATTGCTGTAGCAGCTAAAACTTATCACCAGCAAGGCAAACTATTTATCTCAGGAAGGTGTATCATTTTATATTCAAGAAATAACAACTGCGTTACAGGCCGGGATCTTCGAATTATTGCATCCAAGTACTATAAAATAGTCCTTACTTAAAAGACATCCAGATTTATACAGGGCACTTTGAAATTATAATGTACATAATTATATTAAAGATTTATTTATTGCGAAATAGCCTTTTAAAGTAACATTGTCACAAACTAGAAACTTATAAGTACTTTTAACAATTACTCGTACGTGTAACTTATAAATAGAAATAAAACCATCATTATGCAAGAAGCGGCAAAGCCGCAATCCTGCGTTGTGTTATGTATGAAAACCGGCGGCCTTCCGGCGGCTTGCTGGAGCATCTTTAGCTTCCCTTGTGCGTTTGTTAGGCCGTGAGGCTGCGTGCCCCTTGCTCCACGGATCGATTGCCTCGACACCAACAATAGTTAGACGAACGACAACTATATTTAATAGTCTTGTAGTGATTTCGGATGGCGGGCGCCGCTCCGGCTTGTTCGCTGGTAAATAAATTAAAGGACTTGGCCAACGTGTCGGCGTCGACGCAGGTGGGATGTGTAACAGTAGCGCACTGCCTATACTTTAGAGAATCAACAACATCCTGAAAGGGTACTTATCCTTTTGTGATTATACAATAGACCTAAATAATAAGAAATAAACCTATGATCCACTATGATCACTAAAAGTCGAACTGTTATGTTGACAAAATAACCAAATAAATTAAGAATCACCTATTACATATGGACGTAGTTCTAGGACGTTTTAAACTAGTAGTGTTATTTGTACATTTGAAATTTCATCAATTTGGTTAAAAAATAAAAAAAAAGATAAAAGATATTTATTCTTCAATTTAGGCACATTACAATGCACTTATGAACGTCAGAGAGAGAAAAAAAAACTACCTCCGGTTCTAACCCTACACCTCTGACCCGAGAAGAATTATTTATGACCGGCAAGAAACTCGGCGGGATTTATTTTTTCAAAACAGTTATACAGTAATATTACATCTTAAAGATACACAATAATGCGTAGTTCTATAAGAAGGCATATCAAAACAGCTTGAGAGACATACAATGTACGTATTGTTTAATTAAAATAAAATAATAATAATAAAATCCAAATCTGATTGCTTCACAAAACGTTTGATATGCTCTCTTATCTGAACTGTGTCCTCTAAATGTTAGATGATTTTGTAGTATTTTCTGATTTGGGCCATGCATCTTTGTCCGTCATATAGTCCTCGACCCTGTAATAATCCTTTGACATTAAACTTTTTTTCAAATATTTCTTAAGAGCGGGAAATGATAAATTTAAAGCATCGACGGGTAACTTGTTATAAATGTGAATACCTTGACCAAAAAATGACTTATATGCTTTGCGGATACGACTACTTCTGATAGCAAGCTTGTTTATATTTGTAGTGTTATAGCTGTGGATGTCAGAATTTTTTTTGAATGTATGTATATTCTTTACAATAAAAATAATATTGTCATAGATATATTGGGAAGCAACAGTTAAAATATTAATTTATTTAAATAGTTCTCTAACTGATGCACCTGCCTTTAAGTTATACAGAAAGCGGATGGCTCTTTTTTGTAAAACAAATATAGTCTGTATGTCAGCTGCTTTGCCCCAAACCAGAATACCATATGACATTATACTATGAAAATAACTGTGATAAACTAAGCGAGCTGTGTCAATATTCGTTAATTGTCTAATTCTCCTAACGGCATGAGCGGCCGAGCTTAATCGAAGAGCGAGTTTTCTTATATGAGGACTCCATTGTAGATTTTTGTCCAACGTCGAACCAAGGAACACTGCTTTATCTACTATCTCTAAACATTCACCATTCAGGAGAATCTTAGTGTCCACCGGTGCAACGTTTGGCAAAACAAATCTAATACATTTGGGTTTCTTAGCATTAAGTAGCAAATTGTTAATAGTAAACCAGTTCAGTACAGCAGCTAGTGTGTTATTGATTACAGTAAAATCGGTAGATTGCCGGTCAACTTCGAAAATTAAAGATGTATCATCGGCAAACAGAACGATATCACAAAGGTTTTGTACTACACAAGGTAAATCATTTATATAAACCAAAAACAGGAATGGGCCCAAAATAGAACCCTGTGGCACTCCTAATTTTACTGAAGTCCCTTTAGACTGGGTTTTATTTACAACAATTGTTTGTGTTCTGTTGCCAAGATATGAAGACATGAGATTCAAGGCATTTTCTGATAAACCATAATGTTCTAATTTAAAAATGAGGGTTGTATGATCTACACAATCAAACGCTTTAGAAAGATCACAGAATATACCAATTGCATCGTAATGTTTTTCCCAGGCAATGAAAATATGTTTGATGAGTACCGCAGCGTCGGTTGTGGAACGTCCCTTTGTGAAAGCAAACTGATTGCTTGTAAGCAATCCATGTCTGTTGAAGTGGCCCAGTAGATCATTTAACATTAGCTTTTCAAAGACTTTACTTAGTACAGGAAGTATTGATATCGGCCGGAAGTTATTCAGATCACTAGAATCACCCGATTTAAAAAGAGGTATGACTTTACTACATTTCATAAGATCTGGAAAAATGCCTTGTGAAACTGGATTGTTATAAATTAAGGCTAAGTAAGGCGCTATGACGTCTATGATATGATTGATGACTAGACCCCGTTATCGGAGGTGCAATTTGGTAGCTCGACATTCTTATGGATGGGTAAAAATATTTATGATGTCGATATCGATACTCTTCCTTTTTCTTGGCAATTAGTTTTATATACCATTTTTAGACAAAAAAATTACATGTTTTTTTTATCACCCATGATAATCATCATCATACATCAGAAGTAGAAACCATTATCAGTAGAACAATAACGATGTGGTTGCTATTTTACTTTTCTAATGTTTCGAGTTGCAGGGCCGGGCCTGAACGCTCTTGAGATAAACCTTACCCATAGGGGTATAATACCGGCCATCTATACTGAAAATGAATTATTTACGTCAATGTCATCTCACAACAATAATTCTAATTATTTAGCTGTATTTACGAGCATATTTTTTTCGTAAATCACTCATATTCATAATATTGGAAATGCAGTATAATACAAAATTAACACGTTTAATTAAAATCTTAGACTCTCATTATGGTAAAGTAAAAATATCGACATACAGCTAGTATTTCAAAATATTTTTTACCCATCCCTAAGAATGTCAAGCTACCATAACGCACCTCCGATAACGGGGTCTACTGATGACTACAACTGATGTACCCCATAAGTCTGCTGTTTTCTTTAAATTCAGAGATTTGAATATTTTTAAAATTTTTTCTGAATCTACAAGGTCAAATTCAAATATCATCTGACATTCCTTAATATTAGTGCAAAGTAAGGAATGAGCTTGAAACGAAGATGATTTTAGACATTTTGTGGTATTTAATGCTATGTTAGAAAAATAATCTTCGAATGCCGAGGCAATATCGTCATTTGACAAGACCTGCTGTTCCTCTGAGACAATGTTGACTTGACAATCGCGTGATTTACATTTACCAGCTTCCTTATTTATAATATTCCATACTGTTTTCACCTTTTTGTCCGAAATTTTGATTTTTGCACTAGTATAGTTCGCCTTCGCAGTCAAACACACTTTCTTGAAAATTTTTGAATAATTCTTAACATAGTCCAGAAAATCTGCATTTTTGTTCAGTTCTCTCTCTCCATAAAGTTCATAAAGCCTCTTTCTACTTTTATGAATGCCTACGGTAGCCCATTCGCTAAACTTTGATTTAGATTTAGTCTTTGACCCACTAATAGTTCTCAATTTGAAATGTTTGTTAAATTGACAAAGAATCATACCAAACAAATCTTCATACAAATTATTTGAGTCATAAAAATGTGAATAAGGCAGTGTTGACAGATGATTTTGAATTTCTTTTTTGAATAATTCCAAACGATAACCATTAATGGGTCTATATGTTAGTTTGTGGAATTTCCTGAATTGGCTTTACGTATAAAAGATGCCATTTGACCGCTGTGATCAGAATTAAAACAGTTAAATAATTGCTTATCCAGACATTCACAGTTACAAAAAATATTATCTAGGCATGTTGCACTAGTGACGCCCACCCGGGTAGGTTCAAAGAACATATTAAACGATTTAAACAAACATAGCAATTTAACAGAATTATTAGACGATTCAAGCAAGTTAACATTAAAATCTCCACATGCTTTCGGCAGTTTCGGCTATTAGTCACTAATTTCAGCTCATTTTCCATGGTATATTCAAATTTGTTGAAATCAGCTGCTGCCGCTGTTGGTGGCCTATATACACAAATAACAATATAACTTTCTAATTCTACGCAAGAAATTTCTGCAATCCTCTCTATGGAACATTTTACAACATCCTTCCGTTCTTTAGATCTTAGACCATTTTTAACAATAATAAGGGAACCACCATGAATGGCAGATTTTCTAGCATAGTAACTGACTAATTTAAAGTTAACAAAGTCAAATATTAAATGTTCTTCTTTAAGTCAATGTTCTGTAATACACATAACTTGTACATCATTATTATCTAAGAATAAACCTATCTCTAACTCCTTGCTGGAAAAACCCTGAATATTCTGGTGAACAACATTCATATTAAGATGTTTTTCCGCTGTCTGACAATCTAGTTTAAATGTGACAAGGTTTTCTTAGGTAATCCTATATCCTACGACGAAATAAGTATATGGATGGATGGATGAAGTACTGACAGTTTTCACCCCTTTTCCTAGCTTTGAATATGTATGACGAAATACGTAATTTCCCTGTTTAAAAAAAAGTTGCAATCGGTGAACATTATGAAAAAATAGTGAAAATAAAGATCCTGACGAATTGAGAACCTCCCCCTTCGAACTCTTGAAGTCGGTTGATAACATTTTATGCGTTCAAAGTCACGCGCGTTTAAATAAGGTAAAGGCTTACTGTCATAGCTTGTATTTCCCGGCTCCGATGGCATGAACCGTAAGCCAGGAACAAATTTCATGACCAATCGCAAGGCGTCCCAGGCGATGATAATTTTTGAAGTGGTTAAGGACGAAGTATAATGATGACTCGCGTAGGTCAGCTGTCAGTATTTGATGCTCTTATTGTCAGGAAAATCGTCAGCCGGCTGTATTGAGGTAGAAAGACCGTCTGCTGATACCCTAAATACCATATATTCATGTGACTAGTTTACGGTCTTTTCAGTGGTATACAGACGGCTGATGATTTTTATTTTATTTGTAATAGTATATGCACCTGTTTCAACTGGGACGCGATGGTCATTTTATTTTATATGTATTTTATGTCAGAAAATGGCTGCTGTTCCTCAACCCACTCAAGGAACGGCAGCTGACCATCACGAAGTTTGATTATTGACCGCCCATAACGACTTAAAATTTACCGCTTGGGACACGATGACAAACGGAAATTATTCCTGGTTAACGGCCTAGCAAGCGTATTAAACACCCACAAAAAGTGTGGTAATTTTTCAGAGCTAGTACGATTTCTATGCTTATTATTGTTCACTGCTCATATAATTTTTCTACAGTTCTAAACCTTCAGATAAAGTGTACTTAGGAAGTAAAACCTTTTTGGCTTACCTACAATCAGTTTCGGTTGGTGTGAAGGATGTGACGTTTGTCACGTCACGTCACTTTGTAAAGTATTGAAATCTACACAAACGAAACAAACAATCGAGCTTTCGTAAGCGAATTGCGTAAAGGATAATTTAACTCACGGTATGGCAGTAATTTTTAGTTCTATAAGTGACCGCTAGAGGCCCTGCACACATTCTCCATACAAATAATTTACAGATTCGTGATCGTTCATTCATTTCATTTTATGTATTCATGAACAACATGGGTTGTGTTTGAAATTAATACACTAAAATAAAAGATTTACAATAAAAACACTTAAAATTAAAGTTTCCTTAACCCCTCAGCTGTGGGAGATTATGTATGTATTATTAGGCAGCCTGCGGGGTCTGCCCCACAGACAGGGTTTCCAGGTCCAAATGCAGGTGGAAAATTACGATTAATTCCGTTCTTTACAATGTTACAGTCCATAATTTGTATTTTTTCTGCTTTTTATTAAATTATCTAAGTGTAGCTTGAAATTACGACCATAAAACTAGCATCAAATAACTGTACAGGTGGGTTCATTATAAGGGTACCGAAAGTTATCTCTTATTTTCGATAATAATTAAAAAATAAACGGTTTTGAGGCTTATCTGTTGCTTTAATAATGTATATAATGTAATTATACACATAACAAAATCATAAAATGTCAGGCTTATTAATAAAATGTATAATATACACCATTTGAGAACTTTATTGAAATGATGTCTGCCCCAGAAATGGCGTACGTAAGTGGGTTTCGAATTACATGCATTGTGGAGTGCTACTACACCCTAGGTATTAAATTTATAGATAAACAAGAAACTAAAGTTATCAACGATCTGTGGCCAAAGCAATACTATTGCAGGTGTAGTAGTTATAAGGTAAGATATGTTGAAAAAATGCATTTATTTATTCATGCAAAATGATTGCCCACAAAATGTTGAAATATCTCAGCAACCAGCAGCCTTGATCCAAAGAAATTCAATTTCCCAGGATATTAATAAAACAGACTTAAATACAAAATAACTGCACTTGCTCCTATTGAACAAAAAACACCTAAAACTTGATCTGAAAACAAGACAAATATAGACCTAATGACATATATATGGTTTGATTAATATGGACATACCTAGATCGTGAAAGTCTAGCATTAAAGGGATATTTCCAAATGTGTAAAGAGTAACACGTTTGTTTTTAGTATATTTGTATTATTATCTGACATAAATCTATAAATATTATAAAAAGATACACTTAATCTGTTAGTAAGGTCTCAGAATACTTTTACAAGTCTAGATACGAAAAATATATAAATAAATTAACAAAAAACGTCGATGCAACTGACAGCATAAATCTCACAGCAAAAGACAAGTAACAAAAGGATATCTATGCCTTTGAGATTTTGATCCACATGATTAAAACCTGCTTCTTAGTAAGTGGAATGTCCATGCTATGCAAACGTGCGTTAGTAACATGACTGCGCCGTCTGTGGCGACAGCCTCGCAGGTTCTCGTCTAGTCTATGGCGACAACCTTGCAGGTTCTCGTCCAGTCTGTGGCGAAGCCCGAGAGGTCAGGTGCCGGCCATTATTTAGTTTTTGAGCTATTTATCACTTTTAACAGATTTTAAACTAATTTAATTGTATTTATTAAAACATATATGAATTACGTTATATAATGATTGTTTTGAGACATAGTAAAACATAAAAAAATAACAAGAAATCGAGCATGAAAGTTCCGGCTATGACTTAGCATGTTGTTTTCTTCACAGGTTTAACACCGATATTACTCAAAAAACACACTCAAACATAATAATAACAAAAGTTTACATATATTTCCCCAGATTTCCAAAGGTTTCACCATAAAAATCAACAATTTTAACTTAAACACACATAATAACTCACTCGCCCAAGTGACTGTTTTTGACTGACGAAATTTAACGTATTTTTCCACCGTTGAACATTCAAATGTTCGCTTGCTAGCTGTCTTGCTTCGTTCACTCCACGATGAAATAAGTTAGAGTGAGGCAAACATACGTTTCACTGATAGATAACAACAAGTCTAAACGCAAATGCAGCGAACCTGGCAGGTCGAGCCACAGATTAACCGCCATTTTTATGACCGCCGGAGAGGCGCTCCCACAGCTGAGGGGTTAACGCTAGAGATAACTAAAAGTATATAAATATAATTTGGACTTCTCCAGGGCGTTTGATACCATTGACGTCTCGCTGCTGCTGTCAAAGTTATCCTACTACGGTTTTGATACGGGTACTTTGAAATGGTTTGCTAGTTACCTTGATAGCCGCAGCCAGGTGGTAGAACTCCAGGCAAGTAATGGTAAGAGAGTCACATCTGATGTACTACCAGTGCGAAAAGGGGTACCACTAGGTTCAATTTTAGGTCCCATTTTGTTTATTCTCTATAGTAGTGACATTACAAGTGTTATCGAGCATTTCGATTACCATATCTACGCTGACGATATTCAATTATATATTCCGTGTGGTATGGAGGATGTAAATCTTGCAGTGCAGAAGCTTACCGACGATCTTGAGCGTATTGCTGATTGGTCACGTAAAAACTCACTTTCATTGAATCCTGTTAAATCTAAATATTTAATTTTGGGCTCTAAGAAACAAATAAATAAGTTGTCTAAAAGTAATTTACAAGTGACCATACTTAATGATACCCTTGAATGTGTCAAAGAGGCAAAAAACCTGGGCTTGGTTATGGATGGCGAACTACTAATTGAAAAGCATATATCGGAGATAGCTTGTAATTGTTTTTATAGGCTTAGAGTCCTCTATAAGATCCGGGACTTCCTCAGCGTCGAACTTAGGATTAGGTTGTGCGACGCACTCGTTCTCTCAAGGTTTAACTACTGCGACACAGTGTATTGGCCACGTCTTTTAGCGCGAACTCAGAGGTTGATCCAAAGGGTGCAAAATGCCTGCGCGCGCTTTTATTTCTACATCCCTCCACGTACTCATGTGACGCCGTATTTATGCCAAAACCGTATAATGAAAATGTCCATCCGTCAAAAGTTACATCTCGCATGCCTTATGTTTGGAATAGTAAACCGTCAGCAGCCCTCGTACCTGTAGAGAAAGCTATCATGGCTTTATAGTTCCAGACCCGCACAAGTCAGGTCCTCGAAATACTTACTGTTAGTCTGTCCTCGGCATCAGTCAGCAGCATTTCGTGGCAGTTTTCGTTACGCTGCCACCAAATGCTGGAACAACCTCCCTCCCCCAATCCGTGCGCAAAAAAACATTAAAACGTTCCAATTAAAATGTCGCTTACACTTTTTACAAACTCAGTGTTGAGGGCACAAAATATAAGATCAAATAAAATCAATTACGATCCTTTTTGTATATTGTCTGTTTCTTTGTTTGTTTTGTATGTATATCCTATAATTTATTTAATTGGCTCTGTTTTATTTTTTATTTTTTACTTAATTTTTATTTTTATTTTTCGCGATTTCCTTTCTTCTGTATGTTTATCTTGTAATCGTTCAATGACGTATGTGTCGGCACTCTATTTAGTCATAGTTTAGTTTAGTATTAGCTCATAAGTCAGGTCCCCACTGAAAACCAGCGCCAAGGTTTAAATTACCGCGGCATCATGCTGAGTGGCGATCCTATTTGACGTCGTTGTACTATTTATTACTTGCTTTGTTTTTTGTGTGTATTTGTGGCGTTAAATAAATGTATTTTCTTTCTTCTTTCTTTCTAATTTAATGTTTAGTTCTAATTTATAATTAAATGTATGTCAAGTCAAACAAAAATTACCTAATTAAAAACAATGTCATTCATTAGCTTACACTTAAACTATGCTGCGCCGACAAAAATTCTTCTACCGTATAGTAGCACTTCTTCACCAAAAAAGCATTTAATTTGTTTTTAAACGTCAATGTGTCACTTAGCATCTTAAATTCAACAGGCAACTTGTTGAATAGCAAGAAGGATTGATAACCCGCAAAGTGCTTGACCACTCTGAGTTTAGTGATGGCTTGTAGTGGCAAGTCCTTCCGCCTTGTGGCTAAGCGCTTATCTTTCTGTTTCTGCGTTTCAATATCATTCATATGCTTTACCAAGTCTGTAAGTACTAACAAAATATATAAGCAAGGGACAGTCAGAATTTTGAATTCTATAAAGAATGGTTTGCAAGACGTCTGCTGAGGAACTTTTGCCATGATCCTGATGGCTCTCTTCTGTGCAATAAAAGTCGCCTGAACATTATATTTTGCAGTAAAACACTTCTATAATTGCATTAACACGTTTAATTTTGAAGACAAAGTAGAGTATTTAAAATTAGCAACCATAGTCAGATTATTTAAAATTTAGCATTTCACGTAAACATTACAATAACGGTATCTATATAAAGATATTTCACATTCAATAACTTCCTTAGTGGTCAGAATGTAATTAAATTACAATAATAAAAATATTTAAAATTAGCACTTCACTTAAAAATGAAGATAACTGTACCTATATAAAGATATTTCACATTCAATAGTTACCTTAGTGGTTAGAATGTAATTAAATTACAATAATCAGAATATTTAATATTAGCACTTCACTTAAAAATGAAGATAACTGTACCTATATAAGGATATTTCACATTCAATAGTTAGCAAAACTGGTAAGTAAAAATAAAGACTCGGCTGGTAATAATTTGGCTGCAGGAAAATAATGGGTTAATGAGGCGGGTGATATGGATGGTGACAGATGATTCGCTGGCTGAACTTAGCCTAAATTAAAGAGCCAGGTCTTTATACGCCCGTCAAACGAGGCAATTTGAATTTTGGGAATTTAGCAAAACAACAAAAAAAACTATTATGGCACAAATTAAAAAAAAAAAATGTAAATAATATGATATTCTCGAAAGACAGGATGGCTAAAGCTGTAGTTTTAAATTGAAAAGAGTTCGTGGGCAAGTGTCCGCTTTGGTTTAGGCGGACCCAATAGCTCGCTGAACTCCTTTTCTCACTTGGAGAGCCCGCTGGATGCGGACTCTAATTCTCCGACGATGGTGAAGAAACCCGCGGAAAACGCGGCAGTTGCAGACCGTCTCGCTGGTCCGGCACCCACAAGTGCCTTCCGGAATCCTTCCGGCTCAGGCGGTTCCACTGTATAGCACTTGCTATATAATTTATATGCCTTTTTGCCAGGCAACGTATTTGGTTTTGTTTTTGCTCCAATAATGTATTAATAGCACTTGCTATATAATGTTTGAATGCAAAGATCTAGAGAAATAAATCGCACTTCACCACAATGCAACTAAGCAAATTATAGCAAAACCCCTAGACAAAACCAGAATATCTGTTTTTCTTTAAAAATCTCCCCCGTAGCTCTGAAACACTCAATCAAAAATCCTGGCTCTTTTTGACAATCTGCAATACCTCAAAAATTCACATTCAAAATTAGCGCGAGTATTATCTCAATTTTATAACTGCCAGTCGTATTACAAAATGCGGACTGATATAAGCGCCATCTACCTGTAATGCCGTGAATCGCAATGTACGCTTTTTTATATATCAACAGCAACCTAGCCTTAGACCTTCCTTAGACACGGAAGTTGTGAAGAAAGTCGACAGATGTCGTACGGTAAACGTAGCGTCATGCTACAATTTATAACTGTTCCCCCAGAATTTAATGCTATAGCGCATCTTGGATTCTACTAACGCGTAGTAGACCATTTTTAACTGGGCTAGCTGAATCTCGTCACGAAGACTCCTGAGGGCATAACACCCGGAACTAACAGAACCTACCACTGGTTTCCAATTTAATAGACTGTCAATGTGCACACCAAGAAATTTTGCAGATTCTACTTGATTCACGGTGTTACTTCCAACTCTGAGTTGCAGGAAGTCTTTCGTCCTAGCAGTTGATTTAAAAAGGATAACATTCGTTTTACTACAATTTAACTCGAGACCATTTATGTTAAACCATTCTACAAACTTATCTAATGCATAATTTACTCTATCATTCAGCTGTGAAATGTTGTCTGCAGATATGACCGCATTAGTGTCATCAGCAAAAAGGACCAATTTAGTGTTTTGAACTTCATTATGTATAAACGTTATCAGGTCATTGGTAAAAATAATGAAAAAAATTGGTCCTAAAATTGAACCCTGTGGAACTCCTTTATGTATGTGAGCAATACTAGATTTATAGCATTTTATTTTATTATTTTGTGTCCATTGTATTTCAACAAATTGCTTCCTATTTAATAAATAAGAGCGAAAAAGGGCCAGTGTTTTTCCTCCGACACCATAATGATCTAGTTTTCCTAGCAATATATCGTGATTAACAGTATCAAATGCAGAACTCAGGTCAAGCAAAACCCCTGCTACTTTTTTCTTACCATTTAATTTGCTGACTACTTCTTTGATAAACATACTAAGAGCTTCATTTGTACCTTTGCCCTTTTGATACCCATATTGTCTCTCACTTAAAACTTTATTTACGTGAAGGTGCTTTGTAAGCCTTTACTTCATTACTTTCTCCAGTAGCTTTGACAATATAGGTAGAAGGGCGATTGGCCTTCTTGGGAGTTCTTAGGGTCCGTTTTGGAACCCTTTTTGTGCAATGGAAGTACTTTTGCCACTTTAAGTTGCTCAGGAAAAACGCAAGAATCGAAACACTGATTGCAGAAACTGGCTAGTGGCCCCGCAAGTATGTCGATGTGGTTTTTTATTACCGTAATAGGAATGTCATCATGTCCACATGATCTTTTAGGTTTCAACTTTTTAACCAAAAATTTACCTTCTGCAGCATTTGTCTTCTCAAAAATTAAATCAGTATCAACTCGTGAAACGTGTGCCCGTAGGAGTGACAGTGCTTCACCGCTGGTGTTTTTATTTTCCTTTCCGTGATTAAATTGCTTTAGAAGAATAGCACAAACATCACTTGGGTCACTATGTAATTGTAACTGCCCCTTTTCACAAACTGTTTTTAACAGCAAGTTGTCCTCTCTACTAGCTACTTTATTTCTATGTTTGTTTATTACCTTCCAAATCTCTTTTGAGGAGTCCTTTGCTTTTAAGATTTGTTCTTGTACTGCAGCTCTTTTAGCGTGATTTATAACACGTCTAAATATACTAGTATATTTTTTTCTATAAGCAGCTATAGATTCAGAAATTGATGATTTGTGCGTTACTAAGATACGTTTCATTTTGCTGGAAACCTTTATTCCTTTGGTTATCCATTTTATTTTATTAACGATGTCTTTACGAATAATTTTTTTATACTTTCTAAAACTCTCATTGAAGGCTTGATTGAAATTTTTAATGAAGGTGTTATACAGATATGCATACTCGTTCATCATAACATCAGAATACAATAAGCGATTGTGAAACAAATGTGAACATAATTTGCTGTTATCGGAATCCAAATGATGTTAACTTGGTCGTCTTTATTGAAAAACTTGATCAGCTTTGGCTTGGTTCCTTTTCTGTTAACTACGAAGTAAAGAGAGGAAGTGACAAACTATTATGAAAGGAGGTCAGAAAATTTGGTGATAGAGAAAATATGATATTTAGAAATAAAATATTAACCAAAAACTGGATGGACACGGGTGTAAACACCTTCATTAAAATTTTCAATCAAGCCTTCATAAGAGTTTTAGAAAGTATAAAAAAAATATTCGTAAAGACACACACAAAGGAATAAAGGTTTCCAGCAAAATGAAACGTATCTTAATAACGCACAAATCATCAATTTCTGAATCTATAGCTGCTTATAGAAAAAAATATACTAGTATATTTAGACGTGTTATAAATCACGCTGAAAGAGCTGCAGTACAAGAACAAATCTTAAAAGCAAAAGACTCCTCAAAAGAGATTTGGAAGGTAATAAACAAACATAGAAATAAAGTAGCTAGTAGAGAGGACAACTTGCTGTTAAAAACAGTTTGTGAAAAGGGGCAGTTACAATTACATAGTGACCCAAGTGATGTTTGTGCTATTCTTCTAAAGCAATTTAATCACGGAAAGGAAAATAAAAACACCAGCGGTGAAGCACTGTCACTCCTACGGGCACACGTTTCACGAGTTGATACTGATTTAATTTTTGAGAAGACAAATGCTGCAGAAGTAAAATTTTTGGTTAAAAAGTTGAAACCTAAAAGATCATGTGGACATGATGACATTCCTATGACGGTAATAAAAAACCACATCGACATACTTGCGGGGCCACTAGCCAGTTTCTGCAATCAGTGTTTCGATTCTTGCGTTTTTCCTGAGCAACTTAAAGTGGCAAAAGTACTTCCATTGCACAAAAAGGGTTCCAAAACGGACCCTAAGAACTCCCAAGAAGGCCAATCTCCCTTCTACCTATATTGTCAAAGCTACTGGAGAAAGTAATGAAGGAAAGGCTTACAAAGCACCTTCACGTAAATAAAGTTTTAAGTGAGAGACAATATGGGTATCAAAAGGGCAAAGGTACAAATGAAGCTCTTAGTATGTTTATCAAAGAAGTAGTCAGCAAATTAAATGGTAAGAAAAAAGTAGCAGGGGTTTTGCTTGACCTGAGTTCTGCATTTGATACTGTTAATCACGATATATTGCTAGGAAAACTAGATCATTATGGTGTCGGAGGAAAAACACTGGCCCTTTTTCGCTCTTATTTATTAAATAGGAAGCAATTTGTTGAAATACAATGGACACAAAATAATAACATAAAATGCTATAAATCTAGTATTGCTCACATACATAAAGGAGTTCCACAGGGTTCAATTTTAGGACCAATTTTTTTCATTATTTTTACCAATGACCTGATAACGTTTATACATAATGAAGTTCAAAACACTAAATTGGTCCTTTTTGCTGATGACACTAATGCGGTCATATCTGCAGACAACGTTTCACAGCTGAATGATAGAGTAAATTATGCATTAGATAAGTTTGTAGAATGGTTTAACATAAATGGTCTCGAGTTAAATTGTAGTAAAACGAATGTTATCCTTTTTAAATCAACTGCTAGGACGAAAGACTTCCTGCAACTCAGAGTTGGAAGTAACACCGTGAATCAAGTAGAATCTGCAAAATTTCTTGGTGTGCACATTGACAGTCTATTAAATTGGAAACCAGAGGTGTCTACAGTGGTAGGTTCTGTTAGTTCCGGGTGTTATGCCCTCAAGAGTTTTCGTAACGAGATTCAGCTAGCCCAGTTAAAAATGGTCTACTACGCGTTAGTAGAATCCAGGATGCGCTATAGCATTAAATTCTGGGGGAACAGTTATAAATATAATGTTCAGGCGGCTTTTATTGCGCAGAAGAGAGCCATCAGGATCATGGCAAAAGTTCCTCAGCAGACGTCTTGCAAACCATTCTTTATAGAATTCAAAATTCTGATTGTCCCTTGCTTATATATTTTGTTAGTACTTACAGACTTGGTAAAGCCTATGAATGATATTGAAACGCAGAAACAGAAAGATAAGCGCTTAGCCACAAGGCGGAAGGACTTGCCACTACAAGCCATCACTAAACTCAGAGTGGTCAAGCACTTTGCGGGTTATCAATCCTTCTTGCTATGCAACAAGTTGCCTGTTGAATTTAAGATGCTAAGTGACACATTGACGTTTAAAAACAAATTAAATGCTTTTTTGGTGAAGAAGTGCTACTATACGGTAGAAGAATTTTTGTCGGCGCAGCATAGTTTAAGTGTAAGCTAATGACATTGTTTTTAATTAGGTAATTTTTGTTTGACTTGACATACATTTAATTATAAATTAGAACTAAACATTAAATTATATTTATATACTTTTAGTTATCTCTAGCGTTAAGGAAACTTTAATTTTAAGTGTTTTTATTGTAAATCTTTTATGATAGTGCATTAATTTTAAACACAACCCATGTTGTTCATGAATACATAAAATGAAATGAATGAACGATCACAAATCTGTAAATTATTTGTATGGAGAATTTGTTCAGAGCCTCTAGCGGTCACTTATAGAACTAAAAATTACTGCCATACCGTGAGTTAAATTATCCTTTACGCAATTCGCTTACGAAAGCTCGATTGTTTGTTTCGTTTATGTAGATTTCAACACTTTACAAAGTGACGTGACGTGACAAACGTCACATCCTTCACACCAAGCGAAACTGATTGTAGGTAAGCCAAAAAGGTTTTACTTCCTAAGTACATTTTATCTGAAGGTTTAGAACGGTAGAAAAACTATATGAGCAGTGAACAATAATAAGCATAGAAATCGTACTAGCTCTAAAAAATTACCCTACTTTTTGTGGGTGTTTAATACGCTTGCTAGGCCGTTAACCAGGAATAATTTCCGTTTGTCATCGTGTCCCAAGCGGTAAATTTTAAGTCGTTATGGGCGGTCAATAATCAAACTTCGTGATGGTCAGCTGCCGTTCCTTGAGTGGGTTGAGGAACAGCAGCCATTTTCTCACATAAAATACATATAAAATAAAATGACAATCGCGTCCCAGTTGAAACAGGTGCATATGCTATTACAAATAAAATAAAAATCATCAGCCGTCTGTATACCACTGAAAAGACCGTAAACTAGTCACATGAATATATGGTATTTAGGGTATCAGCAGACGGTCTTTCTACCTCAATACAGCCGGCTGACGATTTTCCTAACAATAAGAGCATCAAATACTGACAGCTGACTTACGCGAGTCATCATTATACTTCGTCCTTAACCACTTCAAAAATTATCATCGCCTGGGACGCCTTGCGATTGTTCATGAAATTTGTTCCTGGCTTAAGGTTCATGCCATCGGAGCCGGAAAATACAAGCTATGACAGTAAGCCTTTACCTTATTTAAACGCGCGTGACTTTGAACGCATAAAATGTTATCAACTGACTTCAAGAGTTTGAAGGGGGAGTTTCTCAATTCGTCAGGATCTTTATTTTCACTATTTTTTCATAATGTTCACCGATTGCAACTTTTTTTTAAACAAGGAAATTACGTATTTCGTCATACATATTCAAAGCTAGGAAAAGGGGTGAAAACTGTCAGTACTTCATCCATCCATCCATATACTTATTTCGTCGTAGGATATAGGATTACCTAAGAAAACCAAATTGATGAAATTTCAAATGTACAAATAACACTACTAGTTTAAAACGTCCTAGAACTACGTCCATATGTAACAGGTGATTCTTAATTTATTTGGTTATTTTGTCAACATGACAGTTCGACTTTTAGTGATCATAGTGGATCATAGGTTTATTTGTTATTATTTAGGTCTATTGTATAATCACAAAAGGATAAGTACCCTTTCAGGATGTTGTTGATTCTCTAAAGTATAGGCAGTGCGCTACTGTTACACATCCCACCTGCGTCGACGTCGACACGTTGGCCAAGTCCTTTAATTTATTTACCAGCGAACAAGCCGGAGCGGCGCCCGACATCCGAAATCACTACAAGACTATTAAATATAGTTGTCGTTCGTCTAACTATTGTTGGTGTCGAGGCAATTGATCCGTGGAGCAAGGGGCACGCAGCCTCATGACCTAACAAACGCACAAGGGAAGCTAAAGATGCTCCAGCCGCCGGAAGGCCGCACTGTGGGCTGAAAATCGGCTTTCATAGAAATAGAAATCGATTTCATAATTTGTACCTTTTTTTTCTTGAAACAGCTTTAGCTAGGTATTAATATGCCCCAAAATGAGTCTGAGGTCATTTGGTTGGGAAAAAAATAAAATCACATCAGACATATCATCACATCGGACATATCAGATTTTCTTCAAACATAAAAAATAAACCATTTTATTCTCGCAGATAGTTATAGTCCTAATTATTCATGATTTTTTTTCATACTCAATTTTTTTCTACCAGGTGCACTTTTTTTTTAAATCGTTTTTTTCAAAAAAAAAAATTTTTTTCGAGTTTCTTTTTATAAATAGCTTTTACTCATCATTACTTTGACCTTAATAAAAAATTCTGAGTCCATTTGAGTCAAACACTTAAGAGCAGTGAGCTTTTTTTCGAAATAGATGTATGGTCATGTCAGATTTTCTTCAAACATAAAAAATAAACCGTTATATCCTCGCAGATGGTTATAGTACCAATTATTCTTGATTTTTTGTCATACTCAATTTTTTTTTACCGGGTGCACTTTAAAAAAAATCGATTATTTCAAAAAACATAATTTTTTCGAGTTCAAGAAAATCAATTTTAAAAAAAAGTGCACCTGGTAGAAAAAAAATTTGTGTGACAAAAAAAACCAGAATAATTGGTACTATAACCATCTGCGAGGATATAACGGTTCATTTTTTATGGTTGAAGAAAATCCGATATGTCCGATACATCTATTTCGAAAAAAAGCTCACTGCTCCTAAGTTTTTGACTCAAATGGGCTCAGAATTCTTTATTAAGGTCAAAGTAATGAGTAAAATCTATTTCTAAAAAAAAAACTAGGAAAAATATTTTTTTTTGAAAAAATCGTTTTAAAAAGAAAGTGCACCTGGTAGAAAAAAATCAAGAATAATTAGGACTATAACTATCTGCTAGGATATAATGGTTTATTTTTTATGTTTGAAGAAAATCTGATATGTCCGAAACGCTCCATACATCTATGTCGAAAAAAAGCTCACTGCTCCTAAGTTTTTGACTCAAATGGACTCAGAATTTTTTATTAAGGTCAAAGTAATGAGTAAAACCTATTTCTAAAAAAAAGGTAAAAGCTATTTCTAAAAAAAAACTCGGAATTTTTTTTTTTCTTTCATCGATTAAAAAAAAAAAAAAGTGCGCCTAGTAGAAAAAAATTGAGTATGACAAAAATCAAGAATAATTGGCACTATAACCATCTGCGAGGATATAACTGTTTGGCTTTTATTTTTGAAGAAAATTTGATTTTTCTCATTCGCTCCATACATATTTTATTTTATTTTATTATAATTATTTTTTTTGCCAACCAAATTACCTCAGACTCATTTTGGGACATATTAATATCTAGCTAAAGCTATTTCAAGAAAAAAAAGGTACAAATTATGAAATCGATTTCTATTTCTATGAAAGCCGATTTTCAGCCCACAATGGGCCGCCGGTTTTCAGACATAACACAACGCAGGATTGCGGCTTTGCCGCTTCTTGCATAATGATGGTTTTATTTCTATTTATAAGTTACATGTACGAGTAATTATTAGTAGTACTTATAAGTTTCTAGTATGTGACAATGTTACTTTAAAAGGCTATTTCGCAATAAATAAATCTTTAATATAATTATGTACATTATAATTTCAAAGTGCCCTGTATAAATCTGGATGTCTTTTAAGTAAGCACTATTTTATAGTACTTGGATGCAATAATTCTAAGATCCTGGCCTGTAACGCAGTTGTTACTTCTTGAATATAAAATAATACACCTTCCTGGGATAAATAGTTTGCCTTGTTGGTGATAAGTTTTAGCTGCTACAGCAATCAATCAGAAATGAATGATGCACAAGAACCTGTAAAAGATGTTTCAATGTTATTTGTTATTTTTCACAGTTTCATTGTAATTATTATGATTGAAAATGAAAGTGTTTATAACTATCATATCAAATTTCAACTACTTACCATTCATTTTAGGTTAGAGTTGGTATTTTTGTGTCGATTTAAAAACAGATTAATTGACTATTAATACATAAATCTCACAAATATTCAGCAGTTCTTGGGTCTAGATTTCTTTTTTAAAATTAGTGTTGATGTGGATATTTCTATTTCTCATATCGGCTTGAAATTTACCGTTTCGTTTTCCAGTTCCAGTTATCATACTATGCAGTCTTATAAACAAATTATGCTTAATATAAGGCTTTGTCGATATTATTTCGTCAACTAATAATATATAAATATAACACAATAAATACGAATGGTTTTCACTTTCACCATGTTTTGACATCTCACATTATAATTTGATAGTGAAAGAGTTTTCTACAGTCGATACGGTATTTTGCGGTGACGTAAGTCAAATTAGTGTCTTATGGTAACGTTTTAATAAAACCTAGCGATAACAAACTGTACTGACCTTCAGTGCGTTAACATGACAGATCACATTCGACGTGCCGCATACATCCGTCTTGTTCTACCTATGAGACGGATGTATGCAGCGCACTAAACGTAATCCGACATGAAATGTCAGCATAGATGTCAGCATTGCTGTCGAAGCAACACATACAAACGATCTATGCTAAGGAAAACGATTCGAAGCCCGATTATTTGTTAACGCCTATAGAAAAATATTCAGAATTTTCTACATGACTCGTGGTAGAGGTACTGTATCCTTTGTGGAAAACTACGCGTCTAGTTATCGTCTTCACTCGTGCATCCGCTCCGGTACCTCTTTCCTTACCGGCTGGGGAACACGTCTCCTCGTGTTCACTGTATTAGGCTTCGAAAGTAATACAGTTTCTTGGCATTCATCTCGAGTTTCCATTCACCCTAGCGCTCACCCCCACTACAACCCTTATTTATTTTAATCGTCAGTTTTACCAATAAGATTTATTCTTTTAACTTCTTTTAGGGTAAAGACATCAAAACACCATTGCATGTATATGATTTAGTATTATTGAAATACTTTTAAGAACAGATGGAAACACAAATATCGTTCTAAACAGAGATATCTGAAAAGGGCGCGGTCCACGCCTAGTACGAGAATGACAGTTCAAGCGACGCTGCTAGTGAAGTGCCACCCCGATGCCAACCGCTGTCACTAGTGCGGTGCCGTAGGAGGTGTTGCTGTCCTTTTACTTCAAAAGCATACAATTTTTTTTGGCGAAATTGACCTAAATTCATATAACATTATTACTCCTTATGACCCCAATAATTCGTGGTTCTCTCTCTCGCAATCCTCACGGGCACCGTGTGTATATAAAGCATAAAGTCCGGCGACTTACACACATTAAAATAATATGAATATCGGATGATAACGTTTCACAGATATTTATTTATTCACTAGATAATTACTGATTAATTGATTATAAATAGGTACCTGACAAATCCCACGAACAAGAAAGTCAATGGAAAATCCATTCATATACGAACAGTATAGTAAGGGCATGGCCAAACTCGTTTCTGAAATAATTTTAAACTTGATTTTACTAAATAAAAACTACAAACAAAACATACAAATTTAATACTAAGTAAACTAAAATACCTAATACATCTTTTTTGTATTATTATAAGTCTATAACCGCTAGGCAAAGGCCTCTCCAACAAGATTTTCACTAGATGGTAGCACCGTGGTGCGAGGTCTTGCTGTCATTATCCACCAATATCATGTTTGATCTTTTTTTTATGGATTTTACTCCTGAATTCTGCCAATGTCGAGGTGTATACTTTCGATTTTATTAATCTTTAGTAATAAATAAAAGAAACGTTGTCCGGTTGAGGCCTTGCTGATTATAAGGTGATAGCCTCCCTACAAACACGTGGGTGGCCGAGACCCCGGATAACCGTTTGTGCAACTACAGGGAGGTAACGCGCGTATTGAGACAAATTTTTCATTAGCTGCACACTTGTTCGTTAGGTCACCGCACAATAAGCTATCAATATTACACACTGAACAACGTAAATTAGCAAAATACAAAAAAAACATTCTAAACACGCTGTCACCATCTTGAGCTCAAACGGGTATCCTTGATCATATTTGCTTTGATTGATGGATTTTGACAGCTGCTGTCAAAAAGAGCTTTCGCCACTGCCATCTAGTGAAAGACTCGATCGTTGAAACCCTCATTGTTTACATTCCTCCTGAAATGTACCTACAAAAAATATTCAACAATAATCCGTCTTGCGTCGCCCCCGGTGCTAAAGTTCCCATCGTACTCGCTGCGCAAAAGTGCCCATCACAGTTTCGATTCATGGTAACTGTTGTCTGCCTTTTAAATTCTCACTATGCTTGGTGTTTAGTATTTAAATATTGTAACATTTTTGTCTGATTGTACTCGTAAACTGTACAATGAGGGTTTCCGCGATCGAGTTTTTCACTAGATGGCAGCACCTTGGCGAGAGGTCTAGCTGTCATAATCCACCAATCATATTTTGTCACATATTTTTTTGATTGATGGATTTTGATTAAAATACGCCACCACTTTTTTTGCATTGCAGCTTCAGCATTTCGTGTTCCCCCATTAAAGACGCGTCTAATTATATATATCACAACTAGGAGACTTATCCAACTAGGTTCAGTCAGTGTCGTGGACTCTCCTACTATTAGCTATAATTACCATTTGGTGGTTGATTTAGATAAAAATAGCCTGCATATCATAAATTGCTTGAATATTGTTGGATAAAAGAACAACAACCCAAATCGAAAATATTTACTTTAAGGGGCCAAAATAATGTTTTGTTTTTATTTTTTAAGTAACTTACTCTCGTATGTAAAAATTTATTAAGATAATTGAGTTGACAAAACCGGCCAAGAGCGTGTCGGGCCACGCTCAGTGTAGGGTTCCGTAGTTTTCCGTCCGTCACAGTAAGTGTCCCCACTTAAGAGTTAAAATAACACCGCCATGTAGGATATGATATGAGCGTTCCACGTACAGCGACATCTATCGGCAAATTAAGTAAACTATTGCGCGCGAGCTTAAAGTATGGAAGATGATTTTTATGGGATAATTCTTTATTGCGTGAACCGATTTTCACCGTTTTTACTTTATTTGAAAGCACGTCATTTCATTATGATTTTGTAGAAATTACAGGTACAATAAACACCTGCTTATACGGTTAAATTACAAACTTAGTTCAGAATTTATATTGTATTTTTTTTGCAAAAACTATTCAACCTATCAAGTTCAAAATAATTTTCCTAGAAAGTTTTTATAAAGTTCTACTTTTGAGATTCTTTTCATATTTTTAAAACTTGTGGCTCAAAAGTTAGAGGGGGGGACACAATTTTTTTTACTTCTGGAGCGATTATTTCCGAAAATATTTACATTATCAAAAAATTTTTATAGTAAACCCCTATTCATTTTTAAATACCTATCCAACAATATATCACACGTTAGGGTTGAAATGAAAAAAAAAATCACTCCCCACTTTACGTATAGGGGAGGTACCCTAATAAAAGATTTTTTCCACTTTTTATTTTACCACTTTGTCGGCGTGATTGATATACATATTAGTACCAAATTTCAGCTTTCTAGTGCTAACGGTCACTGAGATTATCAGCGGACGGACGGACGGACGGGCAGACATGGCGAAACTATAAGTAGTTGTTCCTAGTTGACTACGGAACCCTAAAAACGGGTAACAGTGTCGTACACATTATTTTAAAAGAATCAGTAGGTTTCGAGAAACAGTCGACTGACCTAGGTCCATATACAAGATATCTCTATACTCCGCTTAGCGCGTTATTTCTTTCAAACCTAAGCTGCCAAAGCGAAAGGGTGCGGGAGGGGAACAAGCAATGCTAGACAAGGAACGCTCCCTTGTTCCGTGGGGCGTAAGAGAGAGTCAGACATTAATGGTTGCCATGGAGACGTACTAAGTTTACTGTCATTTACAATATGTATATACGTGTCTTACTATAGGGTGAAATTACTTCGTGCGTGGCAGCGGGGGTCGCCCGGCTATGCGAGGCCTTGGGTTATTAGTCTATGCCTAGGTTAAACTATGTCAAAGGTAGAACAGTTTACAGCCATAGCCAGAAGTGTTGAGCATAGCTGTTTTAGGGTTCCGTAATCAAAATGGCAAAAACGGAACCAATATAGTTTCGTCATGTCCGTCTGTCCGTCCGTGCGTCCGTCCGTCCGTATGTCACAGCCATTTTACTCGGTAACTACATATAAGACGTATCTTAATAAAAATTTAGGCATGAGGTGTATTTTGTATGCCGCTATTTAGTTATGTAGTGAAACTAGCCTGTTCCCGCGGCTTCGCCCGCGTACTATAAGTACTCAGAAAGGATACGATACCCGTGTTGATTTTCAGACTTTGTGACCACATTTGTCCCTTTTAGGGGTTGAATTAAAAAAAAACCTGAAACACGTGTTTACTCATTTATCGTTAGGAATACTCTTGTGAAGTTTCGAATAAAATAGTCTAACTAATCTTGTTTCGCCATACAACTTCGGACCCCCATTTTACCCCCTTAGGGGGTGAATTTTGAAAAATCCTTTCTTAGTGCACCCCTAGACCTTATAAGGAACCTACGTGCCAAATTTGAAATCTCTAGAACCAGCGGTTTGGGCTGTGCGTTGATATGTCAGTCAGTCAGTCAGTTTCTTCTTTTATATATTTATAGAAGATTGCAGAAAAAAATATTATCAGGGGGGTCGCTCCATACATGTAAACAATTTTTTTTTTACTAATTATCAACATTGCACAGCAATCGATACGTCTTTAAAAATAACATTGAGGTGTTTTTGAACATTTTGCGATTAAGTGAATATTTTCAGAAATAATTGCTTCGAAAGTCGGAAAAATTGCGCCCCCCCCCTGTAACTTTTGAACCGTAAGTACAAAAAGTATGAAAAAATTTGGATAGCTGCGCGTTATTATACAATTTCTACAGAAATGGTTTTGAATGTTATCGGTCCTGCCATTTTTGAGTTATTTCCAAAAAAATCGTCCTTAGGCATCAGATACGCGGAATTCTTGGCAAAGCCATTATGTAATTTGTATAACATATCATTGGAAACGGGTATCTTTCCGAGCCAATGGCAAATAGCACGAATAACACCGATCCACAAAAAAGGAGAAATATCGGATATTTCAAACTACAGACCGGTGTCAATTCTATCAACAGTGGGCAAGGTTTTCGAATCAATTATTTAAAAAAAAATATACTGGCACATACGGGAACAACTTCATACAGCTCAACACGGTTTTCTACCACGCAAGTCAACGACAAGTAACTTAGCAGAATATGTGAAAGATATTGCGGAGGTCTTGGATAAATCAGGGGAGGTGCACGCTATCTATACAGACTTTAGCAAGGCCTTCGATTTAATATTTAGATCATGAAATTCTCATTGCGAAAATTGAAAGCATGGGTATCCATGGCTCCTTGCTCCTGTGGTGTGAGTCATATCTAAAAAATAGGTCCCAGTTGGTGGCTCTGCGTGGTTTTACATCCGAAGCACTACGTGTTCCCTCCGGCGTCCCCCAGGGGTCACACCTAGGGCCGTTGTTTTTCATCGTGTATATAAACGATCTCGCGGAAACTATATCATGTAAATTTAAAATGTACGCAGATGACTTAAAATTGTATCAGACAATACTGACGAGCTCTGACATACACAATTTACAAGCTAATATTGATAAGGTATCGGATTGGTGTAGCAATAATAGGATGGTTTTAAACATTAAAAAATGTCAACACATCAAGTTTTCACGGAAAAAAGTTTCTTCGTCTACTACGTACAATCTAAACGGAATCGCACTAGCCGAAGTCGACAGCGTTCGCGACCTAGGAGTCACTTTCGACCGTGCACTCAACTTCCGGGAACATGTAGATATAATAGTTAAAAGGTCATCACAGCTTTCAGGGTTCGTAACAAGACAAACTAAATCCTTTAGAGATTCGAACGTCATTATACCTGTTTATAACTGTCTTGTTAGAAGTATACTAGAATATTGCTCTCTCGTATGGAATCCAGGTTATAAAGTACATTCCGATCGCATTGAACGCATTCAAAAACGTTTTTTATACAATTTGACCTATGTCCAGAACAAATGTAAAACTTTTACATCTTATGACGCTACAAAATGCAATCACTGTTTTCTAGGCGAAAAGCTAGCGACATTGTGTTTTTACATAAAATCTTAAATGGCCTAGTAGATAGCCCCGAATTGCTTAGTAATATAAAACTCGTAGTCCATCGCACGGGCAGCCGCCTGTGCAACAGAAAGCCATTTTCCTTCCCCGATTGTCGAACTAACATTGGCAAGCACGCGCCTCTGTATCGGATGATCGCCTCATATACTGGCGTTAGAACCAGTGTTGACATATTTTCCTGCTCTCTGGCCTCAGTGAAGACAAAACTCAAACATGTTAATGTTTTTTGGATTTATTTAATTTTCTATTTGTTACTTCTCTAATCTTGATCATGTTTCGCTATATTTTTGTAGTTTAGCTACCTACTAATACCAACTGTAAACAATATATGTTTACAGTTGGTATTTTTAAGCATGCTGTGTCTGCTATTTTAGGGTGCACACATAAGTTATCAAAGGGTTTAGCAGGCTAAGGAAGGACGTGTGGCCCCTGTGAGGAAAAGTTGAATTAGTAAATGTCAATTGTTTGTCGCCTCATAACTAGTAATCACTCCAACTTTCAGCCCTCTATCTTGAACTGTCTCAGAGATAATGTCAAAAATGTATTTTTTTAACAATTTTTTCAAACTCGTATATCTCCTAATCCATAGCAGCTAAAGCGTTGAAACAAAATCACAGCTACGTAGTTTGAGTGGGAGTATACCCTATAATTTTATTAATATTTTATACGTGAAAAATAAAAGAAATAAATGTCAATTTATTTTTTGACAGCTCTTTCCAACACGTTTTTTTGAAAGTACAATTATGAAAAAAATCACGTAAATTGCTTATAGTATTAGCTACTAGCACACAAAAAATCAATTGATTATATTTGGTGCAACATACTGTAAAAAAAAAACTAACGAAAGTATTCAAGTATCAAGAGTAGGCTTCTGAACTGAAAGTTCGTTTTTAAGTTTTATGTTTGTTGCCTAGCAACAAAGGGTGTATTGTTTTTAATTTGACGTATGACTGTCAAAAAAGGTCACTGAACTACTGCTGTGTTAGCATTTGTAACTAATTTTACTAACTACTAAATCAACGAAACGACGGATGTGCTATTTTGCTGTGTTTATTATTTTATAATAGTACATTACTTACCAAGGACTGTAAAAGAAAGAAAGCCCGAAATCGCAGGTATTTGTGACCCGAGCCGCAGGCGAGGGTTGTAAATATGCGATAGAGGGCTTTCTTTTTTACTGCCCGTGGTGAGTACACAATTTTACGTCTCCATCTGGCCATAATGCGAGTTTTACCGTACGCGTAGCTTGCGGCAAAACTTACGTTATGGCCAGGTGTGACGTAAACAAAATTAATTGGTTTCATTATAGTACACGTATTAACATAACGAATTAAATAACTCATTAGAGCAGATATCACAATATAAGTCACTTAGATAATGACTATCGTAATATTCGTCGTCCCAGGTATAGGACAATGTTATCCTGCAGTCATCGCAATATCCTTTTAACATAACATTTTCGTCAGAGAGCGATATCTCAATACTGGTAAAGACTGTAAAAACAGTTGCTTCGCTATTAACCGTGGCAAGTTGAGCCCAAATATTTTTGATTTTATGATTTCCATCTGAAATACCTGGGACGACGAATATTACGATAGTCATTATCTAAGTGACTTATATTGTGATATCTGCTCTAATGAGTTATTTATTTCGTTATGTTAATACGTGTACTATAATGAAACCAATTAATTTTGTTTATAAAATAATAAACATATAGCACATCCGTCGTTTCGTTGATTTAGTAGTTAGTAAAATTAGTTACAAATGCTAACACAGCAGTAGTTCAGTGATCTTTTTTGACAGTCATACGTCAAATTAAAAACAATACACCCTTTGTTGCTAGGCAACAAACAAAAAACTTAAAAACGAAGTTTCAGTTCAGAAGCCTACTCTTGATACTTGAATACTTACGTTAGTTTTTTTTTTACAGTATGTTGCACCAAATATAATCAATTGAGTTTTTGTATGCTAGTAACTAATACTATAAGCAATTTATATGATTTTTTTCATAATTGTACTTTCAAAAAAACGTGTTGGAAAGAGCTGTCAAAAAATAAATTGACATTTATTTCGTTTATTTTTCACGTATAAAATATTAATAAAATTATAGGGTATACTCCCACTCAAACTACGTAGCTGTGATTTTGTTTCAATGCTTTAGCTGCTATGGATTAGGAGATATACGAGTTTGAAAAAAATGTTAAAAAAATACATTTTTGACATTATCTCTGTGACAGTTCAAGATAGAGGGCTAAAAGTTGGAGTGATTACTAGTTATGAGGCGACAAACAATTGACATTTACCAATTCAACTATTCCTCACAGGGGCCACACGACCTTCCTTAGCCTGCTAAACCCTTTAATGCTTGTGTCTATTTGCTGTAATGTAGTGTGATACTCAGTTTGTAGACCATTAAATAAATAAAAAAAAAAAAAAAGATACGACCTTTTGGCATTAGTTTGGTTCTTATTCCATTGAAGGTACGGAACCCTCCATTATGCGTGGTCCAACACGCACTTGGCCGCTTCTCTATGTACAATGCAGGTTTTCGTACTTTCCAGTCCATCTAGGACCTTCGAGCCAGGCGCGGATCCAGGATTTCGTTCAGGGATTTTTAGGTTTCCACTTTCCTTCACAAAAAATCTCGCGGTCCGCACCTACGGCCCCGTAGTATACAAGGTTTGCGTTTCAGGGGGGGGGGGGGATTGCCTCTGTTGCCCCCCCCCCCCTGTATCAGCAGGTTGATATGATAAAAACCCACATTGATGTGACAAAATTTGTCACGTTCTTGGATTTGACGTCTATCTCTTTCGCACTTATGAAGTGTTCAGATAAGTGATGAATTCGCTTTTGCACACTTCAACAACTACACACTCGTTATCGTGCTACTAAAGGTGTGAATAAGGTTGGTTTTCCAAAGACACACGTCAAAAGGGGAGGCCTTTGCTTCAGTTCATACCAGAGGAAAAATCTTAAAACAAGTCACCTTCATTGAGGGGGTTGGAGGAGTGTTTGGGTAGAGGGGAGAGGAAGGGAACCTCTATACAGTCATCTCTTCCCGGCGGAATTGCTTAGTTTTGGACATATTTCTGTTTAAAGTTTAAGGTTATAATGTTAATACAAAAAGGTTCCTCTACACTCGCCGCGGCTTCTCCGTCCGTACTTCGTTCTTTATCTTGTCGGCCGCATGCCCTCGTATGCGAGTCTTTGACGCCAACAGTTGGATAAAGGATTATTCACTCTGTTCCGTTTCGCGTCCTACACGACACTTCCGACACTCCATTTTGTATAAAAAGCGTCCCCGTCTTCTGCGGCACTGCCGACGCAGGCCGCAGAGGAATCCACTCCACCCGAGGGGTGGGTCGAACCCCTGGAAATACTGGTGGTCGAAAACGGGCGTCGCATGTTCTAACTACCCTGGACCACCAGTAGCCAAGTGTGAGGGCAATGTCGTAACCCGCAAGGACCTAAAAACCCGAACGGGGTACGACCCAATCTTGGAGTATCCTGAACAACATAGCTAGCAATACGGTTTCGATTGTTTTGCTCGCTATGTATTTTTCAGGTCACCCGGTTCCGCTGAAGGTGTAGGTGACTTCAGCGGACTACACTCATCTACCTGCGCTTGTCCTGCGCATTTGAACGCCGTGAGCGGGGATGCAGGAGTCCTGGGAACGTCGAACCACAGGGGGTCGGGGTTAGTTACCCCCTCTGGTGGTGCGTCCTTCCGTCCGAATTTCCGGCAAAACGGCAGCCCTGCAACTGAGTCACTGCAGGGTAATGGACACGCGTCCCGTACGATCGAGGTGGTACGGTCCGCAGGCAAGGTATGGGGAGGGGCTTTCTCTGGGAGGATGCCTGGGGCTCGGCCATGCTGACGGGGCAAGGGCGTGTGGAACAACTGGAAAGGAATCTGCACCATCTGCAGGGAGCATCGGGAGCTGCAATCGTCTGCAGCTCCCGATGTCGCGCATGAGTCTCAACTCAACATACCTATACCTCTTGGGTAGTCCTGGTGTCCTTAGTGACATCCCCAAAGGTGCGAGCTCCGTGGAGGGTGGGAAGCTCGAGAGGTGAAAAAACAAAAACAAAAAATTATGGATACAGAGAGATCAAAAACCCCGGTGGAGGGTACGGCAACTGCCGGACCTGATACACCACTCAACCCGAGGGATGGCCCTAGTGCGCCGCCCTCAACGACGCGCGCCTTATCTAAACTCGAAACTGGAATTCAAGACCAATAAAACTACGACAATGTTGCCACTGCAGTAAATGTTAGTACAATAGTATATTCCTTTTTTATAAGAAACCACGCTAAGATAGTTTTTGTGTTAGTAATTTCAATCCTTAGATTTAAAGAAATAATTTTAATTACTTATTTGTATATAAATCATAGACGCCCTAATAAAGCTTAAACATCCGTGATTTTAGGTTGCAAAGCTGGTAATTGCACTTGTATCACTTCGGGTATTCATAACATTTGGTGCAATAATTTTCAAATATGTTATTAACAAGTTCAGATGTGATTTGTTTCCATACCTTTAACTAATCGGCGCAATTTCAGAATAATAGTGAAGTTTATTTTTGGCGCTCCACACACTTGAACTCAATTCAGAAATTCATCATCAATCTTAAGTTTGTCTATGATTGCGAAAATGTGTATAGACACATTTTGTATAGAGGCCATAGGGCCTCTCTACAAAAATTCAGCTACCATAGACAAATTTCCGCAACTATCAAAGAGAATGTATAAATGAACCATAGACAAATTAAAGCATTTCCGTGTGATTTGATCCATGAAATGATGAATTCAGAACTGAATTCAGATCAAATACATGTATGTGCCTTTATCGGCCATGACACATGGATTGTCATTCTCATTCGAGATCTGACGTCTTTTCTGAGTGTTCGAATTATTTTTGCTTCGTGGTGATTTTTGCCTTTTTTTTTTTTTTATACCACGACGGTGGCAAACAAGCATACGGCCCGCCTGATGGTAAGCAGCTACCGTAACCTATGGACGCCTGCAACTCCAAAGGCGTCACATGCGCGTTGCCGACCCTTTACAAAAAGGAGGATTCACTGTGTTGACGACTAAAGGAACAAGAAGGTCCCTCATCGTCAACACACTGGGTCCTCTTTGAGCTCTTTGGCAACCTTACTCACCAGCAGGAACACAACACTATGAGTAGGGTCTAGTGCTATTTGGCTGTGGTTTTCTGTAAGGTGGAGGTACTTCCCCAGTCGAGCTCTGCTCCAGATTTGAGCGATGACATTCGCTGAACGTGCCCTACCACACTTAGCGAGATGCCATTCGCAGTGCCCATACCTCTCTTTTTGGCGTAGTTTAAGGACATACCCAGGTCCGGACGTAGTTTAAGGACATACCCCGGGTCCAAAAGTTGCCTTGTTGACTTTTGGTTTTCTGTTAATATAAAGAAGCACATTACAAAAAGGTTGGCGAAACCTGAAAAGTTTACTTGTCATAATCATAAGCGACATTACAGTTTTGACAGTGACGTATCTGTCGTAGTTTTTTTGGTCTTGAATTCCAGTTTCGAGTATAAGGCAGCACCGTCCCACCCTATAAAGATGTCCGTGTGGGCCAAGAAGGTTACTGGAAAGCCGGCGGCCCGAAAGGCCAGCACGTCGACCTCATCCAACTCGGTACAGGCGCAATGCCGGACCCTGTTGGCGAATCAGGCCGTTCCGGTGGCGGAAATTCCCGCCCCCCCCGGAGCATCCCCCGGAGTTGCGCCTACGGCAACTACCAGTTGGACCCTGAGCTGTCTGGCTGGGACATTGCCATTCCAAGGAAGAAGAGAGGGAAACAGGCGAAGCGGGACAAACCCGCCCCACCACCCTCTACTTCCTCTCGTGCGCCAGACCAGGCGCGCAAGAAAAACCAGAAGCAGCGTCGCAGGGAGAGGGAGAAGCGACTAGCAGCTCGGTCAAACGCGGCCCCGACGGCACCCCCCCAGCAACAGCTGCAGTCGCAGCAGCAGCAGCAGCAGCAGCTGCAACAGCAGCCGCAAGAGCGGCAGCTGCAGCAGCGGCAGCAGCAGCAGCAGCGGCAGTCGCAGCAGCAGCAGCAGCAGCAGCAGCAGCAGCGGCAGCAGTTGCAGGGGGCTGGTCCCAGAAGGGTTCGCAAACCACGCCGGCGTCCCGCCAAAGGGGAAAAGCCAGCCCCAAAGAACCTCCCCGGCGGTAGTAACCAGGGAGCCCGACCTTCGGCCAAAAGAGCTCGACCCGAGGAGAAGATCTCTCCAAGGGGCGAGCAAAAAAGGCCAAGAACTGGGCACCCAGGGGAAGTCACCCCCACAGACTACGCGGGCGCAGTTAAGGCGGACCTGATAGTGGCGGTCACCACCACCACCACGAAACACCTTAGCTCGCAGCAGTCTGAGGAGGTTCGGAACCAGATTGAGCGGCTACTCATCGAGCAGTCGCTCAAGCCTGGCAGCAGCCAGAATGAGGTGTTGGCGTTTCAGGGCAGGCCTGTTTTTGCGAACGGCACCCTGAGGCTCTGGTGCTTGAACCAGCATACCCTCAACTGGCTACAGCGCAGCGTGGCCACTATAACCCCCTCTACGGGGGGAAACCTGGTGGTGAAGCGCCAGAGCGAGCTGCCAAAGCGAGTCCGCTGCGGCATCTTACTCCCTGGGGTCCATAAGGACCGCAGGGTGGTTGCGCACATGCTGCGCTACCAGAACAGGTGGGCAGCAATTGACCGGTGGCTATACTACACAAAATGGACCAGCAGACTACTGATAATTTTATCATAGTCCGCATCCCGGAGACGGTAGTGCAGCCCTTGGTCGACCACGGAAGCCGGCTCAACTTCATGTTGGGTACGGTGTACGTAAATTTCCAGGGTGCACGGAGCAGGTTCGTGGAGCACCCACCTGCCACAAACCTCTCCACAGGTGAGGAGGACGCAGATTCCCCCCAGCAGATGGACACTGCAGAGGGGGCCCAGGCGGCCGCTGACTCTGTCACGCCTCCGAGATGTACGTAGAGGATCTTCTTCTTCGTGACCACTCGGAAAGCGGGGGGGGGGGGGGGAATTCGCGGAAGAGCTAGGCAGGCTGGCCATCCGAAAGGAGGGGAACAGCGAGGCCGACGACATGTGCGAGGAATGCAGACAGATCGAGTCAATATCATCAGACCATATGCCATGGTTACTCACAATGACTCTGCAAACAGAATGTCAAGTACAGAAATCTAGATGTATGAAACAACTCCTTACTGACATTCCAACGCAAGAACTATACAAGAAAGTTATCGAAGACGGCTTAAATCCAACGGAAACTATCAAAAACAATGAAGCGTTAGAAACGTATGTAAGAAAACTTGAGAACGTAATCACCTATGCATTGAATATAACAGCACCAGAAAAGGTTATAAAACAAAAAGACAGCCTTCCGCCCCAAATTCAGGACTTAATACTTTGGCGAAACGTACTAAAACAAAACGTCAAAAGATCACGTGACCACCATATTGCAAAACAACTTTATAACGAAGCTAAGGCAACAGTGCAAAAAGCCTTGGAATTGCATAGGGAACACAGCTGGAAGAAAATTATCGAGAAAACTAACGACAACAGAGCTTAAATGTGGAAAGTACAAAAAAGACTTAAGAAACCAATTTCAAAATTACCTATGCTGCCTGGATGTACAACTGAAATAAACACTATAGATACCTTGGTGAATGCCGCTATAATCAAAGACTCTATTATCTCTGAAATGGACTCTGGAACGGAAATAACAACTCCATTTCAACCCCTAGAAGAAGCATCACCTGAAGAAATTAAAAGGGCTATTTTTAGTTTGAAAAATAAAAAAGCACCAGGTCCAGATAACATTAAAGTGGACACCATTAAATTAGCTGGACCAGCATTCTGGAGAGGACTAGGAAAAGCCATTAACTATGTACTATCCACCGGGTACTATCCAAAACAATGGAAACTTGGAGAGTGTATTTTCTTGCATAAACCAGGCAAAAACTACAAAGATCCTAAGTCATACAGACCTATTACATTATTAAATATAATGGGTAAGATCTGCGAGAGAATTATGTACAAAAGAATTATGAGGGCATGTCATACTCTAATTCCTAATTTCCAACACGGGTTCATGAGTGGTAAAGGAACCAGCACCCAGATCCTAAGAACATCGGAGTTCATTTGTGACGCATTATCCGAAGGCCACAGTGTCGCCATGATATCGACCGACCTAAGTAAAGCATTTGATTCTATAAACCATAAAGGACTTACAAGAAAACTCCAAGATGCTGACGTACCAAATAATGTGATTAAGCTCATCGAAAATTATCTCACAAATAGAAGGATACGAGGCAGATACAGAACGGTTACAGGAGAAGAAAAAAATGTCCCCAACGGAGTACCCCAAGGATCTATATTGGGACCAATGATATTTAACCTTTATGTACACGACCTCCCGAATACCAAGATTGCAGGACAAATGCTTTCACAATATGCGGATGGTCTTTGCATACTAAACGCATCTGAAAAACCTGACCATGCGACGACTAGGGCTAAATGGGCGGCAGAAGAAATTATGGACTACTATGAACGATGGGGTTTACATTGCAATGTCGATAAAACTGAATGTATAATGTATACTAAAAAACAATCCGGAAGTACTTCAAGAAAAGGCTATAAACCGACTGTTAAGCTCAAGGGAACAGTGTTAGAATATAAGGAAACTGTAAGATATTGGGACCAATGATATTTAACCTTTATGTACACGACCTCCCGAATACCAAGATTGCAGGACAAATGCTTTCACAATATGCGGATGGTCTTTGCATACTAAACGCATCTGAAAAACCTGACCATGCGACGACTAGGGCTACATGGGCGGCAGAAGAAATTATGGACTACTATGAACGATGGGGTTTACATTGCAATGTCGATAAAACTGAATGTATAATGTATACTAAAAAACAATCCGGAAGTACTTCAAGAAAAGGCTATAAACCGACTGTTAAGCTCAAGGGAACAGTGTTAGAATATAAGGAAACTGTAAGATATTTAGGCGTGATACTAGACAAAAGACTTAGTATGAATGAACATGTAAAAAAGGTAATCGCTAGAACTAAATGTGTGAGAGGAATGCTATCTCCAATAATTGGATGGTATTCTAAAGTCAATATAGAAACAAAATTAGCCGTGATTCAAGCCTGTCTGCTACCTATTATCGATTACGGTATAGTGCAACTTCTTCCTAGAATTAGCAAAACGAATCTGCAGTCGATCGAGCGTCAGTACAGAATGGCGCTAAAGTCTGCTGGTGGATTCCCTAGGTCACTTCCGACCTCCGCTCTATGGGAAATGCTTGATGAGGACCCATGGCATATAAGAATACATGACCTACACCATGATATGATACAGAAACTGGACAAACTGTGCATTCAAGGGCTCGATACTCCAGGCCCAGTATATACAAGATATGGTCAATTCAACCCAATGCTTCTCAGCACAAGAATTGGTGAAGTGCAGTACATAAATAAGCTAGCGAGGGGTAAACATGTTAGCAAGCGTAAAGTCCCTCCTAGAGTTCCCTTGCTATGAATAAATTATGTTCATAGCTTAAATATGCAAATTTACACATAAATTAAGTTACTAGATCTTTAAGACATATGTAATTTCTACACCCGCTCAGCGGACAAAACTTGTAACAAAAATGATATACAATAAATATGTTTCTATTCTATTCTATTCTATTCGGTCGGGGACTTCGACTCCGATGGCGGTGTCCCCTTCGCTGAATAGCTGCGTCCTACAAGCCAACCTCCACCACAGCATAACCGCAACAGCTCAGACCCGGAAGTGGTTGGAGGTAAACAATACGGCCATCATCCTGATCCAGGAGCCGTGGGTCAGGGGTGGCGCTGTCTGCGGACTCCGCAACATCGGAGGTAAGCTAACAGTATATGCGGGGACTGAAACTCCCCGCGTCTGCATTTACACTACCAGCAACATACATATGCAGCCTCTAACGGGTTTCTGTTCCAGAGACCTGTGCGCCATAAAGGTGCGAAAGGGCGCTGGGCACCAGCCTTACGGAGGTGGTCATGGCATCAGCCTACATGCCCGAATCAGACGATCCACCACCGCACGACCTAACCAGGCTGGTCAACTACTGCGAAGAGGCGGGGCTGGAGCTCATTGTGGGCACCGACTCCAACGCACACCACGCCCTCTGGGGCATGCCAACGGGAAACGAAAGAGGTAACAAACTTGTTGAGTACCTATTCACAACTAACCTAAACATAATCAACATAGGTTCTGAACCAACCTTCGTCAACCGACGAAGTGAAACGATCATTGACTTGAGCCCCTAGCAACTGAAGGTATATCGGAGCACATCTCGAACTGGCATGTTTCAAAGGAACTGTCATGTTCGGATCATAGGTGGATACGCTTCGACCTTCAGGTAAGTAGACACTCGGTGCCACTGAGGAGGAATCGAAGGAAAACGGATCGAGCCTTGCGTATGGGCCAAGCTTTACAGCAGGCAAAGATTCCACCCAGAATCATGGGCACCGAACAGATTGAAAAACAGGTAAGCGTCCTCACTGACTCAATGCTGGAATGCTACCAACAGACATGCCCCCTATCCACCCCGACAGTAAGCCGTAACAATAAAAACAACTGGTGGGGGCCGGAGTTGGAGAGGCTCAGGCGAGAGATGTGGAGGCATTTAAACGACTCAGGTACAGGAGCACCAACTCGTGGCGCAACTTCTGTAACAACATAGAGACAACAACGCAGGCCAACAGGGTAAGGAAAGTTCTCTCCAACAACTCAGCCGTATCCCTGGGGCCCATACGGAAACCAGACAACTCATTCACCACCTCACCGGAGGAGGCAGAATGTGCACTGGTAGAAACACACTTCCTTCATATTGAAGATGTCACTCCGACGGAAGAGGAATGGCAGCTGGCCCATAAGGTAATCAGCCCGCAGATAACTGAATGGGCAATTAACAGCTTTGACTCATTTGAATCGCCAGGACCGGTTGGGATTTTCCCAGCCCTATTGAAATGGGGCGGGGAGATACTTATTCAAGGGCTAACCTCCGTCCTGGATGCCTGTCTGGCACACAAGTATGTGCCGACACAATGGAGAGATTTCAAAGTTATCTTCATACCAAAACCAGGTAAAAGTGACTACTCGGACCCCAAATTCTTCAGACCAATAAGTCTAACCTCCTTCCTACTTAAGACACTGGAGAGGTTATGTGAAAGGCACCTGAGGGAGACGGTACATCCGAATCAGCATGCCTACAGCCCAGGTAAATCTAAAGACTCAGCACTTCATGCGGTCACGACCAAAATTGAAGTAGCAATCAAGAACAAGACTATGTGCTTAGGCACCTTCATCGACATCGAGGGAGCCTTCGACAAAACTAAATTTATAGGTGAAAAACTTAAGTAAGTCACCTGTTGTATGTGTGAGTAATGTGTGCGAATAGACATTCCATTTTTAAAATTTGTAATATGTCGTATGGTTTGCAAACTCATTATTTGCTTATCTTTCAAGTTTGATTATTCCTGTCCACTTATGATTCTATTGTCATGATAAGATATAAATAGTTGTCAATGTCGAGTAATTGTTTTCGTATTTTTTTGCGTCGTTCATGATTAAACAATAATACTTACAGTTTACCACAGAAGTAAATTGTAAAACATCCATTTTGAATTCAGCTTGGCAAATTAATATGGCACCATTTCCCGAAATTTGTAAAGGACGACCAATGCATATTCGAACGAAAAGAGTTTTGTGTAATATGTACAAACATTTCCAAGAGGTATGCGATAAAGATTCAAATTGCTTATCAACCCCAAAACAATTGGTCATTAAAATATCTGGTGTATTTTGGAAACTGTACACAACTACATACAACAGGTGACTTACTTAAGATTTTTACCTATACCAGTATAACTGCAGCGCTGGGAAGACATGGAGTGCACGCAGTAATAATCGAATGGATAAACAAGATGCTGAGCCAGAGAACCATCAAACTTGGTACGGACAAAACAAAGCAGGCACTAGTAGCTAAGGGCTGTCCCCAAAGGGGCGTCCTGTCCCCTCTGCTATGGAACCTGGTGGTGAACGACTTGATCGCCAATCTAAACGACAATCACTATTACACAATCGGATATGCAGATGACATAGTGATACTGACAAGCGGGATGCACGCAGGTACGGTATGCGATGTTACACGCTCAGCGCTGGCGATAGTGGAACGCTGGTGCTTTGACAACGAACTATCGGTCAACCCAAAGAAGACAGAGATGGTAATGTTCACCAACAAACGGTCTTTGGGAAACTACCGCCTCCCAAAACTGTTCAATACAGAGCTCCAGCTGTCACCTGAGGTAAAGTATCTAGGGGTAATACTCGACAGCAGACTAAACTGGAGCACCCATCTCAACAACAAAATTGATAAAGCGACGGTCGCTTTCTCGTAATGTCGTAGAATGGTAGGTAGAACGTGGGGATTAAACCCCAAGATCACTCTATGGCTATACCAGGCAGTAATCCGACCAATCATATGCTTCGGCGCAATAGTATGGTGGCCACGCACCAAACTAACTACGGTCGAAGCCAAACTACAACGACTACAGAGATTGGCCTGCATGGCAACCACGGGCTGCATGAGGACCACACCGACTGCGGCCCTGGAAGCAATGTTAGGCCTACCACCACTGCACCTCTTTGTTAAGCAAGAGGCTATGGCTACGGCGGTACGGCTAAAGAAGCTAAATCTCTGGAAGGCGCCTAGGACACCGCACACCGAAATCCTCATCGAGGCCGTAAGTATGGAACCGCTCATAGAGGCGGCAACTGATGCGATACCTAGGCAGTTCGTTTTTGAAAAGAAGTACAAAATCCAGCTGTAAGAAGACCCGGACGAGGGCTTCAACCCCAGGGAGCTGAGGATCTTCACAGACGGGTCCAAAACAAGGTCAGGCACTGGCTCGGGAGTTTTCTCAGAGGACCTAAACATACCACAACACGGTTTTCCAGGTGGGCATAATAATGGCTGCTCACGCAATCGTCTCCAGGAAGGTAACCGAATACCCCATCCGAATACTCTCCGACAGTCGATCGGTTCTACAAGCCCTGCAGAGTCACAAAATAACCTCAGGTCTCATATACGAATGGCACAAAATCCTAACAGAGGTATGTACCACCAATAGCATAACCCTGCAGTGGATCAAAGGGCACAGCAACTCACGTGGCAACGACGCAGCTGACGTTTTAGCGAGAGGGGGCTCAGAGGCGGAAGTGGTATGTCCCGAGCCCATATTACCTCTACCTGTTGCATGGCTGCGGAGAACACTGCTACATAGCACCAAGGTAGAGCACCAACATTATTGGACTAACCTAAGTACATGCAGGCAAGCCAAGGAGGCCCTCCCGACGATCTACCCCGGATTGTCTCGGAAGCTAAAGCTCAAGAGGCCGCAGCTCAGACTAATTACCGGAGCACTAACTGGTTATGCCCTTCTAAACAAGCATCTTTTCACTCTAGGTGTCACAGACAGTCCCCTCTGCAGAGCCTGCATGGAGGAGGACGAGACAGCCACCCACGTCATCATCACATGTCCGGGGGTGGCAGAATACCGGGCGAAACATCTTGGTTCGCCGAGGGCACTCCCGGAAGTCGGGTCTGCTAGGCTTCCTGGAGGAATCGGGATGGTACAAATAGGCCACCCAGCACGCAAAATAGGCGCAATATACAGTCGTCGAGTTGCGGAAAACAGCCCGCGTAAACCTATAACCTATATAGAAAGCGTCACGAAATTCTCGGAGGTCAGGATGTGTAGGACGCGGAACGGAACAGCGTGAATCATCCTTAAGGCGACGGCTCCAGTGCTGTGTGCTGTGGGATGAGCAGCCCTTCCGCCCCAGCGCCACAATCACCCTCATAGCGAGCGAGAGCTTCTTTTCCTTATCGTATAATAATAGTACATTACTTACCAAGGACTGTAAAAGAAAGAAAGCCCGAAATCGCAGCTGTTTGTAACCCGAGCCCCAGGCGAGGGTTGTAATTTGTAAATATGCGATAGAGGGCTTTCTTTTTTACTGCCCGTGGTGAGTACACAATTTTACGTCTCCACATGGCCATAAAGCGAGTGTTACCGTACGCGCAGCGTAGCGTGCGGTAAACTCACATTATGGCCAGGTGTGACGTAAATAATTTTAAACAAAAAGAACCGACTTCACTTAGCATCCACCTTTCTAAAAGCAAATGCTCGAGCTGCTGTAAAAAATACTCAAAGCACTATAGGTGTGCCTATAATAGTTGAAGAGCTCCCTCAATTTGTCCAAGATCCCATGATCAGATCCTGACCTGGTTACAATTGGACTAACTGTGAAGATAACTCTTTAATTCAAATTCAAATTCAAAATAATTTTTTTCGCAAGAAAGTCCATATTTGTTAGTATGATACATAAGTGTAAAACATCTTAAGTGCTAATGTTAATAAAATAAAATTAAAGTTTAATAAATTACCTAATGCTAAAGACTAACCTACCCCGGAGAGCAGTGGCAGGTCATTCCAGTGCTGCTATTTATCAAGCTGTTGGTACTAGCCTCGATTCTCCGTACTATGGATGCAACCCTTTTGCGTAGAATAGCTGCAAAACCATCGGTGTGCGCATCTGTAAACACCCCCGAAGCACTACAGAATCGTGGTAGCCCCAACAGCGACCTAAAACCATTGTTGTATTGGACTCTGAGGGCGTTGAGAGCCTTCCGCGTATAATTAACCCATAGGCTGCAAGTGTAGAATGACTGGTAATATGCTTTAAAAAGTGTCACTTTTACACTACCTGAACACTTTGCAAACCTACGGGCCACCATATTGCATCTGACTGCCAACGCCCTACGTTCCCTTTCTATGTCCAAGTCTTTTTTAAGGACTCGGAAACCCAGTGGCCTAAGTGGTTAAAACAAAAAAATAAATATCCAAATCGGTCCAGCCGTCTTCGAATAATCGGTAAACATACATTAAAAAAACGTGTTGGTCCACGAATAATGGAGGGTTCCATACCTTCAATGGAATAAGGACCAAACGAATACCAAAATGTGGGGTCTGATGCCTACGGAAGAAGTTTTTTTGGACATAACTCAAAAATGGCTGAACTGATAATGTTCAAAACAATTTCCGCAGAATGTATGTGATAACTTTCAAAGCGATTATTTTTGAAATTATTCACTGAATCACATAATCTTCAAAAAAACCTTGATGTTATTTTAAAGACCTATCGATTGATTTTTAACTACATACTCGTATATAACTAAGTAGCGGCATACAAAACACACATTGCATCGAAATTTTATTAAGATACGTCTTATAGTTTCCGAGTAAAATGGCTGTGACATACGGACGGACAGACGGATATGACGAAACTATAAGGGTTCCAGAACAGGTTCAGAACCCTAAAAAGGAGACACGTTTTATGGCCCAACCCGAAACCGATCCAAAAATTTCCTCTCGAGGTGAAAATGAAAATGAAAAAGGATTCCCCTCTTGCGGGGAGAGCAATTTTACTACCGTATTCAGCCCAAAAGCGGGACTCGCGTTCAATGCAATTAGGAGAGCGCTAATACCTTGGCCACACTATGCCCCTCGCGTTGCCCCTCGCGCTGCTCCTCGCGCTGCCACGATGTTGCCCTCTAATAGGTAGCCGTACGATTAAAAAAACCGCAAATCGATCTACAGTTTAGCCGTTTGGCACACGCATACTAGAGGTCAAAACAAATTTATTGACCCGCAGTTCTTAAAAAAAATCCCTTAGAAGGGGAGTGCCAAAACTGTTTTATTTGTATGGATAAAAAAAAATTTTTTTTCAGAAACCTATGTGTTTTGACCTCTAGTATGCGTGTGCCAAACCGCTAAACTGTAGATCGATTTGCGGTGTTTCCTTGAAATTGGGCTTGCACGGCTACCACTATCTCCGGCCACACACTGCCCTACTCGAGCGATTATGATATGCGGTCCTTAGACTCGCGCCAAAAAACCGACAAAATAGGGAGCGGTGGGTATGTCGAGAAGCATGACGAGCGGCAAGACGAGTAGCGCGGCCATACTACATGTACTACTGTATGTCTCTGCCTACTTCCCTCGCTACTCCCCAAGCCGCTCGTTGAGTGTGTGGCCGAGGTATAAGACGAGGTTGAAGAATAATTGTTACTTACTGTAAAGACGGTAGTTGGGCACTAGTAGATATGTGGCGACCGCTATGAAAATAATACCCAATGATTGTATCATGGTAATAACTGCGAATATAATGCTTCCCGTGCGCAAACTTGCGCTCCAACAGCATGTTTCTACAATTACGCAAGTTGGCAACCCCATGAGCAGATTTACAGTTGCCTATCTCGAAGTTTTTTAATAATACAAAAAAAAATGATAAAGACAAACCTTGTTTGACAATTAGCAAAAATATATACTTACAAAACTCAGATCTGACCTGACGTTTCCTATTTAGAATTCATTATATATACCCTAGACATAGAGACAGAGGAATGTCAGCTGTCAGTGAAGCCACCATGCTTTTGCATAAAACACAAAAAGGTGATACCTTGAAGTTATCATTTTAAACTGGAGTATACTCTTCGGTCACAAAGTGAGGCCGAAAGAGAGGATTATCTAGGGGACTGTGTCTCGTTTTGACTAAGGCGGTAATGACGTCATCAGACAATCAAAATGTGTCAAATGTGACAATTTTGTAACGAGTGCAAGTGAGACACCGCCCCCTACTCATGAAGTTAAATACAATCTGGAGATCATACTTCGACCACAAAGTGAGGCCGAAAGAGAGGGTAATGTGGGGGGCTGCATATCATTCTAAGTAGGGTGACCATATGTACTATGATGTATGTGGGATTGGGCTAGTATGAAGATAAATATAAAATACGCTTGTCGTCTAGTAAGTATTGTCCAGAAAGAGAAGTCTCATAGTTCATATGGGAACTGATACATTCTACTGAAGTCCGGTAATGCTTTGAATTCGAGCGAAGATACGAGTTTTACACAGTAACCGAACGCTTCCAGGTACCACCGGCGCGTGCACGTGCGCGGCCGCAATGAACAATATTGATACTTTAGGCGCTCTTGCGTAATATCAGAAATTTTGTTAGGTAAAATAAAACTAAAGGTAAATCTAGTAACCATTTAATATACCATGTTATTTATTATAACTTGTTATGCACTAAAGCTATATCTATATCTATACATACATAATATAGGCGTTGGTGTAAATGGTTGATTGACTGATCAATGCAGACACAAAACTTACAGCAGATCGTATTACATTTTTAATGTGTACAAGTAATACGAAATTATTTTGAAAATTCAATCCCAAAAAGGGTTGAAAGATTGTATGGGTAGGTAAAAAAAAAATTAGTGACTCGAAACTAACTAAGTACGTTTATTACCAATTAAAAATAATAAAAGTGATTGAAAAGTGACGCTAACGTTTTGTGAAATTCAACCCCTAACGGGATTAAAAGCGGTTAAAAGTTTGTATGAAAAACGTATTTTTTTTAGTGTGAAACCTAATCATTAGTTTTTAACGCGCAAGCGAGTTTTTTGAAATAAAAAACAGATTTCAGCATTTCACATAATTTTTCCTAAAAGGTTTAAATAATAAAATATTGTATTATTAAATATGGGGTTGAAAGGTTTAAAATGACTTTCATGAAACTTTGTATTTAGACGGCTCATAATTAAAGAACAACAAAAGTGATTGCAGTGTTTTACGAAATTAATCCTTTAACTGAGTTAAAAGGGCCACCCCTTTTCCACAAGCTATCCAGATAGCTTGTATGGAAAATGTATAAGTTTTGATTCATATGTTTTCCGTGAATTACAGCTGGTACATGCTCTAAAGAATATTTATACAGCATTGTTCGTACTAGCGGAGCGGAACTTATTGTACTTTTTCTTTTGCACACTTTGCCAAAGTTTGAGGCGGTTATCATGTTCCGCTTTAACTCGTGCCATAATGCACAATCCGATTGCAGTTGTGTCTCTTTTTCTATGGCCTCCCGGTCAGTCACTTTTTCAATCATGTGTACTTGACCTATAAAAAAATTATAGGAATAAATAAAAATAATAACTATCAAACTATTTTATATACACGGTGCCTGCGAGGAAACGGAAAAAATTAACCACGCATTCCTGAGGTCATAAGAAGGAAAAAACATTATACAAGTTTAGGTAAATTCCGCCAAATTAAATATTATTGCTTTGTTTTGACTTTTCGAATGTTTTTATACATAATAATTAAAAAATTCTTGGAAAAATTATCGATTAATATGAATTTGGTATTTATTTCGTAAAAACTAGTTTATTCAAAGTGTTCCTTGTCACTTTGATATCTGTCAATAAGGACGTCTAGACTAGGCCTCATAGTGGTGACATTGCCAACAAAACGGGGTTTTGCACTGAAACACATTAAAAAAAATTTTTTTTAAATTGGTATTAACTCTGAAACTAGGCGAATTTCAAAAAAGTTTGTATGACATTTTTATCTCTAAATACAATCTAGAATATACTGTTAAAATCTTTTCGATTCCTCGTGGGCACGTAGTAGAAAGGAAATTTGTAACAATTCCCTCAGGCGAAACTAGAACTCACGATTATTAGATACCAGCCCACCTGGTTAACTGATTTACCGACAAGAGTGGACAACTCAACTTTTTTATTTTCCTCTAAGGTGGTATGTGTCACATAGAAGCAAAACTATTTTTACCTTGGGCTTTAACACTTGAATCCCTCACTACACTCAGTTTAGAATTCTATGATGGATTCAGTCGCATCTTTTGGGATTTACTATAGGCCCTCACCGTAAATATATAATTTTGCTCCCTTGTTACACAATCTACTACTTATTGATTTCTATTCGAAACGGGTTCAATTGGCATAAAAAAGATAATGCAATTTACTCGCTCGCGTACATTTTTCATAAATTTGTATGTTGATCGCCCTTACGTCCTTAATTAAAATGTAGCATCGTGAGATCTAGTATCTGCCCTCACTGGCCGATTTGGAAAATTCACCCTGTATAGGACCGTTCAACTATTGTGCATGTTTCTGTTTGGCTAAGTTAGGTTCTAACTCAAAAATTATATGAAAATCGCAGAATATTTAATAAAAATTTACGTACGTACGTAACGTACCTAAGATCAAGACTATTTGGAGTGGAGCGCGTTATATTTACGAGGCGAATATGGTAAATGATATAATTTCATAACAATTACGAAATAACTTAATAAAAATTTACTTAGCAAGTGTTCCAAAGGTCCCCAGATGTCAACGACTGGGTGATAACAAATTTTTCCCAATTTACGGGTGCCTTTGCACTTTTCGAATTCACACTAGCGTTCTAGCGGAGAGCGACACACGTCCTGCCTCCGTGAGCTCAGCGAGCGGACTAAATCGGCCGGCCTTGCTTCTTATAATTAATTGTAAGTTTATAGTTAATTTGAAGTGCTCTATTTACGAAAATTTACTATGAAATGGTATATATATTTTATATTATTTTGGTTCATAATAAGCTGATGTTTATGTTTGTATTAATTTTTTTTTATAACTAATCATGTATGTAGTCAGAAACCGGGGTTATTCATTGTGTATTTTTTCCGAAAGTTGACTGATTTAAATATTTTTTTTCTCAGTAATTTTGTATGACATTGGTAGATTTTTTTATATTTATTCCATAGAAAACTATAAATTCAATATAACAAAAAAAAACTGTAGCAATACGACATCAATAAAATCCCGAAATTGATATCTGTCCGAACCTCCCCGAGCTAAAATTGGTAAAACACTTGTTGGGAATAGGTCAATTATTCAAAATACAATAATAATGTAGATAATTTTTTGTATTTATACAGTCCCTGTTGAAATGGTCTTTCAAGTTATGCTGAAAAATTGGTTGATTTAGTACTCTTTGATGGCTAAATCATATCAAATAGTTGAGCGAAATTGTAAAAAGACTTTACCGGACTCTTAATGTGAAGTTGGTTTAGTGGTTGCAGTGACGCCGACAAATACGAATTTGCGCGTAGAAAAAATAAAAAGTGTGACGGAAGAAAATTGGTTCAAAATATCATCGTCCTACTTTTGTTCAAATGTCCGTTGGTGCTAGGGTAAGCTTGTTTTTGTTATATATGCCTAAAAGTGTATATTCTCGGGAGTTTTTTAAGCTATGGCAAAAGAAAAATACCCGTTTAATTTGAATTATATATCGTCGATATTCTTAGTTTCTAGTACCAAATATCCCCTCCATACATTTCTATAAATGTAGGTTGACCGTATTTTTTCTCAACAGGACGATGGTGCGAAGTTACAAACATACCTTCCGGAATTGCCGAAATGAAAAAAATCTTTCATATACTTATACACAATATTCACCAAAAGCACTGCAAAATCACTTATCTAGTCTGTCTAAATAATTAACATTTAAGACTGGCATTTAATATCTCTTATGGTTTAAGAAACATGTTGATTTCATAGCAAGTTAAGAGTCTATGTTGTCTGAGATTTATTTATTTATTTGGTTTGTTGCTACGTAGCCGTATTATTTTTATTTTAACGTAGAAAAGTACTCAATATTTATGTAATTAAGCTCCCATAAAAGTGTTTAACAGGAAAGATAGCACGTTAGTAAATCTTGTTTGAATAGTAAAACTTTGTTATTTTTTTTATCCCAAAAAAACTCCAAAAATTATGTTTACTTTACTTTTATTGCTTCTAGCGGTTGTTCTTGAAGCGTCCCAAATAGAGATAGTTATGCTTAAACCAACACAGGCTTCAGAATTTACGCAAAATCAGGTCAAACCCCCTCGATTTCCATAAAACCCCAACAACGAGGTAATTTGGGACACCTCTTTGAAAAAAAATTACTCGTTCTGTGTTAACAATTCAGACATGTGTGCAATGCAGAATGACGAAGCAGTATGCCTTTTATCTGTAAAAAATATAAAAACTATTGATAAGTACGTAAAATATGAAGTTATTTATGTTTTAGTCCAAAAATTTAACCAATTAGCCCCATTTTACGGTATTTATTTTTAGCATCGTCTATGATTGAAACTTGAAATAGGTACCTAGTGAAACCTCATTGTTCACGTAGTTTATCGAAACGTCCACAGCGCGTGTATCACCCACGGACCAAGTAAAGAGAAACCGGACATAACTCTTACTCTAATTCCCTAACCACAGTTGGACCTTATTACCGAGCAAAACAGTCGTTTATAGGTAACTAGTAAAAAGTTGTAAAAACGGTCCGACAGAGTGCATAATAGTAGGGGCACGGATCAGAATACAATCCGGATAGTACTTTTACTATATTCCCCTAACCACAGTTGAACCTTATTACCGAGCAAAACAGTCGTTCACAGGTCACTAGTAAAAAGTAATAAAAACGGTCCGATCGAGAGCATAATGTAGGGGGCGGTGTCTCACTCGCACAATGCTGCCAACTTATGGAACTTACCAATGTGGTTTTATTTATATACATTTATTTTAGTAACACACTAGAAGTTACTTCCTACTTATAATAATTTAATGCAAGATTTTGAATTAATACTTTGTTCCCTTTTAGCTGCTTTGAATTTTTTTATGACGTAAATATTATTCATTCATTAAATTAAAGAATTGCAATTAATATTGCAGACAGTAGTAAGTTTTGTAATATTTAAAATACGGTCTGGTATCCCCATCCCATCAGTCCCATCACTGACATAATATGTCACTGATATTATTTCAAATGACGCCGCTCAGCTCAACAACATTTCGTAACAACATTTTTAAGTAAAAATGGTCAAGATATGTTGTGTAAAAGGGTGCAGGGGTGAGGCTTTACAATTAAGTAGACTTTCCTTTCACCGGTAATCCACAATCATTCAATTTTACGATTTAACAACAAGTTAAGATTGTCAAACAATAGGGTGACTATGATGTCGGCAAACTGCGGGTCGGTTTTGCTGTTTTTACAGAAATGTACATAAGTAGATGGTCTGTTCCTAAGTATTACTTACACAGGACAGGAGTGACCCGCGGGTCTTTTTAGGCCCTTTCGAAAGGGTCCTAAAATGGCACAAGGCCATACAATAAATTGTAGTAGTGGCAGTATAATAAATAAATCAATAAATATTAAATAAATATGGGACAATCTTACACAAATCAACCTAGTCCCACAGTAAGCTCAATAAGGCTTGTGTTGTGGGTACTAGACGACGATATATGTAATAGATAAATACATATAAATACTTAAATACATAGAAAATATCCATAACTCAGGAACAAATATCCGTGATAAACACACAAATAAATGCCCTGACAAGGATTCGAACCTGGGACCTCCTGCTTCATAGGCAGGGTCACTACCGACTAGGCTAGGAGGCCTTTAAAATAGACTTTATTGTACAACATTTGTACAACAAAGAAAAATACAACAGAACAAGAATATACAATATTTTTAAATGGAAGAGATCTCTTCCAGGCAACCTTTGAGCAGTTTGATGTATTGATGTTTTCTTTATTTACCTTTAAGTATATTAAAGTCTGAGAACTCTCCACATCAGATATGACGCAATAGTGAGAGCCACGAACCCCCTGTACTTACTTAGTTTTAGTTTGCTACACTAACTATCCCCTATTTTAAGACGCCGACATCTGGCAATTGTTCATCGGTGTTATGCAAACGAGTTGTAAGAAATAAATTTCTTACAGTTCTAGGTTTGATGCAGTGCAGTATCATGTAATTAATAAGATTATATAATTTTCAGGAGTTTCTGTTGGGGGAAAATAGTGCAAAATGACGTTACGTTAATGTATTGTTGGTCGCCTACCTACTGTTTTTTTTCCGTAGCGATACGCAATGTTTTTACTTTTTTGTTATTATATTAGCGATAGGCTTCGACAGTTTTTACCTATTAACTGAAATATTTTGCTGGTCTGTCACTCTGACGTCCTCCGATAAATAGCTGCCAGACGCCTGGATCTAGCAATAAGTTGAAAATATTAAAGTAATTAGAGGGGTTCCCTGCTCCCACCATCTCGCCAACGTATCTGAAGTGGCCGAGTCCGGTAAAGTCTTTTTACAATTTCGCTCAACTATTTGATATGATTTAGCCATCAAAGAGTACTAAATCAACCAATTTTTCAGCATAACTTGAAAGATCATTTCAACAGGGACTGTATAAATACAAAAAATTATCTACATTATTATTGTATTTTGAATAATTGACCTATTCCCAACAAGTGTTTTACCAATTTTAGCTCGGGGAGGTTCGGACAGATATCAATTTCGGGATTTTATTGATGTCGTATTGCTACAGTTTTTTTTTGTAATATTGAATTTATAGTCTTCTATGGAATAAATATAAAAAAATCTACCAATGTTATACAAAATTACTGAGAAAAAAAATATTTAAATCAGTCAACTTTCGGAAAAAATACACAATGAATAACCCCGGTTTCTGACTACATACATGATTAGTTATAAAAAAAAATTAATACAAACATAAACTTCAGCTTATTATGAACTTAAATAATATAAAATATATATACCATTTCATAGTAAATTTTCGTAAATAGAGCACTTCAAATTAACTATAAACTTACAATTAATTATAAGAAGCAAGGCCGGCCGATTTAGTCCGCTCGCTGAGCTCACGGAGGCAGGACGTGTGTCGCTCTCCGCTAGAACGCTAGTGTGAATTCGAAAAGTGCAAAGGCACCCGTAAATTGGGAAAAATTTGTTATCACCCAGTCGTTGACATCTGGGGACCTTTGGAACACTTGCTAAGTAAATTTTTATTAAGTTATTTCGTAATTGTTATGAAATTATATCATTTACCATATTCGCCTCGTAAATATAACGCGCTCCACTCCAAATAGTCTTGATCTTAGGTACGTTACGTACGTACGTAAATTTTTATTAAATATTCTGCGATTTTCATATAATTTTTGAGTTAGAACCTAACTTAGCCAAACAGAAACATGCACAATAGTTGAACGGTCCTATACAGGGTGAATTTTCCAAATCGGCCAGTGAGGGCAGATACTAGATCTCACGATGCTACATTTTAATTAAGGACGTAAGGGCGATCAACATACAAATTTATGAAAAATGTACGCGAGCGAGTAAATTGCATTATATTTTTTATGCCAATTGAACCCGTTTCGAATAGAAATCAATAAGTAGTAGATTGTGTAACAAGGGAGCAAAATTATATATTTACGGTGAGGGCCTATAGTAAATCCCAAAAGATGCGACTGAATCCATCATAGAATTCTAAACTGAGTGTAGTGAGGGATTCAAGTGTTAAAGCCCAAGGTGAAAATAGTTTTGCTTCTATGTGACACATACCACCTTAGAGGAAAATAAAAAAGTTGAGTTGTCCACTCTTGTCGGTAAATCAGTTAACCAGGTGGGCTGGTATCCAATAATCGTGAGTTCTAGTTTCGCCTGAGGGAATTTTTACAAATTTCCTTTCTACTACGTGCCCACGAGGAATCGAAAAGATTTTAACAGTATATTCTAGATTGTATTTAGAGATAAAAATGTCATACAAACTTTTTTGAAATTCGCCTAGTTTCAGAGTTAATACCAATTTAAAAAAAAAAAATTTAATGTGTTTCAGTGCAAAACCCCGTTTTGTTGGCAATGTCACCACTATGAGGCCTAGTCTAGACGTCCTTATTGACAGATATCAAAGTGACAAGGAACACTTTGAATAAACTAGTTTTTACGAAATAAATACCAAATTCATATTAATCGATAATTTTTCCAAGAATTTTTTACTTATTATGTATAAAAACATTCGAAAAGTCAAAACAAAGCAATAATATTTAATTTGGCGGAATTTACCTAAACTTGTATAATGTTTTTTCCTTCTTATGACCTCAGGAATGCGTGGTTAATTTTTTCCGTTTCCTCGCAGGCACCGTGTATTAGTTTGATAGTTATTATTTTTATTTATTCCTATAATTTTTTTATAGGTCAAGTATGTAGTCCACATGATTGAAAAAGTGACTGACCGGGAGGCCATAGAAAAAGAGACACAACTGCAATCGGATTGTGCATTATGGCACGAGTTAAAGCGGAACATGATAACCGCCTCAAACTTTGGCAAAGTGTGCAAAAGAAAAAGTACAATAAGTTCCGCTCCGCTAGTACGAACAATGCTGTATAAATATTCTTTAGAGCATGTACCAGCTGTAATTCACGGAAAACATATGAATCAAAACTTATACATTTTCCATACAAGCTATCTGGATAGCTTGTGGAAAAGGGGTGGCCCTTTTAACTCAGTTAAAGGATTAATTTCGTAAAACACTGCAATCACTTTTGTTGTTCTTTAATTATGAGCCGTCTAAATACAAAGTTTCATGAAAGTCATTTTAAACCTTTCAACCCCATATTTAATAATACAATATTTTATTATTTAAACCTTTTAGGAAAAATTATGTGAAATGCTGAAATCTGTTTTTTATTTCAAAAAACTCGCTTGCGCGTTAAAAACTAATGATTAGGTTTCACACTAAAAAAAATACGTTTTTCATACAAACTTTTAACCGCTTTTAATCCCGTTAGGGGTTGAATTTCACAAAACGTTAGCGTCACTTTTCAATCACTTTTATTATTTTTAATTGGTAATAAACGTACTTAGTTAGTTTCGAGTCACTAATTTTTTTTTTTACCTACCCATACAATCTTTCAACCCTTTTTGGGATTGAATTTTCAAAATAATTTCGTATTACTTGTACACATTAAAAATGTAATACGATCTGCTGTAAGTTTTGTGTCTGCATTGATCAGTCAATCAACCATTTACACCAACGCCTATATTATGTATGTATAGATATAGATATAGCTTTAGTGCATAACAAGTTATAATAAATAACATGGTATATTAAATGGTTACTAGATTTACCTTTAGTTTTATTTTACCTAACAAAATTTCTGATATTACGCAAGAGCGCCTAAAGTATCAATATTGTTCATTGCGACCGCGCACGTGCACGCGCCGGTGGTACCTGGAAGCGTTCGGTTACTGTGTAAAACTCGTATCTTCGCTCGAATTCAAAGCATTACCGGACTCTTAAACACAGGGTTGTCTGACGAAGGTTTACGCATCTACTATTGCCACATAAAAAAAAATGGACTTAAAACTTATAATTTTTTTATTCCAAATAGCCTCACGGTTCTTAAATAGTTTACGGTAACTGAAAATATAATCAAGTATTTTTTGGAGGAATCTTAAACGAAAGAGCATATGCACCATTATGTGAACACCTACGTGATGTTGACCTACAGTTGCGCATTGCAAAGCATGGCTTGGCATGGACCATCCTTGACCACTGTGTACTGGAGCCTTTATTGTCATTTTGGCTACGGAATCCTAAAAATAAACACAAGGGTTATCAGAATAATCTGTTGCAAAAGGGGCATGCATTCGCCGCCAGAGTCGAGAGCGCAGTGCCCGACCGCGACCGAACCAAACCGAGCGCTGTTCGCCACGGCCGGTAGGTAGTGTAGGTACGCGCCGCACGTCGATTAGGTTCGGGCCAGTCCGCATACAACCACAGCCCTCTGCCACGAGACCTTGGCAGAAAACAGAGATTTCAAACCATGTAGCCCGTGGTTGATGCCAAATTCTACATGACCTTTAAACGCCCTTGGTGGCTAGGAGTGCTCTGCCAACCATTGGCAGAAGCTGTTGGTTGGTAACCGTCTAGCCGCTTGTTGTAAACCACGGGAATAACAGTCGCGCCACCGGCGCCGCCGCACGTACCGAGTGCAGACGCGTCGCGCGCGCACACGGTAAAATATACGTGATATTATACGTTTTATGTTAAAAATGTATTTTTTCGTTTCTTCTTTTGTATGCTGTTTAAGTTTACCGCAAATAAAATGTATGATTTCTGATTACACATATAATTTTTTTCCTAAATTGCACTCAAAAGTACATAACAAACATCAACCTTTCGGAATTTTAGCAATGAAAGGAGCCATGGTATCTCCGTAGGTGTTCCGTGCACGTTTGCTCAGCACAACCGCTTCGAAAACACTGAAGTTAGGCGCTTGTTGTCAGCCATGTAGACGCTCGGTTCAACCAAGGTCACGTGGCAGAATCTGCGGTTATCTGCCGTCTGGCCCTAACTTTAGTCATGTATCGTAAGCCCGACTATTCTAGCAAATGGTCTAAGAGCTGGCCACGTCAGATGTGACACAATAATGAGAGCAATGAAACCTGTCTAGTTAGACTGCTTTACCATCCTTATTGCTAGATCCGGGCATCTGGCAGCTTTTAATGGGTGGATGTCAGAGTGACACACCAACAAAGTTTTTAAGTTGGAAAAAAGTAATACCAAAATAGGTAAAAAATGCCAAAGTTGTATAATTTATAGAGGACAGGGCCTATATTTTAACATTAGATTAAAAGCCATTGTTTATTATTGCGGAAACAAAAATAGTAGGCGACTAACTAAAAATTGCATTTTACATCATTTGGCACTACTTTCCCCCAACAGAACCTTCTGGATATGATATAACCTAATTAATTACATAATTTCCCATAATATTACATTAAACCCAGAACTCTAGGATTTGTTTTCTTCAAGTTATTTGCATTCTTTGACCTCCACCACTTTACAGCTGCCAGATGTCCGGATATAGAAATAAGCATAGTATAGCAAACTAACAACATGGGTTTAGTTGCTCTCATTATTGTGTCATATCTGACGTGGCCAGCTCTCCGTCTAAAACCTGCGTGTCTGCCCTGAACCTGAATGACCTTGTTGATATCTCATTAAATTTAGTTGAAATTATAAATTATCAATATTTTCGTAATATATTATCCAAATGGCTGATAGTAGCTGATTAGATGCAGAACTGACATATATTATGACGAGCTTGTCTTGAACTCTCCACTAGTACAATTTCAAGATTATTATTAATTTGGGTTACCTACCCACGTTTTGGTTGCCCACATCACGGACGTTGACTAGAGAAAGTGGCTTTAAATTACCTACTCATTTCATAAAGTTAACATTGAAGTACTCGTTTCATTCGCGAGGCCTTATAGGAGGACTTACCCGCGTTGACCTTACATATACAGGTTGGATTTTCTTTATGGGTCAGTGAAGGCAGCTACCACATCCCGTGCTACTACGCTATTTACGAGAAAGAGGTCATTTTCTACAAATTTTTATTTTGATGCTATTTGATCCCATTCCTACCCAGAATTAAAAGCTTGTATGAGACCAAAAAAAAATCCGGCTATAAGAAACAATAATCGTGGATAACTTTCCCATACAATTTGTGTGTGCTGTGTGTGACCATTTCCGCATATCAGCACGAGATCTGCCCTCACTGACCCAAAAAGAAAATCCACTCTGTACAGGCTGCAACAAAAAACACCGGAGAAGTTGCTGCCATATAGATCTGACAGGAAAATCATATATCATACAAGTGGATATGAGGTTATATAGCTCTTTGTAAACTTCGTACAGAATCTGCTTGCGGTATTCTGTGGCTCGGCATCACACTGAACGCGGTGACTTTATGTTCTCTATATTGAGGTGCGTTGTTTTTGTCAGCGAAGTAGTAGGTACTGTATGTTGGCCTTATTTGTCGAAATATTCATGTGTTTTTCTTTACTAGTTAAAGAAAGAGACACAACAGGAATATTTGGAAACAGTCCCACGGTTAGGTCGATTTGTGTAAGATTATCCCATAAAAAGTGGTAATCAAATATTGAAGTTATGTATTACACTCTATTCGATACGGAAAGCAAATAGAACACTGAACATGATTCATGCTGGTTATTGGGTAACCTTGTTCAAAATGGTTTCCATAACGACGGCTAACCCTATAATAGGGTAACCAAACCATGACATCTGTGTAATCATTTAAAACCAAATCGAAGAAGTTTTTCGGAACCTGTGACTGTCTGTGATTACAACTATTACAAGTAAAGTACCTACTGATCTGCGGACTAAAACCGTCCAAATTTGCGCAATTTTCACAAAGGAAAATTAAAAAAACTTCTCTTAAAATGTTGAATGGGTATTAAAACTTTCCGTTTAATTTAAATTTCCTTTATTTGTGGAAATTGACAGAAATTTTCAAAACCTTTTCCAATTTTTTGGAAACTGTGCACATTAGTAATTACAAGTCAACGACTATTACAATGCAATCGAACTACTATGTAGTTGCAATGAAATGGAGCTTACTTGCGTTCAGAACAACGTTCGAGCGATTCAAGCAGAACTGAGCATATCACTTGTGGGAACACAACGGTACACTAGAAATGTCTATCCTTCGCACTCGGATAAACATCGTGTAATAACTGTACACCACCAGGAAACTGTAAATATTCCAAACTGAAAAACAAACAAACTTAAACATAACTGCTCCCTGCGCCCTGTACGAGAGCGAAGAAAAGAAAACCAACGGGGTGCACTCCGGGAGTACCGGCAGAAGTGAAAACCTGAATATTAAGGTTTTGCATTTTTGATATTTTGGAATGGTTAGGGAATCATTTTGCACTAATTGATTTAATTATCAGTTTAAAAGTACTATCATTTATGTGGTAAAATACCATATTCATTTATTGCGTTACCGTTCACAAACATGACAATTTATACGGTCTATTTTAACGTTCTCCTAGCCCAGTCGGTAGTGACCCTGCCTACGAAGCAGGAGGTTCCGGGTTCGAATCCTGGTGAGGGCATTTATTTGTGTGTTTATCACAGATATTTTTTCCTGAGTTATGGGTGTTTTCTATGTATCTAAGTATTTATCCATATTTATCTATTATATATATCGTCGTCTAGTACAGTCAAGTGTAAAAATATGGGTGTACTAATCTTACTCAAAAATATGTCCCATAGTATTTTATTCCGTTGTAATAAGTGCGTAGTACCATATTTATGAGACGATTTTTTCGATACGTATTTTTGCACTTGACTGTACCCATAACACAAGCCTTATTGAGCTTACTATGGGCCTAGGTCGATTTGTGTAAGATTGTCCTATAATATTATATTATTATTATTATATTATATTACATTAAAAATTTATTTCTTCAGAACTAAGTAAGTATTACAATTATTTATTCGACCAGGTCACGTGTCCGTCTTACGAATGTTCAATCTGACGAATCTGTCGGTCACGTGACCTGTCGCGAGTAAAAAAAAATTTCCCCATCACAAAAAGTGCACAGCGCCGCTAAAGTTTTCACTTCAAAAATAAATAAAAATTTAGCTTGAAAATTAGCATGCTTGTTCTTCATCAGTCATCACAATCATCATTCATCACATACTGATACTGGAAACAAATTGCCAGTCCAACCTCTGCCGTCCGTGGTGCGCCTGCGTCTGCGCCCGTTAGCGCGCCAATCAGCGCGCGAGCCGGGGCCTCTGTGACGTCACGCCAGTGAATCCAGTGATCTTTCCAATCAGCGCGCCTTCGGCCCGCCAGATTTGTACTGTTCCTGTTGCTAAATGATACTTTTAAGCAGAACGACTGACTTGTTCTACAGATTTATTACCTCTGTTTATTTAACATCCATGATATATGTTACCTCCGTATAGATCGTTATTGTAGCATGTGATAAAATTTTATTAAAATAAATTAATAAAGTTTAAAAATACATTAAAGTACGGCTTAAATGCGAAAGTCAATTTTGACGAGACTGACATTTCTTTTTATTCTTTTTATTGGAGCTTTGGCTACGCTGACATTTCTAAAGTTCCATAGACTTATTATGTTTTAAGAAGGCAAAGGATATTTATTACACTCATTGCACCATGAAGTTATCATTATAAACTAGAGTAGGTATACTCTTCGGCCACAAAGTGAGGCCGAAAGAGAGCATATAGAAGGGGCTGCATCTCGTTTTGACTAAGGAGGTAATGGCGTCATCAGACAATAATGCCAACATGACAACAAGACAAAATGTCAATTTTGTAACGAGTGCGAGTGAGACACCGCCCCCTATACTATGATCGTCATTTTTACGTCATCCGCACTTTTTGTCCGACTCCTGATGATCTCTATAGGACCGTTTTTTCTAGTCACCTATTAACGACTGTTTTACTCAGTAATAAGGTTCAACTGTGGTTAGGGAAAAAGTGTAAAACTCTTTCTGCACATATCATTTATTTCCAGAGAGTTCTAAACCAGGAGAGGCCTTAGGTATCATTTCCCCACTGTCAAAAGTATTGGCAGGAAAATCTAGTACATCTATAAAAACTATTTCAATAATCGATGTCACGCATTTTCGTCGTCGCTGTTAATGGATAACGAGCTCCGTGAAAATGCCCCTATGCGCTGTTTTTGGATGTAAAAAATGTTATATTTCGTCTAGTTTACAAAAAGAGTTTTACTTTATTCTGTAAACGAAGCTTGATTTTCGATTTAGGTTAAATCTTTTAACCAAAATCGAAAATCAAGCTTCGTTTACAGAATCAATTCAAAGACAATCGTTTTCATTCTGACGGGCAGGAACTATTTGACCTTTGACACTTCTCCATATTTAACGCGCTTAAGGATTGCTGTCTTCTATATGTTGTTTGAAAATAAAATCAAAAATAATCCTTGGCTTTTTTGTTTGACATTTGCAAAGACTGCATCCAATAATGAACCATATGTTAACATTCGTACAGTCGACTATCTATTGCTCCATTTAGTGTTATGATTTATGAAGTATTAAAAGAATATGTGAAATATGTTTGGTGTTTTCAAGTCAAAGGTACATCTTTGTCGGTTGTCAATAAAGCGTTGCTGCCATAAAAAATCATTTGAAAAAAAACTGTATTAACAACCGACAACGATGTACCTTTGACTTGAAAATATAATATGCGTGCTACCTCACCCCCCTCGGATATTGGCAGACTTTTTTGTTTGGAAAGATGAGGCGAAGCGTACTTCATTTATAGAGTTTTATGGAAAAAGTGTAAGACTCTTTCTGCACATATCATTTATTTCTTATCTTTGTATAGTATGTATTAACCTCAACGCATAAATTAATCATGTCACCTTGCACCTTAGGACGGCTCTCCTATAAAATCTTGATTTTGCAGTTGTATAGTTAGGAGGTATCGAAATGGATATCAGTTTTCAATCTTTTATTTCCATTGTGCAGAGTGCCCGATTTATGAAAAAAAATTAAACATGATGTTTGGGAATTTTGCTTAACACTCATGCCGTTACTTTTAACATGATACTCCATAAAATAAAGGACCAGATCAAAGGGCCAGGTAGCCCCTTGTAAAGTTATTTTTTTGTGGTATAAAGCTGTGGGGTTTCTGACTTTCACATGTGTCGCAATAGTTTCTGAGGAAATTACTTATGACAGACAGGCATACAGTCAAATGAAACTCTATAAAGATTCCGATTGTTTGAAGTACGAAACCCTAGAAAAATAATATAGTTACGTACTCACCCACACTTCGGTGCACCGTGAATTTCTCAATATTTATTATGTCATGGGTTATATATGCTCATTATTAACGTTAGTCGTCATCGACACCTTCTTCCGCCGTTTCATTCCAAAAACTGCATACCACAAAATACTGGTAGATATTAATAACTGAAAAAAGAATTGAAAGGATAAGAATTAGAGTAAGTAATTAGACGTGTCAGGAGTCCTGCACTAGGCTTCGCCTGTGGTGGACAATGAGTCAAAATGTAAGACTCTGTTAATCGTGACACAATTAAGAGATTTTCAGTCGAGTACCGTGTTTCAGTACTCAGTGCAACAGTGTTTCAATATTGTATGAAAATCCTTTGTACCATCGTTGGCGATGTCACAATATGCGACCACAAAAGCTCTATCGGAAAGTATGCGCTAGTAGTTCGGTCTACACAATCACAATTCAAGCATTACAGTCGACGAGGAGAAAAAGAGTATTTATGTTTTTGTTTATAATAGCCGCTAGCGGAAGGCAATAGGGGATTTTTGGAGTCACTCCAGCGTGTCAGATTAAAATATGAGTGATATTTTGCAATCCGTGGACCGTGGAGATCTCCGTTATCCAATTTGAGTCGTCTATATTGGCGGGTTGGTTGGTAGGCAGTTTAATCCAGGACCCCGCAGCAAACACAAGGAAAAAGTGGTTTTAGTCAAATCTCACGAAACTTTAATACGATGTAGATTCGAGTCTCCTGATAATTTTTTTATAAGGGCAAAACTCGCTCAGAAGTATACTTTTAGAAATAATGAAGTACAGTTGTTTCATACAACACATATGTAACATACCAATTTTTTGTAAAATCTTTCTCTTTACTTTTGCATAATATAAATAACTAACAAAATGCGATTTCAACGTGACAGAAACGTTATTAAGATCATATTTAACGCCGTAAGTCTCAGTGTGAGTCAATTCAAAGTATTAATAATATAAACTTGATTATTTCTGACAGTGTACTTGTGTGTAGTGTGAGTGGGATATACAAATAATAAGGAGACCTGAATCTACATCGTGCTAGAATTTCATGCGATTTGACTGAAACCACTTTTTCCCTATGTTTGCTGCGGGGTCCTTTGATGGACATTAAATTTTAGGATTTTTTAAAATCTGACGGTTACTATTTTAAGATGAAAATTTTACGTGGATCTTCATACACTAACCCGAGTATTGTTATTATAGTCTGGCAAACCATTTCTGTCAGTAGAAACGCGCGGCAAATTCAAAATACGTACATGTGGCAACCCTTTGTGTTGAGACACCGTATTTCATGACGAACATTTCAATTCACATTGAATTTGTTTCTAGTGCATTTCACTCTCTCATCTTAAGCGCGAGTGAGATAGAACTCCTGCAACGTTCCCAATTAAATTTAAATTAATTTTTAAGCCATATGTCAATTGCCTCAACCAGATTATCTGTTGCAGTTGATGACATATCAGACGAAATATATCCGACTCCTTTTTACACACCGTAAATGTCCCCTAATGAAAGGGACGGAAATACCACCTAAAATTAAAAACATTTGATGATCATTGCTGCTTTTTTGACTGATTCTTAGTGTTGTCATACTTTTGTTCGCTGTACATTACTACTGCGTTCGTGGGCTGGCCAGACTATATGAAGGCCATCGTAAAATTAAATACCTTCATCCATTTTGTCAGATTAACATACTTCGTTATCATGCAGTGTAATAATACTCTAAGTTTCCCGCATACCAACTTTGCACGCCCTCAGGGGTAGAATTATCCAAAACGGTGAAATCACTTGTATTATTTTTTAAATATCAGTGAACGTACGAAATTTCGAGTTTCTAACTTAAAATTAAAAATCTGACACATAAAAATTTTTAACCCCCTTTTTATACCCTTTGGGGTTGAATTTTTCAAAATAGCTTCTTATTACTTGTACACATTATAAATGTGACCCGACCTGAAATTTTCAACTTTCTAGCTTCAGTAGTTTCGGCTCTACGTGGATCAGTCAGTCAGTCAGTCAGACAGGAGAGAGGCATTTATATATATAGATAGATAATATCTGCCCTGCTAGCATGACTTACATTGCCGTGCGACTCTCCATACTTCAGGAGCGATTTGAAGTATGAAGTCGCGCATGACTTTTTTTTTTTTTTAATACCACGACGGTGGCAAACAAGCATACGGCCCGCCTGATGGTAAGCAGCTACCGTAACCTATGGACGCCTGCAACTCCAAAGGAAATTGGAAATTTATGATTATAGGACACACCTAAGTTAGTCGATAATCTTTTTCACAAAAACTTCTACGTCTGATTAAAACAAACAAAAAAAGGACGCTCACGTGTATCAATAATGAGAAAAACGATACGCCCAATTAGGAAAGCTTTTCGTTTACCACTGCTTAAAACGATTATCACAATAGCCACTATTATTTCCAGGAATATTTTTAAAAAGGATGTCCATGCATATAGTAGTTTCGACGACGACTTGTTCTGTGAAAAAAAAACATGGTTTTGTGGGGAAAAATACTGTTCTGTTCTGTCTAACAATTTAATCCAGTCATTGAGGAATCATAGAATGGGGAATCAAAAATAAATCAGATCCAACCTGTTATGTATATTAAAGGTACCGTAAACCGGGGTTACTCTGGTTTCTGGGGCAACTTTGAGAACAACATCCATTACGCATTAATACCTCGGCCACACACTCGACGAGCGGCTTGGGAAGTAGCGAGGGAAGTAGGCAGAGACATAGTGTGGCCGCGCTACTCGTCATGCCGCTCGTCATGCTTCTCGTCATGCCCACCGCTCCTCTTTTTGTCGGTTTTTGGTGCGAGTGCGAGTCAAAGGGCCGCATATCACAATCGCGCGAGTAGGGCAGTGTGTGGCCGGAGAGGGCAACATCGCGGCAGCGCGAGGAGCAGCGCGAGGGGCATAGTGTGGCCGAGGTATAAGGAACATATTATGCCTTCGTAATACAGCACGGGAAGACTCGACTACTTAATTATGTAAAAAATATTCCTTGTTAAAGAAATTATTGCTGGCTTCGGGAATTCATTTTAACAACATTGTAAAGTATAATTATTTTTGCATGTTTTTAAATGGGCGGGCCGATTACCACCGTCGTGGTATAAAAATAATTGGGACATTCCACTCATACAATAGTTTGTTATTAAACCAAATACAAACATTGAAAACATTGAATAAATAATCGTCATTCAAAATAATCATTTTTTTGCAATGTTTTAAATTTTTGTATTTGATTTAATAATAAATGATTGTAAAATATAAGTTTATCACTAGTTCTGCTTGGGTCGTTGATCCTTGGTTAATATACACGATGATTTTTAATCCGTGAACAGGAGTGGAATAATATTACAATTTAGCCCAAATTAAACTTATTCGGCGAGGTCTCGCGTTATTTCTTCACTGTTTAATTAATTAAAAGTGAAAACATAGTTAAAACAAGTAACCATTGAATACATGGTCATCCTACAGTATAATAAAGTTTAACTACGATACGTCAAGTGCCATCAGTATGGCGAGAAATTTGATGAAAGGGATGTAAATCGGACAAGTTAAGCAACCGCCACACGAAGGATTGACTCACTCGAAATCTTCTCGCTGCTTGCCTAGTGCTCCTTCGAGGATCCCGAGCAAAGAATCTTAAGATTCGTCGATCCAGATCGTCAGGATGACGACGAGGTCGTCCGGGTGCTTGAGCATGTTGCGGCACTGTAAACTGTCCGAAGTCACGTAGGTTTTGGTGCATGCGGTTTATCAAATTGTGTCTGGGAATCGGGACGTTTGGATGAAGTTCGTGAAATAACTGTTGGGTTCGTCTTGTGCTGTTCGTTTGTATCGACAAACGTACAATGTCGTAACGCTCGATATTTGAGTATGGATATGGTGGAGGCATGATTTTTGGAAAATTAGTTATAATTTTCTCATTCAATATCCACGACTCTGACTTTGTTTATGCGTATGACAAAAGTGATTGACAATGTCAAGAACAGGGTTTACTCATAAATTGTCAGTTGCTAATAAGTTTGTAAAGAGGTTACAAACTCATTAAAACCGATAAGGTAGTAGAGTGACAAGGATTTTAGGATAAAATTTAACTCAAAATTAAAATTATGATTAAAAAAAAACAAGTTTGTTTCCACGTAATTACTACTTTAACGTAATCTCCATCAATTACTGAGTTAGAAAAGATGGTTCCTGTTCACGGATTAATAATCAGAACCTTGTTAGGTATATCCGATCAGACCTATATAACTGCTAAAGCAAGCCGGACTTACCCACATCGACTTATAATAGTAGTTTATCAGGGATCGGGAACCCTTCTTTTCAAAAACCCCAAAATAGCCCAATATTTTGAATTAATGTATGCTCTTTATGTAGAACTCAATCATATAAGTAGGTAATGACTTCATATGATTACATTGTCCAATTAAAAAAGGAATAATTAACCAAAGAACGTAAAAGAAGTTTTAATACCGGTATTTTTGTATGGAGCAAAGAACGGTTCCCGATCCCTTATCTACACCAATATCCTAAATCCTCTATTCCGCGTTCAGAAACCGTACGTAATTACCACCATTATTGCAACCAGTAACGTAAGATTAGAGTACCGGCAGTGCCGGCGGTCGGGCGGGCGCGTGACGGCGGTCGGAGAGAAGGGCGGATTTTGATTACGTTACCGTAGGTAATGAATATTCATACGTTTTTATCACACTGTCACAGATAATACACTGATGTTACGCGACTGGTTGCAATAATGGTGGTAATTACATACGGTTTCCGAACGCGGAATAGAGGATTTGTGATATTGGTGTAGATAAATAATATGAATATCGGATGATTACGTTTCACAGATATTTATTTATTCACTAGATAATTACTGATTATATATAGGTACCTGACAAATCCCACAACACAGAAACAGAATGGACGATACCATCATAGGAATAGCGTATATTAAGGCAATGGTCAACAATACCGATTCTGAAATAATTTTAAACTTGATTATACTAAATAAAAAATAACTACATACAAATTTAATACTAAGTAAACTAAAATACCTAATACTATTTATTTTTATGATAAGCCTATACTATCTCACCGCTGAGCAAAGGCCTCCCCGATAGGCATGATGACACATGTTGAATTATGCAATAAAATTTAGTTAATAGGATGCAAAATGATCAATATATCCAACTAAAGTGAAAATTTAAAAATTCTATTGAAATGGCTCAAAGATATCAAGCGGCAAAATTTCAAAATTTTACGATTTTTTAAAGTGCGAAATAAAAAAATAACCATGATACCATTCGATTGTTAACGTTTTACTGTAAAATAAAATTGTATAGCAACCATATACATGTACGCTACATTTCACTGTAAAAATAGCAATTTCATATTTTTTCCATACTTTAAACAGGGCGACTATGTGATCGTGACGTCACTTTTGCACGTCATTTAGTTAGGAGCGTTTTGAGAAACAAATGCAAATCTCGGACTTTAAGTCTCATTTCTGACTTTTGTGTTGCTTTAACGTAATTGGCCCCATATAGACATTTGATCATCACAACAAAACGAATCGATTGATACCATACATGAAAAAAAAACACCATGCCTATTATTTCCATTCCTCCCTATCCTAAACTATAGGTACCTACAAAAAATATATTCAACAATAATCCGTCTTGCGTCGCCCCCGGTGCTAAAGTTCCCATCGTACTCGCTGCGCAAAAGTGCCCATCACAGTCTTGATTCATGGTAACTATGGTCTGTCTTTTAAATTCTCACTATGCTGGCTGTTTAGTATTCAAACATAGTAAAATGTATTTCATTGATTGTACTCGTAAATTGCCCGCACTTCGTTCTTTATCTTGTCGGCCGCATGGCCTCGTATACGAGTCTTTGACGCCAACAATTGGATAAAGGATGTCGGAAACGTCACGTGACCTCCGAGAATCACGTGACGCTTTCTATACAAAATGGAGTTTTGGAAGTGTGTAGGACGCGAAACGGAATGAATCATACTTAAGGCGACGGCTCTAGTGCTGTGCGATGAGCAGCTCTACCGCTCCAGCGCCACAATCACCCTCGTATCGGCGAGAGTTTCTTTCCCTTAACGTATAATAAAAAAGTTAGCTCTGCCGCTCGTCGGGCGCTGCCGCCGAAAGATCGCTTCGCTCGCTCGGCTTCGTCCGCTGTTTGATTGCAGTACATCTTACACGCTTTTCTCCGCTACGCTCGTCATCGCATCTATATTGACTATATTGACTCTGTCAAATGCAAATGCTAAAGCTAAAATTGGTATGAATAAAACGACCCAAACTGCCTCCATAAGGCATTACTTATCCTAAATAATTTTAAACAAAAAAGAACCGACTTCACTTAGCCTCCACCTTTCCAAAAGCAAATGCTCGAGCTGCTGCAAAAAATACTCAAATCACTATAGGTGTGCCTATCCTCCTGGATCCCCTGGTCCTCACTTGAGGACATAAGATTTTTAAAAATCTCCTGTCAAATGTCAAACCTGCTTACCAAGTTTGCACACATAGAACGTTTCCGAACGAAACTGTCAACCTAATAAAATAAACACCGAGTCACAGATGGCCAATCAGCGATCAGTACGGCTTAGACATCTGACACTACCGGCCACACCATGCCCCGCGGTAAGTAAATCCAAATGTATCCCAATGAATGTCTAATTATATATTTTTGTTTGGTTTTCATTAGTAAATATATGATGTATTTCATATGTTAGTAAGTAGATTTCCTCGGTAAAATTAAAAAACTTTAGCTTTATATAGCTCTGAAGTTTATGTACTCGTGCGAGTACGCGTGGACTTAAACAAGTAATTTATGTTCTCGTACGAGTACAACCGGTCTCAATACTGTAAGTTTTTTTGATTTCACATGAAGGTAAACAATGTTATATTACCGATTTTCAGACTTAAAGGACTGAGAATTAGTCCAAATTTGTCATACGATTTTAAAAACGAAGATGTTCCCATCTTTTCCACCACCAAATGTAGGTTCTTCGACAGCAGAAGGACAAGAGAAACAGTTTCTCTGAATAGTTAGACACATGTACACATCACAACAAGAATATTGCCAAATCTGTTCTGAAAAATAATCAGCTTAATTTTTTTTTTTTTTTTTTTATACTACGACGGTGGCAAACAAGCATACGGCCCACCTGAATAAATTAACAATTAAAAAAGAATGAGAGATTATTATTTTATTTTGTTAATTAAGATGATTATTTTTAAGAAGAGATTTGTGTCACTTTTAAAATATTTACTGATTTACTGACTGATTTTCGTAACGACTGAACTAAAAACTAATATTAAAGGTAAGATAAAAATTATCTAATGTAAGAATCAAGATTTAAGTTACTGAATTAAAAACTAAACTATATGGTAGGATAAAAATGACCTAAGAATTGTCAGACTTAAGACAAAATTGTAACTGTGATTTCTAGTTAGTAGATTACAGTAAGGTAATTAACTTAATATGCAACTTACGTACCATTGTTACATTTGTACTCGTACAATAGTTTATTTCAGAAGAGTTTATTGTTTACTGACTTTCATTTGTTAGCCTGTGTTAAGTACAAATATTTTTTTTTATAAGTTTATCTATGCAAAATAGGTTGATTTATTAGGTATAGGATTTCGGTTTATTTGAGACTGAATTAATTAATGCTAGTACTATAAGTAATAAGTTCAAATAAGAAATTTTTGTAAGCTTACATGCAAGTTAATTTGATTATTGTAGTTTTTTGTTTATGTGATACTGGTACCTCGAGTGAGGACAAAGTCCCCATGTACTCGCCTGAGAACATAAGGAAAAATCGAGGGGAAAACGCCATGATTTTTTTTACAAATTTTTCGACATTATGGGTTACATACTTAATCGATTTTATGAAAAAAATATCAGTTTTGCCAGAATCGATACCTCCAGGATCCAGGAGGCTATAATAGTTGAAGAGTTCCCTCGATTTCTCCAGGATTTCATCATCAGATCCTGACCTGGTTACAATGAGACCAACTGTGAAGTATACTCTTTCAAACAAAAAAATAATATTCCAAATCGGTCCAGCCATCTTCGAATAATCGCTGAACATACATAAAAAAAATAGAAAAAACAGAGATCCCGACGAATTGATAACCTCCTCCTTCGAAATCTTGAAGTCGGTTGAAAAAGGAGACACGTTTTAAGGCCCAACCCGAGACCGATCCAAAAATTCCTTCTAGGACTCTCTTACTACCGTATTCAGTACAAAAGCGGGACTCGGGTTCAATGCAATTAGAGCGCTAAGACGAGGTTGTAGAATAATTGTTACTTACTGTGACGATGGTGGTGATGATGATATCTTTTATGGTGACCATGCTCAAATGCCTGTTGGCCAATTGCCATGAAAATAATGCCACATGCTTGTATAAGAGTAAGAATTGCGAATATAATGCTTCCCGTGCGCAAACTTGCGGTCCAACAGCATTTTTTCACAATTACGCAAGTTGGTAACCCCATGAGCAGATTTGCAGTTATCTAATTCAAAGTTAAAAAATAATATGAAGAAAAATGATGGACAAAGGTTATACAAAATATTGAAAATATATACAAGTCAGATTTCACCTGACATTTCCTATAATTCATTACATGTACTTATTTTAAATTTACAGACGAATACTACCAGCATTCGTTTGTTGAAGAAAGGTATTTCCTTAAATACTTTTACAGCCCCTTGGCTGATAACCACGCTGACAACAGCTAAATTCCCCCCCCCCTATTTTCAGTGCGAGTGAAAGAGAAACACTGTGTTACAATTAGTTGGGAGCTCATTGCAAATTTTGCAAAATGATGATTAAAAAACCGGCCAAGTGCGTGTCGGACCACGCATAATGGAGGGTTCCGATGAATACCAAAAGGTCGTATCTGATGCCTATGGAAGAGGTTTTTTGAAGATAACTCAAAAATGGCTGAACCGATAATGTTCAAAACAATTTTCGTAGAAAGTATGTAATAAGGCGCATTTTCTCAATTTTTTTCATATTGTTTGGACTTACGGTAAGAAGATACGGTACGATAAGAAAATATGGCGTAATCGGGGAATCTCCAGAAACACAAATATAAGACTTGTACGAGCCCTTGTATTTCCAATATTTATCCATGGAGCCGAAAGGTGGACAGTCAAAAGCAAAGAGAAGCAGCGGATCGATGCGTTCGAGATGTGGTGTTGGAGGCGTATGCTGAGTATACCATGGACAGCTAAGCACACGAATCTCTCCATACTGTTGGAACTCAATGTTAAAGTTCGACCGTCCACTATCTGTGAACAACGCTTTCGAAGTTACTTTGGCCATATAATGAGAAAGGGAGACGAAGGTTTGGAAAGATTAATCGTTGTTGGAAATACTGAAGGCAAAAGGTCACGGGGCCGTTCACCAGCACGATGGACTGACCAACTCAAAGGCGAGGAACCGTCTCAGAAGTTCGTCATGGAATGGATGCGACCAAGAAAGACTTACGGTTCAAAAGTTACGGGGGGGACACACAATTTTTCTAACTTTCGAAGCGATTATTTCAGAAAATATTCACTTAATCACAAAATGTTCAAAGAAATCTCAATGTTATTTTTAAAGACCTATCGATTGATATGCTACATGCCACACTTTTTATTTATTTTTATGCCATGACGGTGACAAACAAGCATACGGCCCGCCTGATGTTAAGGCTCCTTCCCTAAAAGGTCGGAAAACTCTATTAATGAAATAAGCCGCATAAAATGCTATTTATAAGATAGTTTGAAGTATTAGTAATACAAAAAAATAATTTTGAACCATGTTTATTATTATTAAGTATTCAAAAATACGATTCTTACAAAAAGTGTCCTGTGAAGTGTGATTTAAGTGTCATTTAAAAAAATTCATAGTAATTTGAAATTTACTGCTATAGTAATGTTTTGTTTTTATCGTGATATAAATATAGTTTAACTTTGCAAGGGTAATATTTTTAGGGCAAAATATTCATAGGGTTTTCGTGGAAAAAATGAAATGTAACCGTGTTTTCATCAAAAAACTGGCATATAATCGGAAGGTATTTTGTCAATTATCCAAGATGAATCTTCGATTTTTATTTCCATGGCCGTCTCATACATGATATACTCAATTGAATTTAATTCAAATTGAATAAGAATTTTTACCCTTTTTTGCGTAATCTGAAAATGAACGGTACACTTAATTGGAAAATCCGGAAAGGCCTTCCAAGACAACCAATTTTTTTCATATTTCACTTATTAAAATGTAATATTTGCTCCGATGGCCGTCTAGATAAAGAAAAGAACTATTATGTGCATCAATAGTTAATTTAAAAAAACTTAGTATTTTCGCCATAGCCTTCGAAGAAAATGAAGCATTTCGTGAAATTCGCGTGTTTTGGGAATAAGGCCTCTTAAGCAGCTACCGTAACCTATGGACGCCTGCAACCGCGTCACATGCGCGTTGCCGACCCTTTACAAAAAGGAGGATTCACTGTGTTGATGGCTAAAGCTGTTTTGTGGCTATGTATGGTTGTGGCATGGCTGGCACATGTTGATATCTTGTCAATATTTTTTTTTTAATTTAGTTAGATGTATGGATCGCCCCCTAAATTTTTTTTCTGCTATTTAACTATGTAACTAACTAGCGGCATACAAAAAACACCTTATGTGTAAATTTTATTAAGATACGTTTTATAGTTTCCGAGTAAAATGGTTGTGACTTACGGACGGACGGACAGACGGACATGACGAAACTATAAGGGTTCCGTTTTTGCCATTTTGGCTACGGAACCCTAAAAAAAGACTACGCATTAATTGAGAAATATAAAACAACGAAGTTTTTAGTATTAGTGTGGTGGAATTTTGTCATTAGTTACAGACGTATAAGTCAAGAAACTAAAGACATACAACTGTTTAAAGCTAATTTTTGGATTTTTTTTCTATCGAGCCGATTTCATCCAATCGTGTATAAGGAATTAACGGAGTTCTTCCAAATATAACGAATATTGTCATTTTTTTTACTTTCTCAAAACAAATAGTTATAGCTAAAAACTGTTTGAGTAAAGTCAATTTGAAGGTCATCGGGTGTTGTCAGCCTCTTAAGTGAGACAGTAGAGTGGGCAGCACGGCACTACAATTTAAGGCGGCTACTCGCATACCTGCCGCAGGGGCAATATTGGAGTTGGGCCGTAATTGCCTCCTTAATTGTTATGTGTATAGGCAAGCAGGGGGCAATTTTTAGATTGGGCCTACGGCAGGGCGGCAGGAGCGCAAAACCTTCCTAACTCCCTAGATCGCATCTGCCGCCCTGCGAGGTTGCGGCATGTGTAGCGCGATTGGGGCAATTTCTCTATCATTTTGTTGGCGACAACCGCGCGGAGTGCACATGTGTCGTTTGTAATAGTACATTACTTACCAAGGGCTGTAAAAAAAAGAAAGCCAGAAATCGCAGGTATTTGTGACCCGAGCCGCAGGCGAGGGTTGTAAATACGCGATAGAGGGCTTTCTTTTTTACTGCCCGTGGTGAGTACACAATTTTACGTCTCCACCTAGCCATAATGCGAGTTTTACTGTACGCGAAGCGTGCGGTAAAACTCACATTATGGCCAGGTGTGACGTAATAAATATTGTGATTGACGTGTACAAAGGTCGACCCCACGTATGGGATAAAAAAAAAATACCATTTTTACCGAGATATGAAACACCAAACTTACGAATTAATGTTTGAAATAAATCGCGATCCCACAAAGCATGTCAACATTACTCAAAAAAAATGAAATTTGCGTAGGTACATCCTATAGGTACTTTGTGAATTTATCTTTATAGTTACTAGCTTTCCTATGTCTACCTATCCAACAATACTCCACACATTAGGGTTGGAGTAAAAAAAAAAATTACCCCCCACTTCATGTGTATCCCCCACTTCAGAAGCAATATAACGTTCTAGAAAATAATATTTTTTTGAGTGTTTTTCCTCTCCGCAGAACTTTTTTTTTAATATGGATTTTTACTTTTTTAATATATCAAAAATGAATTCTGCATGTCTGTTTTATAAGGAAACGATACCACACAACCCCTAGCAGCCTTAACCAGAGAGTAAAAACATATTGCACGGGACTCCTGATTTTGTCTTGAAGGTCCAAAAATTTTCGAGAAAAAGTTGTGAACTTTTGACGATGGATAGAGTTCCCCACGATGAATATTTTTTAGTATTGGAGGTCCGTAAAATTTTTGGACCTTCAAGTCAAAATCAGGGGTCCCGTGCAATATGTTTTTACTCTCTGGTTAAGGCTGCTAGGGGTTGTGTGGTATCGTTTCCTTATAAAACAGACATGCAGAATTCATTTTTGATATATTAAAAAAGTAAAAATCCATATTAAAAAAAAAAGTTCTGCGGAGAGGAAAAACACTCAAAAAAATATTATTTTCTAGAACGTTATATACTACACAACCCCTAGCAGCCTTAACCAGAGAGTAAAAAAACATATTGCACGGGACCCCTGATTTTGATGTGAAGGTCCAAAAATTTTACTGAACTCCAATACTAAAAAATATTCATAGTGGGGAACTCTATCCATCGTCAAAAGTTCACAACTTTTTCTCGATGCGCGCAATTTTTTTCACTTTTGTACTGAGAGGAAACCCTACTAAGATATACGAGTATAAATAAAATATAACATTTTACGTCATCATACATTGTTATGATAGGGAAATAATACATCAAAATCGTAAACAAAAAACTGCTATGCTCAACACTACTGGCCAAGGCTGTATTTGTGTCCAACAATAATCAAAATTGTTCCGATTTTGTTCAAAACTACTAATGATGCCTTTTATTTTATCATGGTACCGGCTTAACAAAGCGCGCCAATGTTCCGCAGCCAATCGCGTGCGCTCGCTAGTCGTATTGCGTTATGGCGCCAAATTCAAATCTCTGTCAATTGTTTCGTATTTACTTCAAGTTATAAAACAAAATGAAAACTGAAATTAAGTAGATACGGAATGTACTATATACATAGGTTATAGTGAATTGGCGGTTGTAGGACTTAATAGGTGATTTATTTTGACAGTATTTTTGTGAATTTTAAACCGGTAACCCAACATCAGGGTGGGCACCAGACTATTCTGGGGTGGGTACGGCCCACCCGGCCCCCCCTCTATATACGCCTATGCCTCTGGCGCCATTTTAGAGACGTGCGTTCAGCAAGACGTTCACTCATAAACTGGACGGCAGGCGTGTGTGTAGAGAAACCCCAATATTGGCCTGACCGCCGTGCACCCGCTATTGCCCCTGCGGCAGGGGTGTCAGTAGCCGCCTTTAAACGCACTTTCCACAGCAAAACAGAACAGTACCTACTGCAGCTACTGTTAGTATAAGCACAGAATAACTAATAGTACTGTATAATACCTTGGCCATACTATGCCCCTCGCGCTGCTCCTCGCGCTGCCACGATGTTGCCCTCTCCGGCCACACACTGCCCTACTCGCACGATTATGATATGCGGCCCTTTGACTCGTGCCAAAAAACCGACAAAATAGGGAGCGGTGGGCATGACGAGAAGCATGACGAGCGGCATGACGAGTAGCGCGGCCACACTATATCTCTGCCTACTTCCCTCGCTATTTCCCACGCCGCTCATCGAGTGGCCGAAGTATAAGAGCCCACGACACTGAACCTAGTTCGATAACTCTCCTAGATGAGATATAATATAATTAGTCACATTTTTAATGGGGGAATACGAAATGCCGATGTTGTAATGCAAAAAAGTGGCGGCGTATTTCATTTAAAAATAAAAACCGGTTTCTAGTATGATACGTCTCCTAGATTTCCTTTGTATCACGAAGCAGGGGAGGAGTAGGGCTACACGATAATGCGGCGCTGCAACCCCTGTGCCTGGCCTCGTCAATGGCAGCAGCATCAAAATATTAGGTTTTTAACCGTGGTACCACAGCTTTTGTACCACAGGGGGACCACGGGTAATTATTTTCCCCGTGGACCCACCCCTATTTTCCCAGTAAGGTCTAGAACGGTTATAGGTAGGTTAGGTTCGTTAGTTATCTTCTAATGGCCGAAGGCCAAACCGCACAGAAACAGGAGCCCCGCGGCAGCGGGGCTCCGTCGACATTGCTGGCGTAAAGATAAACCCATTTTGGTGCAGTGGGTCTATGGGGAAAAAAAATTACTCGTGGTCCCCTGTGGTACAAAAGCCGTGGTACCACGGTTAACACCCGAAAATATTGTAGATTTATACCAAAACATTTGGACTATGAGAAAGCCTTCGATTCGGTGGAAACATGGGCAGTGCTTGAGTCTCTTCAGCGATGCCATATTGACTATTGGTACATGGAAGTGTTGAAGTGTTTGTATAGTAACGCCACCATGTCGGTCCGAGTGCAGGAGCAGAGCACGAAGGCGATTCCATTGCGAAGAGGCGTAAGGCAGGGAGACGTTATCTCTCCGAAACTGTTTACTGCCACCCACTTTCCCGAAGAAAGGTTGAGGGAGGCGATGCCTGAGATATGCGTCATACTCGTGAACAGGTGCTGTTTGTGGAGATCGGTCTGTTTAGGCTAACTGGGGCAACACATTTACGTAACTTTTTATTAATCATATTTAATTTTAGTTTAATTGGCTTTAACATTCGGTGCTTGATTATCCATATTTTTTTTATTATATAGAATATATAGATCAAGACACTTGGAGACCTTATACATCTCTAAGGATAATTTAGAAATAGTATGTTTATTGTATACTAGAATCACTTACTTTTTTTTTATTTAAATTCAAAATTTGTTTCTAACTGTTGATGATGGATTATTATAATTTGGAAATTTATGTAGAAGTCAAAGAAAGTATATCAAACTTGTATGTAATTCATTTTCAATAGTCAGATTTGGACTCATCTTTTTTCTTTGGTATTTTTCTTAAACTATAACCTATTGTTAGTTAATCTAACCTTGGTTTGATATGTTTTCTTATAGAACAACGCACTTATATGTATTGTTTAGTTTTGATGTACTGTTGTTTTGAAAAAATAAGTCCCGCCGAGTTTCTTGCCGGTCATAATTCTTCTCGGGTGGAGACCATGGACTAGCAAGCGCAGCGTAGGACGTCCACCCACAAGATGGACCGACGATATTATCAAGGTCGCCGGAAGACGCTGGATGCGGGTTGCTTCCAACCGGTACGTGTGGAGGTCCAAGGGGGAGGCCTATGTTCAGCAGTGAACGTCTTATGGCTGAGATGATGATGATGATACCAAAACATAGCGCCTGATCTTTTAAAATATAAAATCATTTTAATAACGTAACATCTTGTTGCAGTTCAGGCGCTAGGTTTGGGTTACATAACATCTTGTTTTTGGTATAAAAAGATCAGGCGCTTTGTTTTGGCATACATCAACAATCTTTTGATGCTATGCGAGGAACAAAGGAAAAAAAATAAAATACGCCGCCACTTTTTTTGGATTGCAGCATCGGCATTTCGTGTTCCCCCATTAAAGACGCGTCTAATTATATATATCTCATCTAGGAGACTTATCGAACTAGGTTCAGTGTCATGGGCTCCCTTACTAATATTAGTTGCTTCAGAAAATCAAAATCAGTCCAAAAATTACATTCTGGAATTGTTACTTTATGTGGCATATCAACAGAAGATCAAAATTATCACAGCGTACTTATTTACGATATGATGCCTTTTCTTAAAGTTAATTAAAAGTAAACTAGTATTAAGAATATACTATTATAATTGCTTTGTACAGTCGCCATCAAATATATCGGAGCGGCCAAGGTACTCTTTATCGCCTTGACAACAGAGGCGTTGTTCAGATATTTATGACCACCTTGGCCGCTGCGATATATCTGATGGCGACTAGACAAATTCCATTGCATCGGGGCTCGGAGTAAGAACATAATATATCACGAAAGTTTCATCGTGACGAACCAAACGCAGACACTTTTTAATTAACACACTTTTTGTAGAAATCTGAAATGGAATCCACTTTTAAAATATAGGAAACCATTTTTTACTCACATTGTCGACGCAATGTGTTCCCGACGTGTTACTGCTGTTACACGGCCCACCACGAATAAGAGCCGTAAGTTCTTTGGAAAGTTTTTATTTTGGAATGTATTGCATCGGATTACGATCAAAAATTTACTGACATTTCGAACGGTTGATACGGCTATTTATTATACATGGTAGGGCAGTACATCTGCCGCATTGTGCGATTTATTTTAAACGTTTTAAATATGCGCATAAAAGGATCTAATTTGATTCCATTTTGTTTGTCGAGTTTTTTTTATTTGATTAGTTGCTTTTAGACTGCATGACCAAAGGATGCGAATCCCCTGATTTGAAAATGATAAAATACAGACCATTTTTGTGGTTTTAGGGTTCCGTATCTAGAGGAAAAACTAAACCTTTATATGATCATTGATCATTTATCGCGTCTATCCGTTCATCTGCCACAGCTGATTGCCTCCAAAAGTACCCGACCGATTAGTTGAAAAATACACTTATGTTGGTGATCCAAAGACGGGCCTATAACTCAATTTTAAATGAATGGGGCAGGGGAATATATTAAAAAAAAGTATTCAAACTAGTTGGACATATCAAACAAAAGGGCTCGTACCTAATGATAATTGTATTTACATTTTTATAGTTTGAATATAACTTGCTTTTAACATATCCTTTTGAACGCTTATCCTCTCGCGTCAAGACGTGGCCTACACGCCAATATCTAGACTAGTTAATAACGAATATAAACCTTATCTGTCAGCAGGACAGCGACAGGGCTTTGACAGCGATCCGCCATGATCATTTTAGTGGTCTACCCAGTTAGTGGCTCTTGGCGTTCAAAGGGTTAAGAAAACAGGCAATATTGACTATCCACCCGGCCTCTCCTTATTGCCATGTTATTGCCCTGTCAATATAGATGGAAATTGCTAAATCATTGTTAGTTATGAAATAAGTATAACCCATCCACAGTAAAAAAATATTGAGTTAATGACTGAGAGTGATCCCTTTAGGGAGCTAGTCCGAATCCCACGTGGCCCGTTTTCTTTATTCAAAATTTGTTCAAAATAAAACAAAAACAAATTCAATGAATAATAAAACTTTAATACGTGCGATATATAGTACAGTCAGCATCAGAAGTAGGTACACAAACGAAGACGTCAAAAGTCTTTTTTAAAAGGGAATAAGAGTTTTTGACGTCTTCGATTGCGTAGTTGCTTTTGATGCTGACTGTACAATTTCTTTAGCATTAATAAGAATAGTTGGATTTATAACCATTTCAAGGATTGCATCTAGTTACCTACTTATATATTTTTTGTAGTTTTGTGTCACATTTTTTATCTAAAACACCTTTATATAATAAGGTGCCGAGGAGAACTCAATCAGCCATCGTAAATAGGTACAGTCACCGGCAATTTGCAAGCCGCAAAAATATGTGACACGCTCTTATGGCCCTACAAATAAGAGCGTGTCACATATTTTTGCGGCCTTCGAGTAGGACGATACTATTTTCGGTGACTGTACTCCCAAATATTGCACTGCATCCTGTGCGAAGACAGGCGAAAGAGCATGATGTCGATAGTGCCATGACATCTGTAACAAAATTGAATAAATCAAATCAGAATCAGAAAAATATTTAGTGCCACAAAAAATACATATAGAACGGATACCATACAATAAAAACCTTACTGACTACACAAAACCTAAAGTACATAAACTAAAACTTTGACACTAACTTTAATTTTAACATAAAATAGAACAAATTACCGTCGACGTTTCGAGGACGACATTCTGCTTTCGACTTTCTTCAGGACCACGGGGGCAATGTCGTCCTCGAAACGTCGAATGTAATTTTTAGAAATATATACGCGGTTAGGTCCCGTTATTACAAATAGATATGTGTAAAAACCGTGAAAGTTTAAATCAGTGTTTAGAACACTACAAATCGGGGCAGTGGGTCCTAATCTCAGCATGTGCTAAACAGTATGCCTAGCCCAGCGCTTTTCAGACTGGTGGAAATGCAATAATTTTACGAAAACTTTTACAAAAACTAAAAAAACATATGGCGTTTAAATTTATAATAATCTTTATCTACACTCAAATTGTAAGTCCTCTAAAAAATGTTCCAAAACGGTAGGCAATGGCTAGCATTACAACAACCGATTTTACTATGATAAGTTTTTTATCTGTGGCAGTAACGTAATATTAACATTAAATGCTTAAATAATGTTAAGTTATGGGTTTCAAAATTTGGAGCATCGATTTTGTAGTCTCCCTCCGTGTATAATCGCTTACCAGATTTTATTAGAGATGCAACTCCCATCGCCGCATTGTAAAACTCATTTAAAAAATTGGTTACTTCAAAATATGCATTACAATTTATAATAAATTTTTTGACCACTTACCTTATAGAATACAAATAATTGTATTAAATTGTTAATAAATAAATAAAATAAAATAAATAAATGTTTATTCACGAAACGGCTTACAATTTTTTTACAACAGTTATTCTGCCAAACCACATTGTGGTTTGTTGGCAGACGAGGCTCCAGTTTAAAAATTCTATAGTAAGCTATATATGTATTACATTATATTTCCACCACCACCAACAGAACAGTAACACCAGACTGACCATTGATAGACCCTATCCCAATGTAATAAGGTCCAGAAACGGTCACCCATAATAGTAGTTTATGTAACTGTTACGTAATAATGCCTAATTACGTACAGTTGCATACACTGCTTTATCTACACTCATACTCGTATTATATATCCTAAATGAAGTGTTCGGAAACCATAGAATGACCGCCATTGCACCGCCACGGCCAACTCGATTGTGCCGGCGGTCGGGGAGGCGCGTGCCGTTGGTCATGAAGGAGCACAGGATTTACATTATGTTATCAAATTCGATGTTCGGAATTTTAAACTCATAACGTATCAATATATGAGCATGTAAATTTAAAATTACGTTACTGCCACAGATAAAAAGCTTATCATAGTAAAATCGGTTGTGGTAATGCTAGCCATTGCCTACCGTTTTTTAACACGTTTTAGAGGACTTACAGTGTGAGTGTAGATAAAATACCATTTCTTTATAATATGTAAATTTAATGTTAATGTTAATACAGATGCAGTAAAATTAAGGTTTGGTTACCCTTTATAAATATTTTTTATATGTTAGTCTCACGAGAGTTTAATAGATCAAACGTGTATGCTAATAATAATAATAAATACCAACCGACTTATGACTACCGTGTGTGGCCTGTGACACGAGCAAAAATTAAAGCGTAAATTCTACTCCTCACTACAGAACGTTTGTTCAGCGACTTTAAAAATTAACTTGTGGTTTGATTTTTAGTACACTTTAAAGTTTATTCGAATACGCAATGTATTGCGAAATTGATTATGTCTGTAGGGTGACAAGACTGACAAGCAATGTCAATTGGACGGATTTTAACGTACATTGATAATACTATTTAGTTTACTGATTTAAACTTACACGATTTTCACTTATTATTTAGTTTGTATGAAAAAGAGACAATATAAAGACTACATATATTTTTTTAAGTTGTTGAACAATAGTTTTGTAGTTGAGTAGAATCTACGTTTTAATTGTTTGCTCGGGTTACAGGCCACATACTGTATACTGTTACCAATAAAAAAATATTTTCTTTTTCCATCTTATTATGGGCTGACCTCACCCTCCTTGTAATAACTTGATATCACAATATACTGGTAGATAGATAGAACTGAAAAGCGATCCCATTTTTAAACAGTGTTTGTATATCTATACACGATGCTCGTGAGCATTGCGAGAGATTTTAACCACGAATTCCTGAGGTCATAAGGTGTAATAAATGTTATATGAATTTAGGTGAATGTCGCCAAAAAAATTTTTTTTTGCTTTTTTTTCAAGGCTTTTGAACATGAAAACATAAGTGTTATGGGTGAAATTGTCGATTAAAATAAATTAGTGCATTTTTTTCGTAAAAAATAGTTTACGTAAAGTATTCCTTGGCATTTTGATATCTGTCAATAAGAATGTCTAGACCTAGACCGAGACCCATAAAGGGTGAAATCGCCATCAAAAAAGCGTTTTGCACTGAGTCAAAATAAAAAATGTATTTTTATTTAATTGGTAGTAACTCTGAAACTAGGCGAATACCAGAAAAGTTTATACAACATTTTAGTCTCCAATTATGATCAGGAGCACGCTGTTAAATTTATTCGGTTTCCTCATGTTACACCGTGTATATTTAATACAAAGTCGTCTATATATTAAACCAAGTCGTGTCGGTTACACTGGAAAAGAGTTAACTACTCAAGTTATCGCGGGTCCCGGTGACTAACGAAATTTGCGCCTGGCTCGGGGTCTATAATTACATTATGACAAAATAGGAATCAGAAATGCTTACGGAGATGTACAATGCCTACACCGGCATAATAATACTCTATGGTTAAGGTTTCAATAACCATGCCAATTGCTTCCAGGAATATTTTTATTAAACAAGCCCATGCATACATTAGTTTCCACGATGACTTGTTCTGTGAAAGAAAATGAAATAGTTTAAACATATTATTTTGATGGACAAAGTGACAGGGCAAAACACTGTCCCATTTAATGGGTTTAAGAATAGGTGCTTTGCTTTCGCTCGGGTAAAACTTCCACCCTCTTTTCACCCCCTTAAAGGATGATTTCTGGGATAAAAACTATTCTGTGTCCTTCCCTGAGACTCAAACTATCCTCATACCAAATTTCATCCAAATCGGTTCTGCGGTTAAAGCGTGAGAGGTAACAGACAGACAGACAAACACGCTTTCGCATTTATAATATTAGTATGGATAATACTTAAAGAAAACATTATTTTATTTTTAAACGGAAACAAAACTGCATTCACAGATTTCTCGACAAGCTTCCCCGAACCGGGAGTCGAACCAGCTAAATTAGTAGTTTATGTAACTGTTACGTAATAAGGGTCCTTAAAACATGAGTGTGGTTTTATGAAATGAGCCGCAGGCGAATTTCATAATAAGATCACACGAGTGTTTTAAGGCCTAATTACGTACAGTTGCATACACTGCTTTATCTACACTCATATTATATATATTAAATTAATTGTTCGGAAACCATAGAATGACCGCCATTGTACCGTCATGGCCTACTCGATTGTGCTGGCGCTCGCGCGGGACCAATCGAGTTGGCCATGGCGGTAACATTATGTTATCAAATTCGATGTTCCAAATTTGAAACTCATTGCTTAACAATATTTGAGCATGCATAGTTAAAATTACGTTACTGCCGCAGATAAGAAACTTATCATAGTTAAATCGTTTGTTGTAATGCTTGTCATTGTCTACGGTTTTTGAACGCATTTTAGAGTACTTACAGTATGAGTGTAGATAAAATAGTTTATGCGACTGCTACTTAATGAAGGACATCAAAATACGACTCGCATATTTATAAAACGAACAAAGTGAGTGTTTTAATGCCTTATGTACAGTTACATACATTGATTTATCTACACCAATATCATAAACCCTCTATTCCGCGTTCGGAAACCATATGTAACTACCACCATTATTGCAACCAGTAACGTAACATCTCTGACAGTGTGGTAAAATAAAAACGTATGAAAATTCATTACCCACGGTAACGTTACGAAGATCCGCGCTCTCCCCGAGCGCCGGCACGCGCCCGCGCGACCGCCGACACAATCGAGTGGGTCATGGCGGTGCAATAGCGGTCATTCTACTGGTTTCCGAACACATCACTTAGGATTTATAATATGAGTGTAGATAAAGCAGTGTATGCAACTGTACGTAATTAGGCCTTAAAACACACGTGTGATCTTATCTCGGCTCGTTTCATAAAACCAAATTCGTGTTTTAAGGACCCTTATTACGTAACAGTTATGTACATAAACTACTATTATCTACATATGTACATATCATAACTCTTATGAGGTCTAAAATCTTTTTTAGGGTTCCGTAGTCAACTAGGAACCCTTATAGTTTCGCCATGTCTGCCCGTCCGTCCGTCCGTCCGCGGATAATCTCAGTGACCGTTAGCACTAAAAAGCTGAAATTTGGAACTAATATGCATATCAATCACGCCAACAAAGTGGTAAAATAAAAAGTGGGAAAAAATGTTTTATTAGGATACCTCCCCTATACGTAAAGTGGGGAGTGATTTTTTTTTCATTTCAACCCTAACGTGTGATATATTGTTGGATAGGTATTAAAAAATGAATAGGGGTTTACTAAGATCATTTTTTGATAATGTAAATATTTTCGGAAATAATCGCTCCAGAAGTAAAAAAAAATGTGTGTCCCCCCCCTCTAACTTTTGAACCATAAGTTTTAAAAATATGACAAAAATCTCAAAAGTAGAACTTTATAAAAACTTTATAGGAAAATTATTTTGAACTCGATAGGTTGAATAGTTTTTGAAAAAAAATTATAAAATAATTTCTGAACTAAGTTTGTAATTTAACCGTATAAGCAGGTGTTTATTGTACCTGTAATTTCTACAAAATCACAATGAAATGACGTGCTTTGAAATAAAGTAAAAACGGTGAAAATCGCTTCACGAAATAAAGAATTATCCCATAAAAATCATCTTCCATACTTTAAGCTCGCGTGCAATAGTTTACTTAATTTGCCGATAGATTTCGCTGTACGTGGAACGCTCATATCATATCCCATATGGCGGTGTTATTTTAACTCTTAAGTAGGGACACTTACTTTGACGGACGGAAAACTACGGAACCCTACATTGAGCGTGGCCCGACACGCTCTTGGCCGGTTTTTTAAATAACCATCCTGTTTAGTAGCCTACCAATCCCCATCACAACATTTTCTACACCACCGTTTGTCAGACAGAATGCTCCAATGATTGTTGATGTTTTATATTTAGGCGCTCTTTTATGCTAGTTTGTGTGTTTTATGCTACGATGCTCAGTTATGGAAATAGCATGTCCGTTATGTATGCAAAAAAAGCATGAGTATTTTTAGGGTTCCGTAGTCAACTAGGAACCCTCATAGTTTCGCCATGTCTGCCCGTCCGTCCGTCCGTCCGTCCGTCCGCGGATACCGACCGTTAGCAGTAGAAAGCTGAAACTTGGTACTAATATGTATATCAATCACGCCGACAAAGTGGTCAAATAAAAAGTGGATTTTTTTTTATTAGGGTACCTCTTCTATACGTAAAGTGGGGAGTGATTTTTTTTTTCATTTCAACCCTAACGTGTGATATATTGTTGGATAGGTATTTAAAAATGAATAGAGCTTTACTAAAATAATTTTTTGATAATGTAAATTTTTTCGGAAATAATCGCTCCAGAAGTAAAAAAAAATGTGTCCCCCCCCCCCCTCTAACTTTTGAACTATAAGTTTTAAAAATATGAAAAAAATCTCAAAAGTAGAACTTTATAAAAACTTTCTAGGAAAATTATTTTGAACTTGATAGGTTGAATAGTTTAAAAAAAAAATTACAAAATAATTTCTGAACTAAGTTTGTAATTTAACCGTATAAGCAGGTGTTTATTGTACCTGTAATTTCTACAAAATCTAAATGAAATGACGTGCTTTCAAATAAAGTAAAAACGGTGAAAATCGGTTCACGCAATGAAGAATTATCCCATAAAAATAATCTTCCATACTTTAAGCTCACGCGCAATACTTTACTTAATTTGCCGATAGATGTTGCTGTACGTGGAACGCTCATATCATATCATATCCTACATGGCGGTGTTATTTTAACTCTTAAGTGGGGACACTTACTGTGACGGACGCAAAACTACGGAACCCTACACTGAGCGTGGCCCGACACGCTCTTGGCCGGTTTTTTAAGATATTTTTTTTCTTATTGGCAAAAGGCCGTAATGCACAAAATATTAACAATTTTTTCACCTGGGTCAAAAGATCCTCGTGGGAATCCAGTTCTGTCAAGCAGGTCTAATTTGACAGACATTCAGATGTACTCTTCGAGTAATAACAATGGAAACTCTCTGAACAAGCATTTTATTCACAAGAGTGTAAAAAATATTTCAAATTCGAACGTGTATTATTATATTTATTATATTACTGTTATTAGTTACTTTTTTAAACATGATTTTATTTTTTATTTATTTTTTAGGACAATGTTTGTCCATCAGATTAAATTGTCTGATCAAATCAGGTGCTGTGGACGCAAAATTTTTATATTTAAGTGTATTCAAATAAAAACATTTAGTGTAAACAATTTTATTACATGATTTTTACCATAAAACGCTTAAAATATTACAAGAAATTTAATTTTTTTAACTAATTATTCCGAACGCAAGTGCAAACTCAAAAAGCATGAAACCGAACGCACCCGAATGGATTTATTTCTTGATTCTTCATTTAAGACTTTTCTGGCGTCGGCGCTGGTTTCGTGAAAATTGTGTACTAGTTAAAATAAAGGCTGATTTTGCATATTCCAGTTGTTTTTTTGTACGTATGTAGTATTTTCCTCGCTTTAGTGCGGTGAAAAGATTTGTGTTACACAAGGCTGCAAAGTTATTTTTACGTTTCGTGTGTTGCAACACTCGTTACGCTCAGGATTCTAATTTTGAACTACTCGCTTCGCTCAGGATTTTCGAACCATAGAATCCATTCGCTAGCTCGTAGTTCAACCCTAGAATCCATTGGCTAGCTCGTCCTTCAACTCGTGGTTAAAATACAACTTTGCAGCTTGGTATAACAAATAACTATTTTTTGTGGATAATCTACAATATTACATTATGATATAAGTGTGCTAAATTGATCATTTCATTACATACGAAGCGATATAGTGCGCACGAACGAATGCCATTTACTGTTAGTAAAGGTTCTCAAATGTTATGTATTTTTTAATCTACATGAAATATGCTTTAATATTGTATTTTTTGTGTATCAAAAACTACTAAATTAATATTTATGATGACTGGAATAAAATAAAGTTAGCTAAAATTTAGTTGCGATTTTCGATTTTCGTATGTTTTTTATATATTTCTCAGTAAATTGCATTCTTTAATACCAGAAACAAATTCTACATGGTCGTTTTATCCGAAATTGATACCAAACTTGACCTAGTAGCTAAACGTGAACTGTTAGAATTTTTTGAATGAAGCCGGGTGGAGTGGTATTTTAACCCCCCCCCCCCCCCCCCCCCCGGCGCCCCAGAAGGGGAGGTAGCTTGGGGTACCGATCTTAATCAGCTTGTCTGGGGACAAGAAACAACTGTGCCAAATTTTATACTTGTGCATCAAAATTTGAGGTTGTGCACTTAACACCCCTACTAAACTTGAATTTCTAATTATAAAAAGTGACTTGACACATGACTGACAGTTAAAATGTTGCCTGGAATATCAAAAATAAAATAGGCAGTAGTATATGTCGATAAAAAGTATCGAAAATTGTAAACACTACCAATACGATTCCATTTAAAGGATCCATAAACGTTAGGAAATTAAATTATCATGTAACAGCCTGAAATGCTACAATATTCAAATCAGACAAAAGTTTTGAGATACGTTGTCACTGATAAATCGTATAGTTATGTTATACACCATATCATATATTTTTCTATATCGTCGAACAAGCGGAGCCCACGCGAAGTGAAGTTAGAGACAGCTTCGGATGAAACGGAACTATCAGCTGGCTACCTGGACATCGCTGCATTTCGATGGCTTTTTTATTTTGAATAGTTGTTCTGCGGTAACTGTAGTAACGTTTTTCCTAATCTTTATGAAATTTGTTGGGGATGTAGCAGAAATCAATATAATTTGAGAGTTCGTATATGAGTAGCATCGATCAATGGGTTATGGAGCTACGAGTAGAATGCGCAAAACAATCATCATAAGAGTCTTGTTATATTGGTCAATGCATTTACAAGGAAATCGCGAGTTCTCAATTCGAGGCGGACTACTATTATATAGTTTCTATAAATCTGAGCTGTTTATTATGGAGGCGACATTTTGGAAGTACATTGTTCTGGTTCTAATTCTTGCACGTCCACAGGAATCCGTAATCCGAGGCAACATCACTTAATAATTTAATTCAACACTTCTACGAGTAATAACAACAAAACGTAACGATATTTACGAACAGTCAGAAGACGATATTTCTAAAAATACATACTTAATTACTTCTAAAATAGACGAAAATATACTTGAATAATTATTCGTCCGCATAGAATTCGGGTATCGTGTGGCCCTCTGAAAAAGTTTTTTTTTCGGAATAAAAAGTAGTTAAGTGTCCTATTCCTCACTCTAAGTTACCTCTGGCGCCATTTTAGAGGCGTGCGTTCAGCGAGATATTCACTCACATAGTGAACGGCAGGCATGTGTGTAAAGAAATCCCAATATTGGCCCGACCGCCGTGCGCTTGGAGAATTTAACTAACCGGAGCGGCCATTGACAGGCTTTCCTCTCTGCCGAAAACATATGACCAGTGGTCATATTTGTTGTAGGGACTAACGTTTATCTGACGTGGCTATTTGTACGAATAGTCATACATTTGACGTTCCCCGCAAAAATCGCATAGAAAATGACTGTCATGGCCGCTCCGGTTGGTTGAATTCTCTAAGCCATGCGCCCGGTATTAACCCTGCGGCAAGTGTGTGAGTAGCCGCCTTTAGAAGTTATTATTGTCTCAAATAGGATGTACAGAAGTTATAAATTGACTTAATTTGTCGTGTACCGCATAGTTTTATCAACAAGTAATAGTCATTCCATAACAGTAACGTATTTTCCACATCATGTTGCAGCATTCTTCAGCCTTTAAGCCTTAATCAAGTTGCAGCGACAATATCGCAATCAATAAGTCGCGGCGTTTGTAGAACTCTTAATAAATTAATAAAAATATTGATTAGAACAGCATTGGCCGAATTGCGGCAACATTTGTGTTTGTTGACTTGTCAAGTCACTCCGTACAATTATAAATTCTAGTTTAGAAGAGCCTAATAGAGAACATGCATGAAAAATATTTAATTGAATCTGTGGCATAAACACGTTCAACAACCCCAAACTAATATAAACAAGTGGAAATCCGTAATAATTTTCAACAGTTTTTTAAAGATTTGCGGTTTGAAAACGTAACATTTTAGGCATTTTTTTATATACATCAAATGTATTTTCGAAACTGCAGTTCGATTACTTATGTCCTAACAAGAAAAAAAATGTACGACAACTATATAGCTAAACGCATTTTTTCGTGCCTAAAATTACAAAAATCTTACAAAAACTTGTTCCATCCAAACAGTTTTCTGCAACTTTGTGAACGGTGACGTCACAATCTACACACTTTTTGTATGGGGCGTTTTGACGCGCGGCGCAGACGCCTAACGTACTTTCACATTTTTGACGTTTCATGGCTATCATAGATAGTAGGTTTATTAGAGACATTTGAATCTACAGGGAAACAGAATCGAATGACGACTTCCAAAAAAATCATGCATATTCCTAATTAGAACCTCGTTACGAGGAAATGTGTTGAAAATATACTACCCCAGTTAAGGGTGACAGGATGAGTTTTACTGATTATACTTAAGTGGGCCATGTTACAGTGAAGATATACATATTGACGAATAAATGTGATAACGTTTGACTAATATTATGTGACATTTTCAAGTCATTTATTGCAGTAAAGCCTTATTGACAACCGACAATGATGTATATACTTCAAAATGTTACATTTATTTGTTCATTACCATTAGCAAAACTACTAATTAATTAAAAATACCTGACAAACGCCAAAACAGAGAAACAAAGCGCTTGTTATTAATATGGCAAAACCGATTAGTCCGATGACGGCAATCGCCCACATAGCTGAAACGATTTAATTACAATGTAACTTAGTTTAACTGTGTATATACAGTGTGTAAATCCAATACGGGTAAATCTTTAAACTTTAGTTAGCATTGGATACCTATAACAAATAAAGTGTTATAGGGTGATTGTGCTAGTTTCCCGTCCAGGGTCAGTTTCCGTCCACCTGACGGTTCTGCTAAAAATATATGGGGAAAACGTGAACGTAAATGAATTTTCCTGCGGAAGTTTGGTCTTGTTGCGATCCATAATATTTAAGAAACAATTCTAACATTATAAAAAAGTAATTTGACAAATAGTGCCTTTAAAATAAAACATTAATAGCCGCCTCGAATTCGGCCCTAGCAAATGTCATCGCAATGAAAAAAAAAAACTTGTGGCGGGAAAAGTTTATGATGAGTTTTATTAATGATTTAGGCAGCGCACTAAATATGTTTGACACGAATTATCTATTTTAAAGTTAATTGTACAAGATTTTAAATGGAGATTAAAGTTTTAGAATGTAATTAATATACCGTGTGTAAATTTTATACAGGCGTATATTGTAATGGCGATTAGTATTGGACCTAGGGAACCTATTTACATTTATTTCTTTATGAAAATAAGGACTTTTTTTTTCATACATAATAATTCAGCCCGCAATGAATTGCATCCATGACAATTAACTTACCGGTGCGTCATGTCAGTTATGTCACTTTTAAATCAGTTGGATAGCGTACTTTGGTGCCCGGTAGGACTTTAAAAAATCATTAGTATCATTACACATAATTAATAACACTATTTAACAAAATGATTATACTATATGAGTCCTATTGCTGGATACTATAGGTGGATAAAGTATACGCCCGTATAAAATTTACAAGCTGTATAAACTTTGTGGACCAAAAATAGCAGAGCAATTTGGTATACATTTCAGTTTTGTGACCACCTGATCCCGGAAACCCAGACAGCTAGGTAAATATTTCTAATGGTTATTTTACTTCAAAATACTTAATTAATACGTAATATTATAGTATATAGTAGTATGGTAATATTATATTAGATTATACACTTTAGTTTCTGTCCATTCCTCATATAATGTTACGTAAATAAATATAATAAATAAAACATTTAAATTACTTGTGCAAAGACTAAAACTAGCTCTTCTGTTGCATTGTTATCGTTAATATACGAGTTATTTGTGAGTAGACAAAACTATAATTAACATTATAATGACCAAATGGTAGTAGAATAACAATTATAATCTCCATACTATGGCGTGCTCTGCTTATTTCACTTCAAAAGAAAGCTTTGTGATCGTGCCTTTTCCATCGTCCGTACACACACACATGCACACACACCCGTACATCTTTCACAATGAACATTACCCGTTATTTTCACTAAGCACTATCACATCACCTTTATCTATTTACCGGCAATTAAAACAACACGAAAACAAACAAACAAAAACATGCGCTGTTAAATATTTGAACAAATACATCCGAAAAAAGGAAGTCTCGTGTTTTGAGCTGATTACTATGAATAAAGCTACTTTTTTAAATAGTCGCATAACCTTCGGATCTGATCGGAACCTATCGGAAACCTTCGGCGGCACGATTCCGGGTAATGCACGACCCTTAGAGAATTCAACCAACCGGAGTCGCCATTGACAGGCGTTCTCCTCTGCCGAAAACATATGACCAGTGGCCATACACCTATTTGTACGTTACGTACAGTACAGCCTAGCCACAGAATACACTTGACGTTCCCCTCCTCCGCAAAAATTGGCAGACTTGTTTTGTAAAGAAAACGGCAGACATGGCTACTCCGGGTTGAATTCTCTAAGGAACGATGAACGAAATAAAGAACCAACCAATGCGCGGTTGACTACGCTAGTCGTGTCAATTGCATTAAGGTACAAACAAGTTGGAACCCGACCGCAGACCGCAGCAGTACGTTCGCGTATGAAGTACTATTCAAAGTCAGCGACATGAAGTCAAGCGATATGTCGTCGCACGGCAGACGACACGTCACCCGAACGCAGATCAGCATGCCTAGCATAACTTGACGTTTGACGCGACAATTCATACTTCAAGCGCGACTCGAAGTATGCAGTGACAGGCGACAACGTAAGATATGCTAACCGGCCAGTAGTGTCATCCGACCGCAGACGACGTGTCGCTGCGGAACACTACTGGTTTGTATGTATTTCTATGAAGTATCATTCGAAGTCAGCGACACGAAGTTAGACGACACGTCGCGCGACCGCAGATCCGATCCGATGCCACGTATCCTGTTGCTCGACGAAACGTCATCTGCTGCTGCAGTCTGCAGTCGGGTTCGAAATCATAAACACAACGACATGACGCGACGATGTGTCGCTCGACGACACGTCGTCTGCTGCTGAGTTCTGCGGTAAGGTTCCAACTTGTACCTTTACTGAGTATGGTACTTTGATGGTATAGAACTAAAACGCTCTGTCAAAAACCTTTATAGTACAAGCAGTGACAGTGGTTAACATTAAAGGCCTACAATATCATTGTTTGGTGATAAAATGCCTTAGTTATAATATTCGATTGTTTGGTTGAGTTAAATATAATACCGTGATCGTTTTAACAATAATTGTATGGAATAAACGAATTTATAAACACTAACTACGCCAATTTGTTTCCTTAATCGTATCTAACTGTATGCTAAAATTAACGGAAATAAAGAAACACGGTGTTAATCCTTACTATCATAAGTTTTTAGGATTACGTAGCCCAAAATGGCAAAATAGTTTCGTCATGTCCGTAGTTCGTCCGTATGCCATGGCCATTTTTTATTTGGAGAGGAGACTAAAACTAATATTGATGAAATTCTAACAGAAGGTGTATTTTGTATACCCCTACTTAGTATTGTAGTAAAATTGCTAAAAAAAATTTTTTTGGGGGGAGCCACAAGGGGTTTTCCATACATGTAACAATTTTTTTTTACCAAATATCATCATGGTACACATCAATCGATAGGACTTTAAAAATAACATTGAGGTTTGTTTTATAATTTTTTGATTAAGTGAATATTTTCAGAAATAATCGCCCTACTCAGTGGACGAAAACTAGTAGGCCCAGGACGGAAAACTGACATTTATGGACGAAACGAAAACTAACACATACCCAACTTTTTCAAATAATATTTTTTATACAAAATCTCGCAAGTATGGATATTTATCGCGTAATATTAACATAAACTAGACTATATAAGCTATAAAATGAAATATAATACATTTAAGTAAGGGTACTTTAAGATGTTCTTTTTGCATCACAAAGCTGGCAAAATCGATAAGTGGACGAAAACTAGCACAATTACCTATAAAACAAAAAAAAATACTTTTTTTTGAACCACGACGGTTGTAAACAAGCATACGGCCCGCCTGGTGGTAAGCAAAAATTACCGTAGCCTATGGACGCCTGCAACCCCAAGAGGATTCACATGCGCGTTGCCTACCCTTTAGGAACCTATACACTCCTTTTTTTTTAGGTTTCCGTACCTCGAAAGGAAAAAACGGAACCCTTATAGGATCACTTTGTTGTCCGTCTGTCTGTCAGTCTGTCTGTCTGTCTGTCTGTCTGTCAAGACCATTTTCCTCAGAAACGCGTGGAGGTATCAAGCTGAAATTTATATCAAATACTCAGGTCTATTGTCCCTTGGAGCTGTGAAAAAATCAAACTTAAAAGCCAACGCAATCAAAAGATACAGTCGTTTATGCTGCAAATTTTAGTGTTTTTCTGCACTCGCAAAACCTACGGGGTACTTCCCGTGAACTCAGAAACTTGAAATTTGGCACGAAGCAACTTCATATAGCATAGACTATGGAAAAATTACAAAAAGTAGACATTTTTAGTAATAGCATACAAAAAATAGTTTTGTAATCAAAAGAAATAGCAATTTCAGTCGCATATTTTGAAACTGAGTACTCGCAAGAAACGCAAAACCTAAAGGGTACTTCCCGTAAAGTCAGAAACTTGAAACTTGGCACGAAGAAACTTTATATAGCATAGACTAAGGAAAAATTACGAAATTAGACATTTTTACTAAAATCATACAAAACATATTTTTTTAAATTTTATACTTACTACGTTTTTCCCCGTAAACGCGTAGTGGTATTAAATTGAAATTAGTAATAAACATACTACAACTTTTGCTTGTTATAGGTTTGTACGGAACCCTCGGTGCGCGAGTCCGCCTCGCACTTGGCCGGTTTTTTTAATATAAATTAGACGGAGAATAGGCCGTTGGCAACCCTACCTCATCGAGGCCTATCTATGGCAATGCACGGTAAATGTTATGTATTTTCATACCTAGTAGTCTGAGTCTAACTTGGACTATTTTGTAAAGACAGCTAAACATGACCCACCAGAGGCTCACTTTCCGAACCAGCGGTAGAATCAGTACAGTTTTTGATTTTGCAATAAATCATGATATTAAAATATTCATTTATTTTATCCTTTTTCACCTTTAATCTAAGAAGCGAGTTCGCGGACCGCTGGAACTCCGCGTTGCTGCGTAGGTGGACTCAGGTGCACGTCTCACGCCCCCCATACTTGTAGATTTTATTATTTATTTATTAACCATATATTGAAATAATAAGCAATCGTTAAACATTTCTATTTTACTAGTCAAATGCCTAGTTTCTGTCACTTATGAACCGACTAAGTAAGTATGGTCGGAAAACTGACAAATTTGGACTAAAACTAGCACAGTCGCCCTACACAATTTTTTTTTAAAATCTTATCTTAAAGAGATCTTTATTGCAACCAAAGTACATAATATAATGTACATGGACCCACATAGGGTGTAGCAACATAAATTGGTAATACAAATTCACATTCATGTCTAACTAACTACTTATAATAAACGATTTTTATATAATATTACAGCCTACAAGGTTTTGTCCTCCATAATTTCGGTTATTGTATAAATAGCACTTTTCGATGAGCATACCTACATTTGACCTACTGTTTGTTCAGATTTTATATCGTTGGGGATTTTATCGTAAATTGTTAATAATTTAATCTACTTACGTATGTTTTTATCTGTTATTACAAAGTTTAGACTTCCTACAAGCGGTCCAATAATGCATAGAACTGCAAATATGATGCTTCCCGCGCGCAAACTTGCGGTCCAACAGCACTTGCGCACAATTATGCAAATCGGTAATGCCATGATTTATAATGTATTTTTCCTAATGTGTATTATACAATTTAAATATTAGAATGAAAGAATATTTATTAGTTCTTTGACAATTAGCAAAAAAAATATGTAAGTCAGTTTTGACTTGGCGTTTCCGAAGAAGTATCTGTTATGGATGGTAGAAGGTTACTTTATTGTTCATGGTATCTGTGATTATTCTCATTTATATGGCAACATATGGATGGTACAAGAAGGATATAAATCTCTATGTTACAAAAATGTCCGTCAAAAGCTTGTCAAAAGGCGATAAACTGATGGCGCCACAGTGATATTTGATTAAATTAATTTTGATATTAAAAAATCAAATCCATACATAATTACAAAATAATAATTTGCGGAGAAGAAAAACACTCTGAATATCAATTTTATTTAGAATGTCATATAAGTATTAAATATCGGTAATTCATTTCAAATGCTCAACTATACCTAGCGCCACCCGGAGATATTTGGAACTATTGTTTAGTGCTTACCGCTGGAAACTTTTTCGACCGTTTTCCTATAAGAGAGATCGATCCTCCTTGGACCATCCATATGGCAACAGTTCAGTACATAGGTACTACAGAGTAATGACTATAGAGTCATTCTCTATGGTATGAAGACATCTTGATTTGTTTACCTGTCAGCTCTGTTTCACAGCGAAATAGTTTCATTTCCCGAGCGTATTATTTACAGCAGTTTATTATATATACTATCTATAATGTTTCGCTCTTGACTATGGATAAATTTAGGAATTTTCTGTTGTTTATTATTTAATATTCAACACTTTATTATTATTCAAGTAAACCGCCTCAATGACAGTGACAGCCTATTACATACACTCACACGTCAATATCATTCTGTAATTACAATTACTCTCTCTACTCTTTGGTCTCTCCAAAGAGTAAGCACTGGCATAAGTGATTGCACGTGATCATAAAGCTCTATAAATGGAGTACGCTTCGCCTCATCTTTCCAAACAAAAAAGTCTGCCAAAATCTGAGGGGGGCGAGGTAGCACGCATGTGAAGTTTTCAAGTCAAAGGTACATCATTGTCGGTTGTTGATACAGTTTATTTCTAAATGAATTTTTATGGCAGCAACGCTTTATTGACAACCAACAAAGATGTACCTTTGACTTGAAAACACCAAATATATTTGACATATTCTTTTTATACTTCATAACACTAAATGGAGCAATAGATAGTCGACTGTACAAATGTTAACATATGGTTCATTATTGGATGCAGTCTTTGGAAATGTCAAAGAAAAAAGCCAAGGATCATTTTTGATTGTATTTTCAAACAAAATATAGAAGACAGCAATCCTTAAGCGCGTTAAATATGGAGAAGTGTCAAAAGTCAAATAGTTACTGCCCGTCAGAAAGAAAACGATTGTCTTTGAACCGATTCTATAAACGAAGCTTGATTTTCGATTTAGGTTAAATCTTTTATTACGAAAGTAATCTATATATATAAACGAAGAAACTGACTGACTGACTGACTGACTGACTGATTGACTGACATATCAACGCACAGCCCAAACCGCTGGGTCTAGAGATTTCATATTTGGCACATAGGATCCTTATAAGGTCTAGGGGAGCACTAAGAAAGGATTTTTCAAAATTCACCCCCTAAGGGGGTAAAATGGGGGTCCAAAGTTTGTATGGCGAAACAAGAAGACTATTTTATTCGAAACTTCACAGGAGTATTCCTAACGATAAATGAGGAAACACGTGTTTCAGGTTTTTTGAAATTCAACCCCCAAAAGGGGCAAATGTGGTCACAAAGTCTGAAAATCAACATGGGTATCGTATCCTTCTTGATTACTTATAGGACGCGGGCGAAGCCGCGGGAATAGGCTAGTGCTAAATAAAGTAAAACTGTACTTACATCTGAAATGGTATTTCATCTTTTTGTAAACTAGACGAAATATAACATTTTTTTACAGCCAAAAACAGCGCATAAGGGCATTTTCACGGAGCTTGTTTTCCATTGACAGTGATGACGAAAATGCGTGACATCGATTATTGAAATAGTTTTTATAGATGTACTAGATTTTCCGCCAATACTTTTGACAGAGGGGAAATGATACTCAAGGCCTCTCCTGGCGTATGTTAAAAAACATGGGGCGCTGCCGAACTTAGGTATTGCCTTAGAGTAAAAAAAAATTTTTTTTCAATTTACTGAATTTTTACAGGAGCTTCGATTATATTGTTGACTACATGATCTTGACTTTAATGCCGGAACACGTATTTATAGTGCCTGAGGTCCAAATAATAACGTCACGGACGTGACCACTACCATGACATATATACACATGTGCGTAGCATTAATCGAAAGCTTATTAAATTTACTACAGTAAATACTTACATTATTTTTTAAATAAGTTAAGTATAGGAATTATTGACAAAATAAAATAAACCTTTAGGAAAAAATATTTGAATGTCAATTCTGTAGCCAAAGTAAAAACAATGCACTATAGGTTTGTGAATTCACTTTATTCATGTTAAACTAACATTAAAACCTTAAACTACTTAAACATAAAGCTAAAATAAATAAAACTACTAAAAATAAATATAAAGCCTAAAAAAACCCCAGTTATAAAAAGAAAACCCCGTCTAACAGGTTAGCCTGCGGCATGGACCCCATTATGCTGGCTGCTTTTCCTCTCTGTACCGCCAAGGCGACACGTTGAGAGAAGTGCGCGCCAGCCTTGGGGTCCCTTGTAGTGTCAAACAGCCGAGCCTACAGTGCCCTCACGAACGCCTTCATGTCGGTCGACCAGGGATCAGTGTCTCAACTCCCAGCGCCGCATACTCGTAGTCCTTTAGTAGCGACGAGTACTTGCGGCGCTTGAGAACCGGGGCCCGGTCGGCGGCAGCACGCGTCGCCTGGATGTGGCACTGTGAGAGGGTATCGACGCACGTTGCGTCCCACACCAGGGCCCTACCTAGTCTCCACTGCACTAAAGTGGCTCCATCGGATCGTCTCTCGCCATCCCTGCGGGTTCCAGAATCGCAGGCAAAGCCGAACTGGCCGAAGTGCGAACACCCAATCCAACGAGTCTTATGGGGAGAACCGCTTGGGTCCGTGACCTAGAATGGAAATTAACGTTTAGAGTTTTAGACAAGGTTAACTGAAGGCAGGAGTCGATTGAAGACAGGATAGACGGGAATTTCCAATTAGGGAAACTGCTGAGTAAATACAAAGCCGAGCGGCATCACTCACGTTTCCCTCTGAGAGTTTATTTTCGATTTTATCTTGCTATGAAGTGAATTACGTGGTAAGTGCTTATTATCATCAGAATTTTGGGGGAGTACTGGTAGATCGGAGATAGATAATGTGTTGTATTTAATTTGAGAGGTAAGCGGCGCTCTATTTGATTTATCTGCGTGTAAAACCGTGAATGAAAACCTGAATAGACGCCCCCATGCTTTAACAGAAATTTTCGCGACCACATTGGGTATGCATTCGGTGAGGCAAAGTGCGACAGTGATGCCCGCACCGCGCGGTATTCTTTTTACAATGGGGGTGCTAGCCTTCAACAACCCTAGCCTGTCCGCAAGCGGTATTTCGGCTGGTGGTGATGGTTGTGCTATAGAGCCTTCTGCGCTAGAATACGGTGCAGGTTGAGAGGCACTAGGAATCGGGTCGATAGCCACACGCGTTCCATGACGGTATGCCGTGTGTATAGCAAGATCGCGCCGACCTTTGTATTGTTTACCGTCTCCGCAAATAGGGCAATACAGCGACTCCGGTGGATTCAGGCAAGGTAGCGAAGGCATAAACACTAAAAATATAAAATATAAACTTAAAAACTAGCATACATTAACTAGAAATATAAAAATGTTACCTACAAACATAGACTACTGCCACGCTTGAAGTAATTTCACTCTAATAGTAAGACACTAATTATTATTGGAAGTGACAGTAAACTTAGTACGTCTCCATGGCAACCATTAATGTCTGACTCCCTCTTACGCCCCACGGGACAATCGCGCGTTCTCTGTCTTGCATTGCGTGTTCCCCTCCGCACCCCTTCTTTTTGGCAGGTTAGGTTTCAAAGAAATAACGCGCTAGGCGGAGTATAGAGATATCTTGTATATGCCTACAAAACACTCAAGGAGGAACACGCACTAAAGCAGTAAAGTAACTTAAGAATTAAATAGGAATCACGAAAGATAACTCATACTCCCAAACGGCCTCCTAGCCCAGTCGGTAGTGACCCTGCCTACGAAGCAGGAGGTCCCGGGTTCAAATCCTGGTAAGGGCATTTATTTTTTGTGTGTGTTATCACGAATATTTGTTCCTGAGTTATGGGTGTTTTCTATGTATCTGAGTATATATTTATCTATATAAGTATGTATATCGTCGTCTAGTACCCATAGTACAAGCTTTGCTTAGTTTGGGACTAGGTTGATTTGTGTAAGATTGTCCCCAAATATTTATTTATTTATTTATTTTATTTTATACTCGTAGTTTACAAAATGTGTTGACAAACTTGACACTGTCAGATTTGGGGCACAGTCTCTGCTGCTGATTTAAGATTTTATGGCATTTTCCGTGAGCGTCAGGATGGCGGGTGGACCTGGGGAATTTTATCGAATTGTTAATAAAAGTACTGTACCTTTGGTGTACCTCAGTGTACCTTTAGTAGAAATCAGTGTACCTCTTTCTAAAACGAGATTTTTTCAAAAAAAGGTCCACCCGCCATTCTGACGTCAGGATGGCGGGTGGACCTGGTAAATAATACATTAAACCACATATAATGTATGTGGTTATAGAGTACCTTCAGTGTACCTCTGTATAACTTTAAAAACAATCTGCATACCTCTCCTCAAAAGGAGCTGCGCTCAAAATAAGGTCCTTAAGTAGTCATATACAAGATGGTCCTTATTTTGAGCGTAGCTCCTTTTGAGGAGAGGTATGCAGATTGTTTTTAAAATTATACAGAGGTACACTGAAGGTACACTATAACCACATACATTATATGTGGTTTAATGTATCATTTACCAGGTTCACCCGCCATCCTGACGTCAGGATGGCGGGTGGACCTGGTAAATCTTGCACTATATCACTCAAAAGGTATGTGATTAGTTTGCATCTTCAGTGTACCTCAGTGTACCTTTAGTAAAAATCAGTGTACCTCTTGTTAAACCGAGGTTTTTTTTGAAAAAGTCCACCCGCCATAAAACTTATTTTAAGCGTAGCTCCTTTTCAGGAGAGATATGCAGATTGTTTTTAAAGTTATACAGAGGTACACTGAAGGTACACTATAACCACATACATTATATGTGGTTTAATGTATCATTTCATAGGTCCACCCGCCATTCTGAAGGTTGGACCTTTTTCGAAAAAATCTCGGTTTAGCAAGAGGTACACTGATTTTTACTAAAGTTACACTGAGGTACACTGAAAATGCAAACTAATCACATACCTTTTGAGTGATATAGTGCAAGATTTACCAGGTCCACCCGCCATCCTGACGTCAGGATGGCGGGTGGACCTTATTTTGAGAGCAGCTCCTTTGTGAGCGTCAGGATGGCGGGTGGACCTCGGGAATTTTATCGAATTGTTAATAAAAGTACTGTACCTTTAGTGCACCTCAGTGTACCTTCAGTAGAAATCAGTGTACCTCTTTCAAAAACGAGATTTTTCTAAAAAAAGGTCCACCCGTCGGAGAGGTCGGGAGAGGTATACAGATTGTTTTTAAAGTTATACAGAGGTACACTGAAGGTACACTATTACAACATACATTATATGTGGTTTAATGTATCATTTCATAGGTCCACCCGCCATTCTTACGGGTGGACCTTTTTCGAAAAAAACTCGTTATAAAGCAATTTTAAGTAAAACTTGCACTATATCACTCAAAAGGTATGTGATTAGTTTGCATCTTCAGTGTACCTCAGTGTACCTTTAGTAAAAATCAGTGTACCTCTTGCGAAAACGAGATTTTTTGAAGTAAAGGTTCATAGCGGGTGGACCTTTTTTTTCTAAATCTCGTCTTTGCAAGAGGTACACTGATTTTAATAAAGGTACACTGAGGTACACTGAATATACAAACGAATTACACACCTTTTGAGTGATAAACAGCAATATTTACCAGGTCCACCCGCCATCCTGACGTCAGGATATTGCTGTTTATCACTCAAAAGGTGTGTAATGAATTACACAACTTTTGAGTAATTCATTTGTATATTCAGTGTACCTCAGTGTACCTTTAGTAAAAGCCAGTGTACCTCTTGCAAAGACGAGATTTTAAAAAAAAAAGGTCAACCCTCTATGAACCTTTACTTCTAAAAATCTCGTTTTCGCAAGAGGTACACTGATTTTAAGATTTAAGATTTTTTCGAAAAAGGTCCACCCGTAAGAATGGCGGGTGGACCTATGAAATGATACATTAAACCACATATAATGTATGTGGTAATAGTGTACCTTCAGTGTACCTCTGTATAACTTTAAAAACAATCTGCATACCTCTCCCGAAAAGGAGTTACGCTTAAAATAAGGTTTATGGCGGGTGGACCTTTTTCGAAAAAATCTCGGTTTAGCAAGAGGTACACTGATTTTTACTAAAGGTACACTGAGGTACATTGAAGATGCAAACTAATCACATACCTTTTGAGTGATATAGTGCAGGATTTACCAGGTCCACCCGCCATCCTGACGTCAGGATGGCGGGTGGACCTTATTTTGAGCATAGCTCCTTTTGAGGAGAGGTATGCAGATTGTTTTTGAAGTTATACAGAGGTACACTGAAGGTACACTATAACCACATACATTATATGTGGTTTAATGTATCATTTACCAGGTCCACCCGCCATCCTGACGTCAGGATGGCGGGTGGACCTTTTTTTAGAAAAATATCGTTTTAGAAAGAGGTACACTGATTTCTACTGAAGGTACACTGAGGTACACTAAAGGTACAGTACTTTTATTAACAGTTCGATAAAATTCCCGAGGTCCACCCGCCATCCTGACGCTCACCATTTTCCAGCCTGCAAGGCGGGCGGGAAGTAGTCAGCGTGGTAGCAACTCGCTGTCGGCCGCTGATATTTAAAGCAATTCAACGTTGTTTACACAATATCCGGCAAGCCCATTGAAATGAACAGACCGATGACAGATCTAATACTTTGTTGGGATTTTCAGTTTCTTTGGATAAGTAGATGTGTATTACTTTTCACGTAAATTTAGTTTGCTTGAAAAAGTTACACATAAAAATTTGTAGCATTTATCCTTTAAAATTAAACAAACACGGATTTTATATATGAGGAGACCATATTGACATTTCTTTGTGTACGCAGAACTAGCCCAGTCGCCGCGGTAGGCCGGTTAGGTACATCTCATACTTCTCTGGTAGCAGTCGAGTCGCTCCGGCACGGTGCTGTAGAGAGTTTCCAGTGGGCCACCATCATCTGTGACGTAGATGAGTACGCCGCCGCGCCTGCTGCGGTAACGGCGGATGGGTTTCGAAGAGAAACAACGGGCACTCTTTACACGTATATTTCTCTTGCCTTAACCTAAATTACACTTTACACCTAAATTACGCCATGTTTTATTTTAACAAAGGCTCGCGCACCGCGACAATGACAGCGCGTCTATCTTCTACGACGGCTAGCCTAACAGAGCTGGGGATCAATGTCAGACGGAGCGAACGAACAGAAGATCGTGCGCATTCACTCTATTAGACTTGAATACATTTGAACTAGATGTCGCTAATTTGCGTGAACACTTTGACGTATTTACATTTCTTTATTTTTGTATAGCATTAAAATATCAATTATTCAGCTTTACAACACAGTTGTAATTTTGAAAATTTGATAACAACTTTAAAAGTCGTGCTTAAAATTCTAAACCACACTATTTTATCTACACCAATATCATAAGTTCTCTATTCCGCGCTCGGAAACCGTATGTAATTACCAAAATTATTGCAACCAGTAACGTAACATCAGTGTATTATCTTATCAGTGACAGTGTGGTAAAAACGTATGAAAATTCATTACCTACGGTAACGTAATAAGAATCTGCCCTCCTCTCCGACCGCCGAAAAGGCAGAAATTGACGATTCCCCTCCGTCTCTCGGAAACCGATGAACCTACATTTTAGAAAGAAAATACATAAAATAGCTCCTTACCTGTAAATCACAGAAAAAACGGAGCGGCCTAGGTGGTCAGAAATATCTGAACAACGCCTCTATAGTTAAGGCGATAAAGTGCATGTTCAGATATTTTTGAGTACTTTGGCCGCTCCGATATATTTGATGGCGACTGTACGAGGTGATTAAGCAGATTGTACTGCACAACTTTTTCTGTAAACAACTCCGAAATAAAAAAACCTGCTCATAGAAAATATCGACATCTGAATCTGATAGACCAAAATGTATGAAACCGCCAATTTTTTTTGTGTTTGGAGTTGGTTCCATATAGACGGAGAGCTAGCCACGTCAGATATAACACAATAATGAGAGCAACGAAACGCCTCTAGTTAGTTTGCTATACTATGTTTATTTCTAGATCCGTATCGTACTAGAAACAGGAATTTTTATTTAAAAAAATACGCCGCCATTTTTTTTTGTATTGCAGCATCGGCATTTCGTGTTACCCCATTAAAGACGCGACTAATTATATACATCTCATCTAGGAAACTTATAGAACTAGGTTCAGTGTCGTGGGCTCTGATACTAATATGGTTTACTTAGTTGTTTTTCTTTGTTGCCCTTGCGGTGGAGGGTAACAAACGTTATATTGTACAAATAAACAGAGCGTAGGTACATTACTTACACACGTCGGCCGTTCCGAATTTATAAATATTTTGTATGTAGGTGTGTACATCCACACGATGTGTACAATTCACCATCTTATGGGCTTATCTCTTCACCCTCCTTGTAATAACTTGATGTCACAACATATTGGTAGGCAGATAAAACTGAAAGAGATCCCATTTTTAAACAGTGTTTGTATATCTATATACACCGTGGGCCCTTTAGCTAGAAAGATTTTAACAGTGTATTCCTGATCATATTTATATACTAAAATGTCCTATATACTTTTCTGGAATACGCCTAGTTTCAGAGTTAATACCAATTATTTTTTTTATACACTTTTTATTATAACTCAACACAAAACGCCTTTCTGATGGCGTTGTTGCCACTATTGGGCATAACGTCCTTATTGACAGATATCAAAGTGACAAGGAAAAGTATGCAGCAACTAAATTTTTGAAAAAAAAAAAATACTTACCAATTTGTTTTAGGCGATAATTTTATTAATAACATTTACTTTTCATGTGCAATATATATTCAAAAAATACAAAACAAAAACAAAAAAAAATGTTTCGTTTGGCGAAATTGACCTAGTTACATAATATTTTTTCCTTCTTTTGGTCCCAGAAATTCGTGGTTAAGATCTGTCGGGTTATACGTGCCCACGGTGAATATATAAAACAAAGTCGTCTATATATATATATAACAAAGTCGTGTCAGTTACACTATTTATAACTTTTCTTTTTTGTATTTATCTCCGCCCCGAGTAACAGAGTAACTATGGAAATATTGGAGAAATTAAAAAAAATGTTATTGGGGGTACGAAGTTCGCCGTGTCAGCTATATTCAGAGCAATGACGCGTAGTTTCAGTGACCGCGAGGCAACCGGATGGCTCGCAGTATTTAAGCCCCCTGGAGCGACGAGGAGCTGCTCTGTGCAACCAACAAAAATGTGTTTATCATGACAGAATGTACGCTAGTTATATGTATAACAAAATTTTTACATCAGCCCTCCTGGTTGGACTGGCGCCCTGTACGAAACGGAGAAAAAAAAATTGTCAGGCAACCGCTTGAAAATTAGCATGCTTCTTCTTCATCACATACAATAGAGATATCAGAAACAAATTGCCATCCGCCCAGGCCGGGCAGTTATCGAACCATCAGAGTTGGAAGCCGGACGCAAGGTGAATTTTTAGATCGGTGGAGAACTTAGGAAAAACGCACTTACAATCATTTAAATCGGATGGCATTTGTTTTTTGAGTTTTGTCAGCTGACGCCCTGAACACTGTTTGTTCACGTGACCAGCTGAAAGTCCTCTCACCGCGATACAGCCGGCAGATGGTATTTCATACATATTTACGAGTATAAGGACATATAAACTAATCATCTAAAGATTTATCAATTGGGTTGGGACGAATTTACATTCCTAAACTCACTCACGGAGTGGCAGCTGACCTTCACGAGGCTTCGTTATACATCGCCCTTAACCCTTTTCCAAGCCGCACCAATCCAGAAGATATTTTCGAAGGTCTTAAAGATAGTTACGTTTTGGTAATTATTTAAAAGCTAGTTGAATTTTTGCGATGGTCCAACTTACTTTGAACCATAAATTTAAAGATTAAGGTTGAAGTTCAATTAAAACGGATACTGTGGTCGATAATGCCTGGAAAAGGTAACTACTCAAGTTATCGCGGGGCGGGTCCCAGTGACTGATGAAATTTGCGCCTGGCTAGGGGTTTATAATTACATTTTGAAAAAATAGGAATTATAAATGCTTACGGAGATATACAGTGCCAATGGCGCCGTAATAATAATCTATGGTAACGGTTTCAATAACCATGTTAATTGCTTCCAGAAATATTTTTATTAAACAAACCCATGCATACATTAGTTTCCACGACGACTTGTTCTGTGAAAGAAAATGAAATAGTAAAACATATTATTTTGACTAGCTGTGCCCGCGGCTCCGCCCGCGTCGAATTCGGTCTGTGTCAGTAAGCGGCTAATTCACCCCTAATTTCTTTCCCTCTCCCCTGGTGGCGGAACTTGAAGTAAAGTTGACAAATGTATACGCTAGAGGACAGTAATCCAGACAAAAAGATAAACAGACAAAATTGTTGGAACGTGTTCTGTTATCGATTCTAAGTACCCCAGCCAACTTTTTTTCGATTATCTTCCATGTACAGACTTTCGACCCTCTTCAGCTTTATTATATGTATAGATAGACAAAGTGACAGGGCAAAACACTGTCCCATCTAATGAGTTTAAGAATGGGTGCTTTCACTCGAGTTAAACATTGTACTTTTCATTTCGAATACGGAAAAGTAGCGAAGCCGACGGCCAAAAGATTTCCACCTTTCCGCAGACACTAACAGTACCTAAAATACCGACCGATTATACACCTTATATAGCTTTCTAGCTTTTGCCCGCTAATCAATCTGCGTGAAGTTAATGATTTTCCATGTAAAATTTTTAACCCCCTTTTCACCCCCTTAAAGGATGATTTCTGGAATAAAAACTATCCTGTGTCGTTCGCCGAGACTCAAACTATCTTTATACCAAATTTAACTCGGTTCTGCGGCCCTTGCCCTTGCCCTTTAACTGGCAAGACTGAAAATAAACCTCAATTGAAGCCTCAGCGCCAATCTATAGTCCTAAAAATGTTGTACCAAAGGTTGGTGTTATTAACAAATATCTATATAATACCTAGCGCCCTTAATATCAATATAACCCAAGCCATCAATGAAATTCACCCTGATCTGTGCAGCAAAATTTGACTTCTATGATATGGGCTACCGGCTAAGAAGAAGCCGTGGCGGAAATTTGAACGATGTCATATTTTACAAAAAGTGGCACGTATGGACCTTTCAAATAAAACTAAAAAGTTATTAATATCTTACACATAGCCTGTTTTATTGCATTATAAAATCGACCCGCCCTTATTGGAAATCCCTATAGTTAATTGGGGAGCCATCTCAATACATTGCCTTACAAAAGGTGGTGTAGAATAGTAGATTGTGTAACAAGGAAGCAAAATGAAATGTTAACGGCGAGGGCATGTATTGAATCGCAAACGAAGCGATGGAGCCTATAATACTAAAGTAGACTCCTGAGTGTAGTGAGGGATTCAAGTGTTAACGCCCAAGGTGTGCGAGTAAACAGTTTTGCTCCTATGTGACACATACTGCTTTTCACACCACCTTAGAGGATTTTTTTTATTGTTGTATCATATTTATTTTAACTTTATATGTGCTCAGTATGTTGCCTGATTATAATGAATCGATTAATTTAATAATAAATCTGTTTTTAATGACGGACTGCTGGCTGAAAAAAAAGCTAATGTTCTAGAACAGAAAAGTGCCACTTTCTTCCCTCCTAGCAGGGAAGAAAAAGCCCGTATATGATTAGGTGGTGTGAAAAATATTTTAATGAGCATTCAAATTCAAATCGTTTAATTCAGACCACAAGTCCATAGAATTGATAGGCTACAGATTGGTACTTAAATACTACCCTAGTTAAAGGTAAATATACTTAAGTGGGAGTGTTACAGTGAAGATATATGTACATATTGACGAATAAATGGCTAATGATTACGTTTGACTAATTTTAGTATAATTTTCAAGTCAAAGGTACATCATTATCGGTTGTTAATAGAGTATATCTTAATGATTTTTTTATGGCAGTAATAGTCGGTGGTGCACACGACAACAAAGGGCATTATACGGATTTTAGTGGTGATGGGATCACCTTTTGTATAGTGAGACTTTAGGACACATAGGCCATTTTAGGAAGCAGAGCCACCTAAATTTATGGTGCAGTGGGGGTAAAAAGGGGGGGTTAAAATTTTCGCGACACATAGATTGAAAACTATAAGTCTTAGCAACATACTTCAAAGGCAAGAATTGTAGAAAATTTCATGAATAATATTTCCTTTATTGAAAGTTTTGTTGTAACTTCAACCGTTTTTGCAAAAAAAATATGAATGTTCCTACTTTTGTGGGAAGTGGGGAAAAAAAATCTTATATTTGTAACACATTATAGTGCAGAGTTATCCAATAAAGATTTGGCTTGAAAGTCTCGTATCCATAGGCCATAAATAAAATAAGTAAAATAATTATTTTCTGTTTTGACTAGATACTATTAAAATATTGGTATGGTATTTACCATGTACATATATTTGAGTTTAGTAAACACCCCGTTTCTAATAGTAGTTATATTAGTATGTTAAAAATCGTATATTAAACGGTTTAATTGAAAATAATGATAATAATGATGCAGGTAATGTACTCAAGGCTAAAATAATAGATAGGTCCTACTCATCACACCACTAGCGTAGCGTACCTAACCTAAGTTCATATATATTATAATGATATTAGGCGTTGTCCGTTGATAAAAGATTCAAGGGCCCCACGATTTTAGTTTTTTGTCTTTCAATGCTCTAGCTAGATTGATGAAAAGAGTGGTGTGATGACTGGTACCTAGAACCTACCGAATTATTTTTATAGCTTTTTGTACATTATCTATGTTATTGTTTATTTTCAATAAAAGCTTTTGAATTTACCTAAACAATACTTATTTTCTTTTCAAGTTGTTATATTACTAAAATTGTTTAAACTCCGTTTACTTTTTGATCCGCAATGCACTGTGTTCTACTAATAAATCCCTTTCATTTTATGCTTGATTTATAGGTTCGTTAAGAAATGTGTAATACGCGGCATTCTGTAGCGGCAGCTATCTTGGATTTACAATGATACTGAATCTTTAAAATTGTAATTGTCATCAGAACTTAAGGTGTGCACCTGATATCGGATCAACTTGTTAACAGAACGAGGGTATAATTTCAACCACAAAATTATGAAGATGCTGTAGATATGCAGACTTGCATTTAGTTATGTAAATATTAGTTACAATAAATTAATAAATTTTCAAATAAGTTTGTGTAATGTCCAAGTAGGTATAACACAGAATTGTTATTTTTATTTTAGAGCGCACTATTCGCCAACAGACTGTCCTAAGTTGAAGATGTATACTTACCGCTTAAGGTTTCTCTCTAAAAAAATGAACGGGGCCTTATTAATAACCCGCAATGAGGTACCTTTCACTTGAAAACGTCACTAGATAACAGGGAGTGGAAAACCCCTCTATTTGACAACGCTTTTATTTGGTTACAAAATTATATGGTTACCCTATATTCAATGTTATGCCCCTATCTAATGTCTTAGCAATAGAGATGAAATTAGCTTGATAGGTAAAGGATTTTCATTTCGGTAAGCGCTACATTATCATTATCAGCAGCAGCAGCCAGTATCAGTCCACTGCTGGACATAGGCCTCTCCCATGGCACGCCACTGTGCTCGATCTTCTGCTCTCCTCCTCCAATCCGTACCCACCAAGCGCTTACCTTTGGGTAACTCAATGATGTGCTTACTAAATTAATAGTTTTTAAAAACTACCCTACCGAATACTTACTCGATCTAATACCCCTTTATTGGTAACCGGGTCCGGTATCTTCTAAACGAACTCTTTATTTTACTTATGGATTACAAGCATAAAAATGCAAGGTAAATAATAGCGTTTGAAATGGTTGACGTCCATTTAGTTGTGAGAGATATAATTAGGCAAGCGTTAGAGCTCAAACCACATCGTTTTTCCTACATAATTAGATTGTGGTTGATAACAGGCCTATTTTCTTTTTGTTTAAGATATTAAACCCAATATAGGATTAATATACTTTTTATTAATGGGAATAACAGGGCTTTATCATGAAAATATATTTTTCATGTTGTCAAAAAAATATAGGCATATATTCAAAAAAATATCAAACGTTGATTTCATATTGTTTATATTTTCTCAGTTTTCTTATATGGAAAGGCATAAATAAAATACCAAAAATGAATTCGGCATCCTTGCTTTACACGAAAATTATATCAAACTTGATTATATAGCTCTATTTTATTTTTAATTAATTATGGGGGGCACCCCCCACTTCGCCAAAAATTTGCATCAAAAATTTGATTGGCTCCCCTTCTTAAATTAATCTTAGAGCCTAAAAGATTAGTTCTGCAAATGGAAATTCCATCATCATCATTTTCCGTACAAATAAGTGTACACCACCGACTATAAAGCCTTATTGACAACCGACAATGATGTACATTCTACTTCAAAATTTCACATTTCGAGGGTTGCGAGGTGAACAATTTTTTGATTTAAATAAGTTTAGTTTTTTGATTTAAATAAGCACCTAACGTATGTCAGTTTATTGTTCTTTTTTCAAAAACCTATTACCTCGAGTTATCGGGTTACAACTCGCAACCCTCGATTTATTTGATCATTAGCAAAACTACTAATTAAAATACCTTACAAACGCCAAAACAGAGGAACAGACAGCTTGTTATTAGTATGAAAGTATCGATTATTCCCTTGACGACAGCCGCCCACACTGCTGAAACGATTTAATTACAATGTAGCTTAGTTTCACTGTGTGTATACAGTGTATATATCCAATACGGGCAAATCTTAACACTGTAGTTAGCATAGGGTAGGTATAACAAACTATTTCTTAAAATTGCGACGAAAATTTAATCCATACAAAACTATTGGGCCTACAATATAAATTAGACGGAGAATAGGCCTGTTGGCAACCCTTCCTCATCGAGGCCTATCTATGGCAATGCACGGTAAATGTTATGTATTTTCGTCCCTGGTAGCCTGAGTCCAACTTGGAGCATTTTGTAAAGACAGCAAAACATGACCTTATGTTTTGGAAAAAACTACTTCATTTCATCAACTAGCAAGTAGGCACGTGGCTAGACATAAACAAAAAACCGGCCAAGAGCGTGTCGGGCCACGCTCAGTGTAGGGTTCCGTAGTTTTCCGTCCGTCACAGTAAGTGTCCCCACTTAAGAGTTAATAACACCGCCATGTAGGATATGATATGAGCAGGGCCCGTAATTTTCATGCCGATGACATCAATTTGACGTCACGCTCCATATAGGATGATCCCATATAGTTTTATAGTAAATTATTAATCATTAGTCGTCAATCATTTTGATCATGTACAAATGACTTCAAAAGTACTCTATTTACACATGGAATAAATAATACCTACTTGATACGTGAAACGTAAATAAAACTATTAGATTTGTTTTTTTACATACATTTTATTCAATGGTATTGTTAACAACACATTACAATTGTTACGTAGAAAACAGAATTCCCCTCTAACGTAAAGCACGCCATCCTTCTTCCATTAATTCCCATGCAAAGAAAATCTAAGTCATCTTCGCGTTCATACGTAATGCAATATTCATAAAAATCATTTTGTTTTGTAATCGTATTTTTGTTTGTTGTGTCACACATTTGGTTAATTATTCCAGATTCTCTGCTAAAAAGAAAATGTATAATTGATGGACACATTTTTTCTGATTTTAACAACTAATACAATTAGGAAATCAGTATTTTTATTTCTCAGTGGCACTTACACCTCGTACAAAACCTCGTTTGTAAATAATATCATTAAGTATCTGGTTATTTGTGTAGGTACGACCCAGGACTTTGATTTACATACCATTTAGAACCTTATCACAGCGACAATAATATGAAATCTCTAGCGTCTAGATGTTGATTGTCACTATGACAAAGTACGTAATGTTACACAAATCAATTTCCTTGACTGTTTTTAAATCAATATGTAATAAAACCTTTTTAAATGTAACCTTTTTTAGGGTTCCATAGTCAACTACCCTTATACCCTTATAGTTTCGCCATGTCTGCCCGTCCGTCCGTCCGTCCGCGGATAATCTCAGTGACCGTTAGCACTAGAAAGCTGAAATTTGGTACTAATATGTATATCAATCACGCCGACAAAGTAGTGAAATAAAAAGTGGAAAAAAATTTTTTCTTAGGGTACGAGTACCTCCCCTATACGTAAAGTGGGGAGTGATTTTTTTTTTTCATTTCAACCCTAAGGTGTGATATATTGTTAGATAGGTATTTAAAAATGAATAGGGGTTTACTAAAATCATTTTTTGATACTGTAAATAGTTTCGGAAATAATCGCTCCAGAAGTAAAAAAAAATATGCCCCCCCCCCTCTAACTTTTGAACCATAAGTTTCAAAAATATGAAAAAAATATCAAAAGTAGAACTTTATAAAAACTTTGTAGGAAAATTATTTTGAACTTGATATGTTGAATAGTTCTTGAAAAAAATTACAAAATATAATCTGAACTAAGTTTGGAATTTAACCGTATAAGCAGATGTTTATTGTACCTGTAATTTCTACAAAATCACAATGAAATGACGTGCTTTCAAATAAAGTAAAAACGGTGCAAATCGGTTCACGCAATAAAGAATTATCCCATAAAAATCATCTTCCATACTTTAAGCTCGCGCGCAATAGTTTACTTAATTTGCCGATAGATGTCGCTGTACGTGGAACGCTCATATCATATCCTACATGGCGGTGTTATTTTAACTCTTAAGAGCGGACACTTACTGTGACGGACGGAAAACTACGGAACTCTACACTGATCGTGGCCCGACACGCTCTTGGCCGGTTTTTTATTCGTTCTCATTAAAAATCGTTCTGTCAAAAATGTTACAAGTGCCACTGAGAAATAAAAATACTGACTTCCTAATTGTATTAGTTGTTAAAATCAGAAAAAATGTGTCCATCATATATACATTTTCATTTTAGCAGAGAAGTTGGAATAATTAACCAAATGTGTGACACAACAAACAAAAAAACGATTACAAAAAATTTTTTTTTATTAATATTGCATTACGTATGAACGCGAAGATGACTTAGATTTTCTTTGCATGGGAATTAATGCAAGAAGGATGGCGTGCTTTACGTTAGAGAGGAATTCTGTTTTCTAATGAATTGTAATGTGTTGTTAACAACACCATTTAATAAAATGTATGCATAAAAACAAATCAAATAGTTTTATTTACGTTACGTTTCACGTATCAAGTAGGTATAATTTATTCCACGTGTAAATATAGTACTTTCGAAGTCATTTGTACATGATTAAAATGATAATGATTAATAATTTACAATAAAACTATTTGGGATCATCCTATATGGAGCGTGACGTCAAATTGATGTCATCGGCATGAAAATTACGGGCCCTGGATATGAGAGTTCCACGTACAGCGACATCTATCGGCAAATTAAGTAAACTATTGCGCGCGAGCTTAAAGTATGGAAGATGATTTTTATGGAATAATTCTTTATTGCGTGAACCGATTTTCACCGTTTTTACTTTATTTGAAAGCACGTCATTTCATTGTAATTTTGTAGAAATTACAGGTACAATAAACACCTGCTTATACGGTTAAATTACAAACTTAATTCAGAAATTATTATGTAATTTTTTTTCAAAAACTATTCATTCTATCAAGTTCAAAATAATTTTCCTAGAAAGTTTTTATAAAGTTCTACTTTTGAGATTTTTTTCATATTTTTAAAACTTATGGTTCAAAAGTTAGAGGGGGGGGACGCATATTTTTTTACTTCTGGAGCGATTATTTCCGAAAATATTTACATTATCGAAAAATGATTTTAGTAAACCCCTATTCATTTTTAAATACCTATCCAACAATATATCACACGTTAGGGTTGAAATGAAAAAAAAATCACTCCCCACTTTACGTATAGGGGAGGTACCCTAATAAAAACAAATTTTCCACTTTTTATTTTACCACTTTGTCGGCGTGATTGATATACATATTAGTACCAAATTTCAGCTTTCTAGTGCTAATGGTCACTGAGATTATCCGCGGACGGACGGACGGACGGACGGGCAGACATGGCGAAACTATAAGGGTTCCTAGTTGACTACGGAACCCTAAAAAGGAAGATGAGCGACGTTCATAGTAAATAAAACGGATATGTAGTCTGGAGCATTTTACAAGTGTGTAGGTGCTGGTATCTACACACTTGTAAAATGCTACACACCGATATAATGTATGTGCATCGTTGGAAAAAGAGATATACCTATATATAGTTAACACGGGTATGCAAGGGAGACCTCCATATTTTGCGCATTGCACAAAGTGTGACTGAGCGACTGCCACACGACTAATTCAATATAGGTCCCGGAACCCATATTTGATGGCACACAATCGAGCGCCTGTTACCATATCTCCCTTTTTGTATAAATCAATGGCACGTGGCCCATTCGGGATCGCTCATTGAACAGTGCCAAAAAAACTGGTGGTAGCCACACGCAAACCTGATAATTTAGGATTAGTTAGTTAGTTAGTTATCAAGGGCGTTTTTCCTTAAGTCGACATTGTGCCTATTTTGCGTGATAACGGGGTAACGTTATTCTAACCCTAGCTCCACGTACCAAGCCCAGCAGAGCTTTCAGGTTGCCTGCTGCATCGTTCAAGATGCCTGGGGATCCTAAGTGTTTAGCCCTGTATACTTTTACCTGTTTCCAGTCTAGCAGAATATGCCTTTCTTTAAAAGTTGATGAGTTCTTTCGAATATCACAAGTTTTAACTTCTCCTAGATTAATTATTATTATTACAATTATTTTTATAAGTTGGAATCATGAAGATTCAATTTGCTACTCAATGAGGTAAGTACATTTTATAATGATGTTTTTGCTGACTGTACAAATGCTCCAAAATTGGCTCAGGCTATCATAATGATCAAAACATAATTTATATAAAAAAAAAAATTAATATAACCTAAATTTACTATCGGTTTTCTACTAATTTTTAACTCAGTAGTTTAACTAATTTTTAACTTAGGTTCCCTGCTCGCCCGATTCCGCTGCAGAACTAACAGGGTCCTCCTGAGTGCGTTCGCGGACCGCTGGAACTCCGCGTTGCTGCGTAGGTGGACTCAGGTGCACATCTCACGCCCCATACTTGTAGGTTTTATTATTTACTAGCTTTTGCCCGCGGCTTCGCTCGCGTTAAATTCGGGGTAACACGGTTCCCCTTTCCTGATTGTCCCCCGGAATGCTCCATACAAACTTCCACCCCCCATTTTAGGGAAGTGGGGGGTTAGAAAGAGACAAAAAGTAGCCTATGTCACTCTCCATCCCTTCAACTATCTCCACTTAAAAAATCACGTCAATTCGTCGCCCCGTTTTGCCGTGAAAGACGGACGAACAAACAAACACACACATACACTTACCCATTTATAATATTAGTATGGATTTTTTAACCATATATTGAAATAATAACCAATCGCGAAAAATTCCTATTTTACCAGTCAAAACCCTAGTATCAACTTATGAACCGACTAAGTAAGTATGGTCGGAAAACTGACAAATGTGGACTAAAACTAGCACAATACGCTAAGATGGAATTTGTACAATAATTTAATCTACTTACGTACGCCTATACCTATTACAATAGCGTTTAAATAGGCTCCAAGAGGTCCAATAATGCATACAACTGCAAATGTGATGCTTCCCGCGCGCAAACTTATGCACCAACAGCACTTCTGCACAATCACGCAAATCGGTAACGCCACCGCCATAATCAGATTTTTAGAGTTGCCTAATTGTAAATACCTTGTAGTCATTTAAAATTATATAAATATTGATTTATAATGTATTGTTCCTTAATGTGTATTATATAGTTTATATATTAGTATGAAATAATATTTATAAGTTCTTTGACAATTAGCAAAAAAAATGTAAGTCAGTTTTTTTTTTTTTTATATGGCTTTTATGACATTAGCCAGCGTCATGTCGATATGGCATTTGGCGTTTCCGAAAGTATCTGCTGTTCAAGTGCTGTTCAGCCGAAAATGCGGAAATTTGTCTATGGCCTCCATACTATACAGCTACCTATTTTCGACTGATTTTGTCTATGAATAGCTGATTCTGGTATAGGTGTGTGAAACGCCTTTACTAAGTCGAGACTTAGGTATCTATGGATTGATTTTCAAACACGGACCAGGGCTTTGATAATTAAACCAACCGGATGCGAGACGCGCACTAATTTCTATCAGAAAAAGTCTGCCAATTTCGGCGCGGGGGACGAGGAAACGCACACAAATACTGTTAACACTAATGCATTTTCCATTGACGTCGCTACACACGCACACGATGAAATTATCAAACACTAGCATAAAATATACTCACACAAGTATAAACACAAACACAGACAACCTGTCCGTGACCGAGATAATGTCATCTTTAAGTAAACGTACACAGTGCGAGGAACGCGTCGATAATAATATACTTAAGTATGTTATTTGTGACATTTTCAAGTCAAAGGTACATCATTGTCGGTTATTAATAGAGTTAATTTCTAAATGATTTTTTTATTGTAACGCCTTATTGACAACCGATAATGATGTACCTTTGACTTGAAAGCGTCACATTTTATCGTAGATTTATTTAACGTACTAGCTGTGCCCGCGGCTCCGCCCGCGTGGAATTCGGTCTGTGTCAGTAAGCGTCTAATTCACCCTAATTTCTCTCGCGCTACCCTGGAGGCGGGACTTGAAGTAAAGTTGACAGATGGATACGCTAGAGGACAGTAGTCCTAATAAAATATTTTACAATTACCACCAAATAAAACTACACTCAAAAATGAATACTTTTTTTATCATATTTTTTTTGGCATGATTTAAACGACATAGAGTAGTAGGTGTATATCGGACGATACACGACCACTTTTGTATTTATACGTTCATGTCCACGGCAAATATCATCCAAATCGATCCTCCCGTCAAATCAGTCTCAGCATGTTCTATTTGAGGTGCACTTGGAGGGGGGGGGGGGGGTCCATTACCCATGCAAATTTAACTCAATCGAGTGTAGTGGCTACCCCGCCCTTTTAGACGTTGAAGTTTTATAGGCTACGTATAACCTGGCTGGGGATTTTCTTGAATTGGAATAAGTAATCCTTAAGGAGTGATTTCCGGGATAACAATGCAAAAAAAAACAGCCAAGAGCATGTCGGGCGACGCTCAGTGTAGAGTTTCGTAGATGCCGCCCTGTTACAAAACATCCTTTCAAAAGGTCGTTTATTACGGCATATTTGGCGGCGCTTACGTTATTTTACTATTCGGCACTTCCTTTCACTATGCGTTGACTGATAATTCAAAAACGGCTGAACCGATTTTATTCAATATAGTTTTTATTTTAATAATAAGTTCTTATCAGGCCTCAACAAATTTCAGCTTTCTAGTGCGAACGGTAACTGAGCTAGACCGCGGACAGACGGACGGACATGGCGAAACTATAAGGGTCCCTAGTTGATTACGGAACCCTAAAAAGAGATAAATAGTAGTTTATGTAACTGTTACGTAATAAGGCCTAATTATGTACAGAAGCATACACTGCTTTACCTACACACATATTAAAAATCCATTGAAACCATTAGCATGACCGCCATTACACCGCCTTGACCAACCTTATTGCGCCGGCGGTCGGGGGAACAGATTTTTATTACGTTACCGTAGGTAATGAACTTTCATACGTTTTTACCACACTGTCACAGATAATACGTTACTGGTTGCAATAATGGTGGTAATTATATACGGTTCCGAACGCGGAATAGAGGATCGTGTACTGAGCTTAAATTACATCCCGACGTTTCGAACACTTTACAGCGTTCGTGGTCAACGGGTCGACTGAGTAAAAATATACAATTACCTCCGTTCAAAAACTATCACGACATGCAAACCTACCCACATATTAAATATTAAACCAAATTGTAATTGCACATGCCAGAGGGGCCTTTATAAAAAACAAATGCTAATAATGTCAAATAACTAATTTACAATCCATACTAATATTATAAATGGGAAAGTGTATGTGTTTGTTTGTTTGTTTGTTTGTTTGTTTGTCCATCTTTCACGGCAAAACGGGGCGACGAATTGATGTGATTTTTTAAGTGGAGATAGTTGAAGGGATGGAGAGTGACATAGGCTACTTTTTGTCTCTTTCTAACCCCCCACTTCCCTAAAATGGGGAGTGGAAGTTTGTATGGAGCATTCCGGGGGACAATCAGGAAAGGGGAACCGTGTTACCCCGAATTTAACGCGAGCGAAGCCGCGGGCAAAAGCTAGTGTCAAATAATTTTAAAATACAAAAAAAATATAAAGAATGTTAATACGGTCAAATAAATAATTTCAAATAATTTACAAATTAAAATTATTGCACACGCCGTAGGGGCCTTTATGAAAATAAATATTAATAATGTCAACTAAAATCCTTACAAATGAAATAACAATAGTGTCCACACTGTCCAACATTATGGTCTCACAGTCCTATATCTAGCTTGCTCCTTAATCAAATGAATAACTGGATCCCAAGCTGGTGGTAGGTACCGAAAAACCATCCTCTGTGTTGAAATTTGGATATCATCATATCATCATCGTCATCATCGGTCGTTTACCGATGTAAAGCACCGTCGACCAAGGTCAGCAGTCTAATATGTATAGGGCCAATCACTCAGTTAAATTTGACAAACCGCAAATCCTCGTCAAGGAGAAACGATACATTCCCCGGATGTTGCGAGAGGCGATCGAGATTAAAAAATATCCAAATTTCAACAGAGAGGATGGTTTTTCGGTACCACCAGCTTGGGATCCAGTTATTCATTTAGTTAAGGAGCAAGCTAGACATAGGACTGTGAGACCATAATGTTGGACAGTGTGGACACTATTGTTATTTCATTTGTAAGGATTTTAGTTGACATTATTAATATTTATTTTCATAAAGGCCCCTACGGCGTGTGCAATTATTTTAATTTGTAAATTATTTGAAATTATTTATTTGACCGTATTAACATTCTTTACATTTTTTTGTAACTTAAAATTATTTGACATTCTAAATTAGGTATTTGACATTATTAGCATTTGTTTTTTATAAAGGCCCCTCTGGCATGTCCAATTACAATTTGGTTTAATATTTACTATGTGGGTAGGTTTGCATATTGTGATAGTTTTGGAACGGAGGTAATTGTATATTTTTCCTCAGTCGACCCGTTGACCACGAACGCTGTAAAGTGTTCGAAACGTCAGGATGTAAATTAAGCTCAGTACACGCGATATAATCCGTTTTTAGTTGTTTTATTTCATGAATAACTATCGCGGCAACTGAAGACAATATTATGTTATTTAATTTTATTTAATTTTTGACTTTTTCACAAATTGGTTTTAATTTTTTTTTGTTTTTTTTTTTAATTTGGAAATTTTGAAAATTTTGGAAATTTTAGAAATTTTGGAAATTTTGGAAATTTTGGAAATTTTGAAAATTTTGGAAATTTTGGAAATTTTGGAAATTTTGGAAATTTTGGAAATTTTGGAATTTTGGATTTTTTTGAAATTTAGAAATCTTGCCATTTTTGACTATTAGGTTCTCAACTTTTTTCACTTTTATCACTTTGTCACTTTGTCACTTCTCACTTTCACTTTTCACTAAACTTCACTTCACTTCACTTTATTCTATTTTATATATTTTTTATTTCGTTCCATTTTACATGTTTCTCAATCGTATGGGTGTCGCGTTTTCGTGACGTGACGCTTTTTCGTGACGGTCACGTGACTTTTTTTCGCCTAGCCCCCCATCCGCGAACCGTCCGATAAGGAACTTCGATCCAAAACTACCACCGGCTCTAAACCTACACCTCTGGCCCAAGAAGTATTATGACCGAAAAGAAACTCGACGGGACCTTTTTTTTTTCAATACAGTAGTAATACATTATTAGATCTTAAAGATACAAAATAATGCGTACTTCTTCAAGAAGACATATCAAAACAGCTTGAGAGACAGATAATGTACCCATTATTTATTTTTAAAGAAAAATAAATCCTAATCTGACTGCTTCACAAAACGTTTGATATGTTTTCCTACCTAAACGGTGTCCTATAAAT